>JAKSZU010000012.1:37769300-38393883 GCA_026018925.1 Tupaia tana
AGTTGTGTGTGCCAAGGAGTCTGGCACACACCAGATCTTCAGGTTCAGTCTCTAACATAACCCAGCCCCAGCAGCAGGAAGCAGAAACAAACACCGCTGAGACCAGGGCCCACTCTGCCATGCCATGTCCAGGACAAGTACTGGGTCTAATCAGACGCAGTGCACCAGGGGAGCAGGACTGTCCCTGTCCTCATGCAGCCAGGGAGCAAGGACTCGTCCATTCCACAGGTGCAGATCAGTCAGACCGGTTGCTCCCTCCTGGGTGTGCTCGGGTGAAAGGGCCAATACCGCTTGTGGTTATTGGAATGCCCCATTAATGAGAAATGATCTGGACAAATATTTCACACCTCTCTTCTCACATTCCAATGGGAAAATAACATTGAGCCTGGAATGCTCCTTCCGAGGATGGCTGGTGAAGGAAATGGCCCTTCCTTTATCTCAACTGGAAGTTTTCTTTTGCTTTTATCAAAAAGGTGTTATCGATGATGGGCAAATAAAGAAAAAAAAAAAACGAGCGATTGAAAATGGGCGAGAGACATGGCTAATTAGAAAACAGAAGGCCTGGATGAAGGAAAAATTGGCATAAGGATATCATTTTTCATTAATTTGGCATTCAGTAATCACAGGCAAAATAAACATTTCACCCTAAGTGTAATCAGACACAATTAGATAACACAATCTCTGTAAGTGACAATTCTATTGCTAATGCATTTTATTTATTGCAAGCATTGCATTGTTAATGACTCAGCAAAGTGCCGCTGTTACTATTTATGCTCCAGGAGACATGGAGAAATCGGTGCACCCGTCCAACATCCAATGTCACTCCGCTAATAAACCTCAGACCGTGATTCAAGTCTGGCAGAGATTCTGACTCTCAGTCGGGTTTTCCGGTCTCCAAGAAAGGAAGGCAGGGTAGCTCTGGCTGGAGAGCTGCAAAGCCAGTGACTGAAAGGATTTATTTCTAACCACCTTGATTTTTGTCACTTCACCTAGAATTGATAGCAGTCTTATTTTGTGTTCATTCTGCAACTTTGGGTCTGGCGTGAGGAATCCAAGGGAGCAGATGCAGGTAAATCAATGAGGGGGCAGATGGACAGGCACATGGGCAGGTGAAGGTTAAGTGGATAGATGCACGATCAATGGAGGATGCTGGCCAGAGGAACAGATGGACCGGTGGTGAGATGGCAGGAGGGAGTCTGTGCGTGCGAGTGGCTGCTGAGAGACGCAATGGGATAAATGGGTGAGCGTCGAGGATGGTGGTGGAGGCAGTGTGGGTGGGTGGGTAATGTGATGGGATGGATGGATGGGTTCGGGTGGCTTGATGGTAGATGTTGGATAGAAGGAGATCAATGGACGCACAGTGGGGCAAATGAATGGGTGGGACTATGCAATGCTCAGGACACACGGATCAAGCTTCCGACCATAAGCCTGACTCCTCCTTCCTTGGCCATGATCCCAGAGGGAGGGATTGGCCAAAAAGAGGCTTGGTCAGAGACCTGCCCAGAGAGGATGGTCTTTCTTGAACACCTACTGTCTTAAAATCTAGAATCCGAGCTCACAGCTCTGTGGTTCCAGGCAAGGGTTGGCTCCAAGATGTTTCTGTTTTGTTTTAAGAATTATTTTATTTGGGGCCAGCAAGTGGTGTGGTGGTTAAGGCGCTGGACATTGCCACATGGCTGACCACATTTCAAGTCCTGGACCTGGTGACTGGCTTTCTCACTTTCTCTGTGTCTCTCTCTGGTCAAATTTAAATAAATGAATGACTAAATAAAATTAAATAAAATCTAGAATCCGAGAGATGGGAGGGGTGGTAGAGGTCACACTGATGTCACAGCGAGAGGACCAGAGAAGGCAGAGTCTGCTGCAGGTCACACAGCCAGGATCAGTCCAGCCCCAACCATCAGCTAACACTTCCTGCACACCGACTCCAAGTTGGCACCACATAGGGCACTGAGGAGGGTGGTGTCTAGTCTATGACCCCTTGAGAGCCCCAAGCCTGCACACAACTGGCACTTAATCAGTGTTGCTCCAAGGGAAGAGACAAGCCTGGCCTCCAGGAGTTCCCCGTTGAGTCACCTTCCTAAGAATATCTCTGGGAGAGGCAGTTCCCTGTGTGGCTGTGGCTTAGGACCCCTGGCCTTCATCTAGCTCCTTCTGTGACCGGGACGTTCACGGACAGCTGGGGTGCTGGCCCTCCGCTGCCCCAATTTCATGTGAACCAGGACAGCAGCTCCCTGCCACCCCATCCCAGGCCAGAAATCACTGAAAATAACACCGAGACAAATGTCTGGGAACTGACATCGCTGTGTTCTGACACATCTGCCCCTCTGCTGGGTGTATGTCTGCTGTCCTAGCAACTTCTAGCATATTGCCCAGTCAGTCTGGGGACCCACTCACCAGTTTTGTAGTTGGAATCATAGGTCACTTCTAACAGCAAATTCCTGATGTGATACCAGGCCCAAAGAAAGCCGCCAAACCATCGTTCTGTGTGCACTCCGCACCTGGCATCCTGCCTGGTACATAGTAGGTTTGCTTAGTGAATACATGACAAGACCAAAGAGCACAGAGTTTGGAACCAGAGGAACTGAATCTACACCCCAAGCCTTCCTTTTATTGGCTGTGTGACCTCAGGGCAAGTCACTTAACCTCTCTGAGTCTCAGGTTCCTATCCTGTGTGGGATTGCTATGAGGATTCAATGAGCAGATATTTGCAAATGCCTGGCACAGCTAGGTTCTCAGCAGGTATGCCCCCAGGCAGTAGGGCTCCAGGCTCACCTGTGGGTGGCTAAGGCCCAACCTTGCTCATAGACCCAGCCCCAGGCAGGTGACTGCAGAGGCTCCTGGCGGGCAGGCCCCGGGAGCGTGGGAACTTCCTACCACCGTGTTTGTCTTGGGCGGCTTGGGAGGGGCCACCCCCTCATCTGCTCCAACACGTCCCTGCCAGGTCACCCAGCATGAAAAGGAGGAATTGTTCCCGTGACCTTTGCTTTCCTTGTCAAAGGTGACTTGAGCCTGAGACACAAGCACAGCCCCTCTTCCCCATAGGCCAGGTCAGCCCTGGATCCCCACTACCAGGGGGGCTGGAGGAAACCAGTCCTGAACAAGCTTAAGCCTTGTCTGTCAGCAGGTGTGAGACTCTGTAGCCCCACATATATCTGTCCCCACTCCTGAGCCAGCTGCCACCAGGTTCCTGCCTACTCACCACTCACCTGGTCCCATACCCTCTGTGCGCTACAGAACCCAACACAGGATGCAGCCCAGGGCCAGGGACTCAGACCCTTGGCTGAATCCAGCTTCCCAGCCCAGGTGAGACCTCTCCCCCCACTCACGCAGAGCACCCTCCACTCCACATCCCTGCCCTTCACCCTGCGCTTGGAGGCTGGCCCTTGTCCTGGTCTCTCGAGGCGGGCCACAGGTCTCTACGCAGTTGGAGACACCTTCTCCATTGGGTTTTAATCACTCTACCTCAGCCTCTCTGGCCTCTGGTCACACTGCTGAGGACCAAGTTCTGCTGCTCTCCCAGCGCTGTCTACTGCCCTCCCTGTTCTGGCATGGCTGGTGCCCCAGGATGTCACCACGGCCACTGTGGAATCTTCCGTAAACCAGCTCTGCAGTGCCTACCACAGACAGCAAAGCCGGGGTTAAAGGCAGCCTGGGATCATGGAGGCTCCATTTCCGATTTTCCAGAAAATGCCGATTATTAACAATCATTGTTCTTTCCTTCTGGGGCATGAAAAAGCAGGTTCAACTCACAACCGGAAAAGCAGCAGGTCAAGGTTCCCAGAGTATGAAATGTCAGCCTCCTGCGGCAATGACATTCACCCAGAGGCACTAAAAATAGACGCAAAAATAGAAGCACCCAACCTCCGGAGGCTGGGGAAAGAAGGTGAGCTTAGGGCAGAAATGACACTCACCAATTATGTCTGTGGCCACATAGCAAGGCAGGGCTTTACTTTTTTTTTTTTTTTCTCTTTCCTCTTCAGAGACAAAAAGAAAATGAACTTGAGAAGGGTCAGCCCAGAAGGACTTTACTCTTTTAAATATGACCTTATATGCAAATTTCAAGTCGAAACCAAAGCAGATCCAGGCTGAAGTGATGTATTACTGCACATAGTCTCAGACTTGGCCCAATTTATCCTCACTTGGCTCACGAAGGTGCAGAATGGTCACTGCCCTTCCCAACTCTGAGGGATCAGCTATGTAGCCCAGCCAAGGCCAGCACAGTCCAATAGGACATTTGTGTTGACAGAAACGTTCTGTATCTGCTCTGTCCAGCCTGGTACCTACTAGCCACACATGGGTATCGAGCACTAGAAATGTGAATATTGTGAATGAGCAACTGACTTATTCATTTTATTTCATTTTCATTTATTTCTATTTAAACTGTCATATTTAAACAGTGGTTAATGGTTACCACATTGGCCAGCATGGTTTTAGGCTATAGGGGAAAGAACGGCAATTGATTAGCAATGTCTGCTAGGGACACTGAATGGGTAGGTAAGGCATGAATACTGCTTTACCAAATGGCCAGGGGATCTGGTATGATAGAGGTCACCTGGAGCCTATATTAGTGATTCTAGAGCCTGCGCAATGTTAGCATTTAAGAGAAAAAGTGTCTGTGAAGCTTAGTGTCATACGCCTGTCTTTCAGTCTTGTAGTCTTTAGTCCAAACCACTGCAAATCTCCTAAGTGGCCTTGCAGGACCACCCTGTGTCTAATCCATTCTCCACATGGCAGTCAGAAGAGGCCCTCCAAAAAACTATCCAATCAGGTTCTACTCTACCTAAAACCTTCATTTAGCCTCCACCATAGCCACCAAGACCCCTCCCCAGGACATGCCTTTTTAGCCTTGGCCCCTTTGCTCCTCTCCACCTCCACTCTAGCATGGACCCCACTGATGCAGGGCTGAGGCTCTGCTCTGAGCTGACTGTCCTTGGCTGGGCCAAGACTCTGCCTCAGGTCCCTGTGAACTCCCCCACCTCCTTTCCCTGTGGATTTCCAAGGCTGGTAACCTCTGGGTGGGACACCAGGCTACAAAATACCTCGTCCTCCCACCACCTCCCCTTCACCATACAGCGAGGGGGCAGGGCTGGAGTGGAGGGCAGGCGGGGACCTTTCCATGCAGGATGGCTGTTCCACTGCACAGGAAGACCTGAAGGCAAGGGCCATCTCCGGCCACATCTTGGTACCCTCCACCCAAAGCACAGGTCTGCGTAGCCCTCAATGGAAGCCCCGCGTGATTCTCATGTATATCTTCTTACTATGTCATCACAATGTTATCACCCCATTTCACAGAGGAGGACACTAAGGCCTGAAGAAGGGAAGGGTTTAGCTGAGGACAAGAGAGGAAAAAGCAGATCTGAGACGCAGACCTGGGTAGTCGTCCTCTCCACCTCATTTTTGGCATGGAGTACTCTGCCTCAACATGGAGGCTGTTGCTGAGAATGGGAACTAGGCCAGAGGACACCCGGTCCAGTATTTCTTTCTACTAACTCAGTCAAGGTTAGGTGCGGGAAGGGATGGGTAAGTGGGTGGATGGGTGGAGGGGTATAGACGGATGTGTGGATGGAGGAGGGAACAGATGGCTGGCTGGCTGGCTGGCGGGTGGGTGGATAGAAGTGTGGAAGGGCACATACATACATGCATGAATGAATGAGAAGGCAACAAAACATGGTGAGAAGTGGGGTAAAAGGTCATCAATAAGGAAATGGATGAGATAATGGGGACCCTTTCTCTTAACCATTTTTCAGGTATATCAAAAAAGATCAGGTCATGCAAAAAACCCTTGAGGCTTTTGTTTTTAAAGAGATAAAGTAATTGGCAAGCCCTGTGTGTCAAGAAAGCCCTGGGCTGTGTGAGGGCTTGCTTCCCTCCCTCCTCCTCCCTGGCCTCCACCCCCTCTCTCTCCTGCTGGCTCATTGAGCTCCTCCCTAATGCTGCTTTCCCATGGGAAGGCTGAGAAACAATAGCAATTTCTTCTGAATGGAACTCTCCCCTGAGCCAAAGAGTAAACACCAGCGAGCAAAGAGCCCCAGCCGGTGTGTAACTGCCTGGTTATGTGATTACATAACCAGGACATACCTGGGAGAGGCTCTGGGCCAGGGCGAGGGGGCAGGGCTGGGGTGGGAGGCGGGCGGGGACCTTTCCATGCAGGATGGCTGTTCAGGTACCTCATTGGGAATTGAAGCCAAGTTGTTCAGGAAGGAAAGACATTCAGGAGTCGTCTTCTGAGGGCTTCCTTACCCCGGATAGGCTGTGTGCAGGATCGTCCTGTTCGTCTTCACTGCAGCACTGCGGGGTGTTGGGGGGGAGTACAGTTATGTCCCCCTTTCATAGAGAAATAAAGCTAGACACAGGGGTGCAGTCGATAACCAAAGTCATGTGGCTTTGTGGGGAGCTCTGGGACGGGGGCCGTGGAGTGCACTGGGCTGCACGGGCACAGCCTGCCCACAAGGTCTTCTCTGCTTCCTTCCTGCCCTCCCCTCCGTCCTTCCAGCAGCTCACATGTCCTTCTGTGCTTTCGATTATCCACCCACCCACTCGTCCCAGTGGTTCTCGACCCCGCTGGGCCTGTGGGAGACAGTTTCCGACGAGGGAGCAAGACTAGCATCCATCTGTGGTATAACACGGCTTGAGAACTTGGGGCGCTGAGCGCTGTCTGCCTGTGGGGACGCAGAGAAGTGCTGCAGTTCTTTTCTCCCTTCACCTGCAACCTGACTCCAAGTTCAGGGTCATGACCTGCCTGTGCAAGAGGAGACTGAAGTCCAGAGGGGTGGGCTCAGAGTCTCAAGGGAGCCTCAGCCTGAGGGCTCAGGGGTTCAGGGAGGGCTTCCCAGAGGAGGCAGCCTCTATTGGGCTTGGACAGGGCAACCAGGAGTTCTTCAAACAGGGAGCTGGAAAGAGGGGTTTGCAGCCCCCAGAGTTGTATGGTGAAGGGGAGGTAGTGGGAGGACGAGGGCTTTTGCAGCCTAGTGTCCCACCCAGAGGCTAACGGCCTTGGAAATCCATGGGGAAGCGAGGTGGGAGGTCACAGGGGACCTGAGGCAGAGCCTTGGCCCAGCCAAGGACAGTCAGTGCAGAGCAGAGTCTCAGCCTTGCATCACAGCTGCAGGTCAGACCAGCCCTTCCCCGCATGACCTGGACATGGACCATCTCCTGTTAGCCCTAGTATGAATGGTGGCCCTTACTGATGCTGAAACTGTAATGCATGTCCCTCCAAGGGAGCTGCTGGGAGAGCCTGGAGTCCAGGTGACAGGCAACAGGCAGGGCCTTGTACCTGGGAGACCTTGCTCCTAGACCCTCTGTGGTTCCCAGGTCTATATGGCTGTCACCCCAGAGGTGGGCAGCACTGTGCAGTCACATCATGAAGGAGCTGCCAAGGGCCACGCTGCCATTATATAAGTGGCCTACCCTGCCACCACAGGCCTCCCGTGTTGCCACGTAAATAGAGCCCTGTATTTACCTACTTTGGGAAAGGGACAGACCTGCCTGGTGGGTGGGGACAGATGAGCTCAGAGGCCTCTGGCTCTGATTTCTGTCACGCTCCAAGTGCACATGTAGCCTGTGCCCAGCAACTGGGTGTGGGTGGGGCATGCTGGCAGAGGGGTTAAAGGAACATCTAGGGAGCATAGGCCCCAGGCCTCTGGGTTGCAGGAGTCAGCCCTGGCCAGGGGCAAGCAGGGCCTCCCTTGTAAGTAGTTGGAGGCTGGACTAGGGCCACATCTGGGTAGCAAGTAATTCATGGCCCCCAATGGCCCTAGGGGCCTCCTTGCTATTAGCACTGGTCAGCTACCCAGGACAGACAAGTGGCCATCTGCCCAGCCAGGACAAAGGGCTAGGAGTCTCCAGGAAGCAACAGGTATTCCTCTAGGGCACCAAACTTAGTAAGAACCTATATGTTTTAAATAAACACATTTTGTATTTAATTCCTATAATCTGGTTTTTCACATTCTTGTCTTACACAGGAAGAAACTGAGGCACAGAGAGCCAAATGGCTGACCCAAGACCACACAACCAATGAGATAGTAGGGTCAGGATTTGAACCCAGATCTCTAAATCTGAGTAGTTATTTCCAGTACATATGTTGCCCCTAATGGCTCAGTGCTTTTATCTATGAAATAAGGGTAGTCATAAATTTTTTGAGAGTTTTTTTCTATAGTCAGAAAGACAGAGAGAGACAGGGAGACAGAAAGCATCACCCCCTAGGGAAGATGGCCACACCACAATCCCTTCTCCTCCTTTCTCCTCTCAGGATCTTGGGCACGCACGCACATGTACCCAGCATGAGTTTAAGCCACTGGGTCCGGGACTCAAACTGTGGTCGACTACATGGGAGACCAGTGACATAGCCATTATGCCAACTGCTGGTCCCTATAATTTTTTTTTTCTGTTTGTTTGTTTGTTTTTAAGAGAAAGAGGACTGGGGGCATTGACGGGGTCTCACTACACTGTGATCCTTCTCCAGCCTCTCATACAAGGATCATGGTGTGTGTGGTCACACCTGGAGTGCTCAGATCACTTGGGATTTGACTCAGGCTCTGACGTGGCACCAGTATCACATAGTGGTGCTCTGCAACTTTTACCCCCATGGCTGAACCAGAAAGTCATTTTCTAGCAATAGGTGTCTTGCCCTCCCTTTAGGTCTCTAAAACAGCAAGTATGCACTAACAATGATGTGTTTCAACTGAGGCTAAGGATGCTACTCCACTGACGCCAGTAGCAGTCAGTGAGTTCATTAGCGTAGTCATATAATCTAAGACATGCATTATTCAGAACTCTGTGACTAATACATGGCAGCCTTGTGGCATTTTCTGTCATGGATACTTGGGTGGATCAATGAGTGCTTAGGTAGATGGACAGTTGAACAGACAGATGTATGAATGGTTGAATAAAAGAGTGTCATGTTTATGAGTGGGTAGGACAGTGGGATGGATAGATGGATGGAAGGGTGTTCTATAACCAGATAGACCAGTACACAAACTAATAGGTGAATGGATGAGTGAATGATGGATAACTGGTTAGATGGGTAAATGAGTGGAAGGGTGAGAAACAGGTAGGTAGATATAGATGGATGGATGGATGGATGGATGGATGGATGGATGGATGGATGGATGGATGGATAGACAGACCTTTCTATAGATGGGCCAACAGATGAATGGATACATAAATACATGAATGGGCCAACAAGCCCATGGACAGGTGGATGGCTACATAAATGAAGGAGAATGGGGAGATGGGTGGGAAGTTAGGTAAGTGAGCAGATGGCTGGTTCCCTTTCCAGACTAACTCTAGTTGCAAAAGAGACTCAAACAACCAATACCCAGTTAAGAGCTCCAGTTCTGTGGTCTAGGTGCTACCTGGGGATTTTTGGTCACCTCACGGGGCCAGTGTCCTCTCTGCTGTGCAAATAACCCTATGGTAGGTGGAAGTTGTATCAGAGCCCTGGCCAAGACATGGAGGCCACTCTTGTCTCCCACCATGCCAAGTCACAGCTCCCAAGTCACAGTATAGTCTTCCCCTACCCCGTTCTTCCCTCCTACAACTGAAACTGGGCAGCCGGAGGTAGACCAGCACAACCTTCCTCACCTACTAAAGAAGCCAGAGGGAGAGCCCTGGACTGGAGACAAGAGGCCTGGGCACATCCCCAGGTCTGACTCAAGCCTGCTATGGGACTGAGGAGGTGGCACTGCCTGTCTCTGGGTCTCTGCTATTTGACCAGAGTGAAGACACTGGGTGGATTAGCATGGAGTTGCTCTGTGAAGCCAGGTGGAGGCCTGCCCACCCCTGTGATGGAACCTGTGGCTGGGAACATCTTTAAGGGCTCTTCCAGCTTCAGCTGGCTGAGATTCTGCCTCAGAAACAGAGTCACCACCACCAGGAAGGAAAGGCTGCTGCAAAGAGAAGGCACTTGGTTGTCAGGGCTCCTGATCTCACCTGGCCACGGGCATTGACATGGATGCCAGCTTGGCCAAGCCCAGTTGTTCCCCAGTGTCATGTTGCCATCTTAACTCTGAGCCCCATTTGGAAGCAGGTGAGACTGGGGGCTTGGCGATTTTTAGAGGGCAGGGGCCTGGGAGATCCGGGCCTGCCACAGGAGTAGAGGGGTTTGAGAGCCAGGTCACGCCAAGTGTGCACCAGAGCCAGGAGATGGGGGCAGCGCACTCCCAGCCTAGGATGGAGGGAAAGGGGGTAGCTGGCAGACCAAGAGACCCAGGCAGACTAAAGGGACCGGGATCCCTTAAAGAGAGCCTACACCCACCTCCAAGCTCCTCGGTCTAGAGGACGGATGCCTGGGGCTGACTCCTGCCTGCTGTGCTGCCTGCAGTTATCTCAGAGTCATGGTGGGCCTCAGCCTCTTTCCCTCAGACTCAGAGGCCAGGCGCAGGGAGGGGCCTGAAGGAGTTGGGGGGCTCACTGTTCCCAGAGCACCCTGCCTGGGCTGCCTGCCCCCCACTGATGAGCCATCAATCGCTCCCCTGGGAGGCAGCATGCAGGCCCTGGACCTTGTCAATCTGCAGGAACATACACAGCCCGAGACGCAGTGTTCCCACGCCAGGCCGGCTGCCAAGGAGGGGCCCTGGGCGGAGGGATCACTGCCTGTCCCAGGCCTGGGTACCAGTTGCTCCTGAGGCACTGTGTGTTCCCATTCCACACTAGGCAAACCGAGCCCACCGGGGCTCTCACCAGCAGCCCCTCACAGACTCATAGGGGCTGTTTCCCAGGCTCCTCTTTGCAGCTCTTCAACCCACACATGAGTGTGGGGAGGGTTCCAGGGTCACCAGAGGCCACCAGAGCTAGGCTGAGCCTCTAAGGGCCCCTCTTTCAGAAGTTTCTGGGGTTGCCTAAAAGCTGAGATGCTAGAGCTGGGTCCAGCAGGAGAGGCTGGTGGGGGACCCTATGCATACCTGTGCCTCCACTCTGCAGCCTCTGTGGTGGGATAGGGTCCCTCTTGCCCTGATCAGGGCCTGAAATTCCCTCGCTTCCCAAGGGTTGTCTGAGGCCACAGTTTTCAGACTCAAATTTTCCACCTGATCAAGAGATGAAAAAGGCAGGCATTTTATAGATAAGGAAAGGGGCTCAGAGATTAAGTGACTTGGCCAAGGTCACAGAGTAAGGGCGTGGAAAAGCTGGCATTCAAACCGAGAACTGCACCTTGTGCATAGTAGATGCTACATGAATGGATGAAGACTATGTAGTCTGTGGCCTTAACCCTTGAGACCCTGTGCTCTCTGGCCTAGAGCCTGCTGGGCCCCAGCCCCAGTCTAGACACCTCAAGGGACCAGGTTCTCATCACTTACCCTAGGCACCTGTCAATAGTAACATTCTTCCCCACACCTGCCCGGCCTGAGTCTGGGCTCTGCCCACAGAAGCATCAGTTTCCCCCTGCCAAAAGTGGCCTTCGGGGCTCCAAGGTCTGCTCTGAGCAGGGCTCCTGAGCTCCTTGACCCCCAGCCTCAGCCCCCTCACCCCCTTGCATTTTGTCTGTTCCCCTACACTGGCCTTTCTGAGCCTCAGCCCTGCTGTGTCCCATCATGCTGGGCCCTTTCCAGGTCAGGTCACTGTGGCTCCTGGCTGGTCTGGCCAGCTCAGTCTCTGGTGGGCCCCTGGGCCGTTCCCATTTCTATACCTGGAGGTCTGGGAGTCCCTCTCTGCCCAGGCCTCTTTTTTCCTGGCCTCCTCTACTCAGTGGGTCCTCTTCCAGCCTCCCTCCTTTGCTCGCTTCTTCCTAGAATTAGGGGAGCCCCTCACCCCCAGCCTCCCGAGAGGCCAGAATCCTGAAGACAGAGACCTCTTTGCTATCTCACTGGAATCTTGAGGACCTCCAGGACAAGACCAATCTAAAGCCAGCGCCACTCTTGGGCACCCAGCCATTCTTCTCATAGCACAGGCAGAAAGAGGTCCCCATGAGAGGGAACGGACACCCATCTGCCCCACATAGCATGGAAAATTCCAGAGAATCCCTGCCCTGCGAGGGCCCCTGGCACATGGGACGAGGGGGAGGTGGAGGCCAAGTTTGAAGAGCAGCAGTCTGCAGCAGTCAGGGTGGCACCAACCCCCTCCAGACAAGATCCTCTCATGAGCCCAGAAAGTACATCTCCCTGCCTGGCGGGCATGGGGAGAGCTCCCAGGAGCCTGCTCAGCATTTCCCAAAGTGGATTCTTATTCCACTGGAAGTTAGTGGGATCAACAGATCTGGGATGAAACCAATCCTTGCCAAGGACGTACCGAGCCTTTGCCATGCCTTTTCATGAGGGGAGAAGAATCAGAGTGTCTCGGACTGATTGGACCTCAGATATCTTTTTACTGGAACATCCTGTGGGAGTAGCATTCCCTGGAACCCTCTTTGAGAAATATAACCTGTGTTGCTCAAAGCTCCAGAGTGCTCTGGCCCAGCCCAGTATGTGGCTGCTGCCAGGAGAAGATGCTTAGTGACCCCAGACACCAGGCAGGGTCCAAACTCAGTGATGGACAGAAGAAAGGCCCCCAATACGCCTGGTGTTGCCTTTCTGGGTTATATGGCACCAAAACCCACGAAGCCATCACTGACGATGTGGGGAGGGCCAAACAGCAGCCCCTCCAGGGGCCTTGGAGACACGACCCAGTCCTCCACAGGCTAGCAGAGCCTACAGCTTACGACCCGGGTAGGAGCTTCAGATGCCTAGGCTGCCTGCCCCCCACTGAGGAGCCATCAGTCACTCCCCTGGGGGAGGGACAAAGAAGACTGGGGCTGCCCTGGTACCCTAGTCTCTGCCCTCACTGCCTCCTGCCTTTTGCGTGCTCAGGATCCTCCAGTGGGCTAGCCCCAGATTCTGGGAGTTCTGGCTGCTACAGAAGCGGACAGTGCAGGACCTGGTTTCAGGGTAAGTGGGCCATCCTGAGCCCATGGGCAAGGCCCTCACCCAGACAGCCCCACCTGGCCAGTTCCCCAGGTTCCTTGGGCTCCTGCTGCTGGCTGTCCGGGCCCCTCCTTCTCTGAAGCCTGCCTCCTGACCCTGAATAGCCTTTCACATTTCCCCAGCAGAGCCTTTGATCCGCTGGGATCCTTTTCTATTGATTCAGCATCTAATCTGGTTTCCCATCTGATTTGCGAAGGGCCCTCCACGCCTCTTTCCGTTTGGTGTTTTCCTAATCCTCCAGGGCCTGCTTACTTATCGCTGCCTCCTGAGTCCTGGCCAGCTCCTTCTCTTCCCCTTGACATTCCTGCCTGTCTTCCTTCCTCTCTCCCTCCCTCCCCTTCCACCATAGCCTTGCCGGGGCCAAGCTGGGCAACCTTGAATCTGGGGTGCATTCCTGGCGGACCTCATTCTTTCCTTCCTTTGCTCATTTAATCAACATTTATTGAGTGCTTTCTCCACCCCAGTGCAGGGGCCTCCATCTGGGACTCTGTCCAAAAATGGCGCTTCTCTCTCAGGGTGGAGACTGAAAAGAGGGAGGAGTCCCCCAGCACTGCTGGGAGCTCACACACTGGGCAGTGATCGAGCCCACTGTCCCCCCACCCTGCCAAGGAGTAGACTGAGGCTAGGAGTCATGCTCTAATGCCCTGGTCACACAGCCACAGTGTCAGAAAGGAACGTCTGCCCTGGGGACTAATTTGTGGAAGGGCTGTTCTGGTCATCATCTGGGGATGACATCACTGGTTGTCACCAACGTCACTGCCCAGTGTCCACGCAGACTAGCTACGAGCAGTTCTGAGACTCGAAACTGGGGAAGCCATACTTTATCCAGTATGGCCCAGGCACACCCTTCTCACCTGCCACAGGCTCCCACCCAGCTGCTACCTCCACATGAAACAGGCTGAGATCCCTGTGACCTCACCCCTTCCTGACAGCCTAACGAGGCATCTGGCTTTGGTGCACACATGGGGATAGATGATTCCACTCTCATTGGCAATTATCTGCCAGGGCTAGGCAAGGTAGGGGGCCCTTGAAAGTCTGAGACTGGCAAACCTTATCCCTACCCAGTGGATGGGGAGGATGGGTGTTACCTGGGCTCCCACGTCGGGGGAGTCCCTGGCCGGGCTCAGGCTCCTGGGCAGCAGTTCTGTGGGCAAGGCCCACAGGGCCCAGGGTAAATGGAAATGCAGAGATCCTTGGTTAGGAACTCCAGGTTGGGAGTGCACGGTGGAACACTGTACCCATTGAGGGCTCTGCTGACCCAGAGCAATTGCACACATGGCACACCCATGACTAGCCTTGCACTGGGTGCTGAACGAGGCTCCAGGCTAAAGTCCGTTGACATTCACATGACCTGTCAGGCCCCGCACCAGCGGGATCCAGTGGTGTTTGGGCCTCTTGTACCTTTCCAAAGGGCCTGCCACCTTCAACTTAGCCATCACTTCTCCAGAGGATCCTTCTCTGACTTCCCAAGGCAGGTCACTCCTCTCTTAGCAACCTGCACTTCTCTGTCCTTCCTGTGGGGTGACAACATACATGTGAGAGATTGTTCACTGGGCTCTTGTCCCCATAATGGGAACAAGGGCCATGCTTTCTTCACCACTACTTCTTAGCACCTAGGATCTGTTGAGAGTGGGAGTGGGGGTCCCAGTTGGATTGCTTATAGGGTCTTCATTGTGCCTTCTGGGCTCTTCAGCTGAGACTTCCCACACTTAGTATGGAGACTCTCATCTGATCACTGTATGTGTATGTGCTCACTGAAGAGATAGAGAGAGGAAAAAGGGAGAAATCACTCCTAAGGGGGCATGACCACGCCACAATCCCTTCTCCTCCACTCTTCTCTCAGTGTTTTGGGCATGCGCCCATCCACCCAGAGTGATTTTCAAGCCATAGGGTCCAGGATTTGAACCACGGTCAGCCATGTGCGAATCCAGCTTCGTAACCACCATGACACCTGTTGGCGCCTCATTTTATTACCAGCCTGCTCCTCATCCCTAGCCCTAGTCCTGGCTGCAAGCTCCAGGAGAGGGGGTCATGCAGGGACACCTTTGAGGCCCCAGGGTGCTCAGGGCCGGGCTGTGCACACAGTAGGTGTGCAGCAGTGCTGAGTATCTCTGTTTCTCTCCCCAGCCGCCATTGTGGATGCCTGGTTCCCACAAGTGGGCAGGGGGCTACAGTGTTTGCTTTAATTTCAAACTGTTCAATTCTGCTACAGAAGCCAAGAGACAAAATAGGATGGATATGAGCTTAGACAAGGACAGGGCATGAGTAAGGGGCCTTCCAGGCAAGTTGCATGCTAAAAGTGTAGGCTGAGCAAGAGTTACTTATAGATAGAAAGGAATGGAGACACCGAGTGGTATGGGCGCCCCCTTCAGGCTGACAGCCACATCACTGTGAACCTGCCACCACAGAAGCACCTAGGAGGGTCCCATTCCACCTGAGACACAGATAAAGCCTGCAGTGTGTCCAGGGCAGGCCACCGCTGAGGGGCATGGGCATGCCCAGAGACCACGTTCATGCTGGTTTCTGAACCTTCTGTCAGCCAGAGCTCCTGGGTCAAACCCCAGCTCTAGGCCTCGGAACCTTCAGGGCCAGCAAGGAAACCGATGCAGGAGAGTAAGAGCTGCCACATGCCACCGCCTCCCATGGCCGCCCCTCACTTCCTGCTGTGTGTACCCTTACCCCGCCTGCAAGCCACACCATTCCATGGTCTTGGGCAAGTTTCTCCACTGGTAGTAAACTTGGAGGCCATGCTGAATCGAGACCTTCCCCACGGGCAGGGACTCTCCGATGGTCTGTGTCCACAGAGGACGCTCAGACCCTCACAGCCACCCTCAGTGAGGGAGACAACCATGAGGTTGCTCTGCCTGCTTCTCACTGAAGCAGATATATACCATAAAGGAGGGGACAGGGAGGACTGAGCCATACCCGACGTGGCTACCTCCCTCCCCATAGCCCAGGGAAGGCAGGGCCTTGGGGCTTGCGCTTTGGGCAGCGTTCCCTGAGGAATCTTCCTCCTTGCTACCCTTTCCTCATTGCTGCTCACAGCCTGTCCTCTCACTGCCTACGCCTAGCCAGGGAAGCTGGGACTCAGCGTCGGTAAGCATTTCCCAGGTGCTTCTTCTGTGCCAGGGCTTGCAGGAGGTAAGGGTGCACACAGCAGGAAATGAGGAGTGGCCATGGGAGGCGGTGGCATGTGGCAGCTCTTGCTCTGCTACACCGGTTTCCTTGCTGGCCCTGAAGGCTCCAAGGCCTAGAGCTGGGGTTTGACCCAGGAGCTCTGACTGACAGAAGGTTCAGAAACCAGCATGCACGTGGTCTCTGGGCATGCCCATGCCCCTCAGCGGTGGCCTGCATGGGGCACTCAGGGATCAGCCTTTTCAGCTCCTTCTAGATCCTAAACCCTTGAAGTGCCACAGTGCCAGAGTCGAAGGGCAAAGGCTCTACCTCTGTCCATTGTTACTTTTTGCTCAGTAGCAGGGGGAGGCCTCTGTTGCAGGATCTGGGGCCCCACTACACCCAGGCTTGCAAGGGTTAAGGGCCCCAGGAGGTCACAGGAGTAACCAAGAGTTGTCAGATCTGAAGAGTCTCAGGACACAGCAAGGACAGGGCCTTGGGCACCAGTGAGCCCCACAGGTTTGTCCTGGTGCTACACAAACTCCAGTACCCAAAGACCTACATGCAGTGGGATAAAGGCTATCCCAGGGGCATATTTCACATCTGGGGACTCAGTGCAGAGGCTCTGCTGGCATCAGGAGGAGTTAGTCCATCTAGGAGGTGACTTTTAAGCTGGGACTCAAAAGATGACAGGACAAGATGAAATTAAGAAAGTGCAGGGAAAAGTGCGACATTTAGGGGAAGGTGAAGTAGATGCTGGAGGCCCTAGTGCAGGGGGGAGGGAGGCGCTGGGGAGAGGAGCTCAGAGAGGGCCCAGAGAGCCCGAGCTTGGAGAGTCAGGCAGCTCTGCCATGTGGTGGGCAGCCTGCCTGGTAGAAGGCAGAACTGGCCCAGCCCACAGGCAGAGACCCAGGATGGCCTTGGATGACAACCACCCTGGTCTCTTCATGACGGGGACAGTGGGGACCAAAGGGGCCAGTGAGCTGCTTGAGGTAACACAGCCACTTACGGAGGGAGCCAGGCCTTACCTGGGCCATGAGTGCTCTGGCCTGGGCCCTGATTGGGCACCATCTGCCCTCAATCCCAGCTGCATGATAAATTTCTTTTCTTTTTTTTAAAGAAGGTTTTGGCAGTGTTTTACACTTTTGAGATTCCCTTTCATATCTAGCTTAATAAAACATATTTTTAAATGATTTTACTTTCTTTATCATCATTTTTTAAATTATTATTTGTTTAATTTTATTTGTTATTGCTATTTTTTTTTTAATTTGACCAGAGAGAGAGAGAAAGGGAAAGTGAGAAAGCAAACCGCCAAGTCTGAGACTCAAACCATGGACAGCCATGTGGGAGTCCAGTGCACTAAACACTGCACCACCTGCTGGCCCCTATCATCATCATTATTATTATTATTAAACCTAACCAGAAAGAGATAGAAGAATGAGAAAGCAAGCCACCAGGTCCAGGACTCAAACAATGCTCAGCCATGTGGGAGTCCAACACCTTAATCACCACGCCACCTCCCAGCCTATACATGATAAATTTCTCCTGCCTCTTTGCAGAAGCAATTTGAGTAATATAGTCAGGGTCATAGCAGCTACCTTGAGACAGCCCAGAGCAAGAAGGAGGTGTTGGACTAATTTGCTGTGCTTCAGAAATTATTCTCTATCGTGGCCCTGGGCATTGAATTGCTGTTTACTTACCTGTCTTCCCACCAGACTAAGCCTGACGCAGTAAGTGCTTCATGAGTGTCTGTAGGATGGACAGAGGGGGTGGCTGGATGGATGGATGGAGATATAGCTGGATGAAGAAATGAATGAAAAGATGAATGGATGGATGGATGGATAAAGATACGGATGGGAGGCTGGATATGTGGATGGATGATTATATGAATGGATGGATGGATGGGATATGGATGAAGAAATGGAAGGATAAAGATATGGATGGAAGGGTGGATGAGTGGATAGATGGATAAATGGATTCAAGAAAGCAGGAGCTCATCAGTACAAAGAACCTTGGGGAAATACAGTGCTGAGGTCTTGGTTGTGCAGAGGGTAAGGTACGCTATGGAAGAAGCTGCAGGGACATTGAGGGCAGATCTTCAACCCCAGCTTTGGGAATCTAGGAGCAAACAAGAATGTGAGGCCACAACAGCCAGGCAGTGAAACCCTGAGAAAGAGTGGAAATAGATGAAATTCTTAAGGAGGGGTCCAGATGCTGGCAGGGATTGTTGGCTTTCTTGAGTGCCTCTCCCTGCCCTCAGTCACTTTATTTCAGAAAGGCAAGAGGTAGATGAGCTAATCCTTTCAAGTTTTATTTATTTATTTATTTCTTCCATGAGTGACAAAGATGGAAACACCACCCTCAATAGTTTTAAAGCTGCAACTCAGTCCCCACCTTAGACAGCTGGATTAGGGACACATGAATGTCTGGCATATTCAGGGAGGTCTCTGGTCATGAATCTAGAACCTTCCTATGCTGGTCAGTCTTACAGAATTTCACTGCTGTGCCACCAGCCAGCCGTCTTTCCTTCCTTCCTTCCTTCCTACCTTCCTTCCTTTCTTTCTTTCTTTCTTTCTTTCTTTCTTTCTTTCTTTCTTTCTTTCTTTCTTTCTTTCTTTCTTCTTTCTCTCTTTCTTTCTTTCTTTTTTTTTTAATAATAGCTTTATTGAGATAGAATTGACCATATGATTCATTTACTTAAGTGTTCTTAGTATACTCAGAACTGTGCATCCCTCACAATTACTTTTAGAATAGTTTACTCATTCACAGCAAAAGAAACCCCATGCCCATTGGAGTCACTCCCATTTTACTCAGTTCTGATAGCTCTATGCACCCACCAGTCTACTTTCTGTCTCTATAGAACTTTCTATTCTGAATAGTTCATATAAACACAATCATACTCTGTGGTCTATTGTGACCAGCTGCTTTCACTTAGCATCATGTTTTCCAGCGTCATCAACATTATCTCACATACTTCATTCCTTTGGATGGCTGACTCAGAGTCCACTGTATGGATATATCACATTTTATTTATCTATTCATTGATGGACCTTTGGGTTCTTTCTGACTCTTGGCCATTGTAATGTTCTGCCATGAACATTTGTGTCCAAGGACTTGTTTGAGTCCCTGTTTTCAGTTCTCTTGGACATATTTCTAGCGGTGGAATTGTTAGACCCCATGCTAACTCTTTAACCCTTTGAAGAACTGACAGAAGGAGGCTGCCCAAAGCTGTTTTCCAAGTGCATATACCATTTTACAGTCCCACCAACAGCATGCAAAGGTTCTGCTTTCTCCACATCCTCACCCACACTTCTTTGTTTGTTGTTGATAATAGGGAGAGAGGGGTCCTCCTTACCCCCACCTCAGGCCAGGTGGGAAGGGCTTCAGGAGTATCTCCTGTGGGTCTATGGGAGTCCCTGCGTTTTTGGAGGTCCCAGAGCCTGGTGCTGACTCTTGTCTACATGAGGGTTGCCAGGGACTGCCCTTGACAATAGAGAAAGGATCCCGGACTACAGTGAGGGCACCTACATTCAGGTCTGGAGGAGAACGGGAGCATTGGTGGGTGGCCTTGGCAAGGAGCCAGGAGTGGGTCATCTTGAACACGCTCTCCCCATGGGGTTGAGAGGACTGCCAGCAGCCATGGAAGGCCCTCCATGGGAGGACAGAACAGTCTCCTTCTATGTAAATGGCACAGAAGATGAGGCAGGAGTCTGACCTGTGGGCATAAATGCCGAATGGGAGGGGTCAAGAAGGTCAGAGTCATCGTCAGTACCTCTTAAATTCAAGTCACCACAAAGCTGTTAGTCTGTCCCTTTAAGTCTTTTTAAAAAAATTTTTTTCGGGACCAGCAGATGGTGTAATGGCTACATCGCTGGACTCCCATGTAGTCGACTGCAGTTCAAGTCCCAGACCTGGTGGTTTAAACTCACACTGGATGCATGTGTGTGCGCGCCCAAGATCCCAAAAGGAGAATGGAGAAGAAGGGATTGTGGCATGAGCATCCCCCCTGGGGAGTGATTTCTCACTTTCTGTCTCTCTGTCTCTCTCTGTCTTTCTGGTGAGCACACGCACCCTACAGCAAAAACCTCTCCAAAAAATTAATAAATAAATTTTCAGATTTTTGCCATAAGGCATGCACATTTGCTGGACAGAGAGAGACAGTAAGAGGTAAAGTGAGAAATCATCCCACAGGGGGATAGTCATGCTGTAATCTCTTCTCCATTCTCCCTCTGGGTTTTTGGGCATGCACACACATGTATCTGGCATGAATTTCAAACTACCAGGTCCAGGATTTGAACCATGGTCATCCACGTGAAAGTCCAGTACTTTAACCACAATTCAACCTCCTGTCCTCTCCTTTAAGTCTAAAAGGGCCCCAGGAGTTTTAAACATGCTATCAGTTGCGTACATTGGTAGTAAATACCAGAGGGGCACATGGGAGAAACCCACCCCTAATGCCTGGCAAATTCCAGATGATTCTGAACAACTCAAGTATAGTGTAACAGTAAATTTGAGCTAGGTGGGATCTAAGAGAATCTCTTAGAGTTGAGTCTGGTTCTGGAAATTTCTGCAAGCTGGGCTTGCAAACTGTTTTGGCCACTACCTAAAGAGAAAGTACTTTCTAGAAACTTCATTGTCCCATGTGATTAATTTTGCTGTCCTTTTCCCAGCCCTGCCACGTTGTCACCTTGGTGAGCTAGCCATGGAATACTTAGAAATAAGTTTAGCAAGAAAAGTTCAAGATCTCTATGATGAAAGCAGTGAAATATAATTTAAGCACACAAACCAATGGAGAGAACTATCAGGGAGGCTTTGTATCACCATTGGCCAAATCTCCCAAGATTAATTGATCTATTGGTTGTTGGAAAAATCGCAACATATTTGTTTCATGACGTATTTTTTTCTATGCAAAAATGCATCATGACTTTTCTGACAACCCTATGTAATATTCCATTTAGAATTCCAGCAAGGTACTGAATATTGATTGTCATTTCTTTTAAAACTAAATGAAATCTTCATTTTTTGGAAATTGGACTTAATATAAATCAGATGCAGAAAAACCAACCTGCACAAGCTGTAAAGGTGGTTTTGAAAAGGGAGACCTGGTTGGGGGTGGGGGCAGGCTTGCCTAGCCAGATATGAAAACCCATTGGTAGCTACAGTAAGTAAGCACTGTGCTCTCCTGACACAAACAAGGGCAACAAAACAGTCCAGAAACTTCTCCAAGTTATATGAGAAGTTAAAATATGAGAAAGGACAAATTATTCAAGTATTTTTTGTTTGTTTATTTTAGTTTTGCTTTGTTTTTGCCAGAAGTATGTGTGCTTGTCAGAGAGAAAGAGAGAGAAGGAGAAAGCACCACCCATGGGGCATGGTTATGTCACAATCCCTTCTCCTTCATTTCTCCATTCTGGTGGGACTTTGGACACACATGCATATGTGCCTGGCATGTTTTTTAAGCCACTGGGGCTAGGACTCAAACCGGGGTTGACCATGTGGGATCTGGCTCCCTTAACTACTAGGCTACAGAGCTGGTCTAACCATCCATTTTGAGGAAGTCAAAGTTAAATCTCTACCTCAAACCACATACAAACACTACTTCCAATGGAATTAAAAGTGAAAGACTTTTTTTTTTTTTTCTCGAGGGATTTTTCCTACAGGGCACGTGCGCTCACCAGAGAGACAGAGAAATCACCCCCACAGAGGGGATAGCCAACCTCAAGCCCTTCTCCTCCATTCTCTTCTTGGGATTTTGGGCATGCACACACACAAGCTCTGCGTGAGTTTAAAGTCGCCAGGTCTGGGACTCGAACTGCAGTCGACCACATGGAACTTCGGTGATGTAACCATTATGCCATCTGCTAGTCCCCAAGACTTTCTTTTTTTTTTTTTAGAGGTTTTTGCTATAGGGCGCATGCGCTCGCCAGAAAGACAGAGAGACAGAAAACGAAAAATCACACCCCAGGGGGGATGACCACACTACAATCCCTTCTCCTCCATTCTCCTCTCAGGATCTTGGGCACGCATGCACATGTGCCCGGCGTGAGTTTAAGCCACCAGGTCTGGGACTCAAACCACGGTCGACCACACGGGAGTCCAGCAACATAGCCATTATGCTAACTGCTGGTCCCCCCAAGACTTTCTTTCAAAAATGGTGGCGCGGTGGTTAAGGCGCTGGACTTCCACATGGTCAACCACAGTTGGAGTTCCGAAAATGCAGTGGCTTGAAATTCAAGCCAGGTACATGCCTTGAGTGCCCAGGATCCTGAGAGGAGACTGGAGGCAAAGGGATTGCAGCATGGCCATCCTCCCGGAAGGGTGATTTCTCACTTTCTCTCTCTCTGTCCCTCTGGCAAGCGCACACACCCTATAGCAAAAATCTCTCTCTCAAAAAGAAAATGAAAAAACAATAGGTTGGGACCAGCAGTTAGCATAATGGCTATGTCGCTGGACTCCGGCGGTTCAAGTCCCGGACCCGGTGGCTTAAACTCACGCTGGGTGTGTGTGCGTGCGTGCCCAAGATCCCGAGAGGAAAATGGAGGAGAAGGGATTGCGGCATGGCCATCCCCTCTGTGGGGTGATTTCTCGCTTTCTACCTCTCTGTCTCTCTCTGTCTTTCTGGCAAGCACACGTGCCCAATAAGAAAGAAAAAAAAAAAAAAAAACTCTCCAACAAAAGAAAAACAAACAAACAAAACATTAGGTCTAGACTCAGTCAGTAGCATACAGAATGTAGTGCTGGAAACCACTTGGCCAGTGGCTGGTTTGGACCCCCAGCAGGTGACCTGAAACACACTGGGGAACACACATGCAGATGCCCAAGATCCTGAAGGGGTGGAGGGCTGAAGAAAGAAGATTTTAGTATGAGACCCTACTGAGGTTGGTTTTTTCTCTAATGTACATGCATGCGCTCTCTATAATGAATAAAAAATAAAACAAAAAAGAAAACCTCTACATGTATGGAGATTGATACAGAAAAACATTCTTATAATTTCATGATGTAGGAAGTTTTTCTAAGCAAGATGGGAAAGCCAGAAGCCATTAAAGGGATGACAATAACAACAAGGTAGAATTGACTATACTGAACACATAAAAACATCTTACAAAGGTCAGTCCCATAGCGTAGCAATTAGACACTGTACAGATGAGGCTGGATCCCACATGGCCAACTGGGGTTTGAGTCCTAGCCTCATTAGCTTCATGAATGCATGTGCCGAGGTTCCTGACAGGGTAGAGGACTAGAGGAAAAAGGACTACGGTATGACCAGGCCTCACTGAGGGGTGCTCATTCTCTCTCTCTCTTGCACATGTGCCCTCTAGCATTCAAAAAAAAGAAAAAATGCCTTACAAGGTTGTGCTTTAGGAAAGGCACTTTGGTGGCTAAAGTGGGCATAAGATTGGAAGATGATGCTGGCCAGAGGGCAGGAAGAGTCCAGGGAGGAAAGTGACCATGGTCCTGTTGGGAGGTGTCAAGAGGCACCAGGGCAGTGGCCTGCAGGGATGGAGATAGAATTGAGCAGAATTTGCTTGAACTATTAATAGGCCGAGCATTTAAAAAGGGGTTAGGATTACCTTGGTGTTTTACATATATATGATATGGGGCCAGACGGTGGCACAGAAGTAACACAACACTCTGTAAGGCTAACCCACCCACAGGGAAGGCTCCAGGTTTACATCCCAGAACACACCGGGAGTGGACGTGCCCATGATCTGGGGCTGGCTACAGCTGGAGGTGGATTATGATGTCAAGGCTCTGACGGGTCTCTCTCTCTCTCTCTCTCTCTCTCTCTCTCTCTCTCTCTCTCTCTCTCTCTCTCATTTATGGAAGAAAGAAACTTTGTAAAAAAAAATATTTTTTTAAATGATGATGTGGCCAGACAGTGACACAGCAGTAAAACACAATGTTCTACAAGGCAGACTCACATGAGAATGTTGCTGGCTCATGTCTGGAGACCTTCCTGAGTATACTAAGCACGTGTGTGCCCAGCACGTACCCGTGGTCCAGGCTGGCAGAAACTGAGAGCAGATTATGGCATTAAGACCCTTTTGGGCGCTGTATCTGCGTGTGTCTCCCTCATTCATGAGATAAATAAATGAAGTTTTTAAAATATTTTTAAAGATAAAATACATATGATAGAAACAAGTTGTATCAACATGTGAACCTGACCTGCTCCTTCCTCACCCAATCCTTGATGCTAGAGAGAGCCTTGTCTTCATCTGATTATATTTATCCCCTCCTCTGGCATAAAAACAATTTTTGGTGTGTGTTTGATGGGAATGGAGGTGGCAGCCTCATCAGATGACTCAGACTGGGGGAAGCCCTTGAAAGCTTCAGTCCTATTAAGGAGATGAATATAGACCAGGGGGAGTAGAACTAAAGGGATTAAAGACACCTCAGACCTCTACCACCAAGAGAAGCCTAGTTCTGAGACTGAAGGGGATATTGAAATGGGAGGAGTTTGTAAATGAAGGGGCCTCAAAGTGTGGCTCCCTACCCTACCTACTCCCTCCCTCACAATTCCTTGTAGTGTACATCAAACCCACCAGCAAGGCTCATTAAAACACAGATTGCTGATTTCCAGCCCCAAAGTTTCTCTTTTTAAAAATTGTGTAGGCTGGGGACAGCAGGTGGTATAGTGGTTAAGACATAAGACCTGCTCAACCTCCTCACTTTCTATCGCTCTGCCTTTCTCTATCCCTCCAGTGAGTACACATGCCCTATAGCAAAAATCTGTCTCTCAAAAAAAAAAAAAATTACATAGGCTGCCCTCTTACCTATGCCCTTCCACATAAATGAGAATAAGCTTTTCAGCAACAGCTTGCTGGGATTTTGATTGGGACTATATTGACTCTACAAATCAGACTGGGAAGAAAACATCTTAATAATACCAGATCTTCTGATCCATGAACATGGACTATCACCCCATTTACCCTCAGAGTTTCTGATTGAGCAGGTCTGAGGAGGGGCATAAAACTTTGCTTTTCTACCTACTGCCCAGGTGATGCTGATCCTGATGCCGATGCTGATGCTACTGTTCTAGGGACTGCACTTTGAAAGCCACCACCCCAGTCCTGGCTTGGATGCCCTGCCTGGTTTAGAAGTTGGCGCTATCTTGGAACCAGCAGTTGGCATAATGGCTATGTCGCTGGACTCCCATGTAGTCGACTGCGGTTTGAGTCCCAGACCCGGTGGCTTAAACTCACGCCAGGAGTGTGTGCATGCATGCCCAAGATCCTGAGAGGAGAATGGAGGAGAAGGGATTGCGGCATGGCCATCCCCCCTGGTGGTGGGGGGGGGGGTGATTTCTCACTTTCTGTCTCTGTCTCTCTCTTGTCTTTTTGGCCAGCATACGCACCCTATAGCAAAAAACCTCTCAAAAAAAAAAAAAAAAAAAAAAAAAAAAAACAAGAGAGAGAAGAAGAAGAAGAGGACAAGAAGAAAAGAAGAAGTTGGGGCTATCTCAAAGACTGGGAACTCTATAATGGGTCCCAGGACTCTGAAGGAACTTTTGTTCCCATGCAAATCACAGAAAGCCAGCTCTGCTGGGATTTGCATGCTAACAGCTGGCTGGGATTTTTTAATCTCCAGAAGATAAACACTGAGTGCCAGGAACACACAGGTGTACAGGGTCAGGAGATACAAGCCTCTTGCAGGAAAAAGACTTTTTTCCTCTCTAAGTATCAGATTGCTCAATTTACTGAGCAAATTTCTCACCTCTTGGTACTTCCCCTCCCAATAAATACCCTCTCAGGAAATCTCAGAAAATCAACCAACCCCAGGTCTGAAAGTGAGGCTCTGCCTTGCACAGCAAAGTTTGGCTGACCCTACGGTGAGCCCAGCTGTATGGCCTGAGGATGGAACTGAGCAGTTACAGAAACACTCTGAGGATAAGATGCCACAGCATGGGCAGAGGTAGGCTGCTGCTTTCTCCCTGCCTTGGTAAGGAAGATAAAAGCCAGGGCAAGGAAGGGCCAGCCATCCAGGTAGAATGACATGGGCAAGGCTCAGAGGCAGACCCCAGGCTCCATGGTGCCAGATCAGAAAGGTGGCAGGTGGATGGCTTCATCCTGTGCCCACCTGTGGCTCTACCTGCTGCATTTTTTTCCTCCCAAGTTGCCCTTTGACGAACACCAGGAGACACTCGGGAAGTTCGTGAGTGCTGTTGCTCTGCTTGGTGGAAAGCTGCACAAAGCCATAGTCACCACTGGCTCTCAAGCTGGCAATCCTCACTGTGGCCTAGTCTCCATGGCCTGAGGCCAGACGGGTCCATCACCCACACCCCGATGCACACTCTGCCATGGGCCTGTCATGGGCAGTTCAGTGGGTACCAGGGTGTTTGTATTCAAGTGTCCTGCCTGCTCTGTCCTGTGTCCTGGGCTCTCATCCTCCCTTGGTCTACACCAGGAGTCCTCCCTGTAGATGCATCCAGGAATTGGAACATCCACTATGGCTGCCATAAGAAACCACCACAGAGTGGGCAGCTTAGACTTCAGACATTTATTGTCTCATAGTCCTGGAGTTAGAAGTCCAAGATTAAGGAGTAGGCAGGGTGAGTTCCTCTGAAGCCTCTCTCCTTGGTTTGTGGACAGTGTCTTATCCCTGTGTCCTCATATGGCCATCACTCTGTGCCCATCGGTGTCTTAATCTCCTCTCCTTAAAACGCCCCAGTCCGATTGGATTAGATCCTACCCCAATGGCCTCAGTTTAACTTAATTACTTCTGTAAAAACCATGTCTTCAAATATGGTCAGGTTCTGAGGTGCTAGGGGTCGGGACTTCAGCATATGAATTTCGAGGGACAGCTCAGCCCATTGCAGCATCTGTCTGCAGGAGCCCCTATTAATTCACAGTTGCAGTGGGGAGGCTCATCATGTTTGCACCCACAGGACTCATGTCAGAAAGGTGAGGGAAGGGACTGGGATCTGTGGGTGGTCAGAACAGTCCCCAGACAGCTCCTCCAGCCTTTGGTCCCGTCTGTCCCTACTCTCGACAGTAATTGAGCTAAGACTCTAGGTGTCTTCAAGTGAGAGGTGCTCTTTCACCCCTGGGCTTTTTACCATGCTCTTCCCTCTGCCCGCCATCTCCTTTTGACCATCTGGCAAACACACCATCTCCAGAAAGCCCTCCCTGATGATCCACTTCCTGGGCAGAATGAATGCCTCCTTTCCCTGGGCTTCTGGGGTACGTTCTCCTACATTTCCAGCCTCAAAGATCTGGAACTATGCAGCCACCAACAGACAAAGCCATGTAGGGCACTGTGTCTTGTGCATCAAGCTAAGCTAACATAAGCTTTTTTCAGTCTAGGAGGTTCAAGAAGAACAAAAGATCTTCCCAAGACTCAGGTTGGCAAATACGTGGTTCTTATTCCCCTGGCCATAGTAGTTGACTAAGGGATAGACATATAACTCCAGTGTAAATATAATCAGAGCAGATCCAAGGGTTAAAGCTTTCTCAGAGAAAGGCAGAAATGGAAAATAGAGGTGAGACTGAGTTCTGATATGATTTAAATTTCTGGACCCAGCCATTCCTGAAGCTGAATTCTCTAAGCTTTTCAATTACATAAATACATAAGCCACTTGCACCCAAAATATCCAGGTTTAATCAGAATTAAAACAAGAACATAGCTTCAGACATTGTCATCTTCTTTGGGGAACAAGGAACTTAGCTTAACTGAGGAAGAGGCCTCGTATTTCTAGGACACAAAGCATCTATGGTTTGCCTTCATCCCATCACCCAGCACTGAATGGCAAGGCTCTGCATCCCAGTGACGGAACACAGTACTTTCAGGAGGAGCACTCATAAACAGAATCAACAAAAGCACCTGATCCCTTCACTATATTTCCCAGAAAGAGAATGAATCTCAGGGCAGGGGGGTGGGGGGTGGGGGGTGGTGTGTATGTGATGGAATTCACAAAAACACAGAAGGCAATTAGAAAGACCTAGATGGTGTGATTCATCCTAACTACACAAGTGTGAGATTTAGGCTAGTACCAGCTGCAACTATTGTCAGCGTCCTTACTGACTTTGTCCAAGTCACCATTCCTGTCTGGAGTCAATGTCCCTCCTCTCTAATAAAGGGGCTTAGGTTTCAGTATGTGGCAGAGACAATATCCAGTAATCACCAGATCTCCTTTAAACCTTCTTTCCTTCTGGACACACATGACTTCCAGAGAGCACACGAAAAGTTCTAGATGATGAAGAGCGAGTAGAAATGACAGTAGGCCGAGACTATGAAAAGTTCATGTGACCTCTAGCAGTACCTTGAAAGGTAAACACCTTGGATCCCTGAGTCACTGCATGGAAGACAGCTGTCCTGACAAGTTACTCCCTTCACTTCTGACCTGCAGAGAGAAAAATAAGTCATCATGGCATTAAGCCATTGAGATTTGAAAATTTGTTATGGCAGCAAAACCTAGCTTATCCTGATTAACATACCAGAGACAGCAAGTATGTGATATGCACGCCCTTGCTATGAGACTAGCACCTGGATAGACATTACTAATCCATCTTGGCACTCTTTTCTCCCCATCCTAGCACCATGCTCCAAGCAGCCCATAGCTACGGAGCTATCAATTGTAAGATGCTTTAAGATGCTTTTAGCTCACAAATTGCCACTTAGGGAGTTGGGAAATTTGACATAGTGATCAGACTTAGGAGTGAAGGGATTCTATCCTCTTTGGAAGAATCTAATGCTTTCCTACCATTCACTATTCATGATTGCCAGTGCCTGTATCTTCTCATCTTCCTGCCTGGCTTTGAAGGGGTTGCTGAGCAAATGTTTCCCCTCTTCCCAGCCTCTTTTAACTCCCCTTTCCTTGTTTGCAGCTTCAGGAAGCCTCCATGAATTCAGCACTGGTGACGTTTTCACTCCTTTTAGCTGCTACTTAGAAGAGCCAAGTAGGAACTTGTTCCTCTGAAGACATCGGAGAGGAATTGGGCTGCCCCACGCTTTCTCATTCTTTCTCAGGGTGTGCCTCGGCCTCAGACCCATGAAAGGCAATTTCACTTTCGGTGGGGCTCCTTCCAAAAGGAATGATGGGGTTCACATAGGAGCTGGTGTCTTGGCGGTCAGCTCCCTCTGAGCCCGAGACAAGGGCAGGGCCGTCCCAGGACATGGGCTCCAAACAGACGAACAGAGTGAACATGAGTTTTTACAATGGGGCTTTGATCTACCTAATGTCACAGACAGACCGGGGACAAACGCCAGGCTCTCTGTGACTCCTGGTTCCCACAGGAGGTGCCCTGTGCAGGTATTCACACGAGGAGATTCTTGGCAGGCCCGGACTCTGGGTCTGTGCCCATCACAGACACAGCCACGGCAATTAGGTTTTGGAAAATGGTGGGTGAGGTTTGTTTGGCCAGGGCTTCAGCCTCTAGCCCAAAGGCAGCATCAGGAGGGAGGGAGGCCAACCCCAACGGGAGTGGGCACCCTCCTGGTGTGAATGAGGGTGAGCACAAGGAATTCCTGTGGTCAGGGCAGCCGGCCGGGCACAAAGGCTGGGCTGGCATCCTTGACAATACACACTCTGTCCCCGGCTGATGGTGACCTTCGCCAAAACACTCAGTGAAAGGGCCGCGGCTCTGTGTGCCCAGGCCACCGATTCTGGAAGCACATGAAGAGGCCAGGACCGTGGGGAGCATTCACAGGACATTTTGTAACATCGGTGCCCACAGCACTGCCAGGGGCCCATCCTTCGGGCTGTCAGGACGCATTATCCCCACCTGTGCTCAGGAACAATGGTCACACCTGTAACTCACTCCCATCCCCAAGCGGATGAAACGGCCCGCGCCTCCTGCGTGCAGCTCCGGTTTCCATGCCCGGCTCCCCTCGGAAGGCTGCAGCAGGACGTACCAGCAGCCCAGGAAGACAGTGCAGTGGTGGGGGCCCAGCCCTTCTGCAGACCAGGTGTCTGGTAAGACGAGGACGCCCCGAGCTTCTTTCTGTTTCTGTTTCTGCTTCTGCTTCTGCCTTTCTGCCCGCTTCCAAGAGCTATCCTGCTCTCACCTGGTCCTGCCTGGACCAGCTCCCTCACTGGTCCATTTCTCTGAAACTCTGAAATCCAAACCCACACGAGACAAAATCCTGAGCAGTCTCCCCTCTTCTCCACCTTGGCCTCTCAGTGCAGCGAGGTCGGCCCCCTGAGGGACAGACAGACACATGTTTGTTATGCACTCTGACACCGTTTGCCACGTAGTCTCCAAATACCCACCGTCAAATCCTCACGATAACCCTAAGAGAAACTGCTCAGCATCGCCTCCATTTCACATTTGGGAAATCTGAGGCTCAGAGAGGCAAAATCGCACAGTTGGCAATGGGCAGCCCCAGGCTGTGACCCAGGTACCTGGCTCATGCTACCAATGCAGGGTTCTTTGGTGACACCTGGAAAAGATGCCCTGAGTATAACTTGCATCATGGCCTTCCCACGGCTCACCTCCCTGGACAGGGACCAGGTCTTCCTATCCATCGCTGTACTCTTGGCACACAGGCTAGGTGACTGTTCACTAAATTAATAAGAAACTAACTAGGTTGGGGCCAGCCCATGGCCTGATGGTTATGGAAACTAGATCCCACATGACCAAATGCACAGTTTAAGTCCCAGACCTGGTGGCTTGAGAAACACTCCAAGAGCATGTGTGTGTGCCCAAAATCCCCAAAGGAAGAAAAGATGGAGGAGAAGGGATTGTGACCTGGCCTCATCCCAGAAAGAGGGATGCTTTCTCCCTCTCTTTCCATTTCTCTGTCTCTCTCTAGTATGCATACATGCCCTCTGGAAAATTAAAGACAAAAATAAAGAAGAGAAAATAACCAGATGATCATAGGTGTCGTTTCTTGACCATCTCTTTGGACCAGGCACATCCCAGGAGCTTCCGTCCATGCCCATTTTCCTTCTCCACATCCCAACAAAGAGAAACAGGATGACCGGGCCCAGCTCACAGACAAGGAAACTGAAGCTGAGTGTAATGAGGTGCCTGGCTGAGGGTCATCCAGCTCTCAAGTGGTGATTATGAGTTCTAATCTTGTCGTCCTCTACCTCCGTCCTGAATGAAGGAGAGAGGGACAAGAAGAAAGGAAGAGGGAGGGTCATTTGGAGGCGTTGCCTCCAGTTCAGGCTCCATGGTGATGGAGACCTCCCAGTACCTATCCTGTGATGGTGTCACGGGCGCCACCCCACCTACTTCCAGGAGGTCAGGGCCTGCACTCCACTCTCACCCTGCCTCCTGGCTGGCCAGCATAGGAGTTTTGGTGACCCCATGCTGAAACCTTACCTGAAGGTGGCATTTCCGGGTCTCAGAGTGCATCTGTGAGGGTGATGGAGAGATAAACAATGAACTACAGCAGTCAGCTTGCCAAAACCCCAGCCCCACACAGAGCTGCCGGGTGCAGGGCAGACGTGAGCCTGCGTGTCCTGAGCAATAAAGTATTTAGTACCAGAAAGCAAGCTCACACATCAACAACAGGCCCTTTGTCCCAGGCAGAGGGGACAAAGAATGGATGGGGAATCTGCATCTTTGAACGCATCCTCTGATCCTAAGGGCTCGTGGAGACTACCTGAGTGCATAGGGCATCTCGACTGACCCCAGGCAGGCAGGCGTCTGTTCATGTTGGGCACTCGGCCAACGTGAGAGCCTTGGGAATGGAATAATAAAGAATTAATTTACCCAGCAGGGCCCCTTCAGTGCCTGGGAAGCTCTCGCACCTTCTCCAACGGGGCAGAAGTGTTTCCTTGGGAGGAATGCTGTTACACAATCGGTCTGTCAAGAGGCCACATTCAAGAATCCGGGGCGAGGTTGCTTCAGCTGCTGCCGGCTCCTTTGATTCACACACTCCCAACAGGCAGACCCAGACCCCCTTGGCTCCCCACTGCCCCGTAAAGGCACAAACCACCTGTGAGAGACCCCACACAGGAGCCAGGCTTGAGTCTGCAGTGGAGAGAATGCAGTGGGAACAGGACCACACGTGTGCCCACAATGTGCAAAGACTTTAACCAGAATCTCATAAGTCTGTTCAGCAGATGCTCCTATACCCGTTGTATAAACGAGCACACTGAGGCCCCGAGAAGTGTGGTAGGGAACACGAGGCCTCTTGACCAACAAGAAGCAGAACAGAGATTTGCTTGGGGACCGGTCTCGTGACCAAGCCCACAAGACAGACAGCATATCGCACAGTGTTGGTGAGGACATGGGATGGAAGGTGTAGGTGCGGGCTGAGACCAGGAAATAAGAAATCAGAAACTGACTAGCCACACCAACCTATCAAGAAAGGGACGGGGTATTTGATGGGACGGTCTTTATGTTCCAGGAGGGTGTTTCCAACCTCTCCGGAGCAGAGAATAGACTCAGTTCCCCAGTTAAATCACCTGGAAGACTCTCTAAACAAGATTCCTGGTACTGGATGGTGGCACAGCAGGAAAATGTGATGCTTTGCAGAGCTGACCCATGTGGGAAGGTTCTGGGTTCATGTCCAGAGACCTCCCTAAATATACCAGGCATGTGTGTGCCCATAATCTGGGGCTGGCGGAGACCAGGAAGAGAATCACTACATCGAAACTCCATTGGGAGTGCCTTCCTCACTCTCTCTGTCTGTCTTATTTATGGAAGAAATAAATAAATAAACTTTTTAAAAATGCCCAAATTATTCACTGATGAAAAGAAGTGAACTAACAAGCCAATGAAGTATCATCAATTCCATTTCTCAGGTAGGCAAATGGACATATGGAATTTTCACGGCTGCCCATGAAGAAGAACTGATATGGGACTTTCCCTTCTGAACTATTTTTTTTTAATTAAAAAATGAACAAAATATGTGAAAAAATCTTTTTGGGGACCAGCAGTTAGCATAATGGCTATGTCACTGAACTCTCATGTAGTCGACTGCGGTTCGAGTCCCGGACCCAGTGGCTTAAACTCATGCCAGGCACATGTGCGTGCATGCCCAAGATCCCGAGAGGAGAATGGAGGAGAAGGGATTGCGGCATGGCCATCTCCCCTGGGGAGTGATTTCTCGCTTTCTGTCTCTCTGTCTCTCTGTCTTTCTGGCAAGCAACGCACCCTATGGCAAAGACCTCTCCAGAAAAAAGAAAAACTCTTTTCAGGCATTAGACAACACCTATCTTAGGACTATGATTCCTACAGAAGAGGAAAACAAAGTTGAACTCTACAGTTACTGTGGCTTTCTGCCTGAGGCAATTCCACTATTCCACCAGGAGAGGAGAATCCAGGAGTCCCCCTGAACTGAGGAAGCGCAAATAGAAACATAGAGTGGTCAAGATAGCTAGAACTTGTGAGGCAGAATACTAAAGAGGAGGAAACTGCAGAGGGTGAATTCCATAAATATCCACAGAACCACCGTGAGTCTTCAATTGAAGATGTATCTGAGGGGCAACGGGGTGGAGGGCGCACAACAGCCGGGAGCTGTGAGCTGACTAACAACACCCAAAACTCACTCAGGACTGATATGCATCCAAGTTCCAACCAAGAAAAGTGAGAGGCTTTTTAAATACCCGGAGCAGACAGTGGAGAGTCACAGCATCATGCCTTAGTCATAGAGATAAACTAGTTCAGGCGCTCTAGAACTGTATCATGACCTTCCCAGGAAACACTTTAAAACGAGCTTTAAAAGGATTAAATTAATCTACAAGTAACTCTACTGTTTGACAAACAAATGTAACTGTACTGCAAGGGAATACAATAACATCCAAACTCAGAACAGTGTGATATAAATAATATCCAGCATTTGATCAAAAAAGCTTAGACACCACTAAGCAGCAAAATTTGACCCATCACCAGGGGAAAGTCAATCAAAAAAATAGATAAGATAAGACAGATATTAGAATTAACAGAAAATCATTTTTAAATTGGCTTTTATAAATATACTGGGGGGCTTCATAGCAGTAAGACATCATTCCACAAGGCTAAATTCTGAATTCATGTCCAAGACCTTTCTGAACATGCCAGTCATACACATGTCCATGACTTGGGACTGACTAAAGCTGAGGGTGAATCACAGAGGGAAGACCCTGTTGGGTGTCGATTCTCTCTGTCTCTCTGAAGGAAGAAATACATAAACTTTTTCAATAAATACATAAATATACTCAATAATTGAAAAGAAAGCATGAACATAAGGAGAAAAGAAATGGAAAATATATTTTTAAATTGAACTTCTAGGAATTAAAAATACATCTGAAGTGAAAAACAAAAAACAGTACATGAACATCAAATCGTATTAAATACTACAGAATAAAAGATCAAAGAATTCAAACACAATACTGAAACTATCCAAACTGAAGAGCCAAGAGGTTATGATAGTGTGTGATCAACACAATGTTGGGGGAAAAGGAATTGAAGACAACTGTATATAGCAGAGATAGTGTAATAAGAGAGTGGGAAAGAGGGTCAAACATAAGGTAAAAAACATATATATACATATACATATATATGAAAGTAGAAATGGAATATTATTGATGATAACATGCATTATTAAGCCACAACGCAGTTTATTCTAGATGGGAAACCACATTTAGTATGTTGTGATGATGCTCAGGGAATTAATGTTAAGTAATTAATAAAAAGTTTCAGGAGAAAAAAACAGTAAAACTGTTCATATCGAAATTTTAAAAAATGCATATTTGATGACTGCAGTAAGCTATATAACCCCAGCTAGGTACTACTTTATAGTATGTTCATTCTACTCACTGAGGTTTATGCCTAAAGTCAGACTTGGGTTCATGTATAGGTATATATCAGCTGCACTAGCTATTGGAAATATTTAGACTAATTAAGTTCATTAGCAAATCAATTAAATGGGGAGGAAAGGCATAGAAAGCAACCATGGATACCAGAGACAATGTGGGAGGAGGGTGGGACATGGCAGAGGGTAAGGGATAGGGAATCAAAGATGGCAAAACAAAAAAACAGAGTATACAAGACATAAGAAATGGAAAATTATTTGCTGATAACATGCATGTTGATGTGCTTGATTGAGCCAATATACAGTGTATTTTGGATGGAAAATTCATTTGTATGCTGTAATGATGTATAGTGAATTAATGTAAAAAAAAAAAAAAAAGTAAATTCAAAGAAAAAAAAAAAAGAGCCAAGAGAGAAAATACTGAAAACATTATGTAGCCTCAATGCTGTGGTTTCAATGTGTCTCCCAGAATTTGGGTATCGAAAACTGAATCCCCAGTATGACAGTGTTGGGGATGGGGCATATTGGAAAGTGGTTAAGTCATGAAGGCTTCACCATTATCAAAAGGGTTCACAGGGGAGGGTTCATTCTCTTGCACTCTTGCCTTTCTGCCTTCTGCCGTGTGATGAACAGCAAGACAGCCCTCACCAGATGCTGGCTTCTTGATTTTGAATTCTAAGCCAATATATTTCTGTTGATTATAAATTACCCAAGTATTCTGTGATGGCAGCACAAAATGGACCAAGACACTTGGTAACATGTGGTCTGACATCCATGTTGACAGAGTCCTAGACAGAAAGGAGGGATCAGACAGTAAAAACACAATTCTGTGTAATCCAACAAGGTGTACTAGTACAACAGGACCATCACTGTCTTCTCCCCAGATGGACACCGTTTCCAAGAGGAATATCCTCAGGAAGTGGTGGAGAAAGGATACACCATGGTTGCAATTTGAGGTACCAAAATAGTTGTGCGTGGAGTAGGAAACAAGTCTGTTGTGAAGCTTCAAGATGAAAGAACTGCGAGGAAAATGGGTGCACTTGATGACCACGTCTGCATGGCTTTTGCAGGACTGACCACTGATGCTAGAGTCGTGATAAACAGAGCCCATGTGGAGTGCCAGAGCCACAAGCTCACGGTTGAGGACCCAGTCACTGTAGAATGTATAACTCACTTCATAGCAATTTTAAAGCAGAAATATACCCAGAGCAACGGACAAAGACGTTTTGCTATTTCTGCCTTAATCGTGGGCTTTGATGATGATGGTATCCCAAGATTATATCAGACAGATCCTTCTGGTACCTACCATGCTCAGAAAGCAAATGCAACAGTTAGAGAATTTCTAGAAAATAATTACACAGGATGTTACAGCAAATGACAATGAGGCTATCAAATGGGCAATAAGAGTTTTACCAGCAGTTGTCCAATCTGGTAGGAAAAACATTGAACTTGCTATAAGAAGAAGAAATCAACCTTTAGAGATGTTCAGTGCCAAAGAAATTGAGTTACAAGTAACTGGAATAGAAAAGGAAAAAGAAGTACAGAAGAAAAAAAATTGAAAACACCCTAATTTTTAGGATGACCACTGGGAGCTTGTAATGTCTTGTTGTACTGCTTGGAATTATTTAATGAAATTTTAAAAGAAATATGTTTCTTCACAGCACTAATGATATCATATTTGTGTCTATCTGTAGTCTATCACATAGTCAAACATAGGTTAGTGTAAAATTATCTTTGCAAGGGGTTTCTGTAATTGTTGAAAGCAGTTGTACTTCCACATCAGCCTATGACTTGTCCAAGTGTGTTAGTTTTCTTCATGTATGCAAATTTATCTAAGAAAATTTTTAATTTTAAAAACTGATACTTTGATGAGGTTTAGTATTGACTGTCAGTTAAAGAGACAACTATTCCTAAATAAACCAGATATAGTCTTGAGTTAGAGTTCTTGAGAGTAATAAAGGCATCCTTATGTTGGTGATTGTCAAAAAAATTTGAAGAAATAGTGTGCCAAGTTTAATAAAAATTATAAACACACAGGACCAGCAGTTAGCATAATGACTATGTCGCTGGACTCCCATATAGCTGACCGTGGTTCAAGTCTCAGACCCGGTGGCTTAAGCTCACACCGGGCGCATGTGCATGCATGCCCAAGATCCCAAGAGGAGAATGGAGGAGAAGGGATTGCAGCGTGGCCATCCCCCCTGGGGGGGGGGGGGTGATTTCTCGCTTTCTGTCTCTCTGTCTCTATGGCAAGCACACGCGCCCTACAGCAAAAACCTCTCCAAAAAAAATAAAATAAATAAGCCTAAATGTGAAACCTAAAACTATAAAAATTCTAAAAGATAACAGAGGAGCTAAATCTTTGTGGCCTAGGCAAAGATTTATTTATAAGTTTATAAAAGTGCATAATTTGTAAAAAAAAAAAATTGTCATTTTTAAAAAAATCTAAAAAAGGGGCCAGTTCAGTGGCACAACAGTATGCACTGTTCAAGGGATGCTGGATTGACGTAGAAGATTGTTGTCAGGTCACCCAACCCACCTGTACATTGGACATGTATGCCCATGATGCTGGCTGACTGGGAAGTCTAGGAGGTATTGTGGTATGAGACCCTGTTGAGGGTGCTTCTCTCTCTCTTTCTCCCTGCATGTGTGAGTATGTGTGCTTTTCATTCTCATGAAAAACATACATTTTTTAAAAACTATAAAAGAAGAAATTTATAAATGGGACATCATCAGAACTAAAAACTTTTGTTCATTGAAAGACACTGTTAAAAGACGAACCACATACGGAGAGAAAATATTTGCAAGCCACATATCTGATAAAGAAGTTGTGATCAAAATATTTCAAGAATTCTTAAAAATCAGTAATAATGTTTTAAAACTACACAATTAAAAAGCCAAATATTTGAACAAACACGTCACCTAAGGAGATAAATGACTAGCAAATAAGTACATGAAAATATGTTCAGTATCATCAGTCATTAAGGAAAGCAAATTACAGTCTTATTGAGATACCACTATATACCTCTTTAAAATAGCCAAACAATTGTTTGTTTGTTTGTTTGTTTGTTTATTGGGGGGCGGGGATTCACAATACCAAGTGTTTTAAGGATGCAGAGTAACAGCAAGTCTCATGCATTGCTAGTGGGGATTAAAAAAAAAGATGGTCCAGGCCCTTTGAAGACATTTTGGCATTTTTCTATGATTTTTCACTTAAGATCCAAAATCCCATATCTAGTTATTTAGCCAAGAGAAATAAATACTTATAGCTAGAGGTTAAATATGTCTACCAAAAATGCATATGTTGAAATTTGGTCGTGATATTAAGAGGGTGGAAACAATCCAACTAAAGAATTGGCTAAAAGAAGAAGCTTTGGGGAACTGATTAGAATTAAATAAGGTGGTTGGAGTGGGGCCCTCACAGTTGAATACTGGTGAGTTTGTAATGGGAGGGAATGAGATCATAGCAGAAACAGACACAGATTTTTATTCTCCTACCATGTATTGCTCTACACTGCCTCAATACTCAGCAGGGGCTCCCCACCACAGCAGGACTCTCACCAGATATGGCTCACAAGCTCAAATAACCTCCAAAAAACATGAACTAAATAAACCTTTATACTTCATAAATTACCCAGTTGGTGATTTTCAGCTATACCAACAGAAAAATGTACTAAAGCACTATGTTCACACGTAGTGTCAATGTTTTACATGCTATATTTAAACTGCTAAAATCTGGAAACAAATCAAATGTCCTTCAGCTCATCAATACAAAAAAAAACAGACCATGGTACATCCATGCAATGAAATACTACTTAACAATAAAAATAAATGAAATATTGATATACTCATCAATATATAGATATACCTCACACCAAGTGAAAAAAATCATATTAAAAAAGCTGTATCCTATGTGATTCAATTTACATTACATTCTGGAAAAGGCAAAATTGTAAGGACAAAGAACACGTCAGTGGTGGTATGGACTGAATTGTGTTGAAGCCCAAACAATGTGACTGTTCTTGGAGAAAAAGGCTTTAGAGAAGGTAACTAAAGTTCAATGAGGTCATAAAGGTGGTGGGGCCCTAATCTGACAGGATAAGTGTCCTTATAAGAATAAGAGCCACCAGAGACGTCTCTCTCTTTCTCTCTTTCTTTCTCTCTCTCCCCCTCCCAAATGTGTGAGGACACAGCAAGAAGGTAGCCATCTATAAATCAGGAAGAGAAACAAAACCAGGTGGCACATTGATCTTAGACTTCTGGCATCCAGAACTGGGAGAAAAACTGTGTTGCTTAAGCCCCCCAGTCTATGGAATCCTGTTATGGCAGCCTGAGCTGACTACTAGAAGTGGTTTCTAAGAGTTGGGGTGGGGACAGATGTTGGCTACAAAAAGGCAGCCTGACTGGTGATGGAAATATTCTGCATCTTGACTGTGTAGGTAATTACACAACTGTTCATGTTGTCAGAATTCACAGAAATGTACACTCTAAAGGATGAGCACCATGGTATATAAATTAAACCTCAATAAAATAGCCAAAGAAAAAGTACACATTAGTTAGATGGGGACAAAGATAAGTCTACTAAAGATGTCTCATCGGAAACAATGCAAGCCAAAAGGAACTTCAGCATGTGGTGGGAGCTTCGGGTCAGGAACAGGAGCCCCTTCCTGTATGGCTGGGGCTTTGGGAAGTGTCCCAGAGGGGTACACTTGAACTCAGCCTCGAAGGAGGACAAGGATGTTAATGGGCGGGGCAGCCAGGAAGAGGATTCTGGGTAGAGGGAGGCAGCTGCCTGGACATCAGCAATAACACACAAAGGAGGGAAACAACCTGCAACCTGGGCTCAGGCTGGAAATGTGGACTGGAGCCAGATTCAAAAGAGCTTCCAGTTCCAGGCTGAGGAAGTTGATTTTTTCTCTGGAATGAGTGAAATACAGCAACATGGCAGACAAGAGTCAGAAGTGGCATTTCCCCCTCACCATGCTGGAGCAAATGCCAGGTATGGCCGCCAGGCATGTAGGGCAGCTTCTTGCTAGCCGTGACTCAGCATGGGGCTCTCACTGTAGTTCTCAAGCTGATGGATGTCCCAGAACATTCATTCTATGGCTGCCATGGGCCAATGTCTAAAATATTGTGAGTGTGGAAACTATTGAGACGAGCTCACAAGCATGGAACCAGCACATTCCCTTCTTCAGACACACCTCTGGCTCACAACCCCCCACCTGACCTACCAGGCCCTCAGCTGCACATGCAAAGGTAGTAGATAGATGTATGGGTGGGTGGGTGGATGATTAAATGGGTGTACAGGCTTCTCAGCTCATAGCGCTCCTCCCCATATACTCACAGGACTCACTCTCCAGTGTTTACAGGGTTCTTCTCAAATGCCTCCTCATCAGTGCAGCCTATCGTGACCACCTAGCTAAAACAGACCCAAACCCACACCCAGATGCCCCAGCCCCACTGTGCTTGATTTTCCTCCCTAGTACTCACTTCATCACTTGTTTCTTCTTGTCCATCTTTCCCCACTAGAAGGTATTCCAAGACTGTAGGTGTGCCATAAAAATCTGTTGAATGAGTAGGAGATGCCTTCTAGAAATTCCTTCCTCCTGAACTCTGGCTCTGGCAGAAATTGCTCATGGAGACCTGGCTCCTTGTCAAAGTGAGTGGCACTTGGGACTGAGATTCAAAAGAGCTCACACCCTGCTGGGCTGGGGGTTGCTGTCTCCAATGTAGAAGATCCTCCCTCTTGAGCCACAAACTCTATAATGAGGATTCCAGGGCCCTTATTCCGAAAGCCAACATGGGCACACTAGACTTGTAGCTTAGTTTGTGTCGACTCAGTAAAGTGTGAAAAACCCTTAAGTGTGCAAGACCCTGCACTGGGGGCTGGGGACACAGTAGTGAACAAGACACTGCCCTGCCTGTACTCACCCTTGTCCCCAGGTTCATGGACCAGCAGTAGAGTTATAATTAGCTGGACCATCGTGACATTGAGTAATAGGTGTATCACAAGGCAGGTTTAGGGGCTAAGAAGTCCATGGAGGAATGTGGCATGCCTGATGCAGGAAGGCAGTCAGGGAGGGCCTCCTGGAGTACATAACCATATTCATTAAACAAAAGCTGATCATACACCACCCTATCATGGCTTTCAAGGGCCCATAGTCTAAGGGGTAGGTTTCCCTTCTCATCATCTAAGATCTTCTCCAGCCATTTCCCTTACCCCTTACCCTCATGGGGATGGTGCCAGGGTGTCACAGTCTTCTACATGTGTCATATATTAGTTATCCATTGCTGTGTAAAAAATTACCCCAGTTGTGGTAGACTAAAATAATAGGCAGTTGTTACACTCTCAGTTTCTGTAGATCAAGGATATGGGGGGGGGCAGGACTGAGCGATGTAGGATGAGGGGTTCTCTAAGGTTGCAGGTGGATATCAGCAGGAAAGGCAGTTCTCTGAAGGGTGACTGGACCAGAGGACATGCTTCTAAGGTGGCTCCTTCAGGCAGCTGGTAAGTTAATAAGGCCATTGTAGGAGGTCTCATTTCCTCACCACAGGGCTCTTAAGGGTCTGTTTCATGAAGGTTGACTTCCTCAGAGAGAGGGATTCATGAGGCCAAAGCACAAGCCTGATGCCCTTTACTCGGCCATAAACTGTCACCTCTGCCATGCTCTGTCCATCTCAAAGACCAACTGGGTTCAGTCAGAGAAGACACTATACAAGGATATGAAAGCCATTATTGAACAGGCCTGGATTCTGAAGGCTGGTGAAGAGGGTTCCTTACTCTCAGCATAATCTACCTCCTGGCAACAATGATCCCACCCCATGACGTGCTCTCCCTTCTCACTCATGGGTACACATGCATGTGTATGTGGTTACTGGGACATCTCTTTGGGGGCTGGATACCATGCCTGCATCCAACCTTAGAGACTGAGTCAAAGGTTTCTTCTTGGCCTGGAATGTCCTTCTCCTTTTCACTACAACTAATTTCTGATTCTCCTTCAGGACTCAGCTCTTGGGACTCTCCTCTATGAAGCCTTCCTGGGCTTACCTCAGGCTAAGTTAAGGGTTTCTCAGGGTTCTTACTGCACTGGCCTCAGTCAGAGCATACATCTTGAGATGTATGAGATCTTGTTGCTACTGTTTCCCCCCTTGATTTCTCTTCATAATGGGACTGAGAACTACTCAGGGCAAAGACCATGTCTGACTCAGTTGTCCCTAGGACTCAGCAGCTGTAACTTGTCCCAACATTATTTGTGATTCAACAAGCATCAGGTGGATGGATGGATGGAAGTATGGATAATCAGGGATGGATAAATAGATGGGTGGATGGATGGAGAGGTAGACGAATAGCTGAGTAAACAGATGGATATGAGGGTGAATGAGTAGACAGACAGTTGGCAGGGTGAGTGGGCAGACAGATGGATGGATGAATGAATGGATATGTATACAGATGGATGCTTGAGTAGATGGGTGAATAAATGTGTGAGTGAACAGATGGATGGATAGATCAATGAGCTGGATGAATAAATGGATGGGTGGATGGGTTGATGAGATGGTGGATAGGTGGGTGGGGATGAGTAAATGGATAGATGATGAATAGATGAATAAATGAAGACAGAGATGGCCTTTCCTATATTTCTCCTATAAGATAACTGATTAAAATTCTTAGAAATCTTAAGACAAAAGGTCTTAAAATTCATCTTTAGGCATATCCTTAGAGCCAGCGAGGTCAAAGAGTCATTATTGAGTAGGCCTGGATTCTGAAGGCTGGTGAAAAGGGTTCCTTACTCTCAGCATGATCTACCTCCTGGCAGTGATGGCCCCACCCCATGACGTGCTCTCCCTTCTCACTCATGGGTACATATGGATATGTACATGGTTACATGCCCCAACACCAGGCTACATCTAATGCAACAGTCTGCATATTTCATGCTCAGGGGAATGGTCAGCCCTCACTGAGGCTAGCAATACCACATAAAACCAGCTTCTTCTGGCATCTTGTCCTGGGCTGGGCAAGGGTAGGGCCTGGAGATCCTGGCAGAAAGGGAATAGGAGGGTATCATTGAGCCCTGCTCACCTGTTCACCTGCTCACCTGCTTCTACCATCTGGTCTGATCCAGCTCCCACAGAGCCTTACCCCAAACCTCTGCCTCCCTCCCTTTCCTCTTTCACCAAAGGCCTCCGTTGGGACCCAAGATTCCCACAAACCCCACAAACCCTGTGATCAGGGAATTGAATATCAGCAACAGCTTTCACTCCTTTTAGGAGGATGGGAAATATTCTTTTAAGCAGACATCATCATAGAAAGCACAATAATCTACAGCCTCAACCTCCACCCAAAGTCCTGAGAGGAAGAGAGAAGCAGCTTGTTTCTGAGCGAATAGCGAGGCAGGGGACTGGGGTGCTCTGGGCTTTGGGGGCTTAAAACTTACACCATTAGGAGGGTATATTTAAGAAAGAGAATACCCAATTACAAATACAAATTAACTGAAAAAACAATAATTTAGAATGAGAAGAAATTAGAGCAAGGGATTTTAGAAAGCTCACCAAACCATAAATGGGAATAACAGTATATGATCCCATGATAATAAAAGCTGCCTGATCCTCCTCTACACAATGTCCTTCCCTACGTTTTTTGGTTGCATACTCTTTGATTGATTCTTTATATGAAAAGGATTTTGTACTATGATTTTCCACACAGAATCAAGATATTTGGTTAACATTTGCTTATCATTTTTTTTTGAATTAGTTTATTTTTGATAGCTTAGGAAAGTTTCTCCCAAGGTCATAGCTTAGTATTGGCAAAGGCCATATCTTAAGTATATTCTATGATCCTTGCCAGGGAGGGGCATCTGTCTGGGAGGCTCCAGCCCTTTAGTGTCACTCATGCTTCTGTTGATCACAATTAGGCAGCCAGTCCAGCTTACCCGGGACCTGGTCACCTCTGGTCCTATGGAGGAGATTGCTGTGAAGCCTAGCCTCTGTGACCTAGCAGAGAGCACAGCAGTGACTCTTCTGGTCCTCCTCCTGGTGGTTAAGAGAGAGTCTGGATGAGGTCCATCTGGTGTGGGTGGTCTCAGGAGCCATCCCCAGCCCCAGCCCATAGCCCAAGAGCATAACTCAGATACAGGGATAGAGAAGCCCATGCCCAGCCTGGTGATAGACCCATGCAAAGGCGAGATCTGCCACTTAAGCTTCACTCTCTCCATTGAGAGTCTGCCAGTGCCTACTGCCAAAACCCAAGGGCCTGGCCCCCATTCCCATAGCCATGCCCAATATCCAAGGAAGTGGCCTGAGTGTCCTGCTGAAAGGAGGACAGAGAAGAGAGAAACAAAAGCATCCTGATACAGGGTGTGGCCATGTCCACAGATTCTGGGTTTTTGTTTTTGTTTTGTTTTTTTCTTTTGGAGAGGTTTTTCGCTATAGGGCACATGCACTCGCCAGACAGACAGAGAGAGACATAGAGACAGAAAGCGAGAAATCACCCCCCAGGGGGGCCACGCCGCAATCCCTTCTCCTCCATTCTCGTCTTGGGATCTTGGGCACGCACGTACACGCGCCCAGCGTGAGTTTTAAGCCACTGGGTCTGGGATGCGAACCACGGTCAACTACGTGGGAGTCCAGCAACATAGCCATTACGCTAACTGTTGGTTCCCAGATTCTGGGGTTTTGGAGAACAGTCATTCATGGCTCTAATTCAGGCTTCCAAAACTTGCAATTCCAGACAATCCCACGTGGAGGCGCTCAGCCCTCCAGTTGGAGATAATAGAGATATGACGATGCAAGCATCGCTCCTGAGTCTTTAAGAAATTGTCAGGAGGGGAAAGCCTCCAACCCCAACAGCCTTTACTCAGCACCAGGGAGGGGATTTTCACTAAATGTGGAAACCGTTAAAAGCTCCAGTTTTATAGGAGTGGGAGAAGCTGCTTGTCCCTCAAATCTCTAACTCAGCTCCCCCAACACCACCATACACACAGTGACACTGCCAGTCCTACTACCCTGGGGAAATGCCAACATCTGATTTGAACATCTGGCTCAGGTTCAAAGTTACACTCAAGGAAAAGATGTTGCCGGTGGGAGCATGATAACCAGGGCTGGAGAGCCCCATATGAGGGAGAGTCCTAGAGTCTCTTTTTTTGCTTAGCCACTGAGTTATCAAGACAGAGTTGTGTTTCTAAAAAGTTCCTGAGACTTATTGTCTTCATCCATAAAATAAGCATGCAGGAAGATGCCTCTGAGTCCCACATGGAGTTATGACAAAGTCAATCTTAATAAAAACACAGCTAAGATCACCTTTGTCAGAAACCAACAGGTGCTTGCTACCCACAGCATCAGACTCTGGTTACATCTTTGGTCTGGGAGTCCAGGGCCACCCTGAGTCCAGCCCTTCTTTATCCATCTTCATAAACCTTGTAGTCTATTCTCACTAAGCCACTTGAGGCCTAGATAGAACTCAGGCTAGACCACTTTCAAAGGCACCTTCACTGACACCCACCCATGGGAAATGCCCCAGGCCTTACCCTCATCCCCACCTGATCTTGAAACTCAGATTTCTTTCTCTAAAATGCCTTTCTTTGCAAATCTACTTGAAAGGACTTTGAGTCTTGGTTTTCTCCACCCTAAGCTGTAGATAACAAGATCATTATAGGTGGCTTGGTGAGCCACAAGACAATGTGTGTGGAAGAATCAGGCTTGTGTCACCTCATGCTGTCCACATCGAAGAAGTGACAAGATATTCACAAGATGTATTTCCCTTTTTAACAAAAGCTGCCAACTAATCTTAGAGCAAACCCACCTCCTGTTGTTGTCTCTCCGGATTTGTCAGGCCTGCGCGGAATCCCTTCTCTAACCCCTTAGCTCTGTTACCCCACCGTTTATCAACAGTTAGTGGTGTCTCAGGGTTGAGCTGAGACATGTCTCATGCTAAACCTCACACATTCATGTGTGTCACTACCACTTGATGGTGGATCTCTCAGGCAACTCAGAAATCGCTCACCTTTGTGTGCTCACAGCACCTCACGGGGGTTTCTACACTGGTGAGAAGGTACTTGAGGATTAAAATGCACCCCTTTGCATACTTGATTGGAAAACCTAAAGAGGCATTTATCGCCTCCTGATTTTCCCTGACAGATGAAGTGTATCATTCAAAGACATGTGGGTGGTTTCCAGGGCTAACCTAAGCCAGCAGAGGGTGGGCGGGAGGGGAGGGCAGGGAGCAGATCGAGTGACCTATGAAAGGGGACCCTCCCCGTCCACCCACCTCCAGACTGACTGGGGAGGTTTTCTGCGGGATGGGGGCAGGAGTCCAGATGGGGCCCGAAGAACACCACACTAAGGCAGGATATACCGCCTTTGATATTCTATCCCCTGCTCAGGCTCAGTTTCCCCTTTTTCCCCCCTTCAACCTTACACCAGGCAGAAGGCTATGAGGGTTTTCTTCAGGGGGGAGGAGGAGGGCAAAATCTCTTTCAATTATGCTCATTCTGGTAGCATTGAAGATGTGGGGAGAGGTTTATAAGACTTTTTTTTTTTTTCCCTTTCATAACAATAGGTACAAGATGCCAACTAATTCTAAGGCAATCCTACCTCCTATAGTTTCTGGAAAATTTACTTCAGTGTTAAAAAGGAAAACGTACCCTTTGATGTGGTTGGTTAAATAGTTCCTGATCAATCCAATTTGAATACAAAATGGCCTATCTCAATTCATCTATTTTTGTGAAGGAAAAATAATTCCTTATGAGAAGCTAGAGACTCCTCAGCCCACAGGGACACTTCAGGGTTGCTCTCCTTCCCCAAAACTGCAGATGAGGTGTGGACAAGAGAGAGCTGGTCCCAAGTCAGGAAGTCTTTGTTTTAGCCTCTGGTGGCTATGGAAGTGGCCTCAAGAGAGGGACTCTTGGGATCTCAATACCATCACCTGTAAAATGCAAGTCATACTCCCTGCTGACAGCAAAGGATTGATTTGAGATGATGAGTGAAAATGACACACCTCCTCGGGTCCTGAAAAAATATGACATAGGAAATGTTGTGCAATTTTGACTCAGAGGATAAGTTTAAGTCAGAGTCCAAATTTTTCCAGATTGTTGCCAATCTGGATAAAAGATCAAGACCCAACTACATGAGATGTACAAGAAATCCACTTTAGATACAAATGTAGAAATGGGTTTAAGGAAAAAAATATGAAGAAGAACATTCCATGTTAAAATCAGTTAACCAAGATATAACCATTCTCTGTGTGTATGTCTCAAGTAAGATCATTTTGAATGCATAAATCAAAGCTGTCACAACTCAAAAAAAGAATAGACAAATACACAGAGAAGTAGACAGAAAATCTAAAGGAATAGATTACTTAATGCTATCAACTAACTTGACAAAGTTAAACTTTTAGAAAGGACAAATATAGAAAATAAAAATACTCAATGGATGAAATGAGTAATTGGTTAGATACTCTAGAAGAAAATATTGGGTAACTTGAAGACATAGCAACTATTTAAAATGAAGTACAAAAAAACTTAAAAACAAAATAAAAATGAAAACAAAACAGGGCCAACAGGTGGCATAAAGGCTAAGGCCTGAATCTCGGGTGGGCTAAATGCGTGGTTTGAGTCCTGGACCTGGTGTTTTTGAAAACACACCAAGTGTGTGTGTATGTGTGCCCGATATCCTGAGAGGAGAATAGAGGAGAAGGGATTGCAGTGTGACCATCCCCCCCAAGGGGTAATCACCTTCCTTCTCTTACCTTCCTTCTCTCTCTTTCTGTGTCTCTCCAGCAAGTGCACAGACACTATGGGAAAAATCTTAAAAACAACAACAAAAACAAAGAGAGTGTCAGTGATCTGCAGGATATCAAGTGGTTCATTATACATATAATGGGAGGGTCAGGGGTAGCGGGTAAAGTTAGGAATGTGGTAGCCATTCTCCAATATAGTCCCAATGATCTCCATCTCCAATTATGATTATATATTTTTTCCCTACCTGCAATTTTGCCAATTTTTTTTTAAATTTTAATTTCTATAGGGCATGTACCCTTGCCAGAGAAAGAGAAAGAGAGCAAGTATGAAAGTACCTCCTAAAGAGGATGATCACACCACAATCCTTTCTCCTCCATTCTCCTCTCAGGATTTTTGGCACACAAGCACACATGCCTGATGTGTTTTTCAAGCTTCCAGTCCTGGGACTTGAACCACATAGGATCCAGCTGCCTTAACCACTTGCTGGCCCAAATTTTTCTTTTTCTTGTTGGAGATCCATTCAACAGGTAAATACATGTTTTGACTATTACATTTTCCTTATCAATGTCCCTTTGCTAATTATTAAATAATTTATTACATTTATTATTTGTATGATTACAGAATGTCCCTCTTTATCTCAGTTATTACAGTTTGCCTACAAGTCTATTTTATCTGACTTAAATCCATCCACTTCAACCTTCTCATGCTTATTTCTTATTCACAGACTACAGCAAAGAAACCTGCAGTAGTGCATACAGAGAAAGACTCTCAGGTCTGGGTTTCAGGCTCTGGGCCACCACCTCCACTGTGAATCTTTGACCTGTGGGACAAAGGTGATGTCCTTGGCTAGAAACTATTGTGAGTGCCTGAGTGCCTGGTGTTCCAGCTACCCTTCAACCATTTTCCTCTGTTCTGGGAACCTCCCCAATTTCCTTTCAAGGGTCCTAATTGGGTTAGGATTCACTCCCGTGGCACGTGACTCAGGTAGGTAGGGCATGTGCCTCAGGCTTACTCAATCAGATCTAGGTCTCAGTGATTGATCAGGGATATTCACACAGTCCAGTCACATCCAAAGAGGTTCTTGCTAGGGAGTGCTGGGAAAGATCCTTGCTCCTTCTTGCTAGACCTGAGGCTCCCTGCAGGCATCTGTGAGCACAGGAAGAGAGCTGAGAGTGAAGTCAGCACTACACTCCTGTGTAAGAAGTAAGAAGGAGTAAGAAGTTGAGGGAGGAGGGCCAGACACTACATCCTGTGCAGCCTGGACCAGGCCTCAGCTCTGTGCTCAGACTTCCTGTTCATGAGCCAATACGTTTAGGCCGACAGTTGGAGTTGGGTTCTCTGCCCCTCGTAAACAAGACACCTAAATACCAAAAGACCAAAGGTCCTGAGGAGATTCGAGCATCTGTCCAGGGTGGATTGGTGCCTGGCCCTGGTGGCCTCAGCCCAGCATGCTCCTCTGTGGCGGACGCTAGCCCTCTGCACCATAGTCAGCCCGTCTGTTTCCCTCTTCCACGGTGTGATGGGTTTAATTTATTGTAGGAAACCCTTAAAGGCGCAGGAGCTTTTGGAGAGCCTGTGACAATAGGCATAAAGCACGCATTTAACCCGTCTGAATGCAGGCGAGATTTACTGTCTGGGCCAGACGGGATTTTTGTCCCTGAGTCATCTCGGAGTACATTGGCCACTAAAGATCTCAACAGAAGACGAAGACGGAACAAAGGAAGTAAATTGTAAAAAGAACTTTGTCAAGGAGTTTTAGATGTTCACCAGATAGAAAACTGCGGCTGCCCTCACCGAAATGACTGTTGGATTTGCCTAGTGGTTATGGATCAGAGGAAGATGCTAATGAAGTAGTTTAAATGCACGTTTGATGGACCCCAGAGAATGGGGCCAATTTCATACAAGCCTGCAGCAAGGTTAAGGAATCAAAGAAGGTGACCGTCAGATTTGCTGCCGGGGACAAGGCTCCATTGTCAGGGCTGCCTTTTTCAGCCATGAAGCGTGTTTTTAACTACAGTGTTTACTAACGTGTACATCCCAGCCTGGGTGACTGGGCCCACAGAATTTATGACCAGGAACAAACCTCTTAGAGGGGAAAAGAAAACAGCTCCTACCAGCTGGGAACAGTCTGTTGATGAGGGCCTCTGAGCTGCATTAAGCGGTCTAGGCCTAGCCAGACTCCATGGGGGGTGGGCAGCAGCATTGGCAAAGCCAGAGACATAGCATTGCGGATGGAAGGGGTCTTGCCTTTTGAGAATAATTAAAGGGGGAAGGAGGCTTGAGCACCCTCTGAGACCTCTTGACTGGTTTCAATGAGGCTTGTCTCATCCTTGTCTCCTTAAATGATCCAATCTGCCTCTCAGCTCCTCTCCTCGGAGCCAGCCTGTGTACCTTGGTGCTGCCAGCTGTGACCTGGAGAGTCTGAGAATCTTGCAGACACCCAGCTTGGCAGACAGCGCACTGTTGGTGGAATTGACATTTGTGATAATGGGTGCCCTCCCTAAACTTCCATGGTGGTACCATCGACCTTGATGCCCAATTGAACCCTTGACCCAAGGCCCCAACTGCCTTCTTTCCCCATTCCATGTTCTCCTGTCATGGCTAGTTCATGCATGTCTCTCTTCCCACAAGCAGACCCTGAAGCTGGAGTCCCAAACTTCGACCAGCTCTCGGCCTTCCTGGGCATGAGCTGTCCCACTGTAACCTGATGGTCAGGCTTTCGCTGCCTGGGCCTTTGTACTCCACGATGACTGTTGTCGCCCAGTCTGACCTTCAATCCACCTCCCAACCTGTCCCAGCTGCTCCCCTTGCCTAGAATGGTGCTGCTCAGAGACGCAGGCCCCAGATCAGTGGCATCAATGTCAGGGTGAACTGGTAAGATGTGCTCGTTTCTGGGCCTCATCTCACTTGGACCAAATTAGAACTGCTGCAGGTAGGGCCAAGGGATGTGTTTTAAGCTCTCCACATGATTCTCTTTTTTTAGGAATTATTTTTATTGGGACCAGCAGTTAGCGTAATGGCTATGTCACTGGACTCCCATGTAGTCAACCGCAGTTCAAGTCCCGGACCCGGTGGCTTAAAACTCACGCCGGACACATGTGCGTGCATGCCCAGGATCCTGAGAGGAGAATGGAGAAGGGGTTGTGGTGTGGCCTGCTTCTTACAGACCCGTGAGGTGATCCTTCCGGGCCAGGGCAGAGGGAGCCCCAAGGCCTGGTCTCTCCTCAGGGCCACATCTGACAAGCCTGGACAAAGCCAATGCCCTCCGAGTCCTCTGGATGGCCTGTCTGTCCGCGGCCCTCTGGCAGGCTCGGCCGAGGTCCCGGCCCGGCATTCCCAGTTAGATGCAGTCCATGGAGTTCTCAGGGAGGAGTCCGGCGATGGACCCGGAGAGGCCCAGGCCCTTGACAGGCGTGCAGCTGACGGAGAAGCAGCTCCCCAGGGTGGAGTCCTGGTTCTCCACGGCCTCCAGACTGTCCGTGTTGTCCCAGTTGATGTGGAAGCGGGTCACCCGGGGGTTAGAGGCCAAGATGTTCCTCTGGAGCTGCGAGAAGTCCGGCTTCAAGGGTGGGTTTTCCCGCAGCTCGGGGTTCGGGTACTCGTTGTTGACGTAGTAGCCCACGCGGATGAACTCCTGCCCGTGGTAGGTGCAGGTGATGAGGACCACCGTGACACCCACGGCGTCGCTCTCGGGGATGAGGGATGTGTTGGGGGCGTCGGCCTGAAAGACAAACATGTGTCTCCCTGCGGGTACAGGGCCGACCAGCACCGAGTCTAGGATCTGATCGAACTCTTCGCTCTCGGCTGAGCCGACGTAAATGATCTTCCACTCCAGGTCGTCCGCCAGGGCTTCATTGCACTCAAAGCTGATCTCGAACCGGAAGGGGCTGTGGAAAGGGCTCGGGTTCTCCAGCACCGCTACGTTCAGCACCGACACCTTGGCCATCGCCTCGCCGGGCCCGCGTCTGGGGCCGGTGGGGGTGAGCGAGTGGGATCTGCGGGGCAGCGTCGCCCGCAGTCGCTCGGACCACCGCCACGTCCCCCTCCTCTGCTCTCCGCGGGCTCAAATCACCCGGGGGGTGATTTCTCACTTTCTGTCTCTTTGTCTCTCTCTTGTCTGTTTGGAGAGTGCACGTACCCTATCGCAAAAATCTCTCCAAAAAAAAGAGAATTATATTTATTTAACTTAATTAATTAATTTTAATTTGACCAGAGAGGGACAGAGAGAAAGAGAGAGGAAAAGTGAGAAAGCAAACTACCAGGTCTGGGACTCGAACCATAGTCGGCCACGTGGAAGTCCAGTGCCCTTAACCACCACACCACCTGCTGGCCCCCAGACAATTCTTATAAAATTATGAGAAGTGCTGTGTGGTGGTGGGAGCCTCCTGCTCACCTTGGGCACACATGCCCCACTCTCCCATATGCCATGTGTGTGGGGCCTCAGGTCACGCTCTGAAAGAACAGGTGGCATCGTGGAAGGTTCCTGGGAGAGCAGGCAGGAGGAGGATTCTCTCCATCTTCCCACTCCAGCTTAGGGCTCAGGGTCTTCCCAAACGTATTGTTGTGAGTGGCTGGAGTTCTGGCAGGCCAGGAGGCCTATTTCCCAAGTGGTAATAATATCTGAGAGACCGAAGACCAGACAGCTTAAAACAACAGAATCTATTCTCTCACAGGTCTATAATAAAGGTGTCCTTTTGGGTGGTTCTTTCTGGAGATGAAGAGAATCCATCCCCTCCCTGCCATCCATGCTGTGCTTCTGGCTTCTGGTGGCTGCTGGCAGCCTTGGCATTTCTTAGCTTTTTTTTCCCCCTTGAACAAGGTGCATCACTCTAATCTCTGCCTCCATCTTCACGTGGCCTTCTCTGTGTGTCTGTGTCTAAACTTTCCTTTCCTTTCTCTTACAAGGATACCAGTCTTTGGATTTAGAGCTACAATCTCCCACCTTCTTGGCACCAGGGAAGACAATCCCTCTGGAGAAGGGGATGGTCCTGGGATGACCCAAACACACCACTTTCACCATGGACCCCATTTCCACCACGGCCATGTTGTAATACACAATGAAACAATCACACGATCTGACAGGAGGCAGAGCCCAGGTGGCAGTGCAAGTGATGGGGAGGAGCCGCAAACACAGACAGAGCCCTGCTTACTGTGTGGCCAGAGGTTGGGGTGAAACAGGTCACGGACCAACACCAGTCTGTGGCCCAGGAGTTGAGGACCCCCTCATTTGGAGCCCACCCTAAATGCAGGATGATCTCATCTTGAGATCCTTTGCTTGACTATATCTGCAAAAATGCTATTTCCAAAGTAAGTCATGTTCACAGATACCAAGAGCTAAGATTTTAACCTACTGTTTTGGGCACAGAACTCAACACACCACAGGTGCTTAGAGCAGTGGGGTGAAGGACCTATGCTTGGGGGGCCAACAGCCAGTGTTTGAAGCCCAGCTCCACACCCCCTTGGCCTGTGAAATCCTTGCACAAGCTACTTTACCCCTCCAGACCTCAGTGTCCACATCTGAAAACAGAAAATAATAAAGTATGTCTCTGTCCACATCTCACTTTACTCAATTCCATTCCCCATACAAGGGCTGGGGAATAAATGAAGTTGTCATTCCCTTGCCCTCAGGGTATCTCCCTCCAATTCTCCATCCCTTGTCAGGGCACCACCCTTACATAGTCCTCCCACCTTCCTTGCCAGCCACATCTCTCATCACTGGAACCTAAGAACATTCCAGAACACTGCAGCTTGCTCCCCTCTCTGGGCTGTGCCCCCCTTCCCTGACTTCCCTCCAGTATGCTGGTTACCCTGTCCTTCTTATCACGTGGCCACTCCCGCACTCAGCCAGCCACCCTCGGAGATCAGCCCTACACAGCCACGTGGACACTGCGCAGCCCAGGCCTGGGCCTCCTGTTCGGAATCTAAGCACACAGCTGACTCTCTTGCACTGACTTATGTTTGCCACCGTGTCCCTAGGGTCTGAGCTCACTCCAAATCCATGGCTTGATGACATCTGCAAAGATGCTATTTCCAAACAAGTTTGTATTCACAAGTGCCAGGAGTTAGGATTTGGACCTCAGGGGTGTTCAGCAGCCCTGTGTGAGATGGACGGCTTTCCTGATGGATGGATGGATAGATGCACAGATGCGTGAACATACATCTTCCAACCCACTTCTTTCCCTGACATCTAACATCAAGCCAAATGCTGGCTACTCCTCTCCCCAACCCTCGTCCCCAACTAAGTCCTTCTTCTTCATGCCTTAAACTCTTTCTTTAGTCTATAACGAGCGCTGCTCATAGTCAAGACGTGGACAGAGAGCATGACTCAAGAGGTTTCCCACACTTTTGTCTGTTCGTTGGTTCATCCACCCATCCATCAAAACATTTACTCAGCCCCTACTCGGGCTGGACAACTTATGGCTAGAAGTAGTGGACCAAGGTTGCCCTGCACCAAGAGAGTGGGCTGTGGCCACATACTACAGTCAGGAGCCGGGGGACATAATGGAGTTTCAGGGAATGGGGACACAACCACAGCCTCTCTGGGGAGCAGTTGCTATTTGGTGGGCTCAAGTCACTGCTGTCCTTCCTTCTCAAGCAGGAGAGACCCTGAGTTCCTGAGGTAATGGTCCAGATTATGATTTTGTTTAAGTTTCAAAATATCTCAATAATGAGGATATTTTCATCTCCATTTTGGAGATTAGGATCAAAGGCTTAGAAAGAGAAATCAATTTCTGGTGTTAGAAATGGTTTTCCAGGGCCAGGCATCATGGTTAAGGCACTGGACTCCCATGTGGTCGACCCTGGTTCAAGGCCTGGACCTGGTGGTTTGAAACTCATGCCAGGAGTGTGTACATGCATCCCCAAAATCCCGAGAGAAGAATGGAGGAGAAGGGATTGCAGTTTGGCCATCTACCCCAATGGGTGATTTCTTGCTTTCTGTCTCTCTAATGAGTGCATGCATCCTATAGCAAAAACCTCACCAAAAAAGGGAAGAAAAAGAAATGGTTTTCCAACTGTTTTAGTCTGTTTTCCTGTTGCTAACGATAACAGTTATCTCAAAATTAATAGTTTAATTTTTAAAAAAGAATTTTAAAGAATCATAAAATGTAATTAAAAGAGGGAAAAGGAGGGCACTATCCAACAGAATGTGTAAGATTTAAAATATTGACCATCCCAAATATTGTCAAAACTGCGGAGCAACCCGCAGTCTCATGCTTGTGGTTGGAGCTGTAAAAGGACACAGATCACTTCGGACACAAGGACTTTGACGTTCAGACCTGCATTTTCAGTCCTGGAGAGTGGTGCATATGCCCACCAAAGATGCATAAAGGAGTGTTCGTACAAATGTGCTTGTTTTTCCTTTTTATGAAATGTATTTGGTGTCATGAAGAAGCCCTCATATTATTTAATGAAAAGGTATCCAATTATACATTTGATATAGTCATAAATATATATGTGTGTATATATATATATATATGCACACATACTTTTTTAATATTTATGTGTGTATATTCTTTTTATTTACAACAATGATCGTGTACAATGTTTATTCTCTGCACTCTGATGTTTTAGGGGTCCCCCCACACACACATTTTTTATATTAGAAGCCCTCTAAAATTAGAATATACAGATGTATGGTTTTAACAGCTGAATAATTCTCTATTATATGGGTATACAATAATTTGTTTATATTCTTCCCTGTTGCTGGACATTCAGGTTGTTTTCAGTTTTCATCTATTACAAACATTGTGTTTGTTTTTAAGACAGGGTCTCACTGTGTTGCAATCCTCCTGCCTCACCCTACCAAGCAGCTGGGTCAACAGGTACATTCACTATGCTTGGCTTTTTAGAGTGGGCCAGGACTCAAACCCAAGCCTCCCACGTGGCCTCAGCCCGAGTTGCAGCAGCATCTATCAGCACACATCACAGCTGCTGGGCATTCATACACCTGTCTTTAACAGTCCAAGACTGGACAGAAGTCAAATGTCTGTGAACATGCGAATGGACAACCAACCTGTGGTCATTTCATACTAAGGGAGATGACTCAGCAATTGGGAAAAAAAAAAAAAGAACACTTCACAGATACACACAATCATATGAATGAATCTCAAAAAGGTTTTGTTGTTCCAAAGCAGCACGTGGAAAAGATCACATATGGAAAGATTCCACTTTCATGAAGCTCAAGGATAGGCAAAAGGAATCTATGGTGACAGAACTCAGGTGTGTGCTTGCCTGGGGTGGAGGCTACTGACGCAAGAGGGCTCAGAGCACCTTCTCAGGGCGGGAAATATCCAGTACTTAGATGTAGGTGGTAGTTGCATGGGTGTAGACAGAAGTCAGTATCTAGTGGGTCATCTACTTAGACGTCTGCTTCACACTACTTATATTCATGTGTTAAAACTCAACTTTAGAAAATAACATCCGATAGTTTTTCAATGAATGGCTAAGACTGGGGGAGAGCAGAAGAGAGAGGCTGAGCTCTATAGATAAGGAGACTCAGACCCAAGAACCCAGACCAGGTACTGTCTCAGCCACTAAAACAGGGACCCAGGAGGACCCAGAGAAAAGGAGTACCCTGCAGATTCCTGGGCAAAAGCCCGGGCCGGTGACAGGGCAGGTTGGCGACAAAGCCCTGTCCGAGGATTGCCAGCCCAGCTCTCCCCCACTTGCAAGAATGCTCAGGCTGACGCGGGTCTCAGCATGAACCTGTGAGCACTCAGGGTGAGGCTGAGGCTGGGTGGAAGCCCAGAGGGTGGGGCTGAGGAGAACCCAGCCCAGTAAGGCCCTGAGTGGACACCCAACCACAGGAGGGGCCTCTGTGGGAAGGTGAGGGAAAGCCAGTCCCTGGTGGAAAAACCCAGTTCTGCCCCAGGCTGCCTTTCTGCTGGCACGGAGATGAATGTCTGCTGAACTGCGGTGAATTCCCAGGGCATGGAGATGCGCAGTGGCTCAGCTCCATTCCCAGGGAGCTACACTATGAATTGACTCCCTGATTGATTAATGATCAGACTTTGTGTAATAGTTTACAAAACATTTCTAACAAATACGACTCAGGGTTCAGATCTCAATCCCACTTCCCACTAACTCTGTGACCTTGGGCATATTAGTTAATCTCTCTGTGTCTCTAATTTTCAACTGAAAAATAAAATGGGGATGGTAACAGCACCCTGCTTCATACAACCAGGTAATTTACACCTGTAAAGCTCTTAGGAGAGTGCCTGGCATGCCGTAAGTTTAAGCCACAGGCAAAGGTACAGCCCAGCTCTATCCAGCTCCCTAGAGCCACGACCCATTGCCTTCCACTATGGCAGCTGCTGGCCATCCATGGCAACCGAGCACTTGAAACGCGGCTAGTTCAAGTGGAGATGTGTCAGGTTTCAAAGACTTCTCAGAATGACATAAAATATCTCTTTAAGGGGCCAGCAGATGATTAAGAAACTGGACTCCAACATGGCTGACCAGGGTTTGAGTCCCGGCCACAGCAGCTTAAAAATCACACTGATGCATGTGTGTTCATGCCCAGAATCCCGAGAAGAGAATGGAGGAGAAGAGGTTGCAGAGTGGCCATCCCCACTGGGGGGGTAATCTCTCTCTCTCTCTCTCTCTCTCTCTCTCTCTCTCTCTCTCTCTCTCTCGTCCCCACCCCCACCCCCCAAGTGAGTGCATGTGCCTTATGGCAAAAAAAAAAAAAAAAAAAAAAGAAAGAAAGAAAGAAAAACTCATTACAAGTGCTTTGCGCTTTTACATGTTGAAATAATACATCACAGAATACTAAGTAAACTATATTATTAAATAAATTTCACTTGTTAGCTCTCCATTTTTTCTTTCCAAAGTGGCTATAAGGACATTGGACATCGTGCAAGCAGCTCACGTCTGCAGCTTGGCCTGGATTCTGTTGGATAGTGCTGCCCAAGAGCTTGGATTTTTTTTTTTTTTAATTTTACCAGAGAACACACATACTCACCAGAGAAAGACAGAGACACAGAGAGAGGCAGAAAACACCCTTATGGGGAATCCTTTTTCCTCCATTTATCCCCCTTTTCAGAATTTTGGGCATGCGCGCACAAGCGCCTGGTGTGTTTCTCAACCCACCAGGTCCAGGACTGAAACCTCAGAGTCAGTCATGTGGGATCCAGCTGCCTAACCACCTGGGAACCAGTTGGCCTTATTCGGTCTTTGATATTCTCTCTGCCCCCATTTCCAACCCCCTGATTCTCTTTCTTTGAGGGCATTTTCTTTCCTCTGCCAGAAGCTCCATCCAGAGTTGTTTCTATCTCATGCAAATTCTCCCCCGCATAATAGCAGCCCAGTTTCTAATGGTAAAAGTGTCATGTCAGCAAACTGCTGCCATCCACCACAGGAGAGGAAACAGGACTGAGTGCCTCTGTGTGGCGGTGTAACTCTTCTCTCTGTCTCTCCTTAGCTGAAGAATGTGGGTCGGGGAGAGCTGGGACCACCAGATGGCATGATAATCATGTCACTGGACTCTCATGTAGTCAACCACAGTTCAAGTCCTGGACCCAGTGGCTTAAACTCATGCCAGGCACATGTGCATGCGTGCCCAAAATCCCGAGAAGATAATGGAGGAGAACGGATTGCAGCATGGCCACTCCCCACCGGGGGTGATTTCTCACTTTCTGTCTCTCTGTATCTTTGGTGAAAGCACCCACCCTATAGCAAAAAAATCTCTCAAAAAAACACAAAAATATGGGGAGGGGAGTCTTCAAAAAGTTCATGGAAAATGCATATGATGAGAGATTATACATGGATGTCCCTTTTTTTCACACCAAAAAACTAGTATTTCAATTCATTTATCCACCAACTTTTGCAGTCCCCTTATGCAATATTACAGTTGGGAGAAAGCCAGTAGATTGTCGATTGAACTCATTTCTTGCTCTAGGGCACGTGTGTTCTCCAGACAGAGAGAGACATAGAGACAGAAAGCGAGAAATCTCCCCCCAGGGGGGATGGCCACGCCACAATCCCTTCCTCTCCATTCTCCTCTCGGGATCTTGGGCACACACGCACACACGCCCGGCGTGAGTTTTAAGCCACCAGGTCCGGGATGCGAACCGCGGTCGACTACATGGGAGTCCAGCGACATAGCCATTATGCTAACTGCTGGTTCCCTTGATTGAACTCATTTCTAAGACAGGAAAGCTGAGACTATCAGGAGAAGCTTGGTAAGGTCACTAGAGAACCAAAATGAGAGAGCCAGTTACTGGATGTGCCTTTCCATCTCCACTCCACTGCTACACCTACCTCTGTCCTCTGAAATACCTAGAACAATCGAGGCAGGTTAGAGCCGTCAACAGAGAAATTCCCTTAGTCTGACAAGCCAGCTGGGAGATGGAGGACCTACTTGGGAATGGAGAATGGAGTATAGTGGGGGCATAGACCACAGCTTCCTAAGGGTTGGCTGGGAATGGCTGTATGAGCAGAGAAGGCTCAACTAGGTAGAGTAGGCCATTTCTTGGGGTTCCCACACCCATAACTGATCCCATTACATACCAATTGGGGATCCTGGCAGGCATAAGGGATGAGGAATCTGAGGAGTGGGAGGCTGCAACTAGGTTGTCTCATGGAAACCTGGGGCCAGAGCCAAGTCTCCACCATCTCCCCTGTAAGTATCTCTTTCTCCAACCAGGCCAAACTGAAGGACGAGTTCCCTTGACTGAGTTAAAGCCCAAGAAAGCATGTAGGGAGAGGGCGGGGCCATGCTCCCACCCCCAGCAAGCACTCAGGCCAGGCAGCTCCAGCTAATACCCCTTCTGGCCCCCTACCTTTTCCCATGTCCACTTTTGTCATCCTCCTCTTTTTTGACAGCTTTCAAGTAGTGCTCAAGAGTATAAACTACCTGGGTTCAAGTCCCAGCTCCACCCTCACTAGTTGTGTAAGTTTAGGCAAGTTAGTTAACCTCTCTGTGCCTCCATTTCTTCATCTGAAAAACAGAGAAGATAACAGTGCCTGACTACCTTACTTGGCTGCAGTAAGAGTTAGATAAATGAACACATGTCAAATTGTGCCAGCACATATGCTCTGTGAATGCCACCTGTCACTGCTCTTCTTATTGTGATCTTGACTTGCCCAAGACAATCTTCACCAGCCGTTCTACAGGTAAGAATTACCTATCTATTAGTTTTAGTTATTCTTGATCTATTAGTTATCTATTGCTGTGTAACAAACAGCCTCAAAGTTAGTAGCTTAAAACAACACACATTTATTATCTGTCAGTTTCTATGGGCTGGGAGCCCAGGAAGTGCTTGACTGGGAGCTCTGCTCAAGGTCTCTTGAGGCTGCAGTCAGGGTGGGTGCTGGGCTGCATTCTCATCTGGAGGCACACCTGAAGAAGCTCACTCAGGTTGTTAACGGAATTTATTTCCTCGTGGTGGTAGGACTGAGGGCCCTGTCTTCATGATGGTCATCAGCCCAATTTCAAGAAGTCATTCACAGTTCCTTGCCACATGCACTTTCCCAACAAACCATTAAGGAGAGTCTCTACAGCAAACCCAACAGCCAGATAGAGTCTTACATAACATTAACACAGTCACAGAAGTTCTTCCTTATCACCTCTGCCATATTCTATTGATTAGAAGCAAGTCACTTGCTCTTTGGTGGAGGGGATTAACAAGGATATGAATACCAGAGGCTAAAATCTTGGGGAACCACCCCAGGATTTTCAGCCACACTCCCATTTTCATCACTCCTTCCCCTTCTGTTTGCACCAGTCCCTCTTCTTAGCCCAGTCCAAGTAAAAATCTCCATTCCCTCAGTTTGCAATATGGTGCCAAGAACTGGGCCACTCATACGGTGTGATCTTTAGGGCACGTGCTCCCCTCTCTGAGCCCCACTCTTCTCCTGCAGGACAGAAGACTTTAGGTATTAGGGAGCTCTTTCCTACAGTCCTCACACACACATGGGTTTAGTCACCTACTACACACCAGATATGGGGACTGAGAACAAGGGTGGCTGCCGTAATCTGAATGTCTGCGCCCCCTACAGACTCCAAGTTGACAACTTCAACTCCAAGCAAATGGAATTAGGAGGTGGGGCCTTGGAAAGGTGATTAGTTCATGAGAGTGAAGCCCTTGTGAATGGAGTAGGTGCCTTTACAAAAAACGCCTGAGAAAGACCCTCATCCCTTCCACCATGTGACAGCACAGCAAGAAGAGAGCATCTATGAACCAGGAAGTGGACTCTCACCAGACACCAAATCTGTTGGTACCTCGATCTTGAACATCAGCCTCCAGAACTTTGAGAAATAAATTTCCAATGTTGATAAGCCACCTAGTCCATGGCAGCTTTTTTATAAAATATCAAGCAGACCGAATTAAGGACATAGAGCTCCTTATGCAAATATGGAAACCCTGTGTATAGAGCCAGCCAGGGCTTGTGCTCCAGGGGTCGCATGGGTGGTCCTGAGGCCCCTTCCCCACAGACCTGATCTCTTTGATCACTGGGCAGATGGATCCTCACCAGAGCTCAAACTGGCCTACATGATGACTGGCCTCATTCTCCACTGACCTGCTCCTTTCCCGCTCTGTGCCTCTGTTTCCCTGTCTATACAGGTTGGGAGATGGGCGTCTAATGCCCTCTGAGGTCCTTACTTACCCGACACTAGCCAAATCAATAAAAAAAATAAATAAAATTAAGCACCATGGATGAAGTTTGGTGCTTCCCAGACTGTAGCTGGGCCCTGGGCCAGGGGACACCCGCCAGATTCCAAGGGCAAACAGATGGGGGCAGTCAAATAGGCTGCTTGGCACAGGCAGGCCAGACAAGGTTGGGCTGGCTGGCACCAGGCAGGATGGCCCCATGGTCAGCTGGGCAGCAGGGAACTGTCTGCAGGACAGGGCATGTTTGGGGCCCAGGCCACCAGCCCTGAGATGCCTCCTTCATCCTCTATCCTTGGGCTCTCTCTAGGAGTGAGGATGAGCCCATGTCCCCAAGTGACCTTGCCCAGGCTCAGGACCAGGGCCGTGAGGTGCTGGCGGCTCATGAAAGCAGGCAGTGGGGTACAGGTCTGCAGAGGCGCAGACCACCCACAAACCAGCAGCCTCAGAGGACTCCCTTTCACCTTTCATCTCCAGCTTGCCCTTTACAGCTCAGATCCCGCAGTCTGGGAAGAGGAGGCAGGCCATGTGAACTGACTGCCTTGGGTTCAAATCTCAGGCCCTCTACTCCCCAGTTGCATTACTTGACAAGCAAGCTATTTCCTCTTTCTGAATCTTGCTTTCTCCATCTATAAAATGGGCATGATGCCAATATCTTGCTCTTAGGAATGATGTAAGCATTACATAAGAAATGGGACGCAGGAACCTTTCACTAGAAGACAGCTAAAATAAACTGACGATAAGAAAAGAAACCAAAAAACTGATCTGTCTGTCCCTTCAAGAACTGTAACCTACTCTGGACATCAGGAAAGATGCCTGGTTCAAGAAACCATGACTCCTCTTCTGAGGCGCTCCTTCCCTGGGCCTATTGAAAACATGATCCATATTTACCCGACCAGGCATTCAGCCTCCAAGGGCAGCTTTGCCTCGCTGAGGCGCGTCAGGTCATCCAAATCCAAGCATTTTTCCTACTGGAAATTTTCATTATCTTTAAATCCAATTCTGGGGTATGAAAGTCACAAATTTAGCCCCTTGTGACTCATGAGCCATCGGCAGAAGAATGCTGTTGGGACTTGAACAAGGGCGGGCAGGGATTTCTAAAGATCGGAATAGGTTTCTTTAAGCCTCTAGAAAGTTCTTATTTCATAACCAGCTGACATGCACATAAAGGAGCGATATTTTTCCCAAGGAAACATCTCACACAGCCAGGGCGAGGCTAATCGCCCCACAGACGCCTTTGATCACTGCATTGGGCCTGCTGTCGGCTGCCCGCTGGGAGGGGAAGGTGCACGTCCCCTCCTGGCGACCAAGGTGTTTGTTTCTTTGGGTTTCTACTGACGAGCCATGGGTGGCTGATTTTCTTGGCCACTTCTAAGGCCACAGGATGTGCTGGGCAGCCTCAGGGACTGAGGCAGGCCAACGGAATGGGGGCACCAGGTCCCAGAAATCCAGCCAGCTGCCAGAGACTGCTTGCACTTATTCACGTTAGTGATCACCCACACCTCACTCTAACTGTAAGCTCAGCACACACAGGCCCTGAGGTAAGGGCCAGATACATGAGATCTCACTGAAGCTCCAGAGAGCACCTCCCGTAGGCATTCTTTTCTTTTTTTTTTTTCTTTTGTAGAGATGTTTTTGCTAGGGTACATGCGCTCACTGGAGAGACAGAGAAAAACAGAGAGACAGAAAGTGAGAAATCACCCCCCCCAAAAGGGTATGGCCACAACACAATCCTTTCTCTTCCATTCTCCTCTTCAGATTTTGGGCATACATGCACATGTGCCCAGCATGAGTTTTAAGCCACCGGGTTCAGGACTCGAATCACGGTCAACTACGTGGTAGTCCAGCAACGTAACCATTACTCCATCTGCTGATCCTCCCATGGGCATTCTTAAGCCTATTTTGCAGATGGGAAAACAGGCTCAGAGTGTGAAATGATATGCCCCAAATCTACGAGTCGGAACAGCCAGGATTTGAACCCCACTATGTGTCCCCTTAACTACTCTTTTGTCTCCTCAACTTAAATCACCAAGAGTTATTCAGCATGGACTACGTGGGTGGTTGCAATGAGAAACAGAGCAAGGACAAGTATGAGCCCAGTCCTGAAGGAACTTGCAACCTGACTGCCTGAATGAATGAGTGAGAGAATGCATGAATGAATGAGTGAACAAATGAATGATCGTGGGGCCTCTAACTCTAAGTTGATGGACCGTACTTTCTTTATTCGCAATCTGAGTTGCTTTAAATGGGCAGAATCCAGAAATGTTTCAACGCACTTTGAGAACTGCCTAAGAAGTGGAATTGTGCTTTGGCAATCAGGCCCAGAAAGAAGGGCCAGGGGAAGTGAGAGCTAGCCAGAGGATGAACCAATCTATGGGTGTGTCATGAGCTGCAGTACTGCAGCACAAGGGCTGCCATGTACTGTGCATTTCACAAGGGTATGCCTAAGAGTCTGAAATGGGGAACCTTCCCCATCCATGCACATTCCCCATGGTCAGGGGCGGTCCTAGAGGGGTTAACTTCTTTGCACTTCTTAGGTTTGTGCATGAGTCAGAATGGCGGAGCTGCTCCCAAAGGCATCACAGCACAGAATTCCACAGCAGGACAGAATGGGGCAGCCAACAGAAGCCACCATTAGATTCTACCTGCATGTGGCCAGTTATCACAGAAAGGGCTGCAGTAAAGAAGGTGGGTTGAGACAATGTAAGGCAACTCATGAAAGGTATCGAACACAGGGCCAACACTTCGCCTAACTGAGCTCACCCCACTCAAGTTTAGGTGGAGAGCTTACCTCTGAGACCTCATTGAAGCCCCACAGAACACACCCCATAGGCATTCTTAAGCCTGTTTTACAGATAGGAAGACTGAGACTCAGTGTATTTTCTTTCATTCAATCAATGTTTACACTAAACTGGATTTTGGAAGCAAAGAGATGTGCGATAAATGAGTGGATGCATGATGAATAATGTGTATGTGCAGGCATGGATGGACAGATGCATGGATGGACAGATGCATGGATGGAGAGATGAATGGATGGATAGATGGGTAGATGGATGGATGGATGGATGGATGGATGAATGGATATGTGGGTGGCAGAGCCCAGATTCTTTCTGTGCTAATAGCCCTGCCACCTCTGCACTGGGAATGGGTCCAACAAACAAGATGGGATTGTGAGCCAGGTTGGAGCTGGAAAACCAGCCAGATCCTCTGAGACAAACCTTTGTGTCAGATGCAGTGGGGAGGTTGGGAGGTGGGAGGTGGCTCCTAGCCAGGAGACACAAGCTGTCTCCTGATGGCCCTCCAGGAAAACCTCCCAGCTCTGGAACATATGAGCCAGGGTTTGAATCCTGGCTTGCTTCCTTTCACGCTGCTGAATAGCTTTGGGCAAGTCACTCGACCTCTCTTGATTTCTTTATATGAGTGATCTTCAAAAAACTCATGGGAAATGTGTATTATGAAAAAATTATGTATAAATTTAAAAATTTTTTGCACCAAAATGAACTTACACTTTAATTCCATTTTTGAAGTGCCCTCATTATAAATGAGGATCATAGGAATTCCCAACCTTGGCCAACTCCATTGCAGTAGTGTCCTTCTAAGAAGAAATCGTTACCATGTGGTAAACCTAGAAGCCCGTCATCTGGGTGCAAAACCTGATCCTCAGAGTGGAGAACATTCTCCAAGATCTCAAGAGCCCATCCCAGGCTAAAATGCCGGATCCTAGTGATAGAAAGAGTGGGCAGGTCCATGGAATTTGGAGGGTCCAGCTGTGATTCCTGATGTGACATGGGTTGTTCCAAGAAGCACATGGAGTTTTTAGGAAGACCCCAAGGCCGGGACCAGCAGATGGCGTAATGTTTACACTGCTGGACTCCCATATAGTCAACCAAGATTTGAGTCCTGACCCGGTGTTAAAACTCACACTGAGTGCATTTGCGAGTGTACCCAAAATCCTTAGAGGAAAATGGAGGAGAAGAGATTGCGGCATGGCCATCCTCCTGGCCAAGGGTTGAGGGTGTATGATTTCTCACCTTATCTCTCTGTCTCCCTCTGTCTCTCCAACATGCGCCCTGTAGCAAAAAATCTCTCAAAAAAAGAAGGAAGACCCCAAGGCCTACTCCACAACTTGGCTCATCCTGTAATCGGAGAATACTCCCAGATATTGAACATCTATGGGTGGAAGGCAGCTGCACCACCAAAGGGCATAATCCAGGGTTGTTTTCAGAAAATGGGATGAGTTATTCATTCCCCAAATGGAATATGCCAAAGGCACTTGTGGTCTGGAGGCATTTACAAGGGGAACAAGATTTATCCTCTACTAAAGAGGAGGGCAGAAAGGACAAGAGAGAAAAAGAAAAAGAACATGGGAGGCAAGGAAGAAGGATTGGTTGGTTAGTAGGCTGTTTATTTAATTGATCAGCCCCACCTGGTGACATGGTGGTTAAGGTGACTGGTTCCCATATTGCTGACTGTGCAGTTCGAGTCCTAGAATCAGTGGCTTGAAAAATACACCCGACATGTGTGCATGCCCAAAATTTCACAAGGTGAAATGGAGGAGAAGGGATTGTCGTGTGACTATCCACCACAGGGGGTGCTTTCTCAATTTCCTTCTCTCTCTGTCTCTCTCAGGCAAGTACATGCACCCTCTAGCAAATAACATCATCATCATAATGGATTGGTTGGTTAGCTAGTTGGCAATTTAGTTGGTTGGTTGGTTATTTAACTAGTTGGTTAGTGAGTTTATTGTTTATTTAATTGGTTCGTTGGTTAGTCAGTCAACAAGTTAACAGATGATCAACTCGCAGCCTAGACAATGATTGCTTTCAAAATTCCCCTTTGGGTTGTCCCTCTCCAAGCCAGATAGCAACATGTGACTGTCCCACTCAAAATTTAAATGATCTTCAGTGTCCACAGAACAATGTCCAAGAGCCTCCTCGGGGCATCCAGAGCTTCCTGCAGTTGAGTCCTCAAGTCCCTTTGCCCACCACCCCACTACAGCCCTAGTGCATCTCCCTCCACCCAGCCTTGGCCGAGCCCACCCTCCACCTGCGTCCTCCCTTCCATTCACCCTGTGTTCCCAAGCTACTTGTGGAACAGATTAGGCCCATCCAAAGTTTCCCTTTCAAAGCCTATGTCAGGATAATGGGAGCATGGTAATCGTGGTTTAGCATATTAAACCACACAGCTTGGTCTCGGGTCTTCATTGGTTTTCAATGTACACACACACAGGACAGGAAGCAGAAGGGATCACATGTCAAAAGTGATTGTTCTCCCTAGAGTTTACCTGGCTGGCTTCACTCATCAAGCTATTCCTTCACAGTCATTCATTCAAGGAATTCTTACCGCTTCATGGGCAAGCACTTGAGTAGCTGTAGCGATCGTGAGCTCCCGTCCCGAGGCTCACATGGGTCCAGCTCTCTTTGGAGCCACAAACCAGGTGATGTGAGTTGTATCTGATTCCTTCACTTCAACCTCCTTCCTGGGGCAGTAGGTTGGGAGGCTGGGAGCTGGAGCCAGCCCATGCAGTCAAGCTCTGAAGCCCTGATCATGCATCCGTCTCTCTAGGTCTCAGTTTCCCCATCCATGAAAAAGGTAACAACAGCCACTTCTAGGTTGGCTGAGAGCCTTAGAGGAGATGGTGCCTAAAGCTCAATGGGCTCAGCCCAGACACAGTGTTCTGGGCAGCAATGGGGAGGACAGTCCTAAGGTAATCAAAGAAGGAAACTTAGAAACCAATAAAACGCTTCCTCCAGAAACAAATATGCTTAGGCCCCTTGGCAATGGACCCTGTGTTCGTTTTCTGTGGCTGCTGTAACAAATTGCCGGATTATGGGTGGCTTAGAACAAAGGAAACTTACCCTCTCCCTCTACCGGAGGCAAGAAGTCTGAAATCAAGGTGTGTACATGGGGTGCATGCCACCCTGCCAGCCCCTGAAGCCTCTGGGGAGGATCCTTCCTGCCTCTTCCAGGTCCTGAAGGATCCGTGTTCCTTGGCTCACGGCCACATTACTCCAATCTCCACCTCCATCTCCACAGGCCTCCTCTGTGGCTGTCTCTCTTTACTTACTTTTTGCTTTTTTTTTTTATTATTACATTTGGGCCTTTTAGAAACATATGCCATCAGATACACCACTATTTACTGCAAATCTATTATAGTTTTTGGGAAGCATATGTGGCACAAACTATCTTGCTTCTGGTTTCCAAGACTTTACTAAGAGTTTATCACAGGGACCAGTAGATGGCGTAATGGTTACATTGCTGGACTCCCACATGGTCAACCAAGGTTCAAGTCCCAGACCCAGAGGCTTAAAACTCACACTGGGCGTGTGTGCATGCATGCCCATAATTCTGAGAAGAGAACAGAGAAGGGATTATGGTGTGGCCATCCCCCCATGCGGTGATTTCTCACTTTTTGTCTCTCTGTCTCTTGTCTCTACAGTGAGCACCCCTATAGGAAAATTCTCCCTAAAAAAAAAAGAAAACAAAAGAAAACAAAAAGAAAGAAAACAATTTTTAAAAGAGTTTATCACAAGTTAGGCTCCAATCTATGGGATCCTGAGCCTTCAGGTTTTAAGTGTTTTGATTACTGTAAAACAATTCCAAGTAGATGAACTTAATTCCCTTAATGGAGTGGGCTAATTCCCTTAATGAAGTAGGCTAATCATTTTGAAATTGCAAGAATATTCAATTCCTTAAGCTTTGTGACCTATTCTTTAGAAAAGCTTGCTTTAAAAAAATAGTGATTTGTTTTTCTGTACAATAAGCATCATGGTCCCAGAGCTGTGTCTCTTTAATCAGAACCCTTAGCATGTTCAGGGCCCTACTCCCATGTCACCTGGATGACCACATCCCAAGATCCTCACTTCCATTACGTCCGTAAAGGCCTTATTTCCCATTACAGTCACATTCTGAGATTCTGGGTGGACATGAATTTGGGAGGACACAACTCCACCCACTAGAGACAACCAGGCTGGGATGCACAGGTGTCTCAGACTACCGGCCTCCGCTGGGCACTCTGGGGTGCCTCTTGGCCCTTGCAGGTCAGCCTCCCAGACCCAGGGCTCCCTGCTACCCATGAAATGCATGTCCCTTTTACCCCCAATGGTTCTCAGAAAAAGGAATCCAACAGAGTGGAGCAAAAGTGTGACAAACCAGGGTGGCCCAGTGGAAACCGCTGGAGGGGGGCAGGGCAGTCCAGTACCAGGCATCAGGGAAGGGAAATCCAGGCAGGCCCCAGGGCAGGTGAGCCTTGGAGTCTGAGGAGAAGAGCAGGATTCCTTCCAGGGGCCTGGTGGGACCACTGTAGGTGGAGAAGGGCATGTGCAGAGCTGGCTGGGACACGTGCCCAGGGATGGGGTGGCAGAGGCAGAGTGTGCACCCTGGAGAGGACTGGAGAAGAGAAGGGAACAGTCACACCACTGAACAAGGACTCTGCGTGATCCCAGGAGCCTCGGGCGAAGGCAGGCATGGAGCCTCTCCAGTCATCCCTTAGCCAGCCATGCCTCGGATGGCGGATGGAGACACAAGCCGGGAGACCAGTTGGAGGCAACACACACCCGTGTGAGTCAAGCCTCATAGCTACCGCCTCGGTCCAATATTCAGCAGTCATGGAGGCAAGAATAAACCCTTGGGGGCCCAGAGTTGTGTCTGCAGTCAGGGCGGGGGGCCTAGAGCCCTGGGCAGAAGGTCAGCGCATGGATCATCTCTTGGAGACAGGCCCTGGCTCGGAGACACGGACCCCAGTCACACGAGGAGCACAGCCACGACAAATATTTCACCGGGAGACTTCCTCCAGGAGGGGGAGAAATGCCCAAAGGTCCCTTTGTCTTAAAACATTAATGTCCAATTTTAAATTGGGTTGGGGGACGGAGGAGGGAAGAGAGGAAGGCGGAGGCGGGAGAACCATCACTGGGCATCATTCATAAGCCACACACTGGGCCCTTCATCGGACCCAAAACTCACCCTTGTGGCTACGCAAAGATTTATTGAAGCCCCAGCGTGGGCTCATTTATTTTCCTCCGAACTGATTTGAAAAGACCGTTTGCATCTGCCCTGAAGAAAAAAAAAATGTGCATATTTGGCAAACTTTGTTTGAAAAATCTGCTTGTCCCCCAAAGAAGGGGCTGAGAGTTTGGTCTGGGGCAGGGGCTGTGTATGCGGGGAGGGGAGGCTGTGTTTCTGCCCTTCCTTATCGTTTGCTGGCTGGAGAAAGTGACCAGAGAATGTGAACCCTGACGTCCCTTCCTGCAGGTGAGGACTCACACAGGCTGTGACAATGGGGACCCCTTCCTCTGAAACCAAGATCTCCTTGTGACTTTCTCCGGCCCCCTCAGGGACATCTGTGCCCAGACAGTTGCAAAATGCAAAGAAAAGTATAAACTTTAATGAGGAAAAATAGACCATGTGAATTTCAAAACTCAGCTAACTTCAAAAAAGGTTTATTTGCCCCTCTAGGAAATAAAAACTAATTCATAAATCAATTCTGACCCATTTTAATATCCTTAATATACAAAAAGCTCTTATAAATCAATAAAAAGGGAAATACAGAATAATATGAAAATGAGCAAAAGATACAATTGGGTCATTCATAAAAGAAAGTATAGTCAGTAAATCCAGGTAATAAAATATTTTATTTCACCAGTAATCAAACAAATCCAATAAATACAAATAAAGCATAGACAGCTAAGATATTATATTTCAGTGATCGAACTAGCAAAGATGAAAAAGAATGGTAGCAAAACTTGGAGAGCAGAGGTCCAAGTGGTAGGTTCTGCTTCAGTACCCCCTTTCTGAAGAGCATTTTAGCAATATTTCTTTTTTCAATTTTATTTATTATTATCATAATCTTGTTTATATCACACTGAATCACATATATCTTTACAGTGTATTACATTTCTTTTTCCAGAAGGAATACCATCCATCTCAGTCAAGACAAAGACATTACTTACTATCCATATCATCATCATCAAATAGCTTTTCATCATTTTTTTCCAGATTATTACTATTATTTTTATTCTCATTATTTTTTTAAACATTCAATCACTGTATATCATTTTGCTTGTAAAAATAATTTACCCAACATGAAATACTTCTCAAACCAGTCCAGTTGAGACTACTATACATGTTATCATCAACAGGTCATAAACCACTTCTGTGTCCCACAACTTTGGCGATATTTCTTAACAGCCCAGGTAGACGTGTTCTTGATCCAGTAGGAATGCAAAGAATCGCACAGAGGTTTGACTCTGAAGGTTCCGAAGGCATTAAGCCTTGTCTAAACTCCCAGGAGAAGAGAATGGCTCCTCCCTGGGCTCGGGGCCATGCTCGTCCCTTGCAGCAGCCCTGGCCACACGCAGCCGTGCATTCCAGGAAGTTGTAGACGTGTGCCTCTCCCGGATGGCGTGTGGGCTCCAGGTCTGGTGGCTGTGGAGATATGTGTGAGAAACAGTAGGTGGAAGCCACAGGGAGCAGACTTGAGCTTGAGGTCTGGACGAGAGTGCAGGCAGCTGGCTGCCTGGTCTGTCTGAGAAGCAGCGAGCAGAAGTGGGTCTCGGTCTCCTTCAAACACTGAGACTCCTGCTTTGCACAGCCTCACCCAAAGCAAGCTCACTCCCGAGACCACCGCAGCTCCATGTGGTTAACCCCAGAGATGCCTCCACCCCTGGAACAATGACCTTAGAGGATCAGAGATGGAAGGACACACAGCGCCCACCCAGGCCAAGACCCGGGTTGATAGTAGAGGAAACTGAGGGTAGCAACCCTCCTGGGCATAACTCAGTGCACCGGGCTCAAGGATCTCATACCTTCACCACATTTCCCCAACTGGGGCTATGTGTTACCCAGCTGGTGACGGACCTCCGTGCTCAGCGCCTTCCAGTGCATGGCCCTACCTATTGACAGGAATACGTTGCTCATGACCTCCCCCCTTATGCTTCGTAAGTCCCTCACTTTATAAGGACTCAGGGGACATGATAGGGGGAGAATACAGACTGGTCCCTGACCCACTTGTGGAAAATTATGCCTGAATCAAGCCCAGGAGAGCCTGGATTAGGAGCCACCCTGGTTGAGGAGGTCACAAAGCATCCCTGAGTTAAAAAGGATTTGCAAGTCTGTGAGAGTATGTCGGGGACCCGAGGGGGCATCCTCAGAGGCACTTCTGTGCCAAGCTCCACAGCCCGGAGCAGTTCAACTCCACATGGATCCACTCAGTACAACAACATGGGCTCCTGCTAAGTGCCCATGTGCCCAGCTGCCCGAGGAGGGACACTGCTGACCTCCCAGTGGCTGGCATGATTGTGTTCTCACATGAACCAGGCACTGGGGAGGCCTCTGTGCCTTTGTCCCCACGGAATTCTTAGCAGCCTCGTTGGACAGAGGAGAGGATGTACAATGCGTCTGCAAGGTCATGCCATTGGTCAGGAGTGAGTAGGGATCTGCATGACTCTCAGAGGTACTCCCTCCACCCTGACACCCCCAGCCTCATGATCCTGCTCCTCTGGAGGGAGCTCTGGCCTATAGCCAGAAGTCCCTGAGCTCAGATGGGCTGGAGTGAGAAAATACCTGTGCCATCGCTCTTGTCCCTCACCTTGCTATATGCTCCCCAGCCTCCCAGGCCAGAAAAGGGGACCCTCTCTGTAGGCCCACCTGGACATCAGCCAGTTAGGAGCTAACACTCCTGGTGCATGCCCAGGAGGCCCTGAAGGTGGCGTGAGCTGAGGATCTCTTGGGGTCACAGATGACTGACGGTCGCCTTGCCAGTCCTGTTCTGGGCTCCTGCCTTTCCCCACTGAAGGAGTTGAGGAAGCTGATGAAGAGGTGGCCCAGGGCAGGTGGGAGGGCCAAGCAGGGAGTAGAGTGGAGAGAAGGGTTTTGTGGGAACAGTGAGCTCAGAGCCAAGCAGTCGCCTGCACCCACTCCAGGAATATAGTAGGCACTTACAGATAGCTTGGTGAAGGATTTAAGATGACTCCCTGTGGTAGGAAAGAGGCACATTCCAGGCATACAAGAGCACAAATGTCCCCAGCTGGTGACAGAGAAAGGTCCCTTGGACCACCCCCACCCACCCACCTACCCCATGGGCAGGGACCAGATCTTGGAGTAGAAATCAGACCCAAGGCCAGACCCCCAGACCCAGCTGCAGGCCCATATGCAGCAGGCCCTCAGTACCTGCTCGTCAAATGGATATGAAAGCTGAACACCCCGTGGTTTATTCATCTCCGAGTCCTCCCCCCAACCCCCACCTCTGGTGCCTAGCACAGAGCCAGTATAGAGGGGACACCAGGCTTCTTCTGACTGCTGCGTTCTGCTGAAGAGCCTCCTCGGGTGAGGAGTGAGGGAGAAACTCGCTCCCTCGGCAGCTCACCAGGGCTCTCCATACCCGACACGTGTCTGTGGAGGAGCACCATTATTTAAAAACCAAAACATGCTCTGCCATGGAGGGACGACTGGATGGACAGAACATGGTGCACCCATATGGCCTGCCGAACGTCTCCTGGCCTTAAAGATTGCCACTCTGACTCCTGCTGCAACACAGACAAACCTCGAGGACCCTGAGACCCAAAAGAACAGATTCTGTAGAACGCACCTACGTGATGTCCCCAGAGTAGTCAAATTCATAGAGCCAGAAAGTACAGTAAAGCTTACCAGGGGCTGAGGGGGGTTATTATTCTTTCTTTTTCTATAGGGCATGTGCACTTTCCAGAGAGACAGAGAGAGACAGAGAGAGGTGAGAAATCACCCCCTAGGGGGGATGGCCACGCCACTATCCCTTCTCCTCCATTCTCCTCTTGGGATTCGGGGCGTGTTTGCACACTCACCTGGCACGTTTTTCAGGCTGGCGGGTCCAGGTCACAAACCACACAGTCGGTCTTGTGCAACCCAGCACCTCAACCTCCATGTTACCTGCTAGTCCCAGGGGGATTTGTTCTTAACAGGTACAGAGTTTTGGCTAGAGATGATGAAAACATTTTAGGTGTGGATAGTGACCGTGGTTACACAGCGTTATGAACATGTTGTACAATTACAAGTGATTAAAATGATAGGTATTATGTTAGATTAGATTTTGCCAGAATTTAAAAATGTAATAGAACAGCTCTGTAATACATTTTAAGGTCGGGTAGTGGAATGCCTCCTACTTTATTCTTTTTGCACTGTATTGTTTTGACAATATGGGGCCTTTCACAATTCCAGACAAATTTTATTATTTTTTTTCTATTTCTATGAATAAAATGCCCCTGGTAGTTTGATCAGAATCACATTGAATTTGTAAACTAATTTGAGTAGAATCGACGTTTTAATTATATTGATTCTTCCAATCCAGAAGCAAATGTCTTTCCATTCATTTTGTATCATAATCTATTTCTTGTGTGTGTGTGTGTGTGTGTGTGTGTGTGTGTGTGTACTGCAAGAACCCTACATAGATGAAGTATAATACTTTTGATTTATGAAAACATTTATTTTACATCATAAAATGGCCATTTGCTTTTTGTTTATTAAATCGAGTATATCTCCAGGCTTGAAAATAAATAGCTCTGACCTCAAACAGGCCTCTACTAGGTAGGAGCTGTGTGACTGTGGGCAACTGCTTAACCTCTCTGGTCCCTGTGTGTGGAATGAGCCCCATGGCAGTGCACCTGTCATGGGGCTTTTGTGGAAGCTGCCTATGCAGGCATGTGACTCAGTGGAGTTTGCCACAGCCAGCAAGTGTGGCGTGACCCACAGTCTGGATTTGGTTTCCCAGAGCTAACGATCAGTCCTAATGGCACCCCTGGGACTTTTTGCTCTGTGCCTCTCATCCTCAGTTTCCTTATCTGTCAAATGGGAGCTTCAGCATCTGTCCTGACAACTTCATGGGGATGGCAAGAGATACGAGGTGTGCTGCCTTTAAGAAATGCCAAGACCGTGAACTGCACCTCCCTTCACGGCTCAGGTCTCCCACTTCCCAGAGATCCCGCGGCAGGGATCTCTCCCTGAAATGTCGCCCCTGCCTTTACTTGTCTGACCTTCTGCTGTCTCCCTCAGACAGTGGAGACAGGCACCAGGCCCTCGGTGTGCACCAAGTGCTTAATACATGTTTTATGAATGAACACGCGTTCCTTGCAGCATGCCTTGTTTTGTTGCCCGTCTCAGGAATGCCGTGAGGTTCAGACGGAAGCCCAGGGTTCCAGAAAAACAGATCCCGTCTCTCTACTAGGAAGGTGAACAGAGATGGGGCATTAGGAAGAACCCCACAACGGGCCAAAGGACACCGGTGCTTTCTTGTCGCCTGTGTTTCCAGATGCTCAAGTGGTCAGAGCGCACCATGCCTTCTTCTCCTCGAACAGAGGAAGAATTCTTTCCAAGAGAATGGCCCAAAGGAGAAGAGAAAGCAACAAGAAAGACAGAGAGAAGTAAGTTCGAGAAGCCAGGCTGGGCTGAAAGACCCACCCATCAACATGTGTTTCCCTGTGTTATTAAAACACTTTGTCTTTACAACTCAGAAAATTAAAAAAACTCCTCCAGACCCAGGCCCTCCACATCAGTATTCATGACATCTGTCTTTTCCTATAAAACTCTCTGAATGAAACCTCCCCCAGTAGAAAACGACTCTCTCCTCTCTGCCCGCTCTTTCTTTCCCCTTCAAAACAGATTGCGAGACAGATGATTGCATTGTTTTGTCCCATTTCCATCTGAAAACTCCCCTCCGTGCTGGCCACTGGGCGCCCCTATTAAGGCCCGGGCACCGCGGGGCCACGTGGGGTGGCCAAGCCTCTGTCTCCCGCTCCCTGGGGCCTTTCCATCGGAAGAGGAAAAAGGACCCGGCAGACAAAGGTGCGGGACATAAATTAAGCCCCGGCTTTTTAAGTTCAAACTGAATTTTCTTTATTTTTCCACAGCTGTCAGAGGAATCGGGTAGAAATCCAGTAATGCATGTTTAATGTATTAAAGAAAGAAGGAAAAAAAGCAAACCGTCCACTCCGAATGTTCGTCCGCCGACTTGCATTGGGGACATTATTTCGGGCCAGTGAACTCTGAGCAAGTCAAGTGTGGAGACATGGACAGGGGCCAGGGACCCCCCACCAGTAGCTGTCATATCTACTGAAAGCCCACTTGTCATAGCTGGATGGGGGTAGAGGGGGACAAACGTCTCACAGAGCCAGACGCCAAGTCAGCCCATTTTTCTGAGGCTGGCTGGTTGGCACTGGCCCGGTGCTGGACAGGCTGCAAGGCCGTATAGACCTGCCGCCCGCCCCAACCAAGCCACAGGCTGACCAGCCCTCTCAGGCCCTTCCTCAGGAACCCGGGCATGATGAAGCAGTGATGAGGGCCCAGCTTACGTATAAGAGTCAAAGGTGGCTGGTTAGATCAGTGAATACAAGAGGAAACTGAGCCAGGGAGGCCAAGGGCACCAATCAGCCAGGGTCTTTCCCACTGCCTCCGAGCCCCAGGAGCAGGAGAGGGTCTGGGACAGATTGGACTCCCAGTCCTGGCTGAGTAGTGGCTCTGAGTGGCTAAGCTGTGGACTTTCTCTGTGCCTTGTGTCTTTATCTGTAAGAGGAGGGGAGGCAGGGTCAGCCATCGGCATTACCATTATCACTGTCATTATTACAAGTCACCGTGCTTGGGGGATTGAGCAAGAGGGGACAGTGTGTCTTCCTTCCTTGGCAGTAGGGACACCCAGCCAGCCCATCCTTACCAAACACACAGCCTGCCAGGCCCCCTCAAGTCAGCAGTCAGAGAGGAAGCCGGGGAAAACCTGGCGTGGTGTGTATATCTCCTTTCCTCAGCACAGCCTGCACACCCCATTCCTACCACCAAGCATCACTGTCCAGAAAAGGGGTTCTCTCTCACAAAATCTGAAGCAGTTTTCTCAACACAGACTAGCCTAGTGTTCCCAAAAACATGACCAAATTCTACTGAGAAGAGCTGATGCTTGGCCGGGGCCAGGACTCTGCAGTTCACCCGTAAGTCCGAACAAACAGTTCGCCTCCTAAGTGAATCCGCTGCCTGCCATCCAGCGAGTCCTTCCGAGTTCTAGCTCTCCCTTGGGCTCTCAAGCACAGTTCAGCCTCAGATGCAGGGTAAAGGTGCAGGGTGGAGAGGGAAGTACCTCTAGGACCACCAAGTCTCCATGGAAGCCAAGCCACCTTCCCTCCCTCCGCATCAACAGTCTGAGGGGTGGTCCCAGCTGCCCCAGCTAAGCAAGACACTCTGCTCCCAGATACCCATGGCAGGCACGTTTGTTGAATGGTCAAAATCCCTCCCATGACATTCAGCCCAAACAGCGTCACCCCAATAATGCCCCACAGCACAGCAGGGGCTGCTGTTAGTGGAGGAGAAGATGACATTTCCAAGAGGCCCTGTATCTCAGTCTTCCTTCCTTGGGGTATATGCCCGCTCCTGCCAGGCATATGCCCAGAAGAACAGAGCCCCTCTGCCCAGCCAACAGCAACCAGGAATCCAGGTCCTCCCTATCTTGCTGGGTGGGCCTCTCCCCAGCACCATCCTCCCACCTAAGACCCCATGGCCTCAGACCAAGAATGATGGTTGTAAAAGACCCTGACCCCACTCTGCCCCAGGCTAGAGTGAATCTCAAGCAAGTCCGGCTTGCTGCTGGGCTTCAGTTTTACCATGTGTACAATGGGCCAAGTGCCTCCTGTGCCACCCACCCCACAGGGTCCACTTTGCCCATTCAACAGAGCAAGGTAGAAGTCTCTAGAAAATCATCAGGTGTTACCCAGGTGCTATGCTGTGCTGCACTCTGACCTGAGGGCTCAGAGGGAAAAGGCCAGAGGTCCCTGCAGATGCTCCATCTTCCACACCCCATTTTCCAGGCACAGCTCTGTCCTAACTCCCTGGTGACCCCGACAAACTCCTTCTCTCTGGACCTCTGTGTCAACTCCTGTGCAATGAAGTGTCAGTTCCAAGGGCCCTCCTGGTGATCCCAAACCCACAGCGACACCCAAGTGGCTACTTGTTACAGACTGGGGTCACAACTAGTTCCATGTCAACCTGTTCTACACGAGTGAGTCCTGTGGTACCTCGTATCCATGGTCATCCTCAAAATGCAGGCAGTCTCAGCAAGGCCCTTGGGCCAGCAGATGAATTTCAAAGAAAAGCACCCACAGAGCACAAGGCCAAGCCATGCTCAGAGTTCAAGGACCCTCCACGCAAGTCAGCTGGCTACCCTTGCTCCCATCTCATGTGGACCAGTGACTGGGCAGTAGCCCAGAACCAAGGGCACTGACAAGCCGACCTGAGATGATCAGGAGTGAAAACCATGCCACATGGATGAGAACTCATTGGACCGACCAAGTCCCCTCTTAGGAGGTTGGAATTGAGATTGTAGGAGCAAGAGTCACAGGGCAGGCACCCATGGGGAGGGCCGCTATCGGTGCCTGCACAGCTACAGTTTCCTGGGTGTTGATGCACGCTGGGTCCCGTGCTGACCATATCAGAAAGGAGAAAGGCTGAGTGTAAATAACCGTGGGAAGCAGTCCGAATAACCCTCTATTTGGTGAAATAAAGATTTCTCTCTTGTGCATCTTAATATGGAAAAAAATACTAACAACACTCTAAAATTTACAGGGTGCTTGTCTTGTGCAAGGCACAGTGTGGCTTTCTGCTAACCCTGCCCATTTTACAGAGGAGGAAACGGCAGCTTAAGGTGGGGCAGGGGTTAGCCAAAATTTCAGGGGCCTGTCAAAATCCAGAGTCCCCACTATCCACCCCAGCCAAGCAGCAAAAATGGCCACCAACCAGCCAGAGCGATGCAGAGAGCTAAAGCAGGCAGACTTGAACACAGAGCCACCCCGAGGACAGGACACAGGGTTCCACCCACCCAGCCCTGAATCAACCACCTCCAGGTACAGGTCCAGCTGTGTGGCTGTCCTGGGTGCCTGCAAGGCCAACCTGGAACTCCCCAGCTTTACTCACATCCCTGCAAGGAAGCCAGTGATGACAGGTGCCCAACCTCAGCAAGCCTTAGGGCCTCACCCCAGGTAACCCCAGCCCATTCCCAGGTGGTGCACACATGCCCCTCCAGTCGGGGGCCCTTCCAAGCCTCTCTCCACTCACCTTACAGATGGGGTGTGGCTGTCACTCTTCTCAGGAAGGCTTCCCTGACCCCCACATCAGGACACAACTTCCTGGGCTCCACTTCCACCCTCACCTTCCACCCAGGATGGCTGTTCTATTCTCCTGTCTGCCTCCCTCTGCAGGACCAGCTCAGAGACTACATCTTGCCTTGTCACTTCTCTCCCCCAGGGCCTAGTACAGTTTCAAAAGCTTAGCAGACCAAATTAAGTCCCCTAGTCACAGAGCCAGCCAAGCTGCTAAAAGAGAAGGGCCTTCAGATGGGCAGATGGGAGAAAAAGCCAGGCTGTGAGTTGTGCAGATCTGACCCAGCATCTGAGGAGTCAGAAGAATTGGGTCAAATAACATGCCTTTTGGGAAATATATTTCTATAAAGTTGAGACAAATGCCTATGCCAGGAAGGTTGTAAAGATCACCTGCATAAACGTTTGCAAAAATCCTCAGCACAGAGCACACATGCCCACAAACAGGCTTGCATGTGCACATGGACACTTGGGCACATGCACATACAGGCTCAGGTATACATACATGTGCGCATGTACAGTACACACAGGAGTGTCTCATGTGTGTGCACACATTACGTGTGTGTACTCATGTTCACATGTGTGCTTTATGAGTGCACCTATATGTGTTCAGTTAAGTACACAGGCATTCATGTGGACATGTACATGTGTGTATGTGCATACATGTGAACACACTCGAGCATATATATTTATGCATCTGTTCGTGCACATGCATGCACACACAAGTTACTAGTCCTCCCCAGGATGAAAAAACAGTTACTTTCAGCTTATTGTGTGGTTTCCTCCCAGGGCCAAGTCTCAACAGAACAAAGAAAACTCCATACTTGCCCCTCATTCCCTAGAGCTGACATTCCTCCAGAACACTCTGCCTGTGCCCCTAACTCAGGAAAGAACATCGGCACGGGGCCAGGTATTTCCTAGGGCAGGTCTGACTGTAAAATTCGACACGTGGAGTCCTGGTGCTGTTGAGGCCAGTCACATTAAGTGCTTTTCTGAATGACATTTTTAGGGGCCAAGTGCCGAGCTGGGCTGCGGCTGTCAGGACTGAATGGAGCCAAGCGAAATCAGCTACTCAGGTCCTCCCTCGAGAATAACAAGAGGGCCTCCAGCCCAAGCCTCTCCTGCCGCGTGCTGACCGGTCCCCTGCCTCCCTGCCGGGAGACCCCCAGGGAAGGCCCCCGTGCCCTAAGACAATAGCAGCACCTGCCAGGCCATGCTCTCCCTGGGGAGTCCCCGGCCCGTGCCGGAGGCCGGGCGCCTGGCATGAGGTCCCATTGTTTGCCAGCCTCCCTCTCCGGGGCTCCTCCACCAAGTGACAGGGCAGCCCCAGAGGTCACCTCCAGGGCACTTGTAGGGGGCTCCTGGGCATCTGTCTCAGGCAGGGGGCAGCAGGAGAGGGGCTGTCCAGGCCTATTGTTTTGGGCCAAGAGCTACCCCCACCGACAGGAGAGGGCCCATTGTCCCAAAGCAATCTGCCATGCTCCTGCTTCTCCACATCCTCCAAGACTAAAAGGGAGGCTCCCCAGCCACAGGCAGGGAAGCTCAGCCAGACTGAGACCAGCACCCATGCCTCCCAGCGCCAGGGCACATGGGTAGCTGGCCTTCAGCACTTTTACACCGCATTGTTTTCAAAAGAAAAACTAAAACCTGGGTCTCCTGAGACTTCCATGGTGCTTATTGATAGTTTTCCAGCTTCCCAGTGGCCATTTCATAACCTAAATACATTTGAATAGCAGCAGCACAGGACTGCCGTTCCCATGTGATGTGATGTCGCATCTAGCTCCGCCCCTTCCTGCCTCTCCCGCTGAGCAGAAGCTGCTACTGAGGTCTTTTCTGCCCAGGTTGGAAGGCCCTGGGTTGGGAACAGCAAAGGCTATTTCCTGGTAAGTCTTGAAATTCCACTGCAGACAGAACAAAACAAAACAAAAACCTTCTTTTTTAAACAAATGTTGCTAACAAAGAGATTAGCCAATCAAACTTATAATTCAGCCTCGATAATCCTCACATGATAGCAACCTAAGGTGATCCTGGGCCAAGGCTTGAGGCTTTTGGACATAGAGTTAGTCTGATGTTTCAGGGCCATGAGAAAAGTCTGGCAGCAAGAGAAAACCCAAGGTGAGTCATTTCTACTCAGACCACCTCGGCATCACCACAGGAACAACATCTGAGACAAAAGGCCAGCTGTACCTAGCTGTTTATATTCCTGACAGTCTTGCTTATGTGAATCTTAATGAAACACAGCAAGGAAAGATACAGAAGTTAGTTGATTGAACACAGAATTTTATGAGGTTATAAGGCAAGGGACATCTTTAGCTGACTAAAAGGCAGCTGTTCACCTGGAGGCAGCTCACGCTGATTACAGGGTAAGCCCTAGGAGAGACCACACCTCCACACCCTAACCATGAAGTGCCCTTGCTGAGGTCCTGAAGGACCTCCTAGTTCTTCCCCACTTCCTTAGGATCCAGCACCAGGTCCACCTAGAATGAATGTCTGGTTGTTACTTGGAAGAAGGGATGGATAAGTAGAGAGATGCAGGGAGGGAGAGATGAATGGATGGAGAGATGGAGAGATGAAGGGGTGGATGGACAGAGGGAGGGGGGAATGCAGGAATGGACGTGGATGTATGGAGGGCTGGAGAAGCGAACTGATCTGTGGATACAGGGACAGAGGACTGGAGGGAAGAAGGATGGGAAGATGGATGGCCAGTCTTCAGAGGTCAGAGATTGGTCCTCATGCCACCTCCTTTGAGAAACATCCATACAGAAGTCTCATCTATTCAAAGCTCCATAGTCAGCTGGATTTTGTGCTGGGTCATTTCCCTGGCGGCCCATTTCTGCCTGGGTCCTTTGTGTACAGAGAACCCCACGTGGTCAGACTCACACACATCATCCAGCAGCCCTTGCTGGTTGCCTACCCTGTAGACGCCTCCTCCCTTCCTACCAGGAGGGCCCCACATTTGTCCAGGCATTAGCTGCTCTGCACGTCACAGCCCTTCCCGAGCCCAGGGTGAAGGCAGATTTGTCTCAACTCTCTCACAGCAATTCCCTTCTGCTTGCCAGGGACTGGTTTCAACACAGTCATGCAGCACCCAGAACAATGAGACTCTGAAGACTGTCAGGATGAGGGACCTGCACCTGGAAGAGGTTTTTCACCCACAGAGGGCAAGACCACAGGCAGGTACCCCTCTCAATCTTTGGACATTGGGCTATCAGGACATGCTGCTAGAAGAGGCTGCAGCCATTACAACCAGGGGGTCCACCAGATCCTTGACATCATGGAGTCTGAATTTACCAACCCTGAAGCCATCTTCCTCTGGCATCTTATTGCTGCCTCTGGGTTCAGGTCTCTGTTATGTGCAACCATGAGCTCTGAAAATGACTCATCACCTCCCACCATCCCATGAGGACAACACTGACTACTGTCCTGGAGTCGACAAGGAAACAGATGGGCAGAGGCAGGGATCCACCTTGCTCTACCTGTGAGAGATCTTGGCCTCGCTCTGCCCTTCCTGTGGCTGCAGGGATAAGGATAGAGAAGGAGAGGTAGGAGGGAATCTGGGGAGATAATGTGAATATTCTGTATCTTGATTGTGGTAGTAATGACATGACCATGCAGAGCTGTCAAAATTCATTGACCTGTACACCCAAAAAGAATCTTATAGCATATAAATTCTACCCCATCGGTCTAACTTCACAGTGTCCTCTTGGCTTGTTTTGGGATTATGTGGTAAGACTGGCTCTATCTTGATGGTTACATGGATAAAGGGATGGAGAAATGGAGGGGAAAAGGAACAAAACAAACATAGCATATGTTAAAAACCCATCAAATGCCCAGGTGATGACTACTGTCCTCACTCTTACCCCACAGCTAGTGCCGAGCTGTGTTTGGGAGTGAGCAAGGGGCCACATGTGCACCCCCCACTCCCACCCCCGTCCATCCCCCTTCAGCCCAGGCAGTCTCATCTGGTTTACATCGGGAGTCTACAAGTGATTGGGTATGAAAGGAAAGCTCTGACGCTCAATGAGGTTTGAAAACCCTGGTCTCCAAGGCCCCTCCGCCTGCCGCCTGGGACTCTGACCACCACTTGCCTCAGGCCTGGAAACAGGCCTAACGCTGTCCAGGCGTGTGGAATCAAAGCCTCTCTGTCGAGTGCACATTTTCCGAGTGCTTGGAGGGTCTGTGAGGTCCTGGGAGGTGGGGAGGACGGCAGGTTATAATTGGCCTCCCCTGGGCCGACACCACCTCTTGAGAAGGGGCCGCTCAAAGAGTGTCCAATTTCCCAGCCCGAGGAGGCCATGTGTTTAATTAAGATCCATAAAAACATAGCCGGCAAAGCGCGAGAGCTATTTCATCTTTCACAGTCAATACGAGCATGTGTCTTACCTGGAAAAAGTGGTTTATGCAGAAAGAATTTCCCAAATGGGTTCCATATGCCTGCTTTCCCCAGACGGGGCCTTCCACAGGGCTGGGGCAGGGGGCTGGGATGCAAGGCTCAATGCTCACCTTCCGCCGGCTGCCGCTGTTTAAACAGAAGACGTCATGGCGAATGATATACGGTAGATTCCAAAGATTGTTTCACCCAGGGGAAATTGCTCCTGGAGCCAGCTCTGTCCCAGGTAAGCCACAGAGACCTACTGTGAAGTGAACTGTTCAACCCACCCGGGGGTCTTGACCCAGAGAGGTCCCCGCAGGCTGACCGTTTATTGTCAATTACTCCCTGACCTGTCTGGGCTGTGAGCACAAGGTCAGAGATGCTTGGGATCTCAGAGACGGGAGGGGCCAAGGGAGCATCTGATTGGATCCTCCGCGTATACTTTACAGAACCACCAAGTCCCACAGAAGAGATACAAGCCAGTCAAGATCACAAATCTAGTAGGCCCTAAGAGTGACATGAATGCTGGGTTCCACTTGAGGATCAGAATGTAGCCAAAAGGAGCGGAGAAGGGATGTCTTTAATGCCCGCCCTTTCAGCATCCAAATGTCACCTCTTCCAAGGGTCCTGCCGAGGTGTCCCACATATGACGTGACTTCTGCTCCTCTCTCTGCAACACTGCTTTATATACAGTTACCTGTTTGTTTATTCTCTGGCTATCACCCTCATCAGGACTGATTTCCAGGAGAGCAGAGACCATGTTTGTCTTTTTCACTGTGTATCTCTGAACCTGGGACAGGTCTTAGTGTATAACAAGTGCCCATTTTTGGACCAGCAGGCAGAATGGTAGTTAAGGAGCTGGACTTCTACATGGCTAACTATGGTTCAAGTCCTGGATCTAGAGGCTTAAAAATCATGCCAGTCATTTGTGTGTGCATGCCTAAAATCCCGGGAGAAAAATGGAGAAGGGATTGCGGCATGGCCATCCTGCCTGGAGGGTGATTTCTTACTTTCCCTCTCGTTGTCTCTCTCTGTCTCTTTCCAGTGAGTGAATATACCTATGGCAAAAACCTAAAAAAAAAAAAAAATAGTTTCCATTTCATCATCATCATCTCCTTCACCAACATCACTATCATTACATCATCACCAATGTCATCACCACCATCATCACCATTGCCACTATCACCATCAAACCCTCACCACCATCACCATCAAACCATCACCACCATCACCATCAAACCATCACCACCATCACCATCGTCACCAACATCACTAACATTGTCATCATCACCATCCCCATCAGGCTCATCACCATCATCATTCTCACTATTACCATTATCATCACCATCATGATCATCACCACCACTATGGTAATACCAATGAGTTAACCCACACTGAGCACCAACCAAGGTCTATTCCAGGTATTCTGTGTGGATTAGCTCATTGTGTCCCCCCAAGGCTTTGAAGGGCTATTAGTGGCCCATTTCACATATGAAAACAATGAAGCATGAGGGTTTAGACACTTGTCTAGGGTCGTGCAGCTCATAAAGGAGAGAAACAACTCCTGCTTTGTGATAACCCAAGGGTCCGCTAGATGAATTTCTCTGTAGACCATCCCTTCTTTCCTCCATTCATTTGTCATTCTCCGCTCAGGAATCACCCAGCAGGACTAAGACAGTGGGGAAAATTCTGATGGCAAGTCCCTAAGAAAGTTGTGTCTTCAGGATCTGGGGGGAAGGCTATCAGGTGAGTATGTGGTATGCAAAGAGAAACTTCAGTCAACATCTAGAGACCTGAAACAAACTGAACTGAATTCTTTCTCCACCTTCAAGCTGCCTCAGTTTCCTCAACTGTGTACAAAGTAATCAAGTTCCACTACCACACACTCTACACCCTAGGGCTTAGGAATCTGTCATTGCATAGCTTTAGGTAGTGCTTTTAATTCTCAAATGGTCCCAAGGACCCCTTCAAGTATTTGAAACAGAAATCTACGGGGAAGGTATGTGGCAAGGTTTTAAAAGCAGGTCCATTCTAGTGCTTTCTTCAGGATTTCTGGGAAGCCAGCCAGCTTCTCTTTCCAATTAAATGCCCCATTTGGCTGGCGGGTGGGCCCCTGGGCTGGAAGAGGAAGGTGCCTGCTACTGCCACTGTCTGGATATAATTTGGGGGGGGGGGGGGGGCAGGAGATTTCACAAGCTGGGGGAGGGGTCACATCTGAGATGTGATCACGGAAGTATCTCCTCACCAGCTCCCCAGGAAGGAAAAGAACCCAGGTCAAGGGAAGGACATTCTCTTGAATAACGTGATTGAGAGAGAGGAGAAGACAGAGAGACATGATAGTGTCCTCACTAGAGGGGTTGGGGAGAGTGTGACCCCTCCATCTTTGAGGCACCTCACCATGACAAAAAGGTGACTTGGAGCCATGACTGGCCTTGGCCCATGGAGAACTACAACACAGGAGTAGTAATCATACATCAATCAGAACACACCACACCCCATGGCCTCCCTGGGTGCAGAACTCTCCAGCTCAGTGTTCTATGTGGTTGCACAAAGATCTCTCAACCAACCCAGAAGAGGTGTCTTTACGCGGATGGAGAAACTAAGATTTTGGCATTCGAATTAGCTCCCAAGGTCACAAACTAGAAGCAGAGCAAGGTGGATCTAAACCCAGGAAATCAGATTCTTGAGGGGCTTTTTAAATAAGGAAGTCACTGGCCTCTACCTGAACTGGGAGTTAGCAGGGAAATCCAGGAGAGCCAGTGAGAAAGTCCATGGAGCCCAAGTCTGTGCACACACATATGCATGTGTCTATGGACATTTGCACATACATGTACAAGTTGGGACGAGCCTTTGAAGAAAAAGAAAGTAATGAAATGCCTATGAGCAAAGCCAGGTGCCCAGAAAGGAAACAGAGGGGGAAGATGAAAGGCAGGACCACCCCCCCCGCCCCACCTCCGGAAGCTCCACAGAGCAGGAGGCCTCCTGATGGCTCCCATTTGTGGAGGTCCAGCCACTAGAGCCACTGCGACACTGGGGCCACGTGGCTGAGGGGACACATCAAGTGGGGCCAGTGACCTGGAGACGGCTATCTCAGCCCACAATCTGATTACCAGATGGGCCCTTTTCCACTCCCTAAAAAACAGGAAATCCATCTGAAAGGCAAGACAAATCGGGTCCCTGCCTCCCTCCCATCTGCTGTGATATGTGAACACGGCGGCTGATTCCCGGTATTTATAGCCCAAGGCCTGTTATCAGCTGTGCTATCAAAGGCTTCTCCAGCCGGCCTGACCCCACCGGCTATTTCAATATGCCACTCCTTTGAGACATGTCTAACTCTTTAATTCAAGGTGACAGCAATACTATTTCACGTCAGTCCCAAAGAGACGGCTTCCTGTTTTGCAAAGGACTTGTGCCTGATAAATTAAAGACAACTCGGAAATGTCACCCCCCCCCTCAAAGCCAAGGGCACTCAGTCTCCACTCCCAGCCTGGGCTGTCACCTCCAAGGCCACACCCACAGATCGGAAGCTGTTGGGAGGGCCTGTCAGCACCAGGACACGAGCATGAGATTGGGAAACAGGATACCTATTCTCATTTCGGTTTGCCACTGACATGCTGTGTGGCGTTGGCTGTCTCTTGCCCCCTCTGTTGCTCAGTTCCTTCAACCTCCAACAAGCTCTTCCACACTGATTTGACATTCAAGCTCTTTAGCCTACTCTTCTAAGCCCCTAATAACACTCCAGTCTCTCTTTCTTCCACACTGCACACACCAGTGGCCCTGAATGCCTACCTAGTCTCAAAACCAGGTCCGCAGGTCACCTCCACCTGGTCTTTCTCAGTGCCGATCCTCAATTAGCAGCAGCACCCCCTAGCGCCCATTTGCTGAGGGATAATGACCACGTGCCAGGTCCTCCCCATGCCTTGTTTGTATAACCTTACAGCATGCATGCCATTACGCTTCCCATTTTACAGATGGAAGGACTGAGGCCCAGAGAAGTTACCTGAGAATGTAGCTGTGTGTGACTGCAAAGCTCTGAGATCTTTCTGGGGGGTGGAGAGGTCAGAGAGACCCAGGAGACGGGGATGGGACCGTGAAACATCTTGTCCCTGGATGGTGGGTGCTCTGGACTGCCAGGCAGTCTCTTGGGGGCCTAGCAGCATGCAGACAGAACTACAGAGGCGCCCTGCACCTCAACCGCACAGGGAAGCTGCCAACCGCGGAGGGTAGCATGGGCGTTTCCAGATGGAAATGGGAACTAAAGTCACTGGGATCACTGGGGAAAGCTGTCCCGGTGGCATGGCTGGCCACCCGGAAACCACCCCTCCCTGACGAATCCCAGTCTTCCAGTGCTCACTAAACCCCTAATCCTACTGGCTCCCTCTCTCCCTCCCTCCTTCCCCGCCAGAGCATTGCTGTGTAACTGGTGTCATTATGGCTCTCATTTCTTGCAGATGAAGAAATCAGGGTTCTAAAAGGCATGTCCACCTCCCAATGTCACATGGTTGGTTAGAGTGGAAGTGACCAAGAACCCAACCCTAGGCCAGGGCTGTGTCCACTCGAAGAAACTCGGGACACCCCAGCTTCCACCAGAGGGCCTTCATTTTGGCTGTTTTTTTTCTTGAGTTTTCTATAAAAGACTTCATTCAATGAAAACTTTCGGTAATGCATCGATTTTAACTATTATTTTTGTTTACATGTGCAAACTACTATGACTAACCCTGTAGGTTCTCACATTAGGGGACTTGCCCTGAGGCTTCCTCCAAAGACCAGGAAAACACTTGCGTCCATGGGTAAAGCTGACCCCACACGCCTCCATCTGCACCCAGCTCATGCAGAAAGGCAGCCACCTCCCAAGATGCTTCTTTCATCCAGCGTCAGGACTGATCAGCAGCTGAGTGAGTCTAGCCTCTTGCAACTTTCCTGGGAAGACCACTCCCAGGTAAGACCAGAGGGCCACCTCCAGTCATGGGGACAGCCAGCCACCATCACTGCCTGCTGGCCCCATCTCTGACCCCTGGAGAGACATATCACTCTATTTCTGCCCCCTGCCTTCTTTCTACCTGCCCTGACTCAGAGACTTCAGAACTGGGGTTGGATCAGGAGAAGGAAGTCCCCAGAGGAGTTTAAAGTCATGCAGCCCTCTCTCCTGCTTTTTTAGCTCCTAATTGCCAAAGATTGGGCACCTGCATTCATTCTGGGCCCCTGCCCCTGACTTTGTCCATCCAGCACTGACAAAGGCCGTCATAAGCAAGAAAGAAAGGAGGACCACAGAGCCCACACTGCTGAGCTTCATAGTGTACCTGCCATGGCTTGAAGCACTTTCCAGGTACTTTCCAGGCCCTTTCCATAAGCCCACCTGTGGCAGGTGTTGCCATCCCTTGTGTAGACAGGAACACTAAACTTACCCAAATCATGGCCACCAGAGACAGGATTCAAGCCCAGGCCGTTAGTCGCAGGACTGACAGGTTTCTGTGGCCCTGTGCTGCCTGTCACAGAGTCTTACAAAAGGGAGAGGAGAAACAGCCCTCCCTTGGGAGGTAAATAAAGCAGGAGAGAACATGCAGAAGGTTTAGATAGCTTCTTCCCTGCTGGATGGAGCGCTCTGCCAGCCTTCATGGACTTTGCTCTCATAAGTCTTCCACCTTCCCTGCAGGACCCCCAACCTCAGGCCATTCCTTCATTCCCAGGAAAGAGCCAAACTACATACTGGGTGCCCCTCAGGGCCCACTTTCCAGGGCTTTCCCTGGACTTAATTTTAATGACAATGACAATAGAATGATGATGATGACAATGATCCTGAAAATGATGATGATAACAAAGACAAGTAATAACCATGACAATGACAACAGTGATGATGATTACAATGATATGATAATGACAATCAGGATGATGACAATGATGATTAAAGCCATGTTGGTGACAATGATGCTTGCAATGGTGACAATGGTGATACTACTGCTGCTGATAATGACATTACTACTAAATGACTGTCACTTGGGTCCTGGACCCTGTGTTTTTTCACCTACACAGCTAGCTCATCTTTCCTGCATTCACTCTTGTCTCACTCTCATTCCCAGGAGCATATAGAGGCTGTATTAGTTTCCTATGGCTGCTGTAACAAATTACCACAAATCTGGTGGCTTGAAATAACACATATTTGTCATCCTCCAGTCCTGGTGGTCAGAACAGGGCTCACTAGACTAGAATCAAGTGTTGGTGGGGTTATGTACGTTCTGGAGTATCTGGAAGACACCTTCTCTCTTTCCCTTTGCCAGCTTCTGGAGGCCACGCATGTGCCTTGACTCACGGCCCCTTCCTCCATGTTCAGAGCCAACAACATTGTATGTGCTTTGCCTCCATAGCCACATCTCCCTCTTCCACTTTTATGGATCCTCATGATAACTTTGGGCCACCCAAATAACTCAGTATAATCTCCCTATCTAAGGTCAACTGACCGGCAACCTTAGTTCCTCCTGTGACCTTAGTCCACTTTGCTGTGTAACTAGCATATTTATAAATTCCAGGGATTAGGATGGGAATACGCTTGGGGTGGGGGGTACTATTCTGCCTATCACAGGCACATGGTAACATTCCAATCTTTAAAAGCAAAACCAATCACCTTCCACCCCTCCCCAGTTACTGATCCATTCCTACTTCCCTTTTTTCATAGTGAAACTTCTGAGAGTCTGTCTGTGCTTTGACTTCCTCTTCCTCATCTCCCCCCATTTTCCTGTCCTCCTCAGCCAGGCTTTTCTCCATGGACCACCAGCTCTCATCTCTAGGCACCTTGGGGATCACAAAGAAATTTCCTGCCTGGTAGCATTCAACCACCCTGACTGCCTTCTCCTTCCTGGGCTCTAGGATCCCAGATCTCCTAGTCTGCTTCCTCCTGCCCTAACCTCTCCATCCCAGCCTTGTCCCCATCTTCAACCATGGATTCTCTCCAGAGCACACCTGGATATTCACTTGCCTTCTGGGCTGTTGCAGCTCTAGGTGGTGTATGAGAATGTGGGGGCTGCTGTAACAAATAACACAAACAACAGACACGTCCGTGTTGTCTCACAGTTCGTGAAGGCAGAAGTTTGAAATCAAGGTGTTGGCAGGGCCAGGCTCTCTCCGGCACCTCTAGGGGAGAATCTTTCTTCTCCTCTTCCAGCTTAGGTGGCCTCAGGCGTTCACTTGTGGCCACATCACCCCATTCTCTGCCTCCATTGTCACATGGCCTTCTCTATTCTCTCTCCTCTTCTGTTTGTGTTTTCTCCTCTTCTTATAAAGACATTTGTCACTGGATTTAGGGCTTACTCAGTTAATCCAGAACAATCTTATCTCAAGGTCCTTTAACTAATTATATCTTCAAAGATCTTTTTCCAAATAACATCATATTCATAGGTACTGGGGGGTGGGGACTTGGACATATCTTGGGGGGGGGGGGGGCCAATTCGATAGGAGCCTGATCTTTCCTGACAGAGTTCTGAACTATTTAACACAAAAAGGTAAAAGAGCTCCACAGGGGGGAAAAAAGCTAAAATATCATCTTTATTCTTGAAAAAACTGATTTCAGATCATTTAATTCATCTCTATCAGGGAAAGTTGCTTCTTTTACATTTTTTTCTTCATTTTTTTTTAAGAGAGATTTTTGCTATAGGGTATGTGCACTCACTGGAGAGACAGAGAGAGACAGAGAGACAGAAAGCGAGAAATCACCACCACCACAACCACCACCACCCCAGATGGTCACACTACAATCTCTTCTCCTCCATTCTCCTCTTGGGATCTTGGGCACACACACACACACACACACACACACACACACATGCCCAGCATGAGTTTTAAGTGGCCAGGTCCAGGACTCAAACTGCAGTCGACTATGTGGGAGTCCAGTGACATAACCACTATACCATCTGCCGGTCCCTTCTTCATTCTTGATAAAGCACATATACACACATGGGACAATGTGGGGGTCAGGGAGAGAACAAGATAAGAACCCTCCACTGGGTCTGATCATATTGGAGCATCCTTCCTCAGTCCTTTAGCCTGTCAGATGGGCACTTGCACTCATGCCCAGCATGTTTTTCTAGGCTGACCAGGCCAGAAACTAGAACCACAGTTACCATATGGGACCTCACACCACTTGAGCAGCACATTACCACTGCCCCAAAGTAGCTTCTTAATAGTAAACCCCAGATTTAAGCAGGCTTACCCACTTAGTTAAGATCCCTCCAGGAAACCAGCCTCCAAGCCCCATGGTACAGCAGAGAGATGAGTAGAAGGCAGCTCTGTCCAGCAGATCCCAGTTGGTGGGGGTTCTGGGCAATGGGGCCTAGACCTGACCCCCTGACTCTCTACCAGTTCAATCCAGCCTCCTCCCCAGAGGAATGAGAGGCCAGGTGCATGACGCTGACAAGGATCCTTTGCACGGAAACCAGTGACAAGGAGGGCACCCAGCACTGACATTCCTCTTAGTTGTTAATTCCCTTGAGTTCTGTTTATCCTGCTAGAATAACAAACTGCCCCCAAATGTTTTTAAACTTTGAGTAGTTTAAAGCAATAATTATCATTTATTATTCCTCATGGTTTCTGTGGATCAGGGACTCAGAAGAGGACAGTGAGGATGATCTGTCTGCTCCACAACATCTGTGGCTCAGTTGGGTAGCTCAGAGGCTGAAGGCAAAAGGCTTGTCCACGTACATGCCTGCCAGTCAAGGTAGTGTTAGCAGGGGGGCCTTTCTGCATAGCTTAGGCTTCCTCACAACATGGAAGATGGGATGTGAAAAAGAGAAAGCCCAGTGGAAACAATATTGCCTTTTGTGAACTCAATTCAGGAGCCACAGTCATCCCTTCTGCCACCTACTCCATCAGAGATCCTCTCAGGTTCATGGGCCGGGCATGTAAACTCTCCCTCTCAAGGGGAAAGTGCCAACCTCACACTGCAAGAAAAGCAGGTCACATGGGGACACACAGGTGACACCATCTTTGAGAACTGCCATTGTCCCTAGCATCTCAGATTGAATCCATCCCAGGCAGAACTCTTAAAAAATTTCCCCTATGTGGTCTTCCCCTTCTGAGATAACAGCATGCCCGTCTTCACAGTATCCCAAGGCCTCAGCGCTGTCCGGCTGGTGGATACACAGGCTGGATGCTGGGCCGCTGAAGCCCAGCACTCGGACACCCTTCTGTTGGTTCTCCCAGTGGGAAACTGAGCAGTCCCAGAATCCTGGGCAGCTAGGGTTCCTGGGCAAGCTGGCAGGAAACAGCAGCCCCACAGACCCAGAGACAGAGAGGCATCAAGGCTCTTTATCTGATTGCCTCATCCCCCAAAGGGCTTTGATAAATGGAGAGATAGGCCCACTAATTCTTGGGTGCTGCAGGGGAAGGACGCCCTGTCATCACGAAAATGGGCCCAGACGCCTTATCATGCTGTCACTCTACAAATCACGAAAGACAAGCTTACGTCACCTCCTCTGAGGGACTTCAGAGGGGCCGCTAATCCTAATGGATTTGTGAAGTGGAGATAAAGAACTTTCTCGTTCCTCCCGTAATGCAGTAATTCATTTCACAAATAGATTCAAGGAAAGTAATTGGGAGTGGGGGCCGGTCACCTACCTAGAGCAGTTCGTTTTCTCCAGAGATAGCATTCAGAAACACTGCACAGGGAGGTGGGCTGGAATGGCTTCCCTAGAGAGGTTGGGGTCACCTGAAAGGGGTCCCGAGATCTGAGTTCAAAACCTAGTTTTTATTACCTATGAGCTGTGCCACCTCAACATACTTTTTGACTACCTGAGCCTCTTTTTCCTCATTTGTAAAACGGTCATTCTAACCATCTTCCAATGCTGCTGTGAGAGTGAGAAGTGACCCATTACATAAAGAAGGGGATAAACAGACACGCTCTGTTCTATCAGCCGGTTATCATCCTCTGTGACAGGAGAATATGAGGCACTATGGCTGCCAATGGGGGCTCCAGAGGTAGATCCCGGAACTCAAGCCCCAGTGTGACCATTTCCTGGCTAGAAGCTCAGGCAAGCTTCTTCACCACTCCTGCCTCAGATTCCTCACCTGTAAACTGGAAGGTTGCTTAGCCTACCCTGTAAGCTGTTGTGAGAATTAAAATGAGCCAGTACTTTGAAGGGTGGGTATGGAGAGGAGCAGAGCTGTTCTGCATGGGCAGAGAGGTTAGGAGAAGCACAGGGCCCAGTTCCTGAAAGGGCTACCCTCCCCATGGAAGGAAGTCGGGGCATCCCAGGTGGAATCTGCCTTGCACTCCAGTGAAGCAGGAACCTTGGGAGAGGGGCACTGAGATGGGGTGGGGGGAGACAGAAGAAAGGGACCTAGCATTTCAACAATAGGTGGGCAGCTCTTTAAGAAAAATCATACAAAATTGCAAATACAAAACTAGATACCAACATGAATATATATTAGAACAGTAGTGGGAGGTACAATTCAAATGTTACAAAGCTCACAAATAATACAAACACCACAAAACATTTTTTTAATTTGATATTTCTATTTCTTAATTTCTTAATTATCTCTTAATTTCTATTTCTATTTCTAGAATACCATTTTCCTCTAGTTTGAGTTGCATACCATTTTGTCCTCTGTTAACATGATATTTTCATAGATACATATTTTTCTTCTGTAAAGAGAATAGAAAGATTATCCAGTCTGCCTCTAGCATGGGTACTTGAAATGTTATTGATGGCTTAGAATAGTTTCTTTCATGATTTTGACTATCAGAGTTTTAGTTTCCATTATGATTAAAGAAGAGAGATTTTCCTCAAAGACCTACAAATAGAACTACCATATGATTCAGCAATTCCACTCCTGGGTTTCTATCCAAAGGATAGGAAAACCCTCAGTCAGGAAAGTGCTTGCACATCTATGTTTATTGTGGCATTATTCACAATTGCTAAGATATGGAACCAACCCAAATGTCCATGTACAGATGAATGAAATTTAAAAGTGTGGCACATTTATACCACGGAATACTACTAAGCCATAAAAAAACAAGACCCTGGCATTTGATAGAAAGCAGACAATATGGAAGATTTATTGCAGAACGAAGCAAGTCAGGCTATGGAAGAGAGACATTGTATATCTCCAGTTAATATATACTGGCAGAATTTGAAAGACTAGAGAATATAGAAGCATGGAAAATGGTTACAGATACTGAAGACAGTGTGGGAAGAGGGTGAGAGATGGAGGAGAGTGAGAGGAAAGAAATCAAGGAGAAAAAGAGAGAGGCAAGACATTTGAGGGACACAGAAATAAAGGATTGTTGTTGATGATAACATATATGATACCTTCAAATGGATTGGTGGGAAGTGTGCTCATGTTGGGTTAATTCATTTTACAAGCTGTAGTGATGTACAGTGATTGAATGTATAAACTAAATTAAAATAATAATAATTTTTAAAAAGAGAGATTTTGATGTTTTGAAACATCTACCAGTCTTCCTCCTTTTGGCTTATGTTTTTGTCATCTATTGGGTTGTTAGAAAAGTCATGACACACTTTTGCATAGAAAAACATATAATAAAAATTCATCATGACTTTTCCAACAACCCAACACGAGTATACTCCTTCCCAACACATTTAATTTTGGAAAGATCAATAATTCTGGAAAAAAAAGAACATAGAAGTTATATGAAATGAAAGCACATGCAAAATTAATTTAAATGCATTTTCCCCTTGTTTCTATAGTCTATGGAACTACATAGTTGTATGAAAAAGTCTTCAAAAGTTTCGTAGAAAATGTATAATATGAAAAAAGTATGCATGGATTTTAAACATTTTGTATCAAAATAAACTTGTTCTTTAATTTTATTTTTCATGAGCTTTTCAAAGTTCCCTCATAGAATCAAATTCTTCTTCTAGCAATGCATTAACTTATTTAAGGATAGGTTGTACAAGTTCTGTCCCTGTCTCTTCAGGCCATTTTGCTGCATCAGGGCAGTTTTGTGTTTCTCATTGTCAAGAACCACCAGATTGTGTCCAGACATGAGTCTTCACTCACTTGAAGAAATATTCTGGTACCTTCAGCTAACTAAACATGTTTTATTCATGCAGAGATGTTCTATTTGTATCCTTACTTTCCACAAACCTAGGAATTCTAAACTTTTGTTTGTTTCTAACCTTTTCTTTCCATAGGGCACTTGCCAGAGAGAGAGGGGGAAATCAACCCCCAGAGAGGATGGCCACACAGCAATCCCTTCTCCTCCAGTCTCCTCTCAGGATTTGGGGCACACACATAGACACACCCAGCATGATTTTCAAACCACCTGATCTGATACTCAACCAGCTATGGAATGTAGCACCTTAACCTCCATGCCACCTGCTAGCCCTCCACTAACTTTTTATTCCTGCCATGGTTCTCATCAAAAGGAAAATGTGCACATGTGGTAGTATGGTATATTTACAAACATAGCTTATGTGTTATCAAGTATTTGAAAGAAAAGAACTTTCATTCTGATCAGATGTCCATAAGAACTGAATCACCCACTCACCACATTATATACTTGATGATTGGATAAATTTGCTACAGACTAACTCTGGCACCATGTATTTCCAAATTCACTTCTGCCCTGCACACACTGCATGTCAGCAGCCATAGATTTCCCCACATCACAGCACACTGTTTTATGTGATCCTACCAGGGGAGCCATCTCACTGGACACGGGTGCATCCCTAGATGCCAACCTGTGTGTGGAGCCACTGGCAGCTCAGCTTTGTACAGGAATGACCAGAACCCCAGAAACACATCCCATGAAGTCCTCTTCCCCTTACTTGATCCCAATCAAGACTGGTACTCCAGAACCTTCCACTGCCCAAATCAAAGGTAGATCTGAGAAGGACGAGCCAGCAACCTTACCTATGGCCATTAAAGTTTCTTATTTTTGTAAACATAAATAAATGTGCATGACTTTTTGAGCACATTGCTGGGCCTCTCTCAGCTGAAACTTCATGATAAACACCCTCAGAAGAAGGCTTTCCCCAGGGAGCTTAAAGGAGTTGAGGCAGAGAGCAACACTTCCAACTGCCTCTCCTTTTCCCAGAGGAATCTCCTCCCCCAACCACCAAGTTCTTGGAACAGAATAAGACCATCAAAAGCACTTTCCATCTGCCCTGTGAGTTACAAGCTTGGCCGAGGTCTTCTTTGTTCAGTGGCAGCATAAAGATTGCAGATTCTCAAAAAAAAAAAAAAAAAAAAAAAAAAAAAAGGGCCCAGCAGTTAGCATACTGGCTATGTCACTGGATTCCCAAGTAGTTGACCACGGTTCAAGTCCCGGACCCGGTGGCTTAAACTCATGCCAGGCGCGTGTGCGTGCATGCCCAAGATCCCAAGAGGAGAATGGAGGAGAAGGGATTGTGGCATGGCCATCCCCCCTGGGGGGTGATTTCTCGCTTTCTGTCTCTCTGTCTCTCTCTGTCTTTCTGACGAGTGCACATGCCCTATAGCAAAAATCTCTCAAAAAAAAAAAAAAAAGAAGATTGCAGATTCTCTCTGGAGCAAGAAATGGAAACAGGAGCACAGCCATGATACTGGGTAAAATGCTGGGCAATGGCCCTGCAGAGGGCTCAGCTCTACCACCCGCATGGGTCTCCCCCGGCTCCTTAGGTTTTCCAGGCCTCTGTCCTTGTCTCCTTCACCCATCTGTGTTGACATTGGTTGTTTCTTGGTGACAAAAATTCTTTAAAACCAAGGCCAAAATAAAAGTCAGTGTTAACTTGACCCTCTCCCCTCAAGATGCTACAAGTTTGCATGGACAGTCCAGCCCAGCTCAGGAGCTCTTTGTAGAATAGTCAAGGGTTTCTTTATCATCAATAATTAATCTGGGTACAGCTGGGGTCAACACAGATTCAAAGAATGATACCATTTGGTAAGAATGCAGCATAGGGTTTGAAATTTGAGGAAATAAGTGGTGGACACTGGCCACCAACATATACCCTCAAAGGGCAAAAAGTTCAAGCCAGATTGTGGCATCAGAAGACTTTTCTTTCAAGTTTCTAATGGTTGGAATACAACTTCATAAAGAAAGGGCACACCACCCTGTCCATCAGCTCACTATCCAGAGAACACAAATTCAATTACGGAGAAGAGTCGCTCATAACCTACACAGCTACTCATGACAAAGAAAGCTCTGGTAATAATCAGAAAACATTAAAGAAGCAAAATGCATTTGGCATTGTTGCAATTTTGGAGCGTGCATCCATTTTGTCATGAGCCGTTGTAGATAACACATCTGCTCATTCAATTAGGTCAAGGAAAATGGAAAATAGCTGAAATTCATAGTTGAAAATATTTCATTTCTTGGCAAACACTGTTTATTGTTAAAAGGGGGAAATGGGCTGTTTTATCGATGAGGAAAGGCAATTTGGGGAGATCCTGGATATTGGAGTGAAAAGATAAAAGGAAAGACATCTTTAGACACGAGTTCACCAGCTGATTCCTGCAAAAACGCAGAAATTTGAAATAAAATCATTGAACTAACAAAGACTGAAATGTTGCAGGACATCGTGAATGACATAATGTGTCCCCAGCTTCGTTGGTAATACATGATGGGCCAACTGATAATGCAATACCAGCCCAGCTGTCGATCTGTGTAGTGAGATACCCACAGAAGACGTCTGTCGTGCTGAATCCAAGCCTCCCTCACCCAGTCTCATCAATGCTGCACACATGACAGGGGTCGGCTTGCTAAGGGTTTAACAAGAAAAATTACCTGCAGCAAATTAGCAACCAACACATGGTTTGAAATCTGAGATCTCAGTTAAGTCAAGGGAACCACCTGACTTACCACCGTGTTGCTAGACAGATTGGAAAGTTTGGGGGCATTTTCCTAACGTCTAAGTAGAACAAGCCAAGAGCTTTGGATGCCCCCTATTGGCACCTACATCTTTTGGCTGTGTCCATGATAGAGTCTCAAGAAAGAACAAGAAAGACCCTGAAGTGTTTTCAATTATGTGGCTTCTCTGTGTAACAGGTGAAGCTCTGTGAAGCTCTGCACAGCAGATAATGTTCCCCCACCCCAGGGAGCACTGCAAAGGCTGACTATGTGGCTGCTTGGTCATTTGTCGGAAATACCAGGTCATGCACCCTGAAGCAAGAGAAAGCCAAAAACCCCTGCAACAGAGAAGGGTAGGGCCAAGGCCTCCTTGGCAGAGGTAGGCCAGGGGAGGGGGACGGAGGTGGTAGAAGCAGCATGCAGGAAGGGCCCCAGGTATTGGGGAAGGCATGAGGCATCTGCAATGGCAGGTAAGATCCATGGATCTATCAAACTCAGTGTCACCACCAGGACCTGTTCTGCCAGAAGGGTGACCATCAAGAGGACAAAAGGGGAAAAGAGAGACCCCAATTCTCATCCAGCCACCAGGACAGCCAGGTTGTGGTTCAACAAGCATGCTGGTGCTCCAAGGGCTTTGCAAATACCCTCTCACATCATCTTCTTGACATCTCTATTAAGACTTCTCTCTCTGAAGTGGCCCTCAAACTTGTGCCATGGCTGGCAGCTATTCCCCTTGCTGCCCCTGGCTCCCTTGGGTGGTGTCTTCCACTGCAAGGTCACCATTTTCCCTTTGAATGTGGTAAGTCACCTCTGTGGGAAGATATCTTGAAATAACACAAATCTCCTATTCTTTCTTACACTTTTTACCCAATAGTCTTCATATCCATCAATGATCATGATTGTTACCTAAATCATTTATTACTCTGATGCTTGGAAAATTACAATTTTACAACCCTATTGTTCCTTCTGCATGTGTTAACTAGCATTCCACTTTTAAAAAGGAGAGCTTTATCTTCCTCGCTACTTACAGATCTATACTGATTTGTTATCAGTATGAACTCATGGGTTTGTATTTTGATCATTCAATTATAATCCTGAACATCAAGCTCAAATTCTCCAGCTTTGGCCAGTGGAAGTCCTTTGGGCTTATTCCTGTGTCCTCTGAGTTACTCCTGGACAGGGGTTCTTAATCTCTCAGATATAAAGGGGCTTCAGAGAGGGTAGAAGCTGCTTGAAATGATGCCTGAAAGATTTCTTCCCTGCATTCTGTGAGGAGATAAAAGTCCAATAGTTTCCATCATATTTTCAAAGGGACTGTGACTTCCCCAAAGATACAAGACAAAGAAACTCTGAAAGAGAGATCTGAGTGGACCTGTCCATATTATCCCAGCCACCTACAGGTCACAATTGAGACACAAACTTAGTACACAGAGGAGATGTTGGCAGTAAGTCTCCTGAAAAGCAGGCCTTCCTTCTTAGCCCAGCATGAAGTTGATGAGACAGAAGAAGGATGTGGCTCTGTCGGGTTGTGGGGGAAGGAAAGTGAGGTTGTTGGCTCTTCATTCCCTTTAGAGCAGCCTGTTTTCAAGGCTCAGTGTGTCTCAGAAGCATGCTGTGAAATTAGAACGTATTTCACCAGGGGACTCATGAGATCCTTGGTTCTAGAACTGCCAAGAGGTAGCCTCTCTTGCAGCTGTGATTTCTCTCCACCTATATTGAACAGCAAGGCCAAGGGCCCCCACTTCTCCCGGATACAAGGATCCAGAGGACATCACCACTGAAAACATACTTCCTGCAGAGACATGATGGTACTCATGACTTTCTAAGTGAATGAACACTGTTTCAGACACTCCGCTTTGGTCTGTCCATCTCACTCGATTCCTCTAAGCTTAGGTATAGACTAATAGCTCCCAATTTACACACCTGGAACTGGGTCAGATATGTATTGACCAGGGTTCTCACAGCTTGTGAATAACCAAACCAGGCCTTGAACCCAGACCCACCATTGCCAGCTCTCATAGACCCAATCTCATCTGTAAAGATAAACACCCTTCAATAAAGGCAGAGTTTAGCCTTTGAAAACTCCCAAACTTTAGCATGGTACCCCGTCCTCCAAGTTTCTTATTGCTTTCCAATTCCACCAGGACATGACTTGATTGTGTGACTCGCTTCAAACAAGAGACTGTCAGGCAATAGAGGCAAAGGTTTGAAAGGCGTTTTTATAACTCGTTTTCCCCACTTACACTTCAGCCAATGCTACAGGAAGATGGTGCAAAGAGAGCATCCTGGTCCTGGAGAGAGGAGAATCATGTCTTTCCTCAGAGATAACCCCAATGAGCCCAGCCTAGATCAGCCAAAACCTAACCATCAGAGTGACCCCAGCTATTTATACACAAGCAAGAACTAAATTATGATTATTGTCTGCCACTAAGTTTGAGAATGATTTGTTACACAGCATTATTGTGGCAATAGCTAACTAATACAGAGATGGCATCAGTGAGAACCAACCTTTTCATTTCACCCTTACTTTTTAAAATCAGTACAATGATGACAATGAAAATATATGGTCCCCTTCCTTCCAATCTTGTGTGCTTAAGTTGCCATTTATGAAACTTAGCAGCCCTTTATGTAGGATGGGGGTGGGGAATTTGAGAGAAAGCACTTGGTGAAAATCACATCAGAGGAAGAAAGAACATGCTTCCTTTCTGGGGCATGTGGGGCTCTATTCCACAGCCTGTGGATGAGCTTCCATAGCTGCTGATAGAGGAAGAAAGGGACACAGGACAGCCAAGGAAGGTGTGAAGGAGAGACGCTCCTGAACATATCCCCTTTGGAAGAACCAATCCAAGATTTGACCTGGGAATGGCTGTACTGAGCTGCAGCCATGGGCCTCACAGCACTAAATGACTCTCAGTTGTTGGTCTGATTCTCTAAACTGAGTCTGGACAGGGAAGGTGCAGGCCAAGTATAGGAGAGGCACTGAGAACAGAGAGGGATAGAAAGCCTTGGATATGTATGCTGTTTCTGCTCCCCAAAGAAGAGATACTTTTCACAAATCTGGACACAGAAGGGAGAAAGCCAGGACTCTGGCACCAACTATCCATGCTTCAGACCCCTGAAGCTTGGTAAGACACCTCAACGTTCTCACTTCTACACTGGAGGTGATGGTTGTGACAGCCGTGAGCTGGTCCCTAGGGCACTCTGTGTCAGCACACCCTCCTTGGTCTGCAGAAGGGAGGGTGGCTCCTTGCAGAATTGGTTTCCAGAGTTGGGGACAGGGTAGCAGTTTGGGCTCCCCTAAGGGTACCCTGGCTGCTGCATGCCTTACAGGTAACGTAAACCCTTCATTCCTGGGTCCAGGAATGGCCTTCACTGCAGGGACATTGTGGACTGGGGACATCTCTGTAACCCCCTTGGCTTCACCATGTCCATTTTTCAATGGAGGCAGTGAAGGAAACCATCACACCAGTGAGCGAAGGATGAAGATGGATGAAGGGACCACGTGGTATAGCTCTCAGCTTTGAACAAGGGCATGGCAAGTGCCCAGCACAGTTGAGCCCTGACTGCTTGCCCATCAGTACTGCATGCCCCACCTCCACACCAAGCCCCTGGGCCTCGGTTTCACAGAACCCCCCCACACACACAGGGCAGTACAGCTCAGGCTGCGTGGTGGCCGCCAGTGCTAAGAAGGCCCAGGCCCACCAAGATGGCCCTGAGACACAGGAGAGCCAGTGACCTGGGTCTGTTGGAGCCTCTTGTCCAGAGGGAATTCCCAGCCCAGGCCGTCCCATTGTCTGAGAATTCTTATCGGCCAAGGCAGACGGCCCCTTTCACAGACATCTGCCAACCCTTGTCCCAGGATCTTGGGTTTCCACAGAGAGGTGAAGCCAGTGTCAGAAGAGGGGCCACACTGAGGGGGCAGGCTCTGTGTACACAGCAAAGCTGGGCGCGCTCCCACGGGATCAGGTGTCTGTGTGCGCAGGTGGCCGGGGCCGCGCCTGGGCCCACACCGGGCTGGCCAGCAGCGCCTCCCTCCCTTCCTTCTTTCCCTCTTTCCCTCCTTCCTTTGTACCCTCCTTCTTATCTCCCTTCCTCCCTGCTTTCCTCCCTCCCTTCCTTCCCTCTTTCCTTCCCTGCTTACTCCCTCCCTTCCTACCTTCCTTCCTTCAGCCTTCCCTCCTCCCTTTTCCTTCCATCTTTTCTTCTTTCTTTTTTCTTTCCTTACTTCCCTTCCTCTTCCCCTTTATTTCTTCCCACTTCCTTCCTTCCCTCCCTTTTTTTCCCTCTTTTCCTCCAATAGATGCTTGTATGCCTTTTCTGCTCCAGATCTGTGCTACACAATACCATCTTAGAGTTAGTGAGACTCCTTTCCAGTCCTAGAGCACTCAAAGACCAAAGGAAGCTCACACAGGCAAGGACAGTACAAGATGTGACAGGCCAAGGAGGGAGGACACAAGGGCTGTGGGAGTCCTTAGGAGGTTATCTCACCCAGCCTAGGGCCAGGGGTAGGCTTCCTGGAGGAAGTGACATATTCCTAATATCTAGTAGGAGACTCTGTATGCGATTGGTGTTCAACACATGTTTTATTATAGATCACATCTCTGACCACAGTAGGAAGCTTCATACATCATCCCCCTCAGGAGGGTGATCATTAAAAAGACAGCAGGTTCTGGGGAAGCCCCAAGCTCCCTGGCACTCATACCACTTGTTGCAAGTGTCAGCAAGCATGGTACTTTGGAAAATAAAGGCAGTTTCTGATCAAGACACATACATAGGGCCCAGTAACTCTACCCTTGAGCATGTATTGACTTGTACACAAATGTCCATAGCAACTTTATCCATAATGATCAAAACCCAGAGACAAGATGTCTGCCCACAGTAGGACAGATGAATGAACTGGAATGTCCACCCAATGGATAACCACTCAGCAATAAAACAGAAGGAACAATAGTAACACATAAAACATGGACGAGTATGACAAACATCATGCCAAGGGAATGAAGCCAGATATTCTTTATTCAAGTGCATGCTTCTTGTTTCTCTCGCTTGAAATTCCGAAACAGGCTAAACTCATCTATAGTAACAGAAAGTAGGATGGTAGTTACCTAGGGGTGGGGACAATAGTGTCTACCACACCAAGGGTGCCTTTGGTGAGCCAGGAGATTTTATAACGTAATCTGTAACTTGAGGGTTACTTTGCAGGATGTACTTTAAAATGCAAGCTTTTTAGTACATGTAAATTACATTTCCGTTTTAAAAATAGATTAAGTGGGGACCAGCAGTTAGCATAATGGCTATGTCACTGGACTCCCACATAATCTACCGCAGTTCAAGTCCCGGACCCGGTGGCTTAAACTCACACCGGGCACGTGTGCGTGCATGCCCAAGATCCTGAGAGGAGAATGGAGGAGAAGGGATTGTGGCGCCAATCCCCCCGGGGGGTGATTTCTTGCTTTCTGTCTCTCTGTCTCTGTCTGTCTGGCAAGCGCACACGCCCTATAGCAAAAATCTCTCCAAAAAAAAAGAAAAGAAAGAAAAATGAATTTCAACTACAGCAGGGAGCTGACTGGGCCATGAGGACAGAGACTTCAGAGTGGACCTGACAGTAATGGATACCACACATTGGGAGGGTTCAGGGTAAGGAGTGCAGAGGGGGTGCAGACAAAGAGGCTCCAGAAAACCCACAGGCTCTTTAAGTGTTCAGCTGTGGGGGTCCAAATATGTTCTTGTTGCTGCTCTTTAAGAGGAGAGGGTAAGGCCTGCAATAGCTTCTAAGCACCATGGGCTGGTGGGCTGCATGGCTCTGAATGCACCCAGACCTTAGAATGCCAGCCCTGGAATTAAGGGAGTTGGAATTCCAGTCCTTACGATCAAGCACAGTTACCCCTGTAAATCTCAAAACATCCCAAACTAACATGACTCCAGACATTTTTTTCTTGGCATACCTGCCAACATTCCATGGAACACACTTTTGGAAAGAAAGGCTTCCTTTATTACGTGGCTATTAAAATAATCACCATGAAGACAAGCGGAAATGGGAAGATGATGGGACATGAGAAAGACAAGCGGGCTCCTGGTGTTGACGGATCTAATTACCTCATCTCGCTCCTTCCCAGTACCTGGCTCAAACTGTAGGAAAGAGATTTTAAAGACATAAACCCACAAGGATGTGGAGAATGGAAAAGCAACAACAACAGACAAAGTTTAGGAGATGGGCAGAAGACTGACTTGGCAGAGTGATTTGAGAAAGCTGCCATCCGTGGCAGCTGAGAAGACCCGGGGTGAGTTAGGAGCTGGCATTTTTTTCTTTTTTTAGAGGTTTTTGCTATAGGGCACATGCACTTGTCAGAAAGACAGTAAGAGACAGAGACAGAAAGTGAGAAATCACCCCCCACGGGGATGGCCGCGCCACAGTCCCTTCTCCTCCATTTTCCTCTCAGGATCTTGGGCACGCATGCACATGTGCCCGGCGTGAGTTTAAGTCACGGGGTCCAGGACTCAAACTGTGGTCGGCTACATGGGAGTCTAACAACATAGCCATTATGCCAATGGCTGGTCCCAGGAGCTGGCTATTTACACAGCAGAATCTTCCAAAACCTCCTCTGGAATGGGGCAAAGAGGCCACCACATGGGACCAGTAGTTAGCGTAATGGCCATGTCGCTGGACTCCCACATAGTCGACCGCGGTTCGCGTCCCGGACCCGGTGGCTTAAAACTCATGCCAGGCGCATGTGCGTGTGTGCCCAAGATCCCAAGAGGAGAATGGAGGAGAAGGGATTGTGGCATGGCCATCCCCCTGGGGGGTGATTTCTTGCTTTCTGTCTCTCTGTTTCCCTCTGTCTGTCTGGCGAGCACACGCGCCCTATAGCAAAAACCTCTCATAAAAAAAAAAAAAAAAATAGGCCACCAAAATAAGGAGGACTTTGAGCTCTTTCAATACAGAGACCCAGACACCCTTCCTGACATCAGCTGCTGGGACCCCTCCACCCCATTCCTGGGATGAAAAATGAAAGTTCATTTTCTGGAGACAGTAATATAAATGGTTTATAGACAGGTTGGCAGGTTGGTGTGGAAGCACAATTGACCTGGTTACTTTGCCAAAAATGCAGAGGAGAGGTTAGGTGACCCTTTACATCTTGTCCACTTCCCCCACATGGTTCCCAGAATACCAGCAGCAGGACCTTCATTCAGGAGGTCACGAGAAGACTCTCCTCCAAGACCTAATCAAAGCCAAGGTGAAAGACCTAAGGAACTACCTAAAGATGTTGATACCATGGGATCCTCAAACAAAAACAAAAGTGATGGGGACAGCTTGATGGCACAGCAGTGATGTGTTGTTAGAAATGCTGGATCTGGGGGCCAGCAGTTAGTGTAATGGCTATGGCGCTGGACTCCCATGTAGTCGACCGCAGTTTGAGTCCCAGACACAGCAGCTTAAACTTACACCAGGTGCATGTGCGTGCATGCCCAAGATCCCAAGAGGAGAATGGAGGAGAAGGGATTACGGCATGGCCATGCCCCCTGGGGGGTGACTTCTCACTTTCTCTCTCTCTGTCTCTGTCTGTCTTTCTAGTGAGTGCACGCGCCCTAGTAGCAAAAAAAAAAAAAAAAAAAGAAAAGAAAAGAAAAAGAAAAAGAAATGCTGGATCCGTGTGGAATACAACGGGTATAGTTCCCCAATAAACCTGCACATGCTAGGCGCATACACTCATATCCTGGCTGGTTGGGAAGGCAGAGGATGGATCACAATGTATGACCCTATTCTGAGTGCTTCTCTTTCTCTCTTTCATAAAAGAAGTAAACTTTAAAAAGAAGTCCCAGATCATTCTACAAGGAAAGGCATGGTGGTCAAGCATCACTCTTGAGCTTCCAATAAGCTCATTGGTTCCCTATTCTGTTGTGAACTGACAAGGGTTACACGACATCTGTGAACAGCCTCTAGCATGGAAGGCAGAGATCAAAACAACCAATAGAAAAAAAAAAAGAAAACAACTGAGAGGAAACTGAGACTTTTCAGGACAAAACACACACATACATTAAAAAGAAAAAAATTTAATGACTGTAACAAGCTATCACCAATATTCACAGAAAGATATGACATCAAATCCAAAAATAAGAAAAAGGTGTTATCAAAAAGAACATTCAGAGGCCTTTTTAAAAAGTTCCTAAATTTAAGGGACCAGCAGTTAGTGTAATGGCTATGCCGCTGAACTCCCATGTAGTCAACTTGCAGTTCAAGTCCCGGACCCGGTGACTTAAACTCATGCTGGGCGCATGTGCGTGTGTGCCCAAGATCCCGAGAGGAGAATGGAGAAGGGATTGCGGCGTGGCCAACCTCCCTGGGGGGTGATTTCTTGCTTTCTATCTCTCTGTCTTTCTCAGTCTTACTGGTGAGCACACACGCCCTTTAGCAAAAATCTCTCAAAAAGAAAAAAAAGTTCCTAAATGTCAAAATAAAAATTATAACAAAAGTGAAAAATTCAACAGAAGAGTTACAAAATAAAGTTGAGGGAATAATATTCCAGAAATTAAAGTGAAAAAAGAAGAGAAGAAGAAAAGGTAATAAAGAGAGGGGGAGAGGGGAAAACAAAAATAGAAAGAGGAGGGGGAGAATGAAAAGAAAAAGGGACAACAACAACAAATCCAGAGAATCAATACAGAAGATCCAACACCCAGATAACAGGAGCCATAGATACGTAACAGGAAAAGAACAGAAGGGAAAAACTAATCAATGAAATAATTTACAGTGGATCCAAGCACTGAAAGACATGGTTTTCAGGTTGAAGAGGCCTACAAAATACCAAGCAGCATAGTAGGTAAATGTAGACCTACTCCCAAGGCACAGCATTGTGAGAGTTTAGTACTCCTGGGACAAAGAGAAGATTCTACAAGCTTTCAAAGAGAAAACTGGGTCACATGCAAGTCATCAGAATGGCTTTGTAATTCTCAACAGCAACTTTGGAATCAAGAACACAATGGAACAATGTCTTCAAACTTTCTAAGGGAAAATTATTTTCTAATCCAAAATTCTATACCAGTCACATTCTTGACCAAGTAAAAAGGTGGAATAAAGACCACTTCAGACATGTACAGTCACAAAATATTTGCCTAGTTGCCACATTTTCTCAAAAAGTTGCTGAAAAATGTGCTACACGCAGATGAGGAAATAACCTAGAAAGATTTCAGATATAGGAAGTAGCTCACTCAACATGGGTGAGAGGTGAGGAAGTCCCCAGAAAGATCCCAGGATGATAGTGTTACACTCAACACAGCACTGCTAGTCCAGGTGACAGTCATGTGAATCAAAATTTCTGTGGCCACTGTACCCCTTTTACCTGAGGACAGAGTATGGGGAGAGATTCTTATCTTCACTTAGTTTATCTTTATTTTTATTTATTTATTTGAGAGAGATTTTTCCTGTAGAGCACATGTGCTAGCCAGAGAGACAGAAAGTGAGAAATCACCCCCTGCAGGGATGGCCTTGCCAAAATCCTTTTTCCTCCATTCTCCTCTCAGGATCTTGGGCACACTCACACATGCGCCTGGAGAGAGTTTCAAGCCACCTGATCTGGAACTCGAACTGTAGTCGACTACATGGGAGTTCAGTGTTTTAACTGCTATGCCACCTGCTAACCCCTCACTTGGTTTATCTTAACCAGATGCTAATGGAATTCCTATCTTCTCCCATGCAGCTGCATCCTCCAATTGACAGCACTTATTTCATCCGCATGAATTGTTCTACTCTGACCTATTCCTGAGAGCAAGAAGTTGGCCACAGAAGCAGGTGACATAGACACAGCAGTGGAACAGCAGTGACCAAACATCACAATTCTGAGGCCATATAGGAATTGGAGTGTGGTCCCCAGATCTCCCACCCTGTACATGCTGGGCCAGCTGACATGGGGTGCTGGGGAGAACCCAAACCCTACTAAGGGTGCCTATCTCTCTCTCTCAGGAGAATTAGAAGGAGAAGGAGGGGGTCAGCCCCATCAGATCTCTCAGCTAGAGACCACTATCTTCCAGGAATCATTCATGTCTTTGACTAATGGCAAGTTCTGTACCTTGAATTTTGGCAAACTCAGGACAGCAAGTTAGGCTCTGACCCAGTGATTCTCTCCAGTTTGCCTTTATGTTTTATATTTGTACAAGAGCCTTCAACTATTGATAATATTGCCTTTCCTGATACAATTGTTTCCTACTTGAATTTTCAGAACTAAACAATATATTGTTTATGGGGTGGTAGATATTGGCAAGACAATTGCCAAGACTGTTTTCTCCTCTTCCTGGGCACCCAGCTAGACCACATTTCCCAGTCTCCCCTGCAGGTAGATAAAGGCACATGACTGACATCTTCTCAACAGAATGTGATAGAAATGATATACACCACCTCCAGTACTGACCAAACCCTCCTACACGATCCAATCTAGTCTTCCTCTATGTTTACTCCTCTGTCAGCCCAGTGCAGGATGCCAAGTGAGGACTTCAAGTTTGTAGGGGATGACAGAGCCACTTAAGGGAGAAGCCTGGGTCCCTGAATGACTGTGTGGAACAGAACCCCAACCCAACCTGCACTACACTATTATGAGCACATGTATTGAATTGGGTCACTACAGTTGAAGTGTGATTATTATAAAAGTGAATATACCCTGAATAATAAGGGCTATTTATGTAAATAAATGATAACATCTTAAAGGGAAATCAAAAAATGATTCTTAGGAGTAGAGTTCCTGATACAGAGTAGATAGGTACTTAGTATTTGCTGAACAAATGAATGAACAAACAAGATTGCTCTTTGCGGCTTCAAAGTCAAATGTCTGCACTGGCATATGGCCTGGAAGGGAACATGAAAAACGTCGACAGTTGATTTGTTAGGGTAGTAGGGATGTGAGTGAAAAGTTTCCTGTTATTCTTAGGATAAGGTTATTTTGCAATAAATACATGGCGAATGTGGAGTCAGCCTCTCCCACATTATATATGCCATGAATAAAAACATGTACACATTCAGCTCTCCAAACAGATGTTTCTTTGCAAACGAGAGCTCATTTCTTCTCAAAGCAGGCAGGATCCAGCAATTGGGCATCCTGCCCTTCTAGCAGCCTTGCTCTCCAAATCCACTCTCCAAATCTCTTCTATCCTATCCAGCATAAGGCCCTCAACCCAGCCTTCCCCTGCCACACACATGCTCTGTAAAGCTCAGCTCAATGTCACAACACAGAATTCCTCACTTGTCCTGTGTCTCCACAGGTCTTAGACCCTCTGCAGTGGGCATTTACCCTTTCAGCCTCACAGTACCCAGAAAACAGTCTGCCTGGAGATAAAGAGATGAGGACCCTCTGTAGTCAGACCACCTATGCCAACAGACCAATGCTCACTGGGCAGCTGGGAGCCGTGGGCCCAGGATGAAAACAACATCCACCTGTGGAATATTCGAGACGAGTAAAGGAAAGGAGCATGCAATGTTCTTAGAAAGCTGCCCAGCCCATACTTACTCAGTAAGTCTGTCCTCAGAGGTAGAGCTTCTAATTATGTCTGGCCCTTACGATCAACTGTTAACCCCTCCAGGACAACGCCTGCACCATCTCACCAGTACATGGCCTGGAGCCTAGAACTCAATGATCTTGTACATGGGACATGAGAGCTGGACCAGAGCAGAGAAGCTGAGTCAAAGTCATGTCATTGATGGCCACAAGGCTACAGGAGTATAGGCAAGATGCCCTGGCACCTTGGAAGTATTCCCATCATCAATCCAGCCCCACCCAGAGGACCAGGCCAAGAGAAGCAAACCAGTATGGAAACCAGCCAGAAAGCAAGTACCAGAAACAGTTGAAGAAACTAAGGACATCCCAGAGAATAGAATACCCAGGAGAAGATTCAGTCAACCTAGAAATAGTGGTTGAACACCTACTATGTGCCAGGCACAGTTCTCAGTAAGCAAGATGCCAAACAAGGCAGACAAATAGCCTGACCTGATGGACTTGCATTCTGGAAAATCTAACAAATAAAAGATAGACCCATATCATCCAAGAAATAAATGCATGAGGCAACATCAGTTGGTATTAAGTTCTATGATGAAAAATAGAGGCAGGTAAGCAGGGGCATAGAGAGCCCAGAGCAAGCCAAGTGGGCAGGGGTAAGGGGAAGTTTTGATGTCAGTAAAAGCATTTCCCAGCAGGTCACATGTGAATAGACACTTGAATGAAAGAGTGAGCCATCATATGAGTGTGTAAGTGGTTTGTAACCCTGCCCCAGCCAGGGAACTACATTTCCCAGAGTCCTTTGCCTTCTGGCTTCTGGGACACTTTGACCAATGGGAAGCCCTGGTGGAGGAGTGCAAGGAGTATTTTCTTCCCTCTCTTCTACCTGCTAGGTATTCTCAGAAGGTGTTCTCAGCTGCCACCTGACAGGCCCTGATGCCATTTGCTTTCCACTGAGTGGGAGCACTTCTGTGTTGCTCTAACTGTACCAGCTCCTCACTCCAGCCCTCCCACCCTAGGAGACACCCCCTCACTGCTGTTGCCGGCAGGGGTGGTGGTAGGAATATAGCCAGTCACCGGAAAACCACTGTGACACAAAAGCTCCAAGGTGAAACAGGTGCCGTTTCTCTTCTCTCTTTCCCAACCTTGAGCGGTTTTTCCCCAGCCTTATTTGCCTTTGCTCCTTTTGCTGCTCCAAGTGGGAAGCAGCTGGTGGGCTGATCAGGGAAACTGGTTTCCTGACAACTAGCCTTTGCCTAAAGCTGTGTCCTTGAAATCACTCTTACCAGTGGGTCCTCAAGCATCTGACATGTTCATTTTCTTCTTTTCCAAACCTGACACCCTGGTTTAAAAAAAAAAAAAAGGAAGGGAAAAAAAGAAAGGAAGAAATAGAAAAGAGAAGAGGGGAGGGGAGGGAGGGAAAGGAAGCAGAATGTGAACGTATGGTCAATGGTGTGGTTGGAGACTCTCAGATTGCCCAGAAATAGACATCAGCCTAGGAGATTGTCTATGGCAGAGGGTGGCAGTGTACCCATCTGTGCTCCGTTAGAAACATGATGTACACCCACGAGTGCTTTTGGGGGACCTGCCCAGTCAGTCCATGACTACAGGTACTGTAGAGATGAGAGATAACAATGATCATCATTGTGCTGGTTAATTTTATGTATCCACTGACTGGGCCACGGGGCACCCGGATATCTGACCAAATGTTATTCTGATGTTTCTATGAAGATGTTTTGGATCCCTCCCCCATGTGGGTGGGCCTCATCCAATCAGTTAAATGCTGAATAGAACAAAAAGAGTGTGAGTGAATTCTACAGCAGATGGCCTTCAGACATCTTCAACGTGATCTTCTCCTGAGACCACAGCAGAGAGCCTTCAGAGTGGAACCATAGCATCTGCGGTCCACGGTCTCCAGCCTGCCGCTCACCCTGCAGCTTTGAAATGTGCCAGCCTCCATAATGGTTCAAGACAATTCCTTAGAATAAATCTCTCTATATAATACACATCCTACTGGTTCTCTGGGGAACTCTGACTAATCCAATCACCATCCTTCCCAATGACTTCTAGTGAAGCTCTTTGTGACAAATTTCTGTTGCAAATGAGTACTTGGAAAACATCTACTTATCCCTGAGAAGCCGAGATGTTTTCTCCAATGGCCATGAGATCTACTCCTTTTCTTCTACCCCATTGGCTGCTAGGAATTTTCAGGTGAGCTATAGCAATCATGGAGGACATCATGGGCAACATGTCTGTCCCTGGATTCACCATCCTTACTTAACTTGTCTTTCTCCTTGATCTTGACTTTTTATTTTTAGGAGGTTGCTAATCTATTGCATGTTTTTCCTGCAAAGTGCTGGGAGGGAAAGTTGGACAACCAGGCCAGGCACCACATATCAGAGGGACTCCTTTTCTGCTCTGCTGGCCCCTGGCCAATGCACTGGGGAAGAGTGGGTTGACAGGCACCAGCTCAGCGGCGGTGAGACCACAGTCAGACAGCTGTCCACACTGCCATGGTGAGCATGCACCAGATATGCTGGGGACCCTGGGAGTATGGGTGAAGACAGCGGGCGGGACGGCTTCCCCAGGCATCTTCAGGAGCCTGCTGTGGTCAGCATGAAGACCATCACCAGGAGGCGGTAGGAGCTGGAGCAGGAAAATGAGACGTACTTTTACTAAAGTAAAAGGTCATCTTGAATCAGCCAGCCAGCCGAGGACGCCCCACAGTGACACCAAATAGCAGCCCCTCCCCCATGTCTTTCGGCCAAGCCTACTCCACTTCTTGCTCTGCTGTCCACTGTGAGGACAAGGTGACTGGGGCGCTCCTGCCCAAGTCCCCTGCTGACTTCTATCCCTCTGAGGACCTGACCAGAATAGCAACAGGTCAGAAAAACTTGTTTTCCTGACAGGCAACAAATGTTTCTTTTTCTTTTTTTCTTTCTTTTTTTAAGATTTTTGCCATAGGTCATATACAGTCACCAGAGAGAAACAAAGAGAGAGAGAAAATGAGAAATCATCCCCCAGGGGGTATGGCCGTGCCTCAATCCCTTTTTCTCCATTCTCTTCTTGGCATTTTGGGCACGAACACACACACACACACACACACACACACACACACACACACAGCATGTTTTTCAAGCAGATGAATCCAGGTCTCAAACCATGCAGCTATTCATGTGGGATCTAGCATCCCAACCACCATGCCACCTGCTGGCCTGACAGGCAACAAATGCTTCTTAAGATGACAAGGTATCAGTCCTGGCCTCAGAGGGCTTCCAAGGAAGAGACGGCAGGAATTTAGAGAAAAGAACAGTCCTCTGGACATCACAAAGAGTGTTTGTGTGTCCTTGGCACTTCTGGGCTGTGTTCCAGGCAGGGCAATCTGCATCTATGAATGTAACAGGTTTATTGGGAGGGTATGTGGTTTAGAATACAGACAAAGCTGTGTAACAAAGAGCACAAGAACAGATAATGGCTTCATTTTCCTCCATCTACTGCTTTCATTACACTCCACCATCCCTGGATGATGTTTGGGGATATGATCCCCAGAGTTTCTCAGTCATTTTTTTGTATAAGAGGATACATTTGGATAATTAAGAAAGATCAATGAATCCAATTGGGTCCATATCAAGACTGATTCTAATTCAAACCTTTTAGGTTGGATTTGTTTGTTTTGGTTTGGTTTGTTGTCATTGTTTGCCATAGGGCACGGGTGCTCACCAGAGAGACACAGAGACAGAGAGAGTGAAAGTGAAAATTCACCCACCAAGGAGGATAGCCATTCTCTTCTCTTCTATTCTCCATTCTCCTCTCAGGATTTTGGGCATGCACACATGCATATGCACATACACATGCACATGCACACACCCAGCATCAGTTTCAAGCCACTGACTGAGATTCAAACTGCACAGTCAGCCATGTGGGAGTCTAGTGCCTTAACCACTATGCCACCTGCTAGCCCCTCGAACTCAAACCTTTTTTGCCCTCTCCACATCCATGTCCAACCTTTCCCTGTGGCTCAGGCAGCAGGAGCTGTCTCTTTTGTCTCTTCTCCTCCTCCCTCCATTCCACTGCACTGGCTGTTCCTGCCTTAGGGTGTCAAGACCTGGGAGGAAGGATGGAGGAGTAAAGTGAACCCCTTGAACCCGACTGACTGGGGTTATTATCACTTAGTCCATGGTGTGGGAGCAACATGCCAGCACTGTCCAGGTCTCTTTTGTGGGTTCTTTGGGGACCCATGCAGGCAACATACTCTGACACAGTGAGCAGTTCCCAGCTGACCCCTTATGAGGCCTACTCTTCCTCATTTCTCGTCCTTGAATCTCTACCCTACAGACTCTAACCAATGGGGGAAGGGGGTCCTCTCAGCCTGGCAGGCTGCCTACTGGACTGGTGTCTCCTCAAGGCTCAGTCCCTTCTTCACTTTTCCAAAGCCCACATGGAAGTTACTTATCGCTGCTGCATAGGCACAGTTGCTATAATGGAGTCCCCAGATACAGTGGCACAAACAAGGCAGAAGTTCATCTCTCTTTCACAACAGCCTGGGTTTGCGAGTGGTACGAAGTGAATCAGGGCTCGATGCCAAAGGCTGTCCTTTTGTCATCTTGCTCCTCCATGCCAAGGGTCTCAGCCACATGTGCATTTTTCACACTTCCCAAAGAGAGGAGAGAAGGATGAGTAGAGAAAAGGCTCCTACTCCCAGGTTGGGGCCTGGAAGTCTCACACTCCTCTTCCACCCACTGGCTGCCACCCCACCCATGGCCACATCCACCACTGAAGGGCTCAGAAAATGGCTTTAGCTGGGGACCGTATGCTCAGCTTCACCCCAGGACTTCTATTACTGAAAGGACAATGGGGCAATGAGTCAACCCCATGGGAAATCAGGGGTCTCTGCCACATGTCTCCACATTTCACAGAGTGGTGCTGGGGCTCCCCACTGCTATTTTGCCCTGGGGTCTCCACCCAGCCTCCTGCCTCCCAAATTCACAAAGAAGACACGGGTACCAGTCAACAGCTTTCACGCATGACCGCATGTTCCAGGGACTCCCAGCAAGCGCTGCCACACCCTTCCCCAACCTCCACAGCAGGGGCCCTGGGCCACAGCGCACCCCAGTCTCTAAGAGGAGTTGCCCTAGGACCCTCTCACCCTGGCTTGGCCAGGACATGAAGAGTCACCTCAGTCACTGCCATAGCCACTCAATAACTGAAGACTGTAGGGAGTCTCCCCAGTTTCTAGTCTCAAGTGAGGTAGGTGACAGTTGAGCAGCTATGGACCCGATCTGCTTCTTCTAGGGAGACACTTCTCAGAAATGCAAGGTCTTTTCTCACCTCTTGGTTTTCACTTTGTGGCTTCAGCCAGATTCTCAGACAACCAGAAAAGCCTCATGCTATTATGTGCATCCGGGGAAGTCTGGGGGCTCCTTTAAAAAAAAACCTGAGTGCCACCAGATGCGGATGGAGGGCACTCTGTGCTCAGGCTGCAGAACATGGTCGTTCTATCCCTTTCTTACAGACAGGGAGCCTGTCCCTGGAGAAACTAAGCCAAGCACCCAGTCACCAAGTGGAAGGTGTGGTATCCGACCAAGCCCAAGCGATCACAGGCTCAGAACATACACCTGGCGTGACCTCTCCCCACAGGTGAATCCGTGCAAGGGGCTTCTCCCATCTCCGCCTTCTCAATCCTCCTGGAACCTTCAGCAACACACCCTGATTCTGCTCTCTCCAAGGGCTGCCCCAAACACCCCCCCCCCCCCCCAGTGTTCTGGAACTCCTGTGTTATCCCTAACCATGGGGTCTCTAGAAACTCTCCGTCCTGCAGCTTTGTAAACCAACACCTGACTCCCCGGCTTCCCCGTGTCTCTCCCCTCCCCCATAACAAGCATGTCATTCCCTACATTTCACTCATATGTCGTACATGCTTCCCTGGTGACCATCCAAGGGCTCTCCCCTGCAGGGGTGGGGTGGGGGGCAAATCTTGTCCCTGCAGCTTTTTCAGACCCCCCTGATCCTTCCTCTCACATCGCTGCTAGGGTCCAGGCCCCTCCTCTTGCCGGATTTCTGACCAGCTTCCTCATTCCAGGACCCCTACGCTATCAATCGGTCCTCCCCATTGCTCCCTGGGACCCTTCTCAGCACAGGTCTAGAGAACATCACTCCATCGCTCAAAATCCCTTCATCACTTCTCCCCCCTGTACACTAAAGTCCGAACTCCAAGGCACGCTTCAATTTGGACCCATCCTACCTGTCTTTGGACATCTTTGTCCCTCCTCTATGTACCCAGCATCCAGACCAGTGGGCCTCAACCTTGAGGAGTATAAGAATCACCTGGGGGAGCTTATTCGTGATATTTCTGGGCCCCACCCTCCAAGATTCAATCTAGCCAGTCTGTGGGGCCTAGAATCTGCAGGTGTAATCCGCTCCCCAGTGATCTGAGAAAGCCCTGCCAGGATCGGGTCCTGAACTTGCTATAAGCTTTCTAACCACTGGGTCCTTGCTCAGCCTGTCCCTTCTGCCTGGAACACTGTTGCCTCCTCACCTGCCTACCAGAGTCCCCCAAGTTCCACCTCCAGGACACCTCCCCAGAAAGCCTTCCCCTGGGTGTGTTTCCATGGCCCTCTGCTGTCGTACAGCCCTCAGTGCCTTCTGCCCTGTGGGCATTAGTTATGCCCCCACCGTCTATTTTCCTATCCAGGTAGTAGCCGGTGGAGGCAGGGGCCATCCAGCCGCTAGAGCAGCCGTGCCAAGCCTGGACAGGTGCTGACCAGCAGGTCAGTGTGAGCCAAGAGAATCCCAACTTGCTGGCAGCCCTGAGCCCTGCAGACCTCAGCAAGGGTTCCTGGTCCTCCCTGCAGCTCACACCAAACTGCTGGGGATCCCTCAGCAGGCACATCTGGCTTAAAAAGGAAATACACGATTTCATGACTTAACCCCTTTTATTTTTAGAAGCAGTGACTCATCTCCACCATGGGGGCTCTGTGGGCTGCTCCCGGGCTGGCTCCTGGAGGCCCAGCAGGGAGGGAGAGGGCCAGCAGGGTGGGGCTGCTCCCACTGCACCCTGGGGCCCATGCATAGCTGAGAGGGAAAGCAGTCATTCTCCATCCAGCCTGCCCCTGCAAAACAACGAGCCTCAGGAGGCCAGGACACACCAGCAGAAGAGGTGGTTACAACACGAGGCGGCATCTGTCATGTCCCTTCTAGGAGCAGGACACACGGACAAGCCCAGGAGGTCGTTTTTCCAGGTCTGACTTCATCCTCCACATGCAGACCAGCCGTGGCCTTGGGCTCCTGCGCCTTCCTGACTGTGCCCTTCCTCACTGACCCTCCTCTAAGGGGAAGATTGGTCACAAGTCTAAGCCCAGAAGACCCTGTCTTTTCCCAGGGCTGCGTGGCCTCTCTGGTGGAGGAACAAGAAGAGGCATTCCTAGTGACGAGATCGGCGTGCAGACCAAGGACCCAGTGCCACCATCACCCTCCTACCCACCATGCGCCCTCTCTGCTCACCCACAACTCTGGGCATCTAAACACAAGAGGAAACGAGAACTCCCTACACCCCACCCCTGAGACACTCATCTCGCCAAGGCTCATTTGCTTCATGTTTTCAATATGTATAACTTACTTCTTTCTTTGTTTTTTAAATACATGCTGGGCCAGCCAGTGGCATGGTGGTTAAGGCAGTTGGGTCACACATGTCCAACTGTGCAGTTCATGTCTTGGACCTGGCTGCTTGGAGGACACACCAAGTGCAGGTGCATGCAGGCCCTAGATCCCAGGAGCAGAACTGAGGAAAGGGGACTGCAATGTGACCATCTCCCTGGGAGGTAATGTCTCACTTTCTCTCTTTCTGTCTCTCTTTGGTGAGTGCACATACCCTATTGTAAAAACATAAATAAATAAATGCTTATAATCCACAAAAGTTGATATGGAACAATAAGAACAGTGTGCATAACATGCTACTACTACTAAGAAAGAGGCCATGGGAGAAGACATCTGTGTTGGCTTGAAAACGCTCTGAATAGCTCTGGGCAGACACAGGAAGCTCATAGCAGGGGCTGCTTTTGGGGAAGGCGATTACTTGGCTGTGGGGAGAGGTAGGAGGCAGACTTCTTCGTGGTATGCCCTTTTGCAGTTTTCAGGGAAGAGGAAGAAGTGGAAAGGAAGAAGAAAAAGGAGAGGTGGGGGAACAGGGAAGGACAACGTAGAAGTTGGTCCCTAAGACCACCTTCACTTCTGCTGGCAATCGCAAGTTCTGGGGTTCCAAAGTTCACTCGTTAGAACTCTCTGAAAGCAGTTATGTTCACAGTTAGGGTTTATTACAGTGAAAGGAGATTTATTCAAATCAGTTGAGAGGTAGAGTCTGAGAAAGTTCCACAATTTCAATCACCCTCTCCGTTAACTCCTCCTTGGAATGATGTGTGACAAGATGCACGGGATTTTGTCAATCAACCAGGGAAGTTCCTCTGAGCCTTTATGTCCAGGGTTTTTATTGAGTTTTATCCACATGGACATGGCAGTTTGCCCACATGGTTGATCTGTAGTCTCTAGACCCTCCAGAGGTTGAGCAGATGCCACACGGCCCAAAGCTCCATTATAACAGTTAAACAAAGACACCCTCAGGCAGGGTACCCTAAGGGTCTAGAGACCCCTCCCAGAAGCCAGGAGGCAAAGACCAGGCTTCTTTTTGGGTCAGGTTAATTCTTTACTACACAGAAGGACCTATAAATTGTGTCACCAGCCAGATCTGATACTCCTCATTTACACTGAAAGTCTCACATCCCAGGGAACCTCTCAGTTCCAGGAGAATTATCACCCCACGTGGAAGCACCCCTCCCCCAAAAAAGTGGTGACTTTGTTCTGTGTCTCTTTGGCTAAGCTGTAGTGACATTTCCCAGAGCACAGGGCTGGGGAGGCAGTGAGGAAGGAGTAGTCATGTTTTTATGCTCTAAAGGCCTAGGCAGAGCACTGGGCTCCATGGTGGTTCCCGGCCACAGCTCCTCCAGCTGTGCTCTTCCTCCAGCTCCGGTAGGCCCCGGGTCTCTTAGTCCCAACATGGCAAAAGCATCCGCTTCTCCTACATGCCCCCTGGGCTTCTGGGTTAGACACTAAGCTTGTAATAGGCTCCTCCACCAGCACCACCCGCTCTGTGAAGGTCTTAGGCCTCTAATCAACTTCACCTATAGCACTCTTAGATTGCACCCTCAAGCATGCACCCTCACCATGAGTCCTAACTCAACCACTCACAGCAGCCAACCACATTGCTCATTAAAGTTATTCCTAGCTGTTTCGTTCTTCCACGCTTTTTCCTCATTCTAGATGTTATTGCTTTCATTAAGTTGGCTCCTAATGTGTTCTGCTCTTTTATGTTGCTCTTATAAATGGGATTTGTTCTGCCATAACCTCTCCTAATAGATTGGTATGGACATGGTTTATAGACAGAGAGATCGAGACCCATCCACTTGACCAAATTCTGTTGTTATTTACAATCGCTTTCTGCTGATAACTCTTCCACTTTCGAAGCAAACCATCCATCTCACTGTAAATAATGATTCTCTTTCCCAGTGTTCACCCATCTAAATTATTCCTCTTTTATAAATGATTTGCTAATATTCAATCATCCTTGCATTTCTGGAATCAACTCCATGTGGTTGATTTATTCCTCTCCCATGCTACTCAATTTAGGGATTTAAAATTTTGCATCAATATTCATAAGCAACATAGATATGTTTTCTCTTTCTGCGCTTTCAGTTTTGGTATTAAGGGTATGTTTGTTACATAAACATGATTTTTTAAATGTTCCTTCTACGTTCTAGATCATTTTAAACAGTGTTGAAGTGCCTGTCCTTCCAGTGTGGTAGAATCCTCCTATGAAACATTCTGGGCCTGATGCCTTTTTCTTTTTTTTTTTTTTTCTTTTTTTTTTTTTTTTTTTTAATGAAAGGTATTCTTTGAGAACTTTCTATTTCTCCCAGGGTAGTCAATTTTTTTAGGCTTTACGGTAGTCTCCCGATTCAAGGTTTTACTTTCCATTGTTTCAATTTTCTGTGGTCACCTGTAGTCCAAACAGTGGTGAGTACAGTACAATACAATAAGTTTGTTTTAAGGTTTTTACCATAGGCCAAAACAGAAAGACAGAAGCAGAGAGACAGAAAGAGACGGTGAGAAGGAAGGTAAGAAATCACCCTTCAAAGGAAATGGCCACACCACAATCCCTTCTCCTCCACTCTCCTCCTGGGATTTTGGCCATGCATACACATGCATCTGGCGTGAGTTTCAAGGTGCCAGATCTGGGACCTGAACGGCGGTCGGCTATGTGGGAGTCCTGGGCCTCAACTACTACGCCACCTGCTGGCCTCTACAATAAGATATGTTGAGAGAGAGACCACATTATTCACATAACTCTTATTATAGCATGTTGGTATAATTGTTCTATTTTATTATTATTGTGCTTAATTTATAAATTAAGCTTTATCATAGGTGTGTATGTATAGAAAAAAATCATTATATACAGGGTACTGTACCATGCATAGGTTCAGACATCCACCAGGGATCTTGGAACATACCCACTACAGGGAAAGGGGAGACTACTGTACATCTCTGTTGGAGTATTTTTTATAAATTATGTTTTCTTGGTTTTCATCAACTCAAAATCATTTCCATATCCAGAGCCAGTTTCCTATACCTATTTATATTTTTATGACTACATAGTTGTTTTCTTTTTCTTTTTTTTAAGCCCCCGGGTCTGGGACTAGAATCATTATCAACTACATGGGAGTCCGGTGACGTAACCATTACGCCATCTGCTGGTCCCTGCATAGTTGTTTTCTACAGAGATTTTACTTTTGTTTATTTTCTTTTCTCTTGATAGGATTAGCTAATAGTGCCCTTTTTTTTTTTTTGCCTTTTTTCCCCTGAAAAATCCAGCAGTTGGATTCATTTGTTAATCCCGCCACTTTTAATATTACTCATCCCATCTCTCGTTTCTTCCTTCTGTTTTTCCCAGCTTTGTTCTATTGTTCCATTTTTTAACTTATTGAGTCACATGCTTAATGAAAGTTTTCTTTCTTGTTTATTCACACTAGTATTTAAGGCTATAACTTTTCCCTCAAGAATTGCTTCAGCTGCCTCTCATAAGTTCTGGTACCAATTCTGGATGTTATCACTTAAGAATTTCCTCTGAGACACAGGCATCTTAGCATGGACACTGCTGTTCAACAGGCTGAGGCCACATGGGAGGTCCAAGTTTGATTATCAGTCCATCTTCAAAAGCCGGGCCTGGTAGTGCATGTCTGTGGTCACAGCTACTTAGGAGTCTGGAGCAGGAGGATCATGAGCTCACAGGCAGCATGGGCAGCAACGCGAGACCTTGCCTGAACGAGCCAGGCATCGGAGTGTATGCCTGTGGTCCTTCTACTCAGGACGCTGAGGCAGGAGATCACGAGACAGTGAGACCCCATCTACAAAAACACTCACAGCAGTGAAAGGGTGTGGATCAAAATCAGCCAGGGTTGGGACCGGCAGTTGGCGTAATGGTTTTGTCGCTGGACCCCCACGTAGTCAACCGCGGTTCGAGTTCCGGACCCGGTGGCTTAAACTCACGCCGGGTGCGCATGCGTGCATGCCCAAGATCCCGAGAGGAGAATGGAGGAGAAGGGATTGCGGCATGGCCATCCCCCCTGGGGGGTGATTTCTCGCTTTCTGTCTGTCTCTCTCTGTCTGTCTGGCGAGTGCATGCGCCCTATATCAAAAACCTCTCCAAAAAAAGAAAAAAAAATCAGCCAGGGTGGTGGAGTGTGGGAAAATTCCACACAGAGATCTCAGTCACCTTCTCAGCACTCACTCTTCCTGGGTATGCTGTGTGGAGGACGAGATGCATGGAGTATTGCTAACCAGGGGAGCTTACACACACACACACACCACCTAAATAAATAAATAAAAAGAACTTCCTCCAGGAAGCTCCCTTCTGCGTTCCTGTAACACACCACAGATTCACCCACCCCTGCCCATGGGCTACATTATAGCCAGTGTGACACTGTGCAATATAAAAATAATGTAAGCTACATATGTGATTTTCAATTCTCTAGTAGCCACATTCAAACCCATTAAAAGAAACAGGTTAATTAATGTTAATGTTTTATTTAACTCAATGTGTCCAAAATATTAGCATTGTAAGGCATAATCAGTATAATACCAATATTGATGAGATTTTATTTTATTCATCCATTCCAAGTCTTTGATAACTTATATGCTATACTTAGATTACTTCTCAACTTGCACTGACCAAATTTTCACTGCTCAGTAAGCACCGGTGCCCGGTGTAGGTCTAATACCCATTTCCAGCTCTCTGCCCACACCCTTCTTGCTCCCAGATTGCAAGCTAACTGAGGGCAGGTGCTTTGTCTTACCCTTTGTATCCAAGGTGTCTCACATGTTGTAAGCACTCAGGGAATGCTTTCTGAGCTAATTACTACACTAGTCATCTGTCTTAGCTCCAGTTGCATAATAAAGTACAGGAAGACTTAAACAACAGGTGTTTATTGTCTCACAGTTCTGGAGGTCAGAAGTCCAAGATCAAGGTGTCAGGAGGGTTGTTCCTTCCCAGGTCTCTCTCCCTGGCTCACAGATGCTGTCTTCTCCCTGTCTTTACATGGTTGTCCCTCTGTGCATGCACACAGCTGGGTCCTAATCTCTTCTTATAAGAACTTCAGTCATCAGGGCCTGCAGATGGCATAATGGTTACATCACTGGACTCTTATGTAGTTGACCACAGTTCAAGTCCCAGACCTGGCAGCTTAAAACTCATGCCAGGCATGTGTGAGTGTGTACCCAAAATTCCAAAAGGAGAATGGAAGAGAAAGGATTACAGCATGACCAGTCCCCCTGGGGCATGATTTATCGCTTTCTGTCTCTCTGTCTCTCCACCGAGCACACACACCCTATTGCAAAAATCTCTTAAAAAAAAAAAAAAAAAAGAGCTATAGTCATATTGGATTAGGGCTCACCCATATGACCTCATTTAACTTAATTACCTTTTTAAAGGCCCTATCTCCAAACACAGGTACATTCTGAGGTCCTGGGGTTTAGGACTTCTACATATGGATTCAGAGGAATACAATTCACCCCATGACACTATCCATGTACGCATCTGCTGCCCATTATTATCTTTCATCTATCCGTAAACTCTATATTGTCTGCCTCCCATGAGCTATCTCTTGTGTCTGTTGAGCAGAAGAGCAGAATGCATCCGCCCCACACATCTTTAAGGAGCATGTCTGTCTCAGCCTTAGACTTCGTTGCTGGAACATTATCTTAGGAGGCCCGATGAACCACGGGAAGCCATGGAAAGCGCCGACCTCTGGCTCCAGGTTGGAGCTGGTATAGACAGCTTGGCACAGCTACTATTCTGAAGGGCAGACAAAGGCAGCCATCACATAAGAAAGCCACAAAAGACAACCAAATACCCAAACTAGCATCCAGGATAAAGACCACGATTAAAAGAATGGCCAAGGAGCCAGTGGTAGAGAATGTACGTTGCCTATCTGATCGCCATTCTGCCTGCCTGGTGCTGTTCAGGAATACAACGAACACAGCTAACTAATTGCATTTCTCAGCCTTTTCCTCTTCTGGAGATGCCACGTAACATCATTCTGGTTTATAAGACGAAATGTGAAGGGTTTCTGGGGCATTGCTCTCATTTCTATTACCCCTTCCTTTCTCTTCCTGCTTGGAACTCACACAGATACATAGCATAGCAGCAGCATTCTTGTAGCCATGAAGACCAAAGCTACAAGCTAGGGATGGCAGAGCAGAAATGAGACAGGGTCTGAGTCCTTGATAATCTCATGCAGCTGCCATACTGTAGCCTGGGAATGCCAAATGCCAGCATTCTTACTACATGAAAAAAAGGAAACTGAAATGGAGGCGGGGGGGTGGTGCTCTCGTTTTTTTAAGTCACTAATTGCTACCTGTCTGATCCTGCAGCGGAGTGCGGTACTGCCTGACACATGGCCAGGGCACATCCTCTCATTCACTCAGCCACCATCACTGAGTACCTGCTCTGAGCCAGCTGCTGCATCCTAAGGCTATAGATGGCTGACACATGGATGCAGGTTTTATTCATCAGAATGTTGTCAGTTGCCAGTAACAGAAGCTAATGTAAACTGACTTAAAAGAAAAAATTGTTGGCCAGTGTAACTGAAATAAGGAGTCAAGTGAAGTTGGCAGAATCCTATTAGCTTTCTGGGTTGTGTGTTTTCATGGCGGCAGCCTCAGGCTTCTATCTGCCCTACTGGGCAGCCCCAATAGAAGAGAAGAGTGTGTCCTGTCTCCCAGTTCCAGGAACCCCAGGATCTGACTCACTGGATCAAGGGTAGACCTCCAAATGTGGGTGGAGGTGCCATCCTACACACCCATATGGACACAGAGGTTACACATGGGTCACATGCAGCTGGACAATGACCAAGACATTAGTGTGTGACCTGCTAGCTTTTCTCTCCATCTGGGATAACCTAGTTTGCCCAGAATTGAGGGGTTTCTCAGGACCTGGAACTTTCAGTTTTTAAAATCAGTATGATCCTGGACCAACTGGAATAGCTGGCTACCCTAGCTCCATCAATACATGCTCGTGACAACATACATGAATTTTTTCCTCCTTAACGAGATCTTAAAATTATGTGTGATGGCATAGTGGTTAAGGCACTGGACTCCCACATACCGACCATGGTTCGAGTCCCGGGTGTGTGTGTGTGTGTGTGTGTGTGCCCAAAATCCCAAGAGGGGAATGGAGGAAAAGTAATTGTGGCATGTCCATCCCCACTGAGGGGTGATTTCTCACTTTCTGTCTCACTGGCAAGTGCACACATCCTATAGCAAAAATCAAAAAAAAATTATGTGCAATGATTTTAAAGAAAAATGAATAGTGTTTTCCCTAACAGCAGTGAGAGCACACCTCTGCCTCAACCCTAGCATCCAGCGAGGATGTTTAGGCAGAGCACTCACTACCCCATGGTTAAGTGTGCTTGACCCATAGGCTGTGGCTATTTTTCTTTTTTCTTTTTTTTTAAATTATTTATTTTATTTCATTTATTCATTCATTTATTTTTTAATTTAACCAGAGAGAAACAGAGATAGAGAGTGAGAGAGAGAGAGGAAGTGAGAAAGCAAGCCACCAGATTCAGGACTCGAACCCTGGTCGGCCATGTGGATTTGTACAGCGCCTTAACCACCATGCCACCTGCTGGTCCCCGGCTGTGGCTATTTTTCTATTTGGCCACTGGCTAGTACAACTGCCCAGAGGATAAGTCATAGCAAGGTAGGTGACCCCTGCCCCATGAGGACTCTCCAGGCTGTCATCAATAGGAAGAGACCCTCATCTTAGTTATCTTCGAATTGTACCTTGGACACCACCCCACCACTCAAACTCTGGTTGGTCGGCCCACCCCCAGAAGTCTGCCACTTTTGCTGAGCAGCTTTCCAATCTCTGCAGTTCTCCTGAGCACAGCAAGTCCTGCGAGAGCCAAACAGGGTCTTCTTGGCAGAGATGAGTTTATTGGGTGCCACAGAAACAGCAATCACCACACCGCTGGCTCTCCTCCGTGGTCCATTCACCGAGGTGCTGCAAGGTGGCAGTTCTAGGCTAACGTTCCCTGCACCTATCGCCAGTGTCCTCTCATTCACGTCCTCTTAGCAACCATCTGAGGCTCTGATCTTAACCAACAACCCTGAGGCCTTTTGGAAGTCACAGGCATCACCAACTCTTTACATCACTCATGTTCTCTTTGTAAGAGTACCCCTAATGTTTCCAGTGTCCTGGGAGTGAGGAGCTGCTGGTGTCACCTGGCCCCAGCCTCCCAGAAGAACCATGTCTGGGCCAGTGCTTTCCTCTGAGGGCCCACATGGAGCTCCTTCCATTTCATGGTTCCAAGGTTATCAACCCTCACCGCGATCCAGAATCTGCTGAAGAGATCCCAGGAAATAAGACTCCTGGTTCCTGAATTCACCCCCCCAGAAATTAAGATTCGGGTGGTCTGGGGTGGAGATGGGACATCAGGCGATTAGGATCTTTCACCAAGATGAGAAGTACGGAGCTCCCACTGCTTATTAAGTCGGGTGGGACAACAGCCAACATGATGGGGACAGGTCAGTTCCTGGGCTCAGATCAAGGTTCCTGGCCCCGTTGGTCTTCTCAGGCACTTCTCAGCCACACGCTCGAAGACACAGATGAACAAAGGGCACTGGTGGGCCCCTGGCTCCTCCACGGGTCTGACACTGCAGAATGCACGGGCTTCCCCCTCATACCTCCTCTGACCCTCATGGTAACTTGCTGAGGGGGGAGGCAGGGATCATGGTGCCCATGTGGCAGACAAGGAAACTGAGGTTTAGACAGGGAGAGAGTTTGCAGAGTGTTGACAAGAACTGGACTTGAACTCAGGTCTCATAAATCTGCCTTCAGACCCTCCCCAAGGGTCTGCTCTGGGAAAACCAAGGCAGCAATCAGCTGTTATATGTAGTCCCTCCAGAGGCCAGACCGGCTGGTTATGGGGGAGATGAACAGAGACAGGGTCCGGCCTGTGGCAGCAGTCCTGCTTACAAGGTGGGTCACATTTGTCTTTGTGGACCGTCCATTCAACCCCTTTGGTTTACCCCAGCCTCTCCCTCCATTCTGCGAATGCCGGACTGGAGGCAGAGAAAGGTAAAGCAAGACCGACCCCTGTGACCACTCAGTGTGACAGGGATCCCAGAACCCGGTGACAGACAACAGTGGTGGCCCCTTCCTTGTGCAGTTGCCCCATAGAACAGTCCTCGGCAGTCTGGGAGCAGGGGCCTCAGCCTGTCTCTTCCACTCCTACCAGTTCCTGCCCCACGGGTGGGGCCAGGTGTGGTGCCCCAGCCCTACTCCCCTCCCTCCCGCACCCACCCCAAGGGCCAGCACCGGTGCAGACTGCTGCCCCAAAGCCTAGTCCTCCTTGGGTTTGCGGGGCTGCCGGCAGGCCAGTCTATAGTCGATGTAGGTCCCCAGGCAGGACCACAGAATGAAGCGGGCCAGGAGGATGACGACCAGCAGGACCACCAGCGGGTCGGGGCCTGCGTTCCCAGCCAGCCAGGAGGCCATGGCCCAGCCTGCTGCCCCAGAGCAGCTACGGGGCCCTCCACCTACAGACAAGGTCGAAGCCAGTGGTCCCAGTGGCCTGAGTGACCAAGGGCCCTGGGTCGGGATGCTCAGTCCTGCTTCTCGTCCGGCTCCACCCTGTTCTCTCCGCAGCCGCCCAGCAGGCCGGCTCTTCCCGCCAGACTCCGACTGGGGCCTCCCTGGCCTGCGAGAGGACAGAGCGGGACGGCTAGTGGCCTCCGTGGTCAAGAGGCCCGTGCGCCATTCATGCAGAACCAGCCGCCCTTGGTGGCGACAATGCCGGCATTGTCCCGAGGCGGGCGGGGGCCACGGCGCCCCCTCACTCCCGGCCGCTCCCGGCGCTGACGTAATCTGCAAACCTCGCCGCGGCAGCTGCTGGGCGAAGCTGGCCGCCTCCGCCCGGCCCTTTCAGCGGCCCACGCCGGCTCTTCCGCCCGCGAGACAATCGGGCCCTTTCTCTCCCCAATTAGCTATCACTTCTGGAGGCCGGCGCGGTCCGAGCAGCGGCAGCAGCAGGCCCGGCGGGTGGGGGCCGGCGCTCGGAGGGGGCAGGGAGGCTGTGCAAATGAGAGGGGACAGTCAGCTCAGCCCGCCCAGGCCACCCAGCGCTGCTCCATTAGCACGTGGGTGTGCGCCTGCGTCCCAGAGGTGCACATGGGGCCTGTGACAGTGCTGGGGTCTACACAGAGTAGCCCCAAAAGGTCCTGGGTCCTGGGAAAACCAGCTGCATCCCCCAGAACCGACTCCCAGTTCACCCCCACCCTCTTTTACCAAGAGACCTTAGGTGGGACCCACAGCCATTGGCTAAACAGGATTTCCTCAATCACAGTACCCGGAATTTCCTCAGATCCCTCACAGTGACCCGGGACTGAAGCCAGGTCCCACCTGGTACCTGCTGAGTAGCCTCCAGCAAGTTGCTCAGCCTCTCTGGATTGTGGACTCGTCATTGGAAAGTGAAGCAAATATCACCTGCTTTGAAGGATTAAGGAAGGGAGTACATACAGGGCCTAGCATGGCACCAGGCTGCCTCTCCCTGAAGAGCATGCTCTAAGAAATGCCTCCACACCTTTTCTAAAATACTACTGGGTCATCAGAAAAGTCAGGATGCGTTCTCTGTTTTCCTATGCAAACGTACATCACTTTTCCAATGACCAGCCTTCTGTGTTGACTACACACACATGTGCACATGCACACATACATGTGCACACACAGACACATGCACACACGCTGGCATGCTCCCACACAAGGACCCACACATCTCTCCAGACTCTGCCCCACCCGTCTAGCTCTGGCCTCTCATGGCCAAGTTTTCAATGGTGAGGAGACACTCCCTCGCCTCTCCTCCACGTCCAGTCCTACAGTCCCATAAAGTAAAGGAATCTCATGGGACTGGGAGCCAGGCAGGGGGTGCAGAAATAACAGAGATCTCTGGCCTTCAGGTCCTGGGAGTCCAACCATATTGTCACCAGAAAGTGGTCCAACCCACAGACTCCTGAACCGCAGAGAAAAGCCCTTCTAGAACTTCAGGCTCTGGGGCCAGTCCCTGTGTACCTGGAGTTCCTGAACCTCTTATCTACAAAGTCAGTATCACATCTGCCCAGGCTTTCTGGAAGCTTCAAAGTGAGGAATAAATGCAAAGGCTTTGACAGGAGCACACCTGAAAATGGACAGTGGAGCATGGCCACGGTGCTTGCTTGTGGTTTTCATAATGGCAGCTCCTCATGTACCAGACTCCCACTGACCCCCGAGCCTCTGCCTACGTCTGCCCTTGGTCCTTCACTCCCTCACCCCAGAAGTCAGGCATCACCTGGACTGACCAGAGCCATCTCCGAAATGTGTCTTGTCCTACCCAGCCCTGTGCAATGTTTCTGTCCACCGAGAGAGCCACCTAGTCACCCAGTAAATGCCACTTTCTGAGGGGACAGTTAGCTCAGGGCTTATTTTTCATGCACAGAGGTTTGAAAATTGCTTCAATCTATGTGAGGACTTAGATATATCAGGAGCCTGAAATAGAGTCAGAAGTTGATAGAGCATTTGTTTGAAAGGGACTCCCAGGAGGTTGAGGACAGTCCTGTGGATTTCATGCAGAAAGCCCTCTGCTTCTGGGATGAGGGTTCCAATGGGAGAGCAGACATGCTCTTGGGGAAGGGAGGAAAAGCTGATGTCTCAGTGGGCATTCCACATACCTGGGCAGTCCAGGTGTCCAGTCGAGGTGTCCTGCGGGAGCTGGAGCTGCCTTTTCAAGCCAGAGGCCCTCTGCTGCTGCCCAGAGCCTGGCCACCGACTCATGCCCACACCAAGCAAAGCCCCTCCCAACCTGGGCAGGTGGGAACAAGGTGGCCTTGGACAAAACTCTTCATATTTGCCAAGCACACGGTCAGACACACAAAGTCAACAATGCCCCCAGTCACATGGTATCTACACACAGGAGACTCCCAGGGTCAAGGAGACATGGCCCCTGCCTGCTCAGACATCCCCAGGCTTCTGGGAGTCAGCAAGGATGAGGTCAGCTCATCCTTTGGGAAAGGAAGGGACTGGGTACCCTCCAGTATCTAGGTTGTCCCCAGGGCCAGCTTCTCCCGGGAAGAAACTGCTTGAGGGGGCACATGGACCTAGAAGGATGCTAGGCTGCTGGTACCCACATAAGAAAATAAGTGTGATGATAAAGCACAAGAGACAGGCCAGCACCTTGCAGGTATCAGTTCACTAAGCACCCACTGCATGTGGAGGGGGTGGGAGGCATGATGCTCCCCATTCTTGGGAGAAAACTCCCCAAGTCAGCCTTGATTAGCAGAGATGGTAGGTTGAGGCCACAATCCATGATCCACCTCAGTGCCTTAAACCCTTTCCCCAATTCCTGTGCACCCTCCACTCCCCAGCTTCAATGTCCTATTGTTTCCAACATGACTCTGCTCCAGGGGACGTCCTGAGCTATGGAGGCCACCTCAACACACAAAGGCTGGAGCCCAGGAGCTTACAGCACCCCCAGTTGGCGCTTAGCTAAAGACTGACCATGGGAAAGGGAGAAACTCCTATCTTCTGCCTCACATCAAGACAGACTCGATTGTCAAACTCAGCCTCCAGAGTTCCTCCTTGAGATCTCAAGGACAGGGGGCTGTGTCTGAAGTCACCCCCTTTCACGGCTTCTTCCCCTTCATCCTGCCTTTCTCTCTCTTGTTGTCCCAGGCCCACAGCTTCTAAATCACTGGCCCCACAAGTACAGCCCAAGACAAGGGATCTGAGCGTCTAGCACTCCAGCAGACATGGCCACTGGGGACTGGAGTTTGCAGAGCTGAGCAGGGAGGTCCCAGTTCTGGGTGGCTGGGGTCCCAGGTTATCTTTTGTGCTTCAAAGAGCCAAGGCATCTTCCTACACTCAAATGCCCCAGCATTCAACCAGTGACTAGTGACCAGTCCTCACTCATTGCTCATTAGAAATGCTTGACAGATAAAAACTTCATACAGATGAGGTCCTTGGGGAACAGTTAGGGATAGAAGAAAAACAGAGGCATGAGAAGCAAAAAGGACTAGCTCTCACTGCAGGTGATAGCAACGGGAAGGAGGTCTTAGGCCCCCACCAGAGTGACATAGCTGTTCTTGAGCCCTAGGGAAACTGGTTCCTCTCACAATGTTACAGTGGTGCTCTGGGCCTCAGCTTCCTCATCTGTGAAAGGGGATAGCAATCCCTCCATGGCTTCTGCAAGCAAAGCCAGGGATAAATGTACTTTGTAAGGGGACAATCCCTTCTCAAATGCCATTAGTCTGTGCTGGACTTCCCCAACTCAAAGGCAGGACCCAGTGAGCAAAGCCGAGCCCCCTCACCCAGGGGCCATCAGTCCTAGCACCCTGGTTTTCAGTTGGTTGACTGGTTTTGTTTCTTACTTTCTTCATAACACTAACATCCTCTGAGCTCTCGAGTGTATTTCTGGAATGGGAGCTTGCACCAAATCTGCCAGGGGTCAGCACGGTGCCAGGCACTCAGTAACTGTGTTATACACACTGAGGTTGAGAAGCCAAATGAAAGGAAGGATGTGTTTTATCAGAACAGATTCTGCCGAAATGAAAAACCACCAGTTACGACTGGGCTAATAGTGAGACAGTCTTGAAAACCATTATACTTTGGAGCCAGCAGATGACATGGTGGTTAAGGTTCTGGATCCCACATGGCCAACTGAACGATTCAAGTCCCAGACACAGTGGCTTGAAAATCACACCGGGTACATGTGGGTGTGTGCCCCAAATCCTTAAAGGATACTGGAGAAGAAGGGATTGTGGCATGGCCATCTCCCCCCCAGGAGGAGGGGGTGACTTCTTGCTTTCCCTCTCTCCCTCTCTGTCTCTCTCTGACAGGACACACACTCTATAAAGAAACAAAAGCTAAAAAAAATAAAAAATTGTATATGTATTTTTCCTTTTGCAGTAGCAAGATGTGCTTTCCAATACATAAATATGGCAATCATTACAGAATAAGTTACAAGAGAGCAAATGTTTGCTTCTCTCTATCAACATGAAGTGCTAGACAGTGGGGAAACCATCTAGGGCCAACAGAGACCCTTGGGTTAACACCCTATGAAGGTTTGTGTCCTGGCTACTTCTTTTCTGAGAATATCACATCTCAAAATGCAGCCGGCACAGACCGCCAAAATCAACAGAACATGCATTTCAAACTGGGTTTCCACTGAAATGCTCCCGGCTCACAGACGGGCGAAAATTAATTTTCTTTCTTCCCGTGCCACAAAAGCAGATTAAAATCGCCAACAGTGGGATGAGTGGGGAGAAGTGGAGAGCTTCCTCATTGAGGGAGACCCCTGCTCGGGCCGGGCTTCTCTCCCTAACAAGGGATGGCCCCAGCTATTTGAAACGCCCTGCTGCGGCATAAAGCCTGACCCAGGAGAATGCACTTGAGAAAAATGTCGCTGCTGCCCTCTGAACAGTTGAAAGCTGGTATGTAACTTTGCTCGGGGTGATCAAACAGCTAGTCAAGGACGCTGTCAGGAACAGAATGAAATTCCAAATAAATTAGGCATGTCCAAGAAGCCAATACAACACCGGATTAAGGCTCACAAAGAAAACACAATTTATTCAGCCTACCTTGTCAGAATTCTTAATAACCTCCCTTCGCTTTTTCTCACCTCGAGCTGAGAGTCCCTGGATGTGAAGGGACAAAATGAACTCCACTCGGAATGTGGGGCTACAAATTCACAGATGTGGGGGACATGCTCACGGTCTAGTGGAACACAAGCGTTTGCAAGATTGCGTGTTTAGGGACATTTCAGTGGAGACTGTACACAATTGCGCAGGGGAGGCAAGCTGTCGCAAAGTCCCAAAGGCATATGCGGCTCACTCCCTTCTGAATGAGCTGGTTCATACATTAGAATACGGGATGTGGGGGCCGAGAAGAGGAATATTAACCATTCCGGCTTAACTCTTTGGGGTTTTTAGGAAGAGGAGCATCCTGCCGGAGTCTTAAATGAAGCGCACTCTTGACAGGGATGCCCGGACATTCTCTCTATATCCTGAACATCTTTTTCTCTTTTAAGGCAAAAAGTAGGTGAGAGGTAAGTGTGGCCCTTTGCAAATACTGTCCCCTTTTGCAACTCATTAATATAGTCAACAGCCCTAAAAACAATACCTTATTTTTTTTTTATCAATGAACCCAGCTGGCTTTCACACCCGACAAGCGCTCTTTGAAAGAGTTAATAGGCAGAGGTCTGTGCGGCTCAGGGGAGGCACCCCGAAAGGCTCCCTGGGCCTCCTGTTCCTCATCTTAGGCTGTGATGATGTATCTGGTTTGCCCGAAGGCCTCAGTGAGAGTATGGGGCCCTTTCTTTGTCCCCAAGAGGGGGGTGAGAGGCAAGGGAGGGGGGGATTTGCTTTGCCGCACTGAGGCCTTTGCAAGAGATAAAACCAATGGGAATTTTGAGAGGAGCTAGAAGAAAGGATTGGTCATTACTCTAAGACGGAATGTCAAGATGCTTGAGAAATACATAAAATAAAGCTTTTCCCAGAAATGTTTTTAAAAGTTGAGCTAGTGATATTAAATTTACTATATATATTTATTTATCATATATAAATACTATATATATTTATAAATATATAATGCACTAAGTGGGGTGGGGGGACTCTCAGCAGTCTCCCCAGCCTGGGTTCTCTCTCTGGATTTCTAGATTAAAATAAAGGAATGAGGATGGGGAGACACATTTGAGGCCTGCCATGTACCTGCAAAATAACTTTTCTAAGGGTGAGTCAGAGTGGTTATCTGAGCAGGACTCCAGCTCCGGAACAACAGGATGCTTGTGGGCTTTCAAAGCCAGACTGAGACACCAGAAGATGCTCCATTGTCACCAATGTGTGCCTGTCACCTCAGAAACACCATGGGCTCATGGCCACCCAGAGATGCTCGTGTTCAGATGCTTCCTGGAGTCTCCATGGTCTCCTTAGGTGACAGTGTTCACTTAGGACCAGGAGGCTGGCTGCCCAGGCCAGCTCAGGCATGGCCCCTGGCTCTGGGCTGGCTCACAGACGACAAATTGGTACCCACCTGGAAGCACAGCACCCTTGTCTCCCCACCCCTTCCCACCCCCATGAGCCACACAGCCTCGAAGGCACTGGGTCTTTCTTTCTACCTGACTTCCTGAATCTTCTCTTTCTCCCTGCTCTTTGGTTTCCTCTGTTCTGCCCAAGCCTGCTCCATGATGGCTGCCTCTGAGTCAGCCTCACCCATAAATAATCCTAGCACCCACCTTGTGCTGTCCTAGCCTCCCAGCCCTAGACTCCCAAGAGAGAATCTGAAGGGCCCAGCAACCTCTGGATTGGTTCACCCAGTAGATGCCCAACCAATCACCCGAGGGTTGAGGCACCAGTGTGACTGTAGGGGCTCCACAAAGGCAGTGGGTGGAGCAGGGTACACATGTCCCCACCTATCTCTAGCCCAGGACACTCACACACACTGCAGAGGCAAAAAGGTATGATATCTCTCCTCACTCATCATAAGAATCATGGCCAACATTTTTATAGCAAAGGACAGGATTATAAGAGAAAAATAACATTTATGTAATCTCAGTTTCAAGTGAAATGGAAACTTTCAGAAATGAAAACACATGACCAGTTGCAGTAGCAGTTACAGTGGTAACAGCATTCTGTGACACTGAAGCCACTTATGAGGGTCCTGGGTTTTGTCCCAAGGCCTCCCCATAGATGTGAACCTAGGCATGCACGTGCATGCCAATGATCCTGGCTGACTTAGTCTGGGGTGGATCAGTGTGGAGACCCTGTTCTGGAGTGCCTGTCTCTCTCTCTCCTCTCTCTCTATCTCTGTCTCCAATAAATTAACTTTTTTAAAAGGGAGGGGGAATGAAGACCCAAATATTCAGAGAAACCATGACATTTACACTCAGATTCCATGAAGAATGGACTTTCATGTACGAATGTGATTGGACAAAAGGGAAGATTTCACGGTAATCGACTTGGGGAAACCACAAATTCAGATACTTCTTGACTTCTCTTTGTAGCACTTCTACCCCTCAAATAAGGGACAGGACCCCTCTGGAATCTGGGTCTTCAAGGGAGAATAGAAAGATGACCTTTCTAGATTTTATGACTTGTTTTTGGGAGAAAGGGGTTCTAGAATCTATGACCCATCCTGGAGAAGAGGAATTCTGGTTTCTGTGAGATGCCAGGGAGAAAGAGAAGTGAGAGACAGGAGGTCAGAGGTCAGAGAGAAACTTGCTTCTGAGGCCCTTCTGACGTCCTTCAGTGTAAAGCACTCAGTATGCCAGGGGGCACACTTTGGGGTAACATGCTCTGAGTCCCAACAACATGCACACACGCATCCACACTCAAGTGCATATGCATGCACACATGCATTGGCACATGCATTGCCAATTCCCACTGAATGTCACTTAGCATTTCTTTAGTCAACAATGAGCACTGCTGGTCTACTGAAAGGAAAACAGCAATGTCATGCCTTCACAGAGCACTCACAGCCTGTGCAGCCCTCCATACCCGCCACTTCATATACACACATGGAGAGTCCATGAGGAAGGCAGGGCTGTGATTTTTTTCTTCTTCTTCAAGATCAGTACCCTCGGATATACTGATTTCCTGAGGTCATGGTCACGTCTACTGTCAAGGACACCAGGACTGAACAGCTCACACAGGCTCCTTTCATTTGGTACCATGGCTAAACAGGCCCAGAGAGGCCTGAGGGGAACCCTGTGTGAAGATCCTGGGCTCAGTGAGGACGGTTACATTACTCCCCAGCAGATATCCTGGTTTCCATACCTACAGGAGGAGTCCGTTCCTGTCCTGTTAAACTCAGGAGTGTCCATGTGACTCGCTTTGGCCAGTGAAATAAGGGAAGAAGTGGCATGTCTCATGTTTTGGCTGACCCAAATGAGACTTTTTTTTTTTTTTTTTTTTTTTTTTTTTTTTGGAGAGGTTTTTGCTATAGGGCGCCTGTCCTCGTCAGAAAGACAGAGAGACAGAGAGACAGAAAGCAAGAAATCACCTCCCCAGGGGGGATGGCCATGCCATAATCTCTTCTCCTCCATTCTCCTCTTGGAATCTTGGGCACGCACGCACATGCGCCTGGCGTGAATTTAAGCCACTGGGTCCGGGACTTGAACTGAAGTAGACTACATGGGAGTCCAGCAACATAGCCATTACAACCAACTGCTGGTCCCAAGACATTTAAAGTGACAGAACAGTGTACCTTTGCTGTTGAGAGTCACTGAGAGGAGGGCTCACCTGTTACTGCACCGTAATTAGCCTAGCCTGACTAACACACCATTGCGTAACTGAGTGTACATCCAAAAGACATAATACTGACAACTGGGGAATCTTTCAGAATGGATGTTCTACATTCAAAATATGGATGTTAACCACTCTATCTGCAGGCCTACGTGGAATCCAAGGTATTGGGATTCCCTCTGAGACAGCACACAACATGCCATCTGTCTTCAGTTAGAAGGCATGTATTTTCCTACTTTATCATTCTGAAACCAAGTTATATGTTCTAGCAGATATTAACATTACTTGCCAGATTCTGGAGGAAGGGGGAGACATAAGTAAAGTTGTCATTACCTGCTTTGTCTGAACTCAGCTAAGCATGGACCATAATCTCTTCACCTCCTCTGAGCTTTTACTCTGCTTGCCCACACCTGTCACCTAAATCTGGACCCTAGTGGTAACTTTGAATAACTTTGACTATATCAAAAATATTGTAGTGTGATGCAATATTTAATTAAAAAAAAAAGAGTTGTTGGGACCAGCAGCTGGTGTAATGGCTATGTTGCTGGACTCCCACGTAGTCAACCACAGTTTGAGTCCATACCCTGGTGGCTTAAACTCACACCGGGCATGTGTGCGTGCGTGCCCAAGATCCTGAGAGGAAAATGGCAGAGAAGGGATTGCAGCGTAGCTATCTCCCCTGGGGGGTAATTTCTCGCTTTCTGTCTCTCTGAAGAGAGACATGCGCCCTATAGTAAAAAAACTCTCAAAAAAAAAAAAAAGTTGCTATGTACATGGGATTGCCTGTCCCACATCAGATAATGCAACAGAAATCAAAGTACTACCAAGAATATACCAGAAACCTTCACTGCTCTGCTGGGGAGGTTAGAATGCATAACTGGCACTGTGCAAAATCTCTTCTAGAAAATGAGCATCCCTCTGTTGAGCAGTTGGAAAAGTCATGACACATTTTTGCATAGAAAAACATAGAAAAAATTATGTCATGACTTTCCTGATAACCCAATATTAAAAGGTTTGGACTGGGGCCAGCAGGTGGCATGGAAGTTAACACATCAGATCCCACATGGCCAACTTTGTAGTTCAAGGTCCAGACTCTGTGGTTTGAAATCATGCCAGGCACATGCGCATGTATGCCCAAAATCCCAAGAGGAGAGTGGAGGGGAAGAGATTGTGGCATGGCCATCCCCTCTGGGGGTGATTTCTCACTTTCTCTCACTCACTCACTCTAATGAGCATGCACACCCTATGGCAAAACTTTAACAAATAAATAAATAAAGGTTTGGGCTGCCAGCAGAATCAGACCAAGAAAGACCTTTCAGAATTATCAGAATATAACCTAAGTATAATTAAAGCATTTAAAGGAAGATGTTTAAAATAAAAATAAAGACGATAAATGACCAAGCATATTTGAAAAGAGCTAAATATAACTTCCAGAAATAAAAGAATGCATTAATTGCTATTACCAGAGATGAGACATGGCTGGAAAGCACACTGAGAGACAGGGAGGCAGATGTGAGCTGTGCTCTACCAGGAGAGCAGAGACCAGGAGGAGAAGGAGCTGGTGGTAGGGAGGTAGTGGGAGGACGTGTGGCCATAGGAGTTCTAGGATGAGAGGACAGAATAGAGCAAAGGCTATATCTGAAGGAAACATGGCTGAGAATTTTTCAAAACCAACAAAGACATTGATTGCCAGACTCAGGCATCTAGAAGAATACAACCTAGGATGAGTGACAAGCAATGCATTCCCAGGGACAGCATAGTGAAACTACACCAACACGAAGGAGAGGGCTTTAAATGCACCTAGGATTTTGTTTTAGTCAGGTATGTTAAGATGACAAACAACTAACTTGAAAGAAGAATTGATTACTAATAGTTCCCCAGAGGAGGTGATGTGCTATATGCTACGCAGGAACATGTAGGGAAGGGTTGGTCAGGAGGCAGGGAATAGGCAAGCCTGGGCTAGGGCCTTTAGGCTACAGTGGTGGGAAGGTGTTAAGTTGCGGGTGTTCCCTGTGGGGTATGAAGCAAAACACTGATGTTGGGGTGGTGGCTGCAGGGTTTGTAAGAGGACTTTGCCCACCTATGACAACACAGGCATGGTATGGATATAAACTATTTTGGCTGCTGGTTTGGCCCATGATGTTAAGATGCCAGGTCAGCAGTAAGAGAATATCAAGAACAGCTGTGAAAGAGCCAACCCTGTGGCACATGATAATGTGCTGCTCAAGAGAAGCCAGACCCCACATGGCAAATGGGGTTCAAATCCCTGGCCCAGGCAGCCTGAAACACACCAGGCATGCAACCAAGTGCCCAAGAACCAACAGGCTAGAGTAGAGGAAGGGAATCATGGCACAACCGGACCCTGTGGAAGGTGCTCCTCTCTCATCTTTCTTTCTTTCTCTCCCTCTCTCACTCTCAAGTGTGCATGCAAACACTCTGTCATAATGTTTTGTTTTTTAATTAAGAATGGTGGAGCCAGCAGGTGGCATGGTGGTTAAGGTAACTGGATTCCCACATAGCTGACCACACTTCAAGTCTTGGAGCCGGTGGTTTAAAAATCACACCAGGCATGTGTGCATGCATGCCCAAGATCCTGAGAGTATGAAGGAGATAAGATTGTGGTATGGTCATCCCTCCTGGGGGTGATTCCTCACTTTCCCTCTCTCTGTATTTCTCTGTCTCTCTCCTCTCTGGCAAGTGCACACACCCTGTGGCAAAAACATAAAAAAAAAAAAAAAAAAAATTAAGAATAGTTACTACAGAAGAGAATACCCAAAAAGAAATCAGAGAGGAACTAGCAGATGGTGTAACAGTTATGTCGCTGTACTCTCATGTAGCCAACTGTGGTTCAAGTCCTAGACACAGCAGCTTAAAACTCACGCCGGGCATGTGTGTGTGCATGCCCAAACAGGAGAATGGAGGAGAAGGGACTGCAGTGTAACCATACCCCCTAGGGGGTGATTTCTCACTTTCTGTCTCTCTGACAAGTGCACACATCCTATAGCAAACATCTCTCTTAAAAAAATGGGCCCAGTAGGTAGCATAGTAGTTAAGGCACTGGACACTCCCACATGGCCGACTACGGTTGGAGTCCCAGACCTGGTGGCTTGCTTTCACACTTCCTCCCTCCCTCTCGCTCTCTCTGTGTATCTCTCTCTGGCCAAATTAAAATTTTAAAAATTATGGGGACCAGCAGTTGGAGTAATGGCTATGTCACTGGACTCCCACGTAGTCGACCGTGATTCGAGTCCCAGACCCAGTGGCTTAAACTCACACTAGGTGCATGTGTGTGCATGCCCAAGATCCTGAGAGGAGAAGGGAGGAGAAGGGATCGGGGCATGGCCATCCCCCCAGGGGGTGATTTCTTGCTTTCTGTCTCTCTCTCTCTCTTTCTGGCAAGTGCATGTGCCCTATAGCAAAAACCTCTCTGGAAAAAAAAAAAGAGAAAGAGAGAGAAAAAATAAATAAATAAATAAATAAATACATAAATACATAAATAAATAACTCTTTAAAAAAACAAAAAGACATTGAGTCAAAGTAGATATATAGAGACGGACAGCGAGGGCATAGCTGAATTCTCAATAACAGGAAGCAGAATTCTGTGGAATCATGTTTTTAAGGTGCTAGAGTAAAACAGCTACCCAGAATTATATACTCAACCAAACATGTTTAAATAAAGGTTAAAGGGAACGAACATCTTCAACTTAACGTCATGAGGAAAATGCTCACTTGTTTTCCAAAGCAGTGGCACCAAGCTACACATCCAAGGATGGTGATGGGTGTTCTTTTTCTTCTCGTACTCACCAACGTTGACCTTTTACTAGTTGCCTGTCTGGTGAGTGAGAAATGGAGTCTCATTGTAATTTTGATTTGCATTTTCATGGTTTTGTTTTTTGCCTACTGTTTCTTTTTCTTACTCATTTATAGGCTTTCTTCAGTGTCTTAAGCATGACTTTGATGCTTTCTGATGCTTTGATACCTGAGGCCTTGCAGACCCTAGAGACTGCCCCTCCCAAAGTTAGCCAATTCCTGAAGACAGACTAGACTCACCTTGTGAGTGCACCTGGCAAATGCCCCCACTATACCCTTCACTGGACTCTCACACTCTGGGTCACTATTCCCCTGCCCTAATCACCCCAAGGACAGATACCAGACAACCAAGGACAGCCCCTGTGCTCCAGAGCCCACCAAATTATTCAAACTATCACAGAGGGGTTAAAGAATGTAAATGAAGTTCCAGTAGAGCTGGGGTCAGAACCACATGAAGGGTCTCTAAGCTGTCTCTCCTTCTGCATCACTGGCTTTTGCTCTGCCAGTTTCTTCAGAGGAAATTCTAATGTTTTTAGGAAAGTTTCTTAAGTGGGCCAGCACCATTTTGCAGTGGTTACACACTGTGCATTGGGAGTCAGATCCCACATGGCTGGCTGCAATTCGAATTCTGGCCCAATGGCTTGAGAAACATGCCGGGCACATTACTGTTCATGGCAAAAATCCTGACAAGATGAAGAAATGGAGGAAAAAGGGATTGCAGCATGACCACGTCCCACTGGAGGGAACCTTCTGTGTCTCTCTCATTAGCAGATATGTATACCCTCCAGCGACAACAACAACAACAAAAAGTTTCTTCTAAATAGCTCTTCACAAAGGCCTTTCCTGCCCTACATCATCTTGAAGGAGTCTGACTCAGTTTTTCCAGTTTCCTTCTCTCAGTGTCTAACATCAAAGACTGAGAGTAGCTTGCATGGGCCAAGCTATGTCCCACCAAGAAGCTCCCTTCCTTGTCTGGGACCCCCTAGGGCTTCGACACCAGGTAATCGCTGTCCTCTGGATGAGACACCACACCTCACAGGCCAGGTCTAAAGTCACCCTTTGTACCCTTTCCCAGAATGCACCTACTGCATGTAAATGTGCAGTGATGCTGAGGGAAGGCTGCTCAAGCAAGCAAAGTAGCAACCATGAACAAAACCCTTTGGAGGCAAGAGTCCCACACTGTATTTTGGAAACCCAGTCACCACCAGTGATGAAGGCTACCAAGAGAATTTCTGCTTTCCCTGGTGCCTCCCTCACCCCCACCCTGCCTGCATTCTGCCTGAGCCCCCTACCTCATATCCGACACTCTCACCCGGGTCATCTGAAATTACACATCAGTTAGCCTAAGCCTGGATGATGTGTCTAATGTTTCCAAGTAAATCAGCACAATAATGTCCTTTTCTGTGGCTCGGAGCACAGGACAATGGGGGCCCCCCAGCCAAGCCATGTTGCATAAGGCCCCAAGGATGGTTCTCCATCTATCAGGAAATGAACCTCTTTGATCACAATGGAAAGTCTATGAGGCCCAGAATGTTTCCGGCTCCAAAAACCTCTTTGGTTTTTTTGGAACACTGATATTTGTTTCAGAGTAGGAGGGGAGCTAGGAGGGGAAGAAAAGGAAACCAGGGATTAAGATAACTCTCAAAAGGGCAGCCCATCGCTCTGATGATATTTCCTGTTGAGCAAATGTCTGGGTCTCACATGGCCATGGAGTGCCTCTTCCTGAAACTCTGGCAGCCCCAAACCTGCCCAAGCTCCTGATCCACCTGGGTGGTGGGATCCAGGAAGAGTTGTAGTCAGAAGGTCCAGTGCCTGTAGGAGTGGACATCCCTGTCCCCCCGGAGCTAGCCAGCAGAAGCAGCTGGAATCGTCCGAAGCAGGTGGGGACCTGGTAGGCCATAGTGCCTCCCATTGCCCATTGCCAGCAATATCCTCAGAGGATATGCTGGGTGAGGCTTAGATGGGGGCCCAGGAAAGGGGGTGGCAGCGCCAGTAAGAGCTTCTCGTTGACTCAGGCGCCTCCTACTTCACTGAGCTGTGGTCCCTGCACCACGCTGAGAACCTGGGCTTGGCTCTGCGAGTGGGATTATTAAGAGACGCAGTGCCACAAGGCCATTGGAGGCCAAGTGTTGCTAATCACCACGGCTTCCTGGATGACCACCAGGCACATCTGGTTCTCCTGCCTTCATATGTCCCTTGCAATTGGGGCTCTCGATGGGTGGGTGTCCCCCTTCTCATCTTCTTTGCATACCCTTTCACACACATGAGCCACCACTATCCCACCTCCAACACCTACCCCACACCCCTCACAGATACCCCAGACCCTTCAAGGATAACCCTGAGTATTTACCACCTATCAGATTCTGTCCAAATCATCCTACTCACAGTACCGCACTGAATCTTCCCAACAACCTTGGAGAGCATTCTGATTCTCATTTTGAAGCTAAGAAAGCTGAGGTTCAGAGATAAAGTAACTTCCCAAAGGCCATACAACTGGTGACACCACTTCCCCAATCAATGAAACCAGAAGAAAGAAAAGTGTACATCTGTGGGACACCTCTTGGCCACCTTCTCCCTGGTCTTCAAGACCCCCTACCAGACTGCCTGGCCATTATACCTCATCCCTTTTGATCCCTTTGGACCTCTACACAAACATCTCATTCCTCAAGCCAAGCTGCTCACCCTGATCCCTAGACATGCCCTGTCACTCATGCAGGCCCCCACCTGGAATGCCTCTGCTTCCTGTCGTAGCCAGTTCCCAAGATGGCCTTCAAGAATCCTCACGCTCTGGTGTCCATGCCCTTGCGTGGCTCTCCCCCACATCAAATAAGATTGACCAATAGGATATCGAAGAAATGGTGGTGTGTGGTTTGCGAGGCTAGGTCATAATAGACACTAAGGCCTCCTTTTGGATCACATGCTCTGAGTAATGTGATCCTCGCCACACTGTGAGGATACTCAAGGAGCCCTGTGGAGAGTCCACATCACAGGGAACTGAGGCTTCCTGCCCACCGAGTTGCCAAGCATATGAGGCTCCGCTTAGGTGGATCCTCAGCCACCTAAGGTGGATCTCCCAGCACCTTGGGAGACCTTGAGCTGGGACTACCCCGCCAAGCCAATCCCAAATTCCTGCCCCACAGAAACTGTGAGATGATAACTGTGTCTTGTTGTTTTAAGCCACAGTGTGTTTGGGGACCTTGTTGCACAGCGGGTGACTGATACACTTCACCTCCGCTGTTCTGTGTCCTTCTCTTCCTCAGAGGCCAGTGTCAAGCCCACGTCATTCCCATCCCAGGAAGGCTGCCCTGACAGTATGGAGACAGATTGTACCCACACAGCCCTCCCCTGCCCCATCCAGGAAACCTGGCATGCACTTTGATGTGGGGTCCACTCTTGGGGCCTCGAAGATCCTCCACAACCAGATGGGAGCCTGAGGGCAAAACTCTGCTTGCTCCTTTGTGCCCCCATTCTTGGGCCATTGGTATGGGTGTGAGGATGAGGCTAATGACAAAAATATTTCGGCTACCAGAAGACATTCCAGAGGGCAGAGATGACTCATGATCTGGTGATTCATCAACAGGAGGGTGACTGTGGTCTCTGGCAACTCCTCCATCTGAAAGGAAGGGAAACACACTTGTGTTGGTTCCTAGCAAGGTAGAGGCAGGGCCAAGCTAAGCACTTGGCAAGTACCACCCCAAGACTCCCCATGGCAGTAAGGGCTATGCTTCTCCCCATCGTACAGACGAAGGCAGCTGCAGTCAGAGGCCGGGGCACTCAGCTCAGTCATACATGAGCCAGGACTGGGACCGCTGTCTGTTTCCGGTGTCTGCCAGCCCTGCCTGCCCCTGTCTCAAGAATGCCTGTCCTGTTTGCCTCCCAGTGCTCCATTGCCTGAAACACCTTCAGTCTATGCACCCACTTTTGCACCAAAGCTGAGGGTTTGAGTACAGCCAGCACAAGCTTCGCATATTTCCCCAGCCCCACATCAGGCCCTGACGTCCAAACCCCCAAAGTCAGAAACAGATACAAATGCATGGAAACAAGGTCACACGGAACATTATGGGTGACAGGAACCACACCTCTACCCTACAACCTAAACCACCAGGAAGGCAGAGCTAGGAGGAAGCAGGGCAGAACCAGGAGAGTGAGACCAACCCAGAACCTCTTCCTTAATTAACCCACTCACTCACTCACACATCTGTGGATATTCTCTGAGCACCTGCTATGCTCCAGGTGCAGTGCTCAGCCCTGAAAACACAGGACAGAATATGACAAACTCTCATGGGATTACAGCCCAACTGGGAGAGAGACTCAGAGCTAAATAAGCCCCAGCTCTCCTACCTGCTTGCTGGTACCCCCTCATTGATTTCTCGGGAGTCTCTGTTTACCACTGTGATATGGAACAAATGCTCTCACCCAGGGCAACATTGTCTACCAAGGGACAGTGAGCAATGTCTGGAGACATAGCTGGTAGTAACACTACCCTAGTGGATTGAGGCCAGGGGTGCTGCTGCGCAGCCTACCTCGTGCAAGACTGCCCCCCACAAAGAACCATCCCACCAAATGTTGTTTATGCTGCAGTGGAGAAACCCCAACTTGGAGGAGTTGGTGAAGCTGCACATGCAGAGGTATGTAGACAGCCCTTGACAAAAGTCTGCCCCCTTCTCTTCTCCTTCATGGGGCTCCTGAGGGCAGGGATCCTGACCCTTCCAAGGACCCAGGCCAGACAACATGTACACAGCCCAGGTGCCAGGGCAGAGCCATGTCATAGCTGGACCTACAGGCAGCCCATGAAGGAGAGAAAACAGCCCAAGCCTGTCTTTTCCCTCTGCTGGCTCGGGGCTTACAGATCATTTAGAAGGAGCAGGGTCTCCCCCACATGAGGTCCACAGCAAGGCTGCGTCCAGCCTGGACTCATCTCCGGGTCTCTGTTCCTGCTGTTTCTGCCACTGCACACCTCAGCCACCACCATGGAGGCCCACCAGAGGGGTAGGACATCCCTTCAGAAGTTTCCTCACCTCTCCAGGTCTCAGTTTCCCTCACAACAGGGATCATAATAACTCCAGCCTTGACACTGGTCACCACTGAAAGTGTCTGGGGCAGGGAGGGAAAGACACACCTGAGGCACATCCCTGTTCAAATCCAGAACCACCCTTCAGTGCCAACTCTGCCCCTGTGTGGTCCTATCCCTGGGAACAAACAAAACAGACCAATAGACGTCCCCTTTCTTCTGAGAGCTCATCGTGGGCTTTGGGCAGAGTGGAGGGGGATCGTGGCATGAACAGTGGAATCCAATCGGGAGTACTTCTTTCAGACCAGCCAGTGGTATTGCGGTTACAGTGACTAGACCCCGCATGGCTTAGTGTACAGTTCGAGTCCCACTCCTGGAGGCTTAAAAAACACACCAGGTGTGTGTGCATGCATGCCCAAAATCCCAAAGGGGAATGGACAAAGGATTGTGGGGTAGCCATTCCCTCTTCTCACTGTCTCTCTCTTTCCTCCCCACATGCACACATGTACTCTCTCTATTATAACTGGAAATTGATAATGTATGATAGCCGCTAGCGGATGCCTCCAAGTTCACTCACTTGTGTACAAACATTGATCGAGCACCTCCTGCGCATCATGTGCCATGTGCAGCGATGCTGCTGATTTCCAAACCCGTCAGGGCTAGGGAGGGCCGACTACCTCCTGAGGAACACTGTGAGGAGTCGAGCTGTTTAAGACACTCGGATTCTCCAGGTAACAGCTCCAGTGTCCATTTTTACAGACACGTGTCTGTTCATGAAAGCCTCCCAAAAATGTGAGGAATAAACCGTGAGACATTCTTAACCAGAGACCAGTGTGCAGGAGAGGCAGGGCAGGCAGCATTCCCGGGTTGCCATATGGAAGCAGATCTAGACAGCCCAACGTGCAGTGAGCTGACCTGGGAAATAGCAGCGTGGCATCAAGTGATCGTGGGAATCACAAAGTCCTGGTTCAAGCCCCAGATCTGCCATCTGTTAGTTGTTCAGCCTTAGACAAGGAACTCAGTCCTTTGTAGATTCAATTTCTCCACCCAAGCAATGGGACCGATAACCTACTGGGAAGAGAGGAGAGCTGACTGTGTCTGATAAAAAATGCTTCAGCCCCAGGTGGGGCCGGCAGGTGGTATGCTGGTTAAGGGCACTGGACTCCCACATGGCCAACCAGTTCGAGTCCCGGATCTGGTGGCTTGCTTTCTCACTTTCTCTCTCTTTCTCTCTCTCTCCCTCCCTCCTTCCTTCTCTGGTCAAATTAAAATAAATAAATAAATAAATGTTAAATTAAAAGAAAATTCTATAATTAAAAAAAGTGTCCCCAGCTTGCACACAAGGAGGAAGATGGAGGTCCTGTGGAGCCCACAGAGGCAGCACTGCCCAGAATTGGAAAGGAAGGCAGAGATGCTTTGTCTAGCAATCGTGTCTTCTAAGTGGAGCAGGGTCTAGCCTCGGAGCACTGGACAAGGTTCTGAGGACAAATAAGTTGGACAAAAACTGACACCAACACCTAAAACCCCAAGGCTACCCCAAGGTTTCACATCCAGGGCAGCCTCGGTCAACACTTGCCACAGTGAACAAAAGCAGCCATGACAAGGAAGGCCTGGGCAGCTACATGAGAGGGGAACTGGGTGACAGGGGCCCCATAGACAAAAGTCAGCTTATAACGTGACATAGACCCAAATGCAAAGCCTACGACTATAAAGCTGGAAGAAAACAGAGAAACTCTGCGTCAGGCAAAGCATTCTTAGATAGGAGTCCCAAAGTACAAATTATTATTTTCAAAATTATGAATAGGATCTCATCAAATCACAAATTTCTTCTCAAGAGGTACTGTTAAAAAATGAAAAGACAGGACCGGCAGGTGGCATAGTGGTTAAGGGCAGTGGATTCCCACATGACTGACGGCTGTTTGAGTCCCAGACCTGGCAACTTGCTTTCTCTCTCTCTCTCTCTCTCTCTCTCTCTCTCTCTCTCTCTCTCTGTTCCTCTCTGGTTAAATTCAAATAAATAAATAAATAAATAAATAAATAAATAAATAAATAAAGTTAAATAAAATAATTTCTAAAAAAAATGAAGAGACACAGACCAGCAGGTGGTGTGGTAGTTAAGGCATTGGACTCCCATATGGCCAACCGTGGTTTGACTCCCAGACCTGGCAGCTTAAAAATCACACCGGGCACGTGTGCATACATGTCCAAAATCCCAGGAGGAGAACAGAAGAGAAGGGATTGTAGCAAGGCCATTCCCCCTGGGCGGGGGTGATTTCTCACTTTGCCTCTCACTGTCTCTCCCTGGCGAGCACATGTGCCCTATGGCAAAAATGTTGAAAAGAAAAGGAAAGGAAAAAAAGAAAAAAAATGAAATGACAAGACACAAACTAGAAGAAAATGCTTGCAAAATATATATCTGATTAATATCTTTTGTCCAGAATACAGCAGGAGCTCTTACAATTCCATAATAAAACAAACAACCAAATTTTTCAAATGACCAAATTTGAATAGATACTTCACTGAAGAAGAAAATTTGGTGCACATAAGTAACTGGATGGCAGATGAAAGATGCTCAACATCCCTGGACCTTAGGGAAATGCAAATTAAAACCATGATACTCTGATTGAAGTGGCTTTTTTTTTTTTTTTTTTTTTTTGGCAACAGAGTATATGCACTTGCCAGAGAAACATGGAGAGAAGGGGAGAGAGGAGAGGGAGAAAGCACCACCCAATGTGGTATGATCACATCTGCAATTTGTTTTTCTCTATTTCTTCATTCTGTCAGGATGTGGGGCATGCACACACATGCACTCAGTGTATATTTCCAGGAGTCAAACCACAAGGTCAGCCATGTGGGATCTGACTCCCTTAACCACTAAGCCATGGGATTGGCCTAATGTAGCTAAAATGCTAAGTGTGAGTAAAGCTGTAGAGCAACTGGAACTCTCACAAATTGCTTCTGGGGATGCAAAAATGATATGGCCATGTTGGCAGTTTCTTATAACAGTAAATAAACACTTCACATATAATCCAGCAATATTGCCACTTGGAGTAGGTACCCAAGAGAAACAAAAACATATGTACATACAAACATATGTACACACCTGGATACAGATGGGCATAGCTACTTTATTCATAGTAGCCGCAACTGGAGACAACTCGAAACTCCACTGTACATGGAAAAACAAATAGTGGCATGGAGAAGTTGGGGGGGGAGGGCCTCCAAAAAGTTTACAGAAAATATGTATTCTGTAAAATCCATTATGCGTGGATTTCAAACTTTTTGCACCAAAGTAGTCATACTTTAATTCCATTTTTCACAAACTTTTTGAAGTCCCCTCATATGGTCTTACAACCTAGTATTCATGAACGTTCACACAATATTCACAAGTCAAAGGAACTAACCGCAGATCCACGCAACAACACGGATGACTCTCAGACACGTTAGGCGAACTCACAGGAGCCAGAGGCAGAGGCTTCCCACTGCACGACATCACATCGTGAAGCCACAGGGATGGGGGCAGATCAGTGGTTTTCAGGGGAGGTGTTGACGGCAGAGGGGCATCAAGAGGGGAGTTCAAGAGACGGGCCTGCTCTACATCCTCAGTGATGGTTGCACAATTGAGTATCTTTATCGGGAGGCATCAGACAGTAAAAAGAGCAACTTCCTGGATGCTAATTACAGTCAACAAACTCCCCTCCAAAAAATCACCGTCGTCATCATCCAAAGTCACAGCGTTGGAAGAAGAGAAAGAGCACTTCCTGCATGGCAGGCCGCTAAGTGAGTGATGAGCAGAGCCCCCTGTGGCCAGGTATCCAGAGGGCCCTGTGTTCTTTCCATCTTACAGATGAGCAAGCTGTGGTCTAGAGGAGCCGAGTGTCCCACTGTCACTCAGTAAGGCTGTGATGCAGTCAGGATTCCCACCCAGCCTGATCCAGGTCTACTCCCCAAACCACTAAGGCTGTCCTAGGGAGACCGGGGGGGATCACCAAGCCAGGCACCACTTTTACCCATTTTCAGAAGGAGGGACAAGCTCTCAGGGAAACTAATCCCACACTCACAGGGGAGTAGAATTGGGAGGGGAACAGGTTTCATATATAAGCAATCACTCATCTCTCCTGCAGTAACCTTGGGAATAGAAAAGGCCCTGCCCTCGTGGAGCACCTGTCCTCATCTGGCCTAACGTCACCCCCTGATGCAGCCATTTGACTGCCCAAACATGCCAATGTCTACAGACTCCTCTCCAAGGTTCCCCCTGAGAGCGACCCCTGGGGCCCCAGCGGTAATGAGGATTCCCCATCAGGCGCAGGGGTTGGAGGAGGGAAGCAGGGAGACCATGACGTGTCTCAAACCTGTCCAGGAGCAATTCCAGCCCTAGAGAGGGGATGAGGAGAGAAAGGCTGTATATCAAAGCTGGTCCAAAGCATGACAGAAAGGTCTGTAGGAAGAAGCTGAAGTTGGGGAGTGGATCAGACTCCTGAGTCCTTTCTGAGCTTGCCGGAGGACCCTCACAGCCACTGGATTCTGACCAACAGTTCTGGGGGTCAGAAACTCAAGGGCCCAGTACTCCAGCCCAGGAACACTCAGCAGGGCTGGAAGCCCTCCAGACCAGCAGGTGCATGATGCCCCACCTAGAGGCAGGAATGCGGCCCAGAGGCAACTGCACCACCCAGCAGTCCTGAATACCTGAATACCAGAAAAGCAGCTCCCTTGTCTCCCAGAGCCTCCCTCTTCCCTGGGCTTCCCACCCTGGTTGGGCCACCTCCCTGCAGGTCTCCTAGCCTCTCTAGGCCTTGGGTTCCTCACTTGAGAGGTGAGGATTGAAATCCTTGCCTTTGCCCCAGACTCTTAGAGCAGCATAAAGGAAATGATGTATGAGAAGTGTGTGCACACAGGCCTGGCCGGTGGCAACTGCTGCTCTTGGAACCGTGTGCTAACACAGTCCCTGGAAGTTTGGTGACTCTGGAATTGGCCAGAATTCGTCCATAGAAGGTCAGGCAGCTCGTGCTGAACCTCGGTGGCCCCTCGAGATACTCCAGTCTGGAAACATTTCTGGGCCACTTTGGGAAGCAGGGACAGTGCCAGGGCCTCCTCCAGCTCATGTCAGGGACTTATCTGCCAGGACAACCCTTTTCCCTGCCGCCTGCCCCAGGCCTCAGTGCTGGCAGGTCAGAGGCCTCAGAAGGCCTGGCCTACATGTGCAAAGCTCTTCAGGGAAAGGGCCTCCAGGTGGCAGAGGAAGGGGGCAAATTCTTGAGCCTCTGTTTAGGACCAGCGTGGTGTGAGCTGACCACAAGGACAAGAGCCAAGAGGGACCCTGACCTTTACGGAACATAGAAGCAGGGCATCCATTCAGACCCGTGCTGGTGGAAGAAGGGCTCAGCTCTTTTGAAATTTGGAGGGGACACCCCGGAAGCAAGAACGCCCTTATTTGCAATGTCGCCAATCTCTGGGCAGGCAAGGCCTTCACCACCAACTGAGCCTTACAAAGTCCCTGTGCTTCTGCAAGCTGTGTTTACTGGTTCAGAGAGCACTTTCTCACCGACCCCTCATGAGCACCCTCTATAGGGCGTTTGGACAAACAGAGGAGGTAACCAGGCTGTCAGACCTCAGGCCCCTTCTCAAGGTCATACCGCCGAGAAATCCAAACCCAGAACTGAAACCCAGGATTCTGACTCCAGCGCTGTCTTTCCCCTCACCCTCGGCTGTACACTGTGAAGTTCTGTGCTCAGGACACCATCCACCTACCCACTCCCACAGTCCCCCCACTGAGGCCCTGGCCCAGGAGATGGATCCCCCAAATAAAGGCTCTCATGGGCCCCAGGCAGTTTGTTCCCAACGATTCTTGCTTCCTTATAAAACAATAATAAAATTTATTTATTACAACTATTTTGGAATAAAGCAAAGTAGTAAATTTTCTTGAGAGGTTTTTTTGCTATAAGGTGCATGTGCTCGCCAGAGAGACAGAAAGCAAGAAATCACCCCCCGGGGTGATGGCCATGCCACAATCCCTTCTCCGTTCTCCTCTCGGGATCTTGGGCATGCACCCACACGTGCCCGGCGTGAGTTTAAGCCACTGGGTCCAGGACTCAAACCATGATCAACTACATGGGAGTCCAGCAACATATCCATTATGCCAACTGCTGGTCCTGCAAAGTGGTATTATATTAGTTTCTTGGGCTGTGATAATAAACCATAACCAAAACCAGGCAGTTTAAAACCATACATAGAAATATATTCTCTCCTCATTCTGTAGGCCAGAAGTCCAAAATCAAAGCGTCGGAGTAGGGTTTCCTCCGAGGCTCTAACTTTCCTTCCTGTCTCTCCCTGGTGGCTGCTGGGGCTCCTTGGCTTGTGGCCACATCACTCTAATCTCTGCCTCTGACTTCACACGGCCTCTTCCAGGTGTGTGTCTGTCTCTGATGTTCTCCTCTCCTTATGAGGACACGAGCCACTGGGTCAGGGCCCAGCCTGCAGCAGCGTGACTGCATCCTCCCTTGGTGATATCTGCAAAATCCCTGCTTCCAAATAAGGTCATATTCTGAGGTTCTGGGTGGACAGGAAGTTTGCAGGAGCATTACCGAATCGTGATTTCTTCCACCTAAAACTTCCAATTTTTTTCCTTTTGCTTTTGAAAGAAATGAACACATCACTATGGGTCCCTAAAAGTATCATGGGCCCAGGCTCTGAATGTCCCAGAGGTGCCCCCCCCCCCCCCCCGACCCCTCTCCCTGTCCGCTCCAGAACCCAGAGCATTTCCCTGGCACCTGGTGGGTGCCAGATAAGCCATTCCAGCTCGGGCACCTTCGTGCACTGTCCTAGCGGCAGGGACAGGTCGGCCCAGCCCCTGCCTTCTGTTCTGTTTATTTGCCTCTCCCCCTTCCTGAGCGCTGGGCGGGCAATGTCCTTTGCTGTAATCTGTTCCGTCCCAGGGCGCCTTGCACGGGCCGCCCTGCACAAACAGCCCCACACTGGCCGCCACCCGCCCGGCTCCAGACTCCTGATATGAATGCGAAGGTTAGATTTTCTTGACACCACTTTAATTTTTCAAATAGCAATCCAGTTACCAAGCACATTGGCACCTGGGCCCGGTTCCACCACAACTTGGCAGGGCTGCAGAGCTGCTGGCAGTGATGGATGCGTGCCCCTCCACACACACTCCCCGCCCCGTCCTCTGGCCACCACCTCGCCAGCCCAGGGGCCGCACGCCGCCAGCCCTGGCAGCTGCAAGGCCCAAGTGCCAAGACGCAGAGCAAACGGCTTTTCCCAGCGTGGGGACCTGGCTGGGCGGGCTTCCTGGCCCAGCCTCAGGGAAGCACATGTGCGGCCTCTGCGCCGCAGGCTGAAAGGTTTGTGAGGCTGCCCATCCACCTGGCCTCACCTTCCTCATAGCCTGCTACTTCGTCAAAATAAAAGCACTTCGAAAACAGAGGTGAGGCAGAGACTCTGAGCTGGGAGGAACGTACAGTGTAGCTCTCAGGAGGCCCAGTGGTGGTACAGCTGAGGAAACTGAGGCCGAACTAGGGAGGCTGCAGAGCTAGGACAGAGCCAGGGTTTTTTGTCTGTCAGAGGAGACACATTGCTCAGCAGTTCTTGGGAGGGTGGACACCAGACAGGTTGGATCCACATTCCAGCTCTGCGCCTTGTTAACTCTGCAACTCTGGGAAAATTGCTTTGCCTTTCTGTGCCCCAGTCTTCCCACCCATAGAGCAACGATCACCCAGCGCCTGCTTCTCAGGGCTGATGCCAGGATAGTAGGTCATCACCGGAATGGTAGGGGTCCCTGAGGAAGGTCAGAGCCAGACCACCCCACCACATCAAAGCAGGCCGACAGGGCTCCGAGGGGCACGGTTCCCTGCCCCGCCTGCCTCCCAGGAAGCCCGGAGGTCCCATCCCATCCCCTCTCCAATGCCCCCTAAACTTACTTGTCTTCTAACAGAGGTACAGGACAAAGGGGACCCCGGATGGGAGTGCTGTTATCAGGAGAGAAGGACACAGATGCCACCTGCCCCGGAGCTGTCCAGTACAGCAGACCCAGTCTCACGTGGTGGGTGACCACTTAGCAAGTGGCTGATGACACTGACAGTGTTTTTAGATGTATTTTTTTTAAGAATTACTTATTTAATTTTATTTATTATATATATTTTTTTAATTTGCTATAGGGCGCGTATGCTCAACAGAGACAGAGAGAGGGAAAGTGAGAAAGCAAGCCACTCAGTTTGCGACTTGATCCGCAGTCAGCCACATGGGAGTCCAGTGACTCAACCACTACGCCACCTGCTGGTCCCTTTTAGATGTAAGTAATCTTAATTTATTTAAACTTCAACACCGAAGCCAAGTGGGTTTTCTGTTGAACACAGCTTTATTGTTTCAGTAGGACGTTCAACGTGTAGATCTGAATTAAGATGTAAAATAACACACTGGATTTTGAAGAATTGGAACATACAAAAAATGCAAAATATCTCATTAATGATTTTGATGTTGGCTGCATGCTGAAAAAGCATTTTAGATTGGGTTACATATAATGTTATTAAAACGTATCTCACCTATTTCTTTTTATTCTTTCCATGTGGTTACTCAGAGATGTTTAATTACCTGGGTGGGTCATATCTTACTTCTACTAGGCAGGGCTGCTCTGGATAGATAAAGGTACCCCTCAGGCCAAAAAGGGCACAGGCAGCAAGTGAGGCTCATCCCACTGCCAGGCTTGGTCCAGCGCTGGCCAACGCTTTGCTTGTCTGGGCCTCAGTCCTCCCACCACAGAGTGGGGATCATGCAGCACCAGACTCTCAGCGCTGTCGTCAGAGCCTCTGCCGACCTGTTCCTTTCGCCGTTAAAGTAGCCATGTCGTACAATATAGAACCCTCACTGCGCACCCAGCTCGGAGCTCAGCATTTGCCAGCAGTCCTGAAAGCCCCCGGCACCCTGCTAAGACAGGCTCTGTTGATCCTTCTCAGGGCCCAGAGAGATTAGGAACTTGTCCTGGTCACACAGCAAGACAGGTCACGGCCTCAAATCTACCATCTTTGCCCAAGGGGAAGGAACATGGAGGCAGGCCCTGCCTCTCATCCTCTCTCGCCTTCTCAGACACTCTCTGCCCTGGATTTGCACACTGTGCCTTCCAACACCAACTCCAAGCCAAGGAAAGCTTCCTTTAGCAGCTCACCATGGGGAGCTGAGGAGTGCAGCAGGGCCCCGGATCCCCAAGAATGGAGAAGGGGAAGAGCGGTGTGGGCAAGCACAAGATAAGCCAGGACAGGGAGGAAGGAGAAGGCAGGAGGAAGATGAGGACCCCCCCACCCCGTCTCTCACTCTGCAAAGGATTCTTGGGTGCCTTATGTGCATAAGCACTTTGCCCAGCACTGGGGTGTAGCAGTGGGTACGAATCCCAGCTCTGACCTCACATAACTGGTGTCCAGCTGAGAGGAGAGGTGCCAGCCACCCTCCTGTGTCAGTCGAACACCTGCAGAATATGAAGTCACCAAAGCCAGGGACTAGGCCCAGCCACAGTGGCACAGGCAGTATGGCACCGCTCTGTAATACTGGAGCCACATGGAAGACTGGGGCTCCGGTCCCAGGTACACCTGAAACATGCAGGACACAGGTTTGCCTGTGAATCCTGGCTGGCTGGGAAAGGCTGGGGGGAACGCTGTGTAAGACCCTGTCAAGGGTCAGTCTCTGTTTTTCTCTCTCTCTTAAATAAAGTTAAATTAAAAAAAAAAAAAAATTCAGGGTTCAAATCCCAATCAGACTCAACCTTGTGACCCTAGGCTACAGTAGGGTATGAAAGGTGACCTCAAAAACAGTGCAGGCAGAAAGGCCAGCTCTGCTCCTGGCCCCACAGAAATCCCACCAGTGCCTTCCCCTCTGCCTGTCCACCGGGGCAGCACATCAGATTTCACTGGCCTGCAGGCCTCTATGGCCACTTCTGCAACCACTGATGTGCTCCACCCAGTCTCTTACAGGAGCTGACCACTGGCCTAAGGTCCCTGAGCCAGCAGGAGCTCTGGCTCTCCTGGCCCCACCCTGCCATGGGTCTGGATAAGATTAAAGGAAAATGTCCCCAGGGACCCAGAGTCACAACCAGCAGCATTTCTGAGACCACAGGCAAGGAATGTGCTATCACCCCCAAGAGGCACAGGGGCAGAGTGAGGGATGCTTCTTAGGGGACCCAAACTCTCTTGCTCTGGGTACAGAGTGGCCCTGTTATCCACCAATACGAGGGCCCCGTTGCAGGGTGAGGGCTCTGGTAAGCTTGCAGGACACATAGCAGAGCTGTGAGTCAGCTGAGGCCAAGAGGAGGCACCCAGCAGGGCGGGAGAGCCGGCGTGAGGTCAAACCTTCCATGCAGAACCCTGGTAAACAGCAGCCTGGGCCCAGCCCTTGAGAGACCTTTACCACTGCCCAGCCTGGTAACATCTGGACCATGCCCAGATGAGGAAGCAGACACACCAGGGAGGGGGAGGCAACAGCCCTGGGTCATGCTGGGACCCGGACCCAGAGCTCTGGACTCCCTGCACAGTGCTCTCTCAGCCAAGCGACACCCAGGCACCACCATCCCTGTTTGTAAATTGAACTTTGTACAGTTAAACAGTATTTTAACTGCCCAAGAGACCTGGCTGTCAGAGGTACTGTCAGACAATGGAGTGGTGCATGCCAGATAATCAAACTGATTGTGTGACTTAAGGCAAGCCACTTACAATTCCCTATCTGGAAAAAAGGACCTTAATCCTTATGTCCCAAGCACATGTATGGCCCCAATGAGATAAGAATAAAAGCACCCACTGTGCACCAGTTACTGTTAGGGGCTTTGTGCAGGTAATCTTATCAAAGAGACAGAGTCACCTTCTCTCCAGTGCACCCAGACATACCCTGTGGAAGCAATACAGCCAAAGCCTGCAGGTTCAACTCCTCTGGAATCCAATGCTCACCTACCATGTGCCGGCCAACAAGGTTTGTGTGGGCAATGGGACCCAGCCCTGCCTGCAAGCCCTCAGGGTAGGGGTGGTGGGAGAGATGGCATATGACAGTAAATCTTCAGGGAAGGTCAGGTCTGATCTGAGGCCATTGACCCTGGTTCCACCTAGAAGGTTTGACCTCACAGGCTCTTCACCCATGGCCCTGCAGCACAGAGGGGAAACAGCTGGACCGAGACCCCCTTCCCAAAGGAGAGGCTGGGACAGAGAGGGGACACCAACAGATTGTGGAGTCACAAAAGCTGGGGTTCAAGTCCCAGCTGGAGCTCTCACTGGGCAAGCTCCCTCACTTCCAAGCCTCGGTTTCCTCATAGGTAAAGTGGGAGGTGGTGACCACATCACAAGGTCGCCATGAGACCCTGAGAGGAGAGCCAATACGTGCCCAGCACTCACGAGGCCCTCGAAGGTGACTGCTGCTACAATTACAGCAACAATAAACATGGCCTACACCAAGGGTTGTTACCAAATAAAGAACTTCCTAATGTGAGCAGCACACACACTTGTCCACGGGCACTGGCACCAACAGAACCACATGTGCACACTGGTCCATGCGCACTGACAACAGAATCAGATTCAGACCTGTGCACCCAACCCCTTTGCAACTCAGTGCCCAGGCCTCTGCCACGCTGCTAACCGGCCAGGCACTGGCAGGACCTGGAAGAGTGGCAGGATGTAGTCACTGCTGCTTCCTCATCTTGTCTAGCTGGAAGCCACTAAGTCTTATCCCAAAGCAAAAGCCAAGTCAAGATTGGGGAGCCCTAGGAGGGACAGTAGAACCAGGTACCCACAGGTATTGCATGAACATACCACACCTCACAGCCTTATACCACATCATGGGTGGGAAGTCCGTGTCCGCATTCTACAGATGAGGAAACAGGCTTGGCACATTGAGGACCCTCGTTCAAGGTTACCCAGCTGACATGTTGCAGTTAGGATGCAAAGCCAGACCTGAGGAGACCCCCCCCCCCCCCCCAGGCCTTCCCAGTTAGACTACCTACTCTCAGCCTTGCTTCTGGGCTGGGGTCATGTGGCCAAGAGGCTACATGCTCCTGTCAGGGTTTTTCTGACTGAGGTGCCTCTGATCCTATGAGAAGGTGAGCCATCAGGACAGAACTTGGTCTGTTCTATTCACAGCCACGTCCCCAGCCCTCCTAGCAGTGCCTAGCGCATGGAAGTAGTCAGAACGTGTTAAATGAATGAATGTGTGGGGGTGAATGGGTTGGTGCAGAGTCTCTAGATCAGCCACCTCGGCACCCTACAACCTGTGCACGGGTCATGAGGGCTCAGAGTCAAGGTCCTGAGGTCTTGCTCTGTGGGTCTCAATCAGCCCCGGTACTGGGGTGGGTCACAGGGCCTTGTACAAGTTACCTTCCCTCATGGCTCCTCCACCCATAAAATAACCCCTGAGTGGCTACAGAGGGTTTTTATGGGATTAAACAGGGAAGGCCAGTGCCGGGCACCGTGGTACTAGCCTCTACCCTCTCTACTGGGACTTAAGGCTCTTGTAGCTGAGCATCCCTAAGTTTGCCTCTAGTACCCTAAGCCCAGATGTGCCCCAGGTTGTCTCCCCTAAGAAGCCCATGGTTAGTTCTCCCAAGCCCCTTAGAAGTGCTCCACTCATTTACTTCAAGCTCATCTGTAGGAAGCATTGAAAGATCACCCAAATCCTCACATTTGGGGAGACAAGAGGCTTTGTCTAATGTATCAGATAGGATGAAATCTGACTACATGTAAAAGAAGTCCAGGGTCAGGTAGTCCAAGAATTCAGTCAGCTTCCTTCCAGCTTACTTGTTCACCAACCCCAGGATGTGGTTTTCACCCCCATATTCTCTGACAGCTGCAAGACCTCCAGTTATCACATATACCATCTAAGCAGCAGAACAGAGGAAGGGGAGAAGGGTGTGTGCCTATTCTCTTTAAGGAGACATCCTAGAAGATCCACTCTGCTTGGATTGCACTGGTCAGAACTGAGTAACATCCTCAGTAGCTCATGGAAGTAACGGAACCTATTTGCTCATGCCTCCCTGTGTGACATCTTGATTATGTCACTCTTCCCAACATGAGGTAAAGCCTGGGGCCAGCAGGTGGCATGGTAGTTAAGGTGCTGAATTCCCACATGGCTGAACATGGTTTGAGTCCCAGACCTGGCAGCTTGAAACTCATGCTAGACGTGTGTGTGTGTGTGTGTGTGTGTGTGTGTGTACATGTGCACGCATGTGTGTGTCTGTGTGGTGTGTGGTATGCCCAAAATTCCAGGAGGAGAAATCCCATGAGGAGAATGAAGGAGAAGCAATTTCGGCATGGCCATTTCCCCTGGAGGGTGATTTCTCACTTTCCCTCTCACTGTCTCTCTGGCAAAGGCATCCACCCTACGGAAAAAAGAAAAAAAGAGAGATGGAGTCTATCCATCCCTGCCCCCCCCCCCCCCCACTACCACCACCACCACCATCTGAACTTGGAGCTGTGACCTGCTTTGTCCAAAGAGACAAGAGCTAATAGGATGCAGGCAGACACTTGGAAAGCTTTTGTTCATTCAGGCTACTCGTTGGCACTGGGACCCTCCACTATAACATGCATAAGTCTCCTGGAGGATGAAAGCCTCAGCTGGCTCACAACATGAGAAAGACACCATGGTCAAACATTCAGCTCCCACAAGGCCAGCCTGGATCAGAGAGTTGCTCAGCCAACCCAAAGAACCAGGAGAAATAATAAATCCTTGCTCTTTAAAGCTACAAAGTTTGAGACGGTTTGTTACACAGCAAGCCTAGCTAATACACTTCTCAAGCTACAAGGTAGACTGGGAAATGTAGTCTATTAACTGCGCCACAAAGCCCCATCTCTGGATTTCTGTGTCTAAAAAGAAGAGGAGAGTGAGCATCTCAATGGGTGTCCAGTAGCCCCTGCCATGCCTAGCCTTGATGCAAGATTCCATTTCTATGCCACCATGGCCTGAGTCATCTGAGGAATGAGGCTCTGAGCTGCCAATGCCAAGGCCTCACCACCACCTCTCTCTGGGTGATCAGTCAAGCAGCTTGCCAGTGGTCGCCACAATGCACCTTCCACCTGGGCCCAGTGCCTGAGCTGGTTATTTCATGCAGCTGTCCCCAGTGGCCCAAGCCCCTGCACCCTGCACACCCCACACACCTACCACCTACAGTCCTGGCCACTCAGGCAGCATGGGGTGGCCTTCATCTGTGCCACTCATTAACCAACTCCTGGGGTCACTTAGTGCCACAAAGGTCCCTCTCCCCCTCATCTCACTGCCTACTTCGAGGTTCAGAGTCAAACTCATGAAGTACACAAAAAAATGGAGAAGCGTAAAAGAAAGAGTTCTTGAAGCTTCTAAGAGTACTTACAATATAATTCAGGAGATGGACTCTGTGTTGTTATTGACTACAGCTTCTTCCTCTGCACTCTGCTCTCAGGGTTCTGAAACTTTCACATTTTCTCACTTGACTTTCAAAGTGAGATCCTCAGGATAAAGTGAGGGGACCATTAATCAGTTTTTGCGAAGGAAAAACACTGATTCCCCAAGAAGGTAAACAGCCACTTGTCCCAAAAGACATGGGCCCTTATTTGTTCATGCTCAACTGTCACCAGCCTAACATCAGCTGCTTTCAGGGACAGGAGAGCAGAGAGAACACCCCCTGGGAGGCCCCAGTGGCTTCTGCATGATGAGGTTCCCTGTAGGCCCTCGAACCACCTAGGCAGTATACACTAGGTTTCCTGGGTCTGGCAGCAACTCACCTGGAGCCACCTCAGCCTGACTGTGAAATGGACTGGATGGACCAGACTGGGTGTCCCAGGCAGGGAGAAGGAAAGGAGTGCTGTGGCATATGAAGAGCCTGCCTCCCCCAAGGGGCCTGGGCTTCTGTTATCCAGCTCCCTCTGACCATGGCCTGAGGAATGCCAGGTCCTCTGATTTTTTTCCAAAAGCAAACAGAAATCTAGACCAATTTTTGAAATCTCCTGTAGGGAGTTGAATGGGAACACCCCACAAAGATACATCCAAGTTCTAACCCCCGGAACCTGTAATGGTGACTATTTTTTAAAAAGATTTTGTAGATGCAATTAAGCTAATGATCTGAAGAGGAGAGCATCCTGGAGGGTCCTAAACACGACAAGTGTCCCTTACAGGGTCAAGGACAGAGGCACACAGGGAAGAGGAGGAGGTCATGTGAAGACAGAGGCAGACGCTGGAGTGATACAGCCAGGCCCATGGGACACCTAGTGGCACCAAAAGCTGGAAGAGGCAGGAAGGATCCTCCCTGGACTCCATAGGAGCACAACCCTGACGACACTTGATCTTGGACTTTCGGCATCCAGAATAAGAGGATCAATATCCACTGTGTTAAGCCACCAAGTGTGTGACAATTTGTATGGCAGCCACCGGAAACTTACACATCTCCCAATTTACATGTGCTGGTTTGTCCCTTTTCTGATTACTGAGGAACTCACACACATCGGCAACCCCCTTGCTCTGGAAGCCCCGCCGGCAAGGCCTGAACTCCAGATCACAGCCCTAGGTGGAACCCAGTGATAAGCTACCTGCATAGGACTCCAGGGAGGCCCAGCCCTCCTCCCAAAGCCTCGGACTGCTCTCTGTGGAGTGGAAGCAGTAACAGCACCTACTACGTGGGGCAGCCATGAGGACACTAGACATGGTAGGGCTTTGTAAACCACAAAGTGCCTTTCAGGTCAAATGGTGGGAGCTGTTCTGAGACATGTGAGGGTCAGCTGGTACTGCGGGGGTTAAGGCGACTGGGTCCCACTTGGCCAACTGTGCAGTTTCAGTCCTGAACCCAGTGGCTTGAAAACTACTCAGGTATATGTACATGTCTAGAACCCTTAGAGAAAGGAGGAGAAGGGATAGCAATGTGGCCATCCCCCTCAGGGGGTAATCTCTCTCTCTCTCTCTCCCCTTCTCGTGTGCACACGAGCACCTGTGCCTTGCAGCAAATTAAAAAAAAAAAAAAAGGCAGCAGCATTGGAGTTCCTCAGAGTGATGACGTTCATGAGCTCCTTACCCATGCCACCTCCTATCCCCACCACCCAGCCAGGAACAGCAGGTTTGTGGGCACAGAGGCCAGGGCATGGTGCCAGGCCCAGAAGATTCAGCAGACATGGGCGCTCCTCGGGCTGCACCCGCCTGCCCCGAGAGGTGCAGGCCAGGTCCTCCCTGGGGGAGGCAGCCGTCACATGGCAGAGGTGCCAAGCTGGTGAAAGGCCACCCTCCCTCTCCTGGCACCGCCGTCCACTGCAAATGCCTGGCCAGGGTTGGTGCCAGCAGCTTTCGGGGGCTGTCATGTGCCCAGGCTGCTGGCGGCCAGCCGGTCCAGGGGCCCTGCCCCTCGCTCCCCTTAACACACCTTTGATTCGGAGGAATGTGTGTGTGTGTTTTTTATTCCTTGAAGGGGAAAAAGCTCTCTCGGCAGAATTCTTCCTGGGACCCCTGCTGCTGGCCACTGTCTAGGGGTCCTGGGAAGGTCAGGCCTCTGCAGGGACCCCTACCTTTGCCTTCCGGCAACGTTCCCTCTGTGCTCTTCGAGGCCTCCCTGGCTTCAGAAGGATTCAAGGGCTATGGCTTTAATCCCACCGCTGAGATTTAAAATGCTGAAGTCAACCCGTCTCCTACCTGGGACCCTAGGTAGTCCCTCTACCTCCCTAAGTCTCATTCTGCTCACCACAGAATGGGGATATTTCATGGGGCTCTTCAGAGGATTGAACGCAGGGAGACCATGTTCTTCATCATCTAAAGTGAGACACTCCTAAGAGTTTTCACTTTCCAGAGGGGCTGGCAACGAGGACGCCAGGGGGACAGGCATCAGCTGGGACTTTGGGAGCAGGCGGGGCTGTTAGGCAGGCTCTGATTAAATAAGATCGTGCACACGAAGAAGGTCGTGTGCTTGGCTCAGGGCTCCCGGTGAGTGCTCCAATTAGCCGTGGGCGCTGCTTTCCCCCAGCCGAGCTCCGCAGACCTGTCTTCGATTGCTCTGAACTCAGTCACCCCACAGTGGAGCTGGTCTCAGCTTCCTCCCAGTGTCACTTGGAGGTAAGGCCTCCTAGGTCAGGTCTGCACAGAGTGACACTCCAGCAAGGACGATGGCATCCATTCATCATAAATCAATGCCATTTTAGAGCCATGGGTGAGACATGCCCCTGAGATGGAAGCCTTTTTGTTTCTGGCACTTTCTCTCCAAGCAACGTCTGATGAAAGGAACTTGTATCTCGGATGAGTTCATCTCAGTCCCATGTTCCAGGTGCTTCTGTAAGAGGGGCCACTGGAGGTCACGAGCCCATGTGCAGACTACTCTGGTGTCACAAAGTGACTGTCTGGTCTGAGACCCTGGGAGATCCTGAAAGAAGAGTTCAGCACCACCAAGGGCAGCTCCTAAGAGACCGCCAAGAATGTGGAGGCTCCTCACATGCAAAGGAGGGACGGAGGCCCAGAGGGGCCAGAGTCAGCCCTGTGCCCCAGCAGGAGGGTGGCAGAGCTGAGCTGGAACCCAGGCATCTGACACGGGTCCCACTCTGTCCTGTGTGCAGACTGAACTTCATCCCTTCTGCAAGACAGGAGCATACAGCAGACCCTGGCCTCTGAACCCAGGTACCAGGTTTGTCTTCTTATTCCCAACCTAGGTCCCCACCTGCCAGGGCCACCCTCAAGCAGTCAGAGACAATCTTCCCACACCTTAGCCCCTCACAATATTCAAGGTCCATTCACTGAGCACTTACTGGGTACAAGGCAGACCAGAAGTTCTCTGATCCCCCAGGAAGTGTTATCATCATGCCTGTTTCATCGAGTGAAAAAGCTGGGGTTCAGAGAGGTTGGCTAACTTGCCCTAAGTCACATGGCAAGTGGGGCTGGGCTCGAGTTCAGTTCTGTCTGGCTCCCTCACTCTTGTTCTTAGCTAAGCTGCGAGACTGAAAACGTGTCTGCACACACCCTCACACCCTCCACGCATGCACTCACCCATCTGTCTATCCCTCAGCCACAGTTCTCAGAGCTGACGTGGGCACCACAATGCACAGATGTGGAAAGAGCCCTGGGAGCCCCATTCAACAGAGAAGACAAGTGCCATGGAAAGAGGGCAAAGCGCGGGGAACACAGCCTAGCTTAAGGTACAAGGACCAGGATGAGAGTGCATCATGGGAGCAGGCTTCTGGAAGAGAGGGCATCTGGGCTGAGCAGGTTGGGATCAGCAGGTGCACAAACAGGGGGCCGCACCTGGGAGCTACAAGATGCTCCAGGAGCCACCATGGGCCAGGCACAGGGAAAAGCGCTTGGTGGTGCAGGCCCTTGTAGGATCAAACCTGGAGTTAGCGCTTGTTTCGGATTTTATCCGGAAAGGCCAAAGCATGTTCTAAGCCCAGGGTGAATGATGGTGTGCCATTTAGACATGTACACAAAGGCCTTGTGCCCTAGAAGGAGAGGCAGTGGTGGGGAGAGGCCTGGAAGGGAGGCAGAGCCTTGAGTAACGAACTGGGGGTCCCTGCTATCCTATGTCCTCCAGTGACAGGTGTGGGAGGTGAGAAGAACATGATGGGGATGGGACAGCCTGCACACTGGAGGCACATTTCGTTGAATGCCTTGCAATTGCCTTTTGATTCTGAAAGAAAAGGGTGTTTCCAGAAGCTTGGTAGAAAATTTCAAGGGTGCCAAAAATGAGCTGTTCCTTCCCTGTGCCTGGCCCGGGTGCACCCGCCCAGCTCCCACTCCGCTGACTTGCATGACTCTGGTGTCCGAGGAGCCAATTGGGAAGATTTTCAACCCTGCCTGCACCACGTGGGCAGGAATCCTTTGTAGACAGAAAAACATCAAAAATGCAGGACTAGGAGAGAGAGCGCAGTGTCCCAGGCCAGCCAGGAGGCCAAGCAACAGGACGATGAGCCTAGATCCTCTGTCCAGGAGATGGAGAGAGCTCTCATGTGACCAGAGAAATATGCAAAAGGGGGAATGGCAAGAACTAAATAAATCACTTGGGACCAGCAGTTAGCATAATGGCTATGTCGCTGAACTCCCATGTAGCCGACCGCGGTTCGAGTACTGGACCCGGTGGCTTAAACTCACGCCGGCATGTGTGCGTGCATGCCCAGGATCCCGAGAGAATGGAGGAGAAGGGATTGCAGCGTGGCCATTCCCCTGGGGGGTGATTTCTCGCTTTCTGTCTCTCTGTCTCTGTCTGCCTGGCGAGCGCACGCGCCTATAGCAAAAACCTCTTAAAAAATAAAAAGAACTGAATCACTTGAGCCTGTGGCACTGGGAGTGTTGGGAGGACAACTGGGGTAGAGGGTTCATGGGCAGACTGGACTGCCAGCAAGGGTCATTAAGCATTTACGCCAGAGCCTGAGGGAGCCAGGAGATCCGCCACGAGGGCCAAGCCCCTGGCATCAGGGGAATTTGCCCCGCCCGCTGTGGGAAGGCCGGCCCGCCCAGCCATGGCCCAATGGGTAGGCGGAATCAACACGGTGGACTGAGCTATCTGGGCCAGAATTTGGAATGCCACACGTAGCAAACAGTTAATGATCAACTGGTCACCCCTCTCCAAAAGACCTAGAACTAATAGGGCTATAAAATGTGTAAAATATCTGCCCCTGACCAGACGAGACATGATAACTAGGGGACTGAAAACACTTCTCAGTTTTCCCTTTCAATAACCTTGTGCTCGAAGGCAAGCGTGTGGATCCACCTCATGGGAACATTTTCCCCAGCCAGCCATGAGGCTGGGAACGTTTCCCACACACTCAGCCACCCCATCCCCAGCCGAGACCCTTCTCCCCTTGCAGCCATTACCGGTGGGACACGTATTCTTTTCCAAGTTGTGTATTTTGGGAAGAAGCCTAGGGATTTTTTAGAGTTTTTCCCTGCCCCTGGAAGGAAAAAGAAAAGCACCAGGGGACTGGACAACAAAATCACCCTCCGGCCTTCCACTATCCTGCCCTGACACCCAGGGAAGCGCTTTCTGCAAGAGCTGCTGACTTCTGCCAATTTATATGCTAATTCCAGAAATGATTCTTCCTACATTAAATAAAAGCTGAGGAATGTTCCAAAGGTCCGAACAGATTGTACCATTAACAGACAGGGGAAAACAGTGCAAATTCTGCCCACAGGAGATCTGAGCGTGTGAACTCGCTTCAGCTCACACGCGTGCCTAATTTTAGGTCCACGTGCTCCTTCAGCTGACTTGCCAAAATTAAACCGCTTCAGCATCTAAAGCCTCCAAGTGCCCATCTTGACCTTGAGGTTCCCTTTCCAAGTAACCTTTTGAGAAAGCAAAGATTGCAAAACAGAACTGGGGTGGGGGGATCCACGTTGAGCCAGTGCCCCTAGAGGGATCAGCTGACCCTGAGAATGTCGGTGTCATCAGAATATCGCTCCCCTGAGCCAACACCTGGGCCCCTGGCCTCCTCAACAGCCTCCTCATGCCCTTTTCACCCCAGAAATACACTTTCTTTCTATTCTTTCCATCTCAACATCTTCCTTCATCAGAGATTTATCACATTTTGTTCCTCCTCCTGGGGTGGCTTGGCTTCACTCCCTTTACCAGGTTACTCTGACTCATTTGAGTCACCTCAGTGTGACAAGGGTAGACACTAATCACACTTAGTGTAGTCCCCTACTGATGCTCCTCCCCATACTAGGAGGAGTATTAGTGTGTAATGATTTGTTCAGTGTCACTACTATTCATTGACAAATTTCCTGAGAGCAGCAAGTAGGGTCTGTCCTAGATCCCAAGTACCTAGAAAAATGCTTGTCATAGACTGCAAGGAGAGAGGGAGGGAGTTAGAGTGAAAGTTTAGACAAATATGTGGATGGATGGATGCATGGATGGACAGGTAAGTGGAAGGATGAGTGGATGGATGAATAAATGGATGAGAGGATAGATAGGTAGGAACATGGATAGATAGGTAGGTGAAATGGATGGATGAACAGATGGATGGATGAATAGATGAATGATAGGTAGATGGATGGATGAATTGATTGATAGGTAGGTAGGACAGGTAGGTGGATGGATGAATGGATAGATGGACAGACAAATGGATGAGAGGATGGACAGATGAACAGACAGATGGATAGGTAGACGGGTAGATGGATAGGTAGGTGGATGAATGAATAGATAAATGATAGGTAGGTGGATGGATGAATGGATGGATAGATAGGTAGGTAGGTGGATGGATGGATAGATGGATGGATGGATAGATGGACAGACAAATGGATGAGAGGATGGACAGATGAACAGACAGATGGATAGGTAGACGGGTAGATGGATAGGTAGGTGGATGGATGAATAGATGAATGATAGGTAGGTAGATGGATGAATGGATGGATAGATAGGTAGGTAGGTGGGTGGATGGATGGATGGATGGATAGATGGACAGACAAATGGATGAGAGGATGAATAGATGAACAGACAGATGGATAGGTAGATGGATGGATGGATAGGTAGGTGGATGGATGAATAGATGGGTAGATGGACAAACATGAATAAATGGGTGAGAGGATGGTTGGATGAGTAGATGAGAGAGAAGATGGATGGATGGATGAACAGATGGATAAATGGAGAACATCTATCATCCCCCCAAAAGACAATTGTCTTAGTAGAATATTTTTAACTTCTTGCCTGTCTCTCTCTAGAACTGAGCAAGGATCTCAGTCAAGAGACTACCAGAGGGCTGTGGCTTCCCCTCCTAGCCTTGGAGACAGAGGATCCCACCAGGCCAACTCTTGGCCTTGTGTCTTTCTGTCACTGGGCATCACTTACAGATCTCTCCTAGAATGCCTGCACTGCCATTTCCCACTTCACAACCCTCTTGCCTAGTGACCCTGAACTTTCCCCCATCAGAAGTGGGGCATGGCACTCCCCATCCTCTCTCTCATGCCAGGCTGCACTGACTTTGAGGTTTGTGTACACAGGGACCACACTGTCCTTAGACTCACAGGCCAAGCTCCAGGGCAGGGCATCTGAAGCTAGTGACTTTATTCTTTGGGCCTCGTACCCTCACCTGTACCAAGGGCATCACCTGGGGAAGTGGAAAAGATTAAACCTGGAAATGAATGCAAGATGCCAGTGGATCACATGACCCAGAGGAGATGCTCGAAAAATCACTAATACGAGGACTGACCGACGAGAGATCCTGGCAGAACAGTCAGGTTGAGATGCCTCTTTACAAGAGCCCTGTGAATGGTGCTGCCCTGCCCTGGTCTTTGTCACCACATCCCAGCCTTCTCCTACCTCTGAGAAACAAGAAAACTACCCCTCCTCAGACTGGGATTTAAAGTTTGTGGTACCTAATTCAAGTGACTGCCTTGGCACATCCCAGCAATCTCTGTAGACTCAGAAACGTTCAAAAGTGGACCCTGTGAATTCTCACTTCCAAACTGTCAGGCAAGCCTTAAAATGTGCAAAAGGCACCAGCAAGGAGCATGGTAGTTAAGGCGCTGGATCCCATGTGACCAACTCCACAATTTGAGTCCCAGACTCAACAGCTTAAAAAATACACTGTAGGGACCAGCAGCTGGCATGATGGCTATGTCGCTGGACTCCCATGTAGTCGACCACAGTTCAAGTCCTGGACCCAGTGGCTTAAACTCACGCTGGGTGCGTGTGCATGTGTGCCCACGATCCCGAGAGGAGAACGGAGGAGAAGGGATTGCAGCATGGCCACACCCCCAAAGGGTGATTTCTCACTTTCTGTCTCTCTGTGTCTGTCTTTCTGATGAGTGCACACACCCTACAGCAAAAACCTCTCCAAAAATAAATTAAAGAATAAATAAAATAAAAAAAAAACACTGGAGCATGTGCGTGCATGTACAAAATCCCAAGGGGAGAATGGAGAAGGAATTGCAGCACAGCCATCCCCCGGGAAGGAAGGGCTTTCTCACTTTCTTCTCTGTTTCTGTCTCTCTCCAGCGAGTATATGCACCCGATAGCAAAAATCTAAAACATATTAAAAATATAAATGCGCATCTCAGCCTTCCTCCCCTCAGTCCATCCAGAACTCATCTCATGCAGCACACAGCAGAGTCTGTGCACTGGTCTGCGAAGTCCGTGGAGTCCAGCCAGCACTGCCTCCACCCTGAGCTCCCTGCTCAGGGCCCCTCTGCAAACCTGAATAAGCTGCACATGCTCCTCCTCGGGGCCCTCATACATGCCACTCTGTGTGAGACCTCTGCTAGGCTCCCTCCCTTTCCGTGGGTCTGTGCTGAAACGGGCCTTAATCAGCAAGGCCTTCCCTGGCCCAGCCTGCTTCTCCTCCATAGCCCACTGTCATCTGATGCACCAACATTCGTTCTGCTTTTCTCTATACACAAACCCCATGCCCCATCCCCGACTAGATCAACCCATGGAAGCAGGTGCTCTTGTCCATCTTGTTAACAAGCATATCCCTAGGCTCTGCTGCCTAGTGGGTGCTCAGTAAATAGGGATCGAGTGAATGAATGAATGAATGAATGAGGAAGTTTCCATTAATTTACTCATTCATTCATTCACCTACTACTACTACCTCTAGTAATAATGGCAAAAATGGAGGCTGCATGGTGGTAGGGCAGTAACACAGTGTTCTGTCAGGCTGATCCACACGGGAAGGTTCTGGGATTGTGACTAGAGCTCTCCCTGAGTTCACCAGGCACATGCATGCCTGTGATCTGGGGCTAGCTGTGGTTGGAGGTGGAGTATGGCATCAAGACTGCTGAAGGTACCTGTCTCTTTCTCTCTGTCACTCACTCACTCACTCACAAAAGAAATAAGTAAATGTTAAGGAGCAGCCCCATGGCCTAGTGAAGCCAGATTCCACGTGACTGACTGCATGGTTTGAATCCCAGCCCTGACAGCCTGAAAAACACACTGGACGGGACCAGCAGTTAGCGTAATGGCTATGTCGCTGTATTCTCATGTAGTCGATAGCGGCTCAAGTCCTGGACCCGGTGGCTTGAACTCACACTGGGCACATGAGCGTGTGTGCCCAAGACCCCGAGAGGAGAATGGAGGAGAAGGGATTGCACTGTGGCCATCCCCCCTGGGAGGTGATTTCTCGTTTTCTGTCTCTCTGTCTCTCTCTGTCTCTCTGGCAAGCACACATGCCCTATAGCAAAAACCTCTCCAAAAAAAAAAAAAAGAAAGAAAAACACACCAGAGGGACCAGCAGGTGGTGTGGTGGTTACGGTACTGGACACTCCCATGTGGCCAACCACATGGTTCGAGTCCTGGACCTGGCAGCTTGCTTTCTTGCTTTCTCTCTCTCTCTTCTCTCTTGTTCTCTTGTCAAATTAAAATAAATAACTGAATAAATAAAATTTAGAAAAAAAAAAAGAAAAGAAAAACACACTGGTCCAGATTTTGGACAAAAGAGAAAAGTGGAGGAGAATGGATTACAGTATGCCCATGCGCCAGTGAGGAGGTTCTTTGTCCTTCTCCCTCTCTCTCTGTTCCTCTGCATCTCTCTCAATGGCAAGCACATGCACCTTCTAGCAAAATATAAACAAATTTCCTTTAAAATAGTAATAATAAAAACGATAGCAGGTGCCCAATAACAGTTAGCTAAGTGTCAGCCTCTGTATCAAGTGCTGGGGTTTACAGATGAACCAGATCCCATCCTTATCCTCCATAAATGATTTATAAATGATTAACTAATCAACAAATAAGTCAATAAGTGATTACATATTGATCAATAAGTGATCAATGAATTTATGACTGTGACTTGTGATGGGGCTCCTAAAGGAACAGGAATGGGCACTTAGCTGGGCACCAAGGATTCCCTCTCTTTTAGGAAGCAAGTCTAAGTTGAGACCTGAAGATTTGTAAGGAGGAAGAAAGCATGCCAGACAGAAAGAATGTGTCTTAGTGCCTTGCAGCTGCTGTGACAGATTATTCCAAACTGGGTGGCTTACACGACAGAAATGTCTCTCACACTTCTGGAGGCCAGAAGTCCCAGATCAAGGTGTCAGCAGGGCTGTGGCTCCCTCCAAAGGCTCTAGGGGAGGAGACTGCCTGCCTCTCCTGGTCTCTGGGACTCCATGTGTTCCTTGGCTGGTAGCATCTGCCTCCGTCTTCACATGGCCTCTCCTCCTCTCCACGTCTTCTCTTCTGTTGCTTACAAGGACACTTGTCAATGGATTTTAGGCCCATACAGATATTCCAGGACGATCTCACCTTTAGATCCCTCACCTTAATTACACCTATGACAACTTTTTTCCAAATAAGGTCAGGCTCACAGATTCTGAGAGGTAGGACTTAGATGTGTCTTTGGGGACCATCATTCAGCCCTGACAAATGTCCCAGGCAAAGGCCCTGAGGCCGGGAAGCATGGCATTAAGCCATGAAGGGCCGGGAGCAGCAGGCCAGGAGCCTAGACTGTGGACAAGGCCCCCTCACCTTACAGCAGAGGTGTAGGACAGTGGACAACATGGCTAAACTTTGCACTAGGAGGCACATACTTGACGGGCAAGGAGAAGGAAACAAAGCAGCGAGGGCCAGGGTGGAGGAGAAGCAGATAGGTGTCGGAGGCTGCCACAGCCCTCATGGTACCCTGGATGCAGGTGGGAAAGATGGACGTAAGAGGGTTCCGGAGAAGGCTTGGAGACATGAATATGTCCTACTTGCCAATGAGTGCAATGTGGGAAGAGAGCATTGACACAGAGCCTGGGACACTCACAGGATGTGGGTGGCTAGAAGGACCTTCTCCCAAGATGAAGGAGGTGGGTTGACCCAGCGCAATCCCCCCAGCAACGCTTACAGATGCCGAGTTGAGATGTGGAAGCGCTGAGCTGCCCAAAATAGCATCTGAGCAAGCCTGTGCCTCTGAGTTGGCCACAGATCACAGGGCTGGTGTGGAGCTCAGCAAACCCTGGTGCTCAGCAAACACTGGCCACATAAATGCCTAAGTGGCAGAGTCTGTCTCAGGTTCCCAGCACAAACAATGCGCTCAGGGTCCCAGTATGCACCATGAGGGACCTGCAGACCTGCCCAAGGTGAGCTCCATGGGAGCCAGTAGGCCCTCTCCCAGCAGTGTGTACTGGGCCACTCCTGTCTCAGCCTCCCCAACACGGGGGCTCTGACACCACAGCCACTGCAGGCCCCTCCTCCTTTAAAGTTCCCCAATTAGCCCAAAATCAGGGATCTAAACACTTAGAAAATGTGCACCCTCAACGGCCTGACCCACCTGGTCATCAGCTTGCTGGGCAGGCCGAGTGTTCCCTGGTTGCCCACCCTTCCACAGGCATCGACCCCATCACCACCCACTCAGACAGAGTGGACACCACAGCCACTGCCCACCTAGCTACACATGCCCCAGGCCCTCCTTCCACTCCTTCTGGACAAGCTGTTCTTTCCTCCCAAAATCCTTTGCTGTTGTTTATACTGGAGGATCTTCTCTCTCCCACCCAGAAACCGTAAAACCTGACACTGCCACCTGCTCTCCTACCTGCCTTCCATGGCCAGGCCTCCACATAGTCAGACACTGCTGCTGACCATTTGGTGGGTGAGGGCTGGGCCCCAGGAGATGTGGCCTCCATGTGGCCCTTAGTGGGAAGATGGTGAGAGTGAGGCCCAGTCTCCAACAGCGGACAGTTCATCCAGGTCAGGAGGTTCAGACAAGCTCCCTCCACCCTTCGCCCCGCAGGCTCAGAGAATTGCCCAGAGGCACCTTCCCACAGAGGCCTCGCTGGGAGGCTGGGCCTGGGGGGCAGGGCCAGTGGGCCTCAGGGGACCTGGACAGTTGGGTTTTGCTTCGTGGATCTGGATAAACTGGAAATGCAAAGGGCCGCACTGGCGTACTGAGCCGGGCAAACTGGAAGTGCTTCAAAGAGCTGGGAGCTGGGCTGGGCGGCCAGTTCACACGGCCATAGCCAAGCACAGCACCATTGCTCAGGCCACCTGCCCAAGGCCCACATACCGTCCTGGCCACCGCTCCTCCCCACTGCCAGCCACCAGCCCCCACAACCCTGCACACAGAGCCCCTCCACAGCGGGAAGCTCCAGGCCAGCCAAGCACAGGCCTCCTCCTACATCAGATATTAATCAAACGCATCCTGATAGTGATCAATGGAGGCCAGTTGGCAACGCTTCCAGGCTCACCTTCCAGCTACAGGAACGCCGAGGATGGCAAATGTGATCTTTGGCAAGCGACGGCACATTGTCTCCCAGCTGTGGGAAAATGCTTAATGCGCAAACATTTCCTTAAAATGAGCTTACAAGGAAACGTTCGCGATGGCCTTATTAAAGATAATCAGCCTGGCTGAACAGGATAAAAATAAATTAGTCCTCATCCGGACTCAGAGTAAGATGAGTGGCCCAGCAGAGCATCCCCAAAGCAAAGAGGGCGGCAGTGGGGGCACACTTTGTGGCCTTTCAGCAGGGTTTTACCACTCCCAGAAGTTTCCAAGTTGGCTGAGTGCAGGAGCCCCCAGCCCCTGCCCAACTCCAAGTACAGGGGAGGTACAGGAGGATGCCGCGTTGGCAGTGACAGGGAGTGAGCTGCAGGCGTGGGGGCCTCCAGGGCCACCACACAGGAATGTCAGGGCCTGGCTGAATTTCTAAACCTGCCATATGGCCCTGCGTCCTGGGACCCAGGCTGGTAGCCAAGCAGGAGCCCTGGGGCTGGGTCCACAGCCCTCCAGGCCCGCCGTATAAAGCCATTTTTCAAAGGTGTTTCCCAACAGCTTCTCTCGAAGGAACTGCCCTTTGAGAAGCCTGCTTGGGTTTGAGCCAGGCAGAGATGTCTGGGGGTTCTTGGCAAAGGCACCAGCCTCCTAAGATCAAAAGTCTCTTTCCCGGTTGCTCACTGCTTCTCTGTGCCAGGTGAATGAGCTGCGGGGGCACAGGGGCCGGGCAAGGCCCGGGTTGTCTTACCAGACTAAGACTGGGGTGGGGGGCTGACCACAGGTGTGCCCCACTGATCCATGGAAACCCCGGCCCACGGGGCTGTGGCTCACATTACAAAAGATCCATGCAGGGCCCCTTCAAACGGGCGCTCCCCGAGGACACTGCACCATTTGTTCAGGGATCATTAGCTGTTTGACAGAGAGAGGCCTAGAGCAAGGGAACGTAAAGCCAGAGGGTTCTCGGGCCCTGCCCGCTGACATGGCGTTGGGCTAGTTGGGAAGATGGTCGGTGTGGGCACGAGGACAGCCTACAGAACCAGCAGAAACTGGACACACCCCACTGGGGACAGGACCTGCCCTGGGCAGTGGGCTGGGGGCAAACAATGCAGGCTTTTCATCCTGCAGCACGGGTGTCGCCAGCTTGTCTCCCTGGCCTTTGGTTGTCAAATCTGGTGGCATCTCCTGGGGTGTGGACACTGCGTGGCCCAGCGTCCATTCACCAGCCTCCAAGAGAGCGACTCCAGACTGTTGCTCATGCAGGAAACCCTGCAACTGCCATGCCCAGCTCTCCGCATGCTGCGAGGCCCGGAACGAGTCCACCCTTCGAGATGCTGCTAATAACCGTAAGTTATCAGGCTCCTCTCGTCGGCATCACGGCTGAGGCCAAGCAGTCCCTCGACGGAACCACAGTCTCCAGGGGAAGGAGAGACTCCTGACATCAAGACCTGGAGTCTGACATGCATGGAGGCTGTTCTTGTAGAAGGCCGGCCCTATGGCCAGGCACCAGAGAAGACTTGGTGTTTACAGCTCATCTGTCCTCACCGCAGGCCGACGAGGTAGGACGGCTGTTACTCCCATTGTACAGATGAGGCAGCCGAAGCAGAGTGTGCACGGCCAGTGGGCGGCAAGTGCAATCGCACCACCCCACAGCCGCATCTGAGGACACACTCCTGGTCCCATACAAGCTAGTTCTGTTGTCTCTGTTTGTTTTGGAGAATCAGCAACTGATGTCAGGGCAGCAGAGGGAGACAATGAGTCCATTTGACAGATGCAAAACCAAGGGTCAGGAGGGTTCAGCCCCTTGACCCAGGCCAAACAGCCATAGATGACAAGGTCAGGACTGGAACTGAGACTGGATGCTAAAACCCACCCCTGCCATCGTTGCCTCGGTCCTTACCCTGCTCTGTTCTCCTCCCTCCTAACATCCAGCACATGGTCGTTCGAGCAAGGCTGGGGTTTGGCATTCACCATATAAAGCAAGAAGAAAAGTGGCCGGCTTCTGAACACTCGTCAGGGAGCAAACACCCATATAGGGTTGAATCACCTTCCACCAAACTCAAGTCCTCCTGGAAACTTACAATGCACCTGTATTTGGAAATGGAGCTTTGGGGGACCAGCAGATGGCGTAATGGTTACATCACTGGACTTCCACATAGTTGACCATAGTTTGAGTCCCGGACCCAGCAGCTTAAAACTCTCACTGGGTACGTGTGCATGCCCAAAATTCCAAGAAGAGACTGGAGGAGAAGGGATTGCAGTATGGCCACCCCTACCCCCTGGGGGTGATTTCCTGCTTTCTGTATCTCTGTGTCTCTCTCTCTCTCTCTCTCTGGTAAGCACACATGCCTTACAGCAAAAGAAAGCTGTCTTTAAAAATAAAAATGGGGCTTGGGACCAGCAGATAGCGTAATGTCTATGTCGCTGGACTCGCATGTAATCAACCATGGTTCAAGTCCCGAGCCCAGTGGCTTAAACTCATGCCAGGCACGTGTGCGTGCGTGCCCAAGATCCTAAGAGGAGAATGGAAGAGAAGGGACTGCGGCATGGCCATCCCCCCCGGGGGGTGATTTCTCGCTTTCTGTCTCTCTCTCTCTCTTTCTGGCAAATGCACGTGCCCTATAGCAAAAACCTCTCAAAAAAAAAAAAAAATGGGGCTTTTGCAGGTGAAATTTTGCAGGTTGAGTTCACACTAGGGTGGGCCCCACCTCTAATATAACAGGTGTCCTTCTAAGAAGAGGGAAATCTGAACTGAGAGATGCACAGGGAAGAAGGCCTCATGAAGATGGAGAGAGATCAGAGGGAGGCAATGACAAGCCGTAGAGCACCTAAAAACACTGGGACACTCCAGATCTGGGAAAGGCCAGGGATTCTTCCCCTGCATCGTCAGAGGGCTCACGGTCCTGCCAACACCTTGCTCGTGGACTTCCAGCCTCCAGAACTGTGAGAGAATACATCTTTATTGCATCGAGTCTCTTAGGCTGTGGGACATTGTCATGGCAGCTCTAGGAAATTAGCACAACACCTCTGCACCCTGTGTTTTGTGGGGACAAACCATGTGGGTCAGCGCCTGCCCTGCCACTGGACCTCCCTGGTCCTGCCATGTGATTGATCAAAGGAGGTGGGGGGTGAATCTTGAAATACACACACACACACACACACACACACACACATATATAAGCCCACTCTTTAAGTGGCACAGATCCCCAGAGTGTCCAAGGATGGCCACTCCGAGGAGCACTTCCTGTTGACACCAGCCCAGAGTGGCCCCTCTCTAACCTCCACCAGTTTCCCTCTGCCCCGTTACTCATGTCCAGTCTGGAGTTCCCCTGCCTGGCTCCTGGCCAGCTCGGACAGGCTGGAGCAGAGATCGCAGCCCTTACGATCCTGCATGCCCGTTGGTCACGCGGAATCACTGCCTCTTAGTTATGCAGCAAAATGATTTGCCAGGTGGAAAGCAAGACCATCCGGTCCCAAGTGCCCCAAACACATTCTTGGCATCTCGAAAAAATGTCAAAGGCATCTGATCAGGGTGAGATTGTTTCCCAGAGGGAACTCTCTGCCAGGCCTGGGAGCCCTTTGCTAAGCCTGAAGGAGCCAGCGATTCTTTTCTTTTTCTTTTTTTCCTCTTTCTTTTTTTCTTTTTTTTTTTTTTCACAAGGGACCCAGTCTCAAGATCGTCTCCTGCCTGCACCAGCCCACATCTGGCTCGAGCAATGTGGACCAGTGCACTTTTCTTGAGTGGGCACCTCTTTCCACTGCTGTCACCTGCTCCTTGGACTGAGGTCTTCACAGGGCATGCCGGGCCTCCACACCCACCTCTCCAGCCTTACTTCCCAACACTTCCCAGTGGCAGGGCTACCAGGAGGGCTCGACGCCAGCACAGCGTTCCTGATGTGCCCCCCTCCCAGCCTGAGCACGCCCTGGCACTGCCTGTCACTTCAGCCTCCATGCCACATCATCTGGATACCCCGACTGTGACAACTTCCCACCATTCTCCTATCCTCACGAGGGTGACTCCTGACCTGGGACGGTCCCCAGCATAAGCTCAATTCCTTCTGCCCATGAGAGTAGCCAACGTGGCCATGGTCCCTGAAGGCAGCCCAGGTGTGCATGATGGGGCTGGGGGTTTCAAACATCTGGAGCCTGCTACCTCCCCTCTAGGACGGGAGTGAGGCGTGTGTACCAGCACATTACCACCAGGTGCTCCTGCAGCGGCCACCATTGGAGCTGAAGGTCCCACAGGTTTATCTGACCACTTTTCTATAGCCATGGGCTTAGGCCATGTCCTCCCTGTCCTGCTTCTCAATGTCCCTGGAGCATAGATGTTGAGCCAGAAGCCTCACACTCCACGGTGGAGCACTGGGGAAGAGAGGCCCCGGGCTTCAGCCCACCCTTGGCTGCTCCAAGGCACAACAGGAGGCCTGGGGCTGGTTCATGCATTCTGCTGTCCGTGCAGTCGGCAGGTACTTACAGAGCACCGAACACGTGCCAGGCCTCATTCTGGGCACTGGGGCCCAGCAAAGAATAAAATAAAGTTCTGGCTCTCATGGAGTTTTACGTTCTAGAAAAGGGAAACAGATAACCTCACAAAGTACTGAATCGTCAGGAAAGTCACGATGCGATTTTGCATAGGAAAACAGAAAAATACGCCGTGACTTTCCGACGGCCTGGTGACGGGGACATCCTGAGAAGTGCATCTTCAGGCGATGTGCACACATCACAGTCACTGACGTCAACCCAGTGGTGTGGCAGGTACACGGCGGCCTGTCATACCCTCACGGGACTCCGGCTTACGGGCAGCCCATCGTGGAAACGTCCTTGGGTGGGGCGTGACTGAACTGCGCCAGCAGCAAATGCCAAGGGGGAAATCAAGTGACGACAGTGAGGGCCCTGGGGACAGAGGGATGGGAGTGGCCCGTGGACTAGAGCAGGCCCCACACGCAATGATGGGGGTGGGGGGCTGAAGAGACCTGGCTGGTGCCAATCACAGCAACTGCCCCACTTACCTGGGCTCCGCCCTCAGTTCTCCAGTCCATCTGCTTCTGGGGGCAGTGGCTGTGGAGTACAAGGACAGGACTGGCCAGCTTGGCCCCTGACCCCGGGTCTCCCCTCCTGGATCTGTGGCCCTGTGTGCAGAGTCGGGCCTCCTCACCAACCCTGGTGGACAGCTGTGTGTTGCGAGGTGCAGACCCTTTTCATTGCCCTGACGAAGCCAGGGAATAGTTTTTCCTAAGTGCACTTCTGAAGTTGGGCAAGAGGAAGCCCACCTGACAGATTTCTGGGGAAATAAGACTGAGTGAATCCAATATCCTCAGAGGTCACAATAGGCCATCAAAGGCAGATCTGCACCACCCACCACCTGCACCCAGATTCCCACTGTCGGCGTCAGACACAGCACCTCATGTGCCCAGGAGACCCAAGTCCCCCTATTCAGGAGAAGGGGGTCTGAGCTGCCTCCCTGGCTGGCAGGCAGAGAAGGCATAAGGGCCACCCCAGACTCACCCAGGGATCCCTACAGCTAAGCGTTGCCCTGGCTGGGTGGTGGGAGATGGTGGCCCCCACACTGCACCCCTCACTAAGAGGCAGCTGCCTTTCATTCCATCACCCAGAACTCAGCAAATGCTGGAGGTCCCTGCCAGCATGCAGATGTCCCTGGCATCCCTCAGTTAAATTGGGCAGGGGCGGAGGGGGATCGGGCAATAATGAAGGGAGTAAAGGCAGTGACAGACCAAGTGACATGCCCAGTACTGACCCTAAGGTCAAGAAAGGCCACCAAAAGGAGACACCCTAGTAAAGAAGGAAGGGGGAGGGAAGGTTCATGCTGGGGAAACTGCTTGATCCTCTGGTCCTGGAGGTGGGGAAACGAGGGTACCAGGGCCATCACCAGGGTCCCCTGTGCTAGAGCTCTGCTGCCCTCCGCTGGCCTTCCCATGTACTGCGTGTGCCCCAGGCAGTGTCTCTCCAGGTGTATTGATCCCACCTGGCCCTCTCCCTGGCCTACTACTGGACAACCAAGGCAGGCTTCTGTGGCAGGTTCTCACCTGTATGCAAATCACCTCTGGGCCCCCTAGCCTAGAGCCAGGGGAGACAGCAAGAAGTGCTTGCATTTCCTGTTACCAAAACTGACTCTGGCATCTTGTGGGCTTATAAGGTACAATGATGCTAGCCCCTCTAGGCCCAGCTGGGGCCACCTCAGGCACCCATTCCGCCCCTTGGCTGCTGGGTCTGCAAAGCAGGTGCTGCTTTCCTGGTGTGCACTTCATGGCAGGCTGGGGAGAGGGGGCTGGGGAGTTGCTCAGTACTGTCTCACAGGCTTTCTCGAAAGCTAGCCACCTAACCCCTGAAACAATGTGAGCATCAAGACCCAGCCTTGGGATCACTGTTCTCCAATAAGACCAAGAGAGAGATGCCCCCTCTGACAATTCCTGATTGCCAAGCCCTTAGGACACTCTTTGGACCCAGCCTGCTTGGGCCTGGATGTGTATGTTCCAGAAGTTTGCAGAGCAGGGAGGGGCGGTGCCCAGTGGGGAGGAAGCAGCCTGAGCACGGAGCACAACAGTGGCTTTCCCAGGAAGGATGCGACCTGCGGCAGCACCCGGGAGTGGTCAGAAATGCAGATCCCTCCCTCTCCACCGGCAACCTTAGTAGCAGGTCTATACAGACTCTGCATCGGCCATCCCTAGGAAATGCCGGGCACTGTATGAGATGCCTTTCATGTCCATAGGCCCCTTTACACCCCACAACGCGGAGGCCGCTTCTGTCCCATCTCGCGTACTAGGGGCCTGTGGCCAGTTGAGAGCAGGGCCCATATCCAAGCCTGTGTGACCACCACGCCCTGCCGATTACCGGTGCTCTGCTGCTGATGAGCAAACCAATGAATCACAGGGCATGCCTCCTCGCCGGGCCCCCAGACCCAAGGTGGCTGAGGATCCCATGGGCAGCTGGAATGCTCCCACCTGGGAGGGCAGCTGGCACCAGCATCACCCAGCTATGGCCTGCCCCACAGACCTCACCTTTGGCCTCAGTGTCTCAGCCCCACGAGAAGTCGCCACCAGGTACCCCCTGCCCGGCTGATGTCCATGGACGCCCAGGATCAAACAGCCTTGGGACCACCGTTCTCAAATAAGACCAAGAGAGAGATGCCCCCTCCGACAATTCCTGGTTGCCAAACCCTTAGACACCCCCTGGTCTCAGCCTGCCTGAGCCTGGATGTGTATGTTCCAGAAGTTTCTTTGAGTTACTTCATGAAGAAACAGCAAGAGAATGCAGCATAGAATCGCTTTGTTTTTATCTGACTGTGTCCCCATTTGATGGGTCTTGGCTGTCTGGAGTCTGTGATTGGAGGTCTCGGTAGAGCCCAGCAGAAAGAGTACCCGCTAACAAGTACAAGCTGGGGACTGTACTGGTCTCTGGCTCCACCGTGGCCCATCACCACAGACTGAGAGGCTCAGCACAGCAGATGCATCCTCACAGTCTTAAAGAACAGAAACCCAAATCGAGGTGTGGGAAGACCACACTCCCTCTGGAGGGAGGACCCTCCATCCCCTTCCAAATTTCATGGCTCCACATGGTCCCTGGCTGCGGCTGCATCACTCCAGCCTCAGCCTCTCTCTTCACACAGCCTTCCCTTCCACATGTCTGTGTTCTCTCCTCTTCTTACACAGATACCAGTTACTCTCTTCAAGGCCCACCTTAATTCCTGTGCAACCGCCTCTTAACGTATCAGCAAAGAATCCATTTGCAAATAAGGTCACATTTGCAGTGCCAGAAGTTAGGACTTGGGGGTCACCACTCAGCCTCTTCAGTGGGGCAGAGGCTAGGGGGTGGGTGCAGCACACCGTGGTCCTCACAGCACAGCCCCGGGCCTGCAGCACCGGCACCATCTGGGAGCTCCCAGCCTCCCCTCCCTGCCCCCGGTCTGCTGGGCCGGAATCTCCGGGTGAGGTCCAATGACCTGTCCAACAAGTCCTCAGAGCTCCGATGGATGCTAACATTCGGGAACCACAGCCCCCCTCCCCACGGACCCATACACACGAGTCTCAGTTATGACTGGATTGGGTATCACACTACTGGCTTATCTTCTGAGACGGAGGGGGTCTGAGTCATTCCAGGGCACTGGAGCCCTCAAAGGCCTACACCCAACTATGATAGGACAGTGGGATGGGGGTGGAATTTGGTGAGGGTAGTCAGACAGGCTGGGCCAATCACCCCAGCCACGGCAGAGCAGAGCCAAGCTACCGCTGATGTGTAGACCGTGTCCTTGGGCGGGAGCAACCAAACCACATCGCTGGCTCTTCCTTCAACCTGAATGTGAGGCACAGCCAGAGCAGCATGGGTGGAGGGGCCTCTGACCCATCCTGAGCACCCTCCTGGCACGAGACCACTACTGCCTGGAAACTGCTCATGTACCATTCTGTCACACTTTAACATTCTGCTGTCTTCAGAGTAACTGTTTTACACCTCTGTGTATTTTGGGATATAATTTTCTTTTTTAGAGAGAGCCTTTTGCTGTAGGGTGTGTATGCTTGCTGAAGAGACAGAGAGGAACAGAGACAGAAAGCAAGAAATCACCCCCCAGGGGGAATGGCCATGCCACAATCCCTTCTCCTCCATTCTCCTCTTGGGATCTTGGGCACACACACACACACACACATGCACCCAGCATGAGTTTTAAGCCGCCAGGTCCAGGACTTGAACCATGGTAGACTACATGGGAGTCCAGCAATATAACTATTACACCATCTGCTGGCCCCTCAGGATATGATTTTAAATCATTGTTCTGAGAAGGGGGCCACAGATTTAGCAGATGCCCAAGAGCCTCAGCACCCCAAGGGCTACAAACCTGAACTGACTCTCACCCTCTGTCCACGCTAGAATCTTCTAGTTTATTTTAAAGCAGCTCGGAACTACATTTTCCACCATCAAGATAGGATGTGGGGCAGGGGAAGATGTTTGTTCATTTATTTAAATATGATCTTTTTCTCTGTTTTCAAAGTTCAGTGTGGGGTGACTTAAAATATTGAAAAGTGGGTCAGCTAATGGTGTGGAGGTTAAAGGTGGCTAGATCGCACATGGCCAACTGTATGGTTCTAATCCTGGACCTGGTAGCTTGAGAAACACACCAGATACTCTATAGTAAAAACTAAAATAAAGTGTGTGTTTGCGTGCACGCACAAGCATGCACACGTGCGAACGCATGTGCGTATGTATGTGTTTTTCCCCCCAGTTTGGCTTCTACATAGACATGCATGTATCAGAATTTAAAATTGTTGACATTTCCACCTAAACACAAGAGATGTAACATGCTGAGGCAGGTGCCCCTTCAACGTAAAAGAGTTTGCCAAACTAGCCCCATAGCTCAGAGGTTAAGGGAGCCAGATCCCACATGGCTAACCATGGTTTGAATCCCAGCCCCAGGGACTTGAAAAACACACTGGGTGCATGTGCATGGGCACTCAAAATCCTGACAGGATAGAGAAATGGAGAAGGGATTAAGAAGTAACCATGCCTCATTGGGGGCTGGGGTTGCTTTCTCTCTCCCTCCCTCTTTCTATCTGCCTGTATCTCTGACTAGCCCACACACCCTCTGTTAATTTTTTTTTTAATTTTGTCTGAAGAATTTGAAAAGATGGGCCAGCAGGTTAACATAGTGGTTAAGGCACTAGACTCTCACCTGGTGAACAGCAGTTCAAGTCCCAGACCCAGTGGCTTGAAACCAACTGAGCATGTTGTGCACAAGTGCCCAAAATCCTAAGAGCAGAAAGGAGAAGGGAGTGTGGTATGGCCAGTCCCCTTGCGGTGATTTCTCACTTTCTCTCTCTCCGTTTCTATCTCTCCAGTGAGCACACACACCCTATAGCAAAAATCTCTCCCCCCCCAAAAAAAAGAATTTGAAAAGGAAATGGATAAAAACCAGCTTGACTATTAAATGCCCTCACTCACTTGAAACTAGGGAACATCCAGAGAGACCGAGAAGCTGGGGCTTGTGCTTAGGCGTACAACAGCCACCCCCCACCTGCCAATACCACACCCAGGTCAGGGCTCAGAGGTCACATGGGGAGCTGATGGGAGCACCCCAAAATGGGAATGACAGACCAATACCAAAGTGGCCAAGCATCATATCTTTTCATCTCTGTCTCCATCTTTGACTCTTCTGTCTTGTCTCTCAACCTGTCACTATCTCTCCATCTCTCAAACTCTCTATTGTCTCTGTCTGTTTCTTCCTCCCTTCCTCTGTACTTTCATGAAGTCACCTCTGCTCCACTCTGCACTTCAAGCTGTTTCTGTGGTAGACCGCAGGAGATGAGCCCTGTGCTCATCCTTCACCCTGAACATTGGTCTCTGGCATCTCCCCCCAACACACACACACACACACATACACACTTTTCTTTTTTCCCTCTTACCTGAGTGGTGGGACACCCTAGGAAAACTTCCAGAACTGAAGTAGCAAGAAATTCTACTATTACTTCTTCGTCCTCAGAGACCCATGAGAAGCTGAACAGGCCAAGTGCCTGGGGGTGGCTGGCCGCCTGGCTGGTGTGCAGGGAGCCTGGTGTTTAGAACATAATGGATGTTGTGCAGGAGCTCCTTAAGAGCAGCCTCCAACTCTCTGCCCAGTGCTCCCAGGCCTGTGCTCTGAGCAGGCAGTGGGAGCCCCTCCCATCATCCTTTCTGCCCAGTTCAGAGCAACTCTGAAGTCACACGGTCTGTGCTGTGTGGGCCACAGTGCAACAACACACCCTTCCTCTCTGACTGTAAAACAAGGTGCTGGGCTTGATATCTAGGGTACTTCTAGGTCTAACGACGAATCTCTGGCACTTCCCTGCCCTCTGAGAAATCTCTGGACCTGGAACTGTCTTGGGTAGAGGCTTCACACCCCCTACCGCCACAACCCATCCCTGTCTAGGACAAGACCCCACCCATTCCCCAGAACCCATCTGTGTCCAGAACTGGACCCCACACACTCCACAACCCTATTCAAGTTCAGCACTGAATCCCAACCACCCCAAGAACCCGTCTGTGTCCAGGACTAAACCCCACCCACTTCACAACCCTATCCGAGTCCATCACTGTATCCCACCCACACACACCCAGAACCCATCTGTGTCCAAGACGATCCCACCTACACCACAACCCTATCCAAATTCAGGACTGAATTCCACCCACCCCCCCAGAACCCATCTGTGCCCAGGACTGGATCCCATACAACCCCTAAAGCCCATCTGTGCCCAGAACTGGACCCCACCCCACCCCACAACCCTATCCAAGTCCAGCACTGGACCTCATGCATCCCCTAAGGAGGAGGAGGAGGCGCTGATGAAAGCCACAATGGTCAGGCTAGGTGCGAAAATCCCAGATAACAGTGGAGGTGGCTGATGAGGCCTCCCAGGACGACCCTCAGGATCTGGGTACAGGCGTACAGCTATTACTGGTACCTGCTGCTGGGTGGGGAGGCAGAGGGACCCAGTGGAAGGTACAGCACCCCATGTCCAGAATTCAGCAGCCAGGATGCTCACAAGGAGGCCCACCTGACAGCTGAGATGAGTGCAGAAAAGTTGCTGCTCCACCAAGACCAGTCACCATGGCTGAGCCAAGGTCTGGAAACCCAGGAGCAGCCATGAGGTCCAAGGCCACAGTGGACACACCGGGCTGAGGGACATAGGCTTTTACTTGGCCTCACCACCTGTCACCATGGGTCCCTGACTCTCCCTGTGCCTCAGTTTCTTGCCTGCAAGACAGGGATGACACCACTTACAGAGTCCCAAGCGTGAACCCCATGCATACCACAGCAGTCGGTGACGAAGCTAAGTCAGGCTGCCCCCTTCTCTCTAAGAGGGGAAGCTCACTGCATGGCCAGAACCATAGCAGCAGCAGGCGGGACCCAGCCCCAGCCTGATTCCAGCCCTGCTGCTCTGGATAGCGGCTAAGGGAAAGGAGCCCAGCCTGTCGCCACTGCACACCTCGCCATGCAGGCCACTTGCCACCTCCTGCAGGGACACACGGAGCCCATAGGGCCTGCAGCCATCCTGAGGTCAGAAACAGGGCCATCCTGCAAGCTACCTCCACTGCCTTCACCTGCTCCATGGTATTTACTGGGGGCTCTCGGAGCTAGGCACATGGCGCTTACGTTCTTACAGATGTTTCAGTGGAATGAAACCAAGAGGGCTGGGGCCAGGAAGGGAGACAGCAAGACTGCTCACCAGCTCTGCAACCTTAAGCAAGCATGCTTCCTAACCTCTCTGAGCCTCAATTTCCCCATCTATCAGTACAGCTACAGCTGGTGACTTCTGGGGGATTAAACAAGTTCATATCCTGGCGCATAAGGGTCTCAGAAAAGAACCTGATAGAAAGCAAGTCCTCAAATAAGACTTCCATTGTTATTGATTACTACCATTATGACTCTCCTGAGAATACCTTTATGGGAAACAAAATTCTGACAACTTATATACATTCCCTGCTTTGTAGGATAGGTTCTTTCACACCCCTCACCTTGGAGGCTCCCATGGGGGCTCCCACAATGACCCTTTAAAACACGCAGATGACAAAATTGAAACTTCTGTGGATCCCGGCTCACTTTCCAGAGATGTTTTCCAACACGGGATTGGGGGTCAACCAACACTGGTAGCACCCTCCAACCAGGCCCAGCCCTAGCCAAGCACACCTCCACCAACGAGCCTCAGGGCGCCTGAGGAGGACTCACCAGGGTTGGTGCCTCCTCAAGCAGAAACCTTCCTTTTCCCTTTTCTCAAAGACTGCTGGGAAGCTCCAAGCTGGTCTGCATGTCCAACCTCTTCCCCCTGCTCATAGTCCTGGCCCTCGCTTCTCATCCCACTGGTACCTCCTGCAGGAATGGAAGCGCCACGTGTTGGGCTTAGAGTAGCCGCAGTAAAGATCTGCAGAGTGAACTCTAGCCTCAGGTAGACTACTTTGTAGTCCTCCTGATGTTAGGGAGCAGGAAATCTACCATCTCACCCACTCATGTAGTCAGAGTACCAGCGCCATGCCAAGCTCTGCCAGGCCCCAAGGGCAAAGGAAGGAATGGAAACACTACGAGTGCCTGCAGCGAGTCCAGGCGGTTGAGAGCACAGGAGCATGGAACAGGGAGGGCAGGTGATCAGAGACGTGAGAATCGCCAAAGCCCCATGGATGCCAGGACCCCTGCTTTGCCCTCTTCATTCCCAGGGCCTCTTGTGGGTATCCCTGCACCTAGGAGTGACAGGATCAAACCAGGATCTCCGTGTCCAGTCATGTGATTTGGGCACAAACTGTGTGCCAAGGTGACTAGGCAGAGGTCACCATTCTACACAGACCCTGCTGGCCAAGACACATGTCCTGCCAAGGTGGGTGAGGGGACAGCCTCTGCACTGAAAAGCCAGAGCCTTTCTGTGATTCTTCTGCCCATAGGGGACTATTTAGGTCATTCGACCACCCAGAAGGGGGCATTTCTATAATTGTCCCCTCCCAAAGGACTATTTTTCAAAATTCACCAACAGCAGCTGTAAGTACTCATTATACATTTGCTGAAAGAAAACAAAGAAAAGGAGGGAAGGCAGGAGGGAGGGATGTTAACTTTGCCTGGGCCAGCCATTCTCCAAACACCCAACCAGCAGCAGCCCCTGGGCCTGATGGTGCAGTGGTCACACAGCACTCTGAGGCTAACCCCCAGGGGAAGGCTCTGGGCTTGTGTCTGGGGTCCTCCCTGAATATTCCAAGCATGCAAATGCCCGTATCTGGGGCTGGCTGAAGCTGGGGGTGGACCATGTCATCAGGACCCTGTTGGATACCTGTCTCTGTCTCTCATAGAAGAAAGAAATGGACGGAATTTTAAAACAATAGCAAAAAAAAAATCTAAATAAATGCAGACTCTCAGGATGCCGCTGGCCATCTAGATCAGAAACATCCGGCATCTGTGTGTCCGATGTACTCCTCTAGGGGATTCCAACACATACGTCTGCAAGGTGCCAGCTGAGACTGGCCAGGCCCTCAGGAGGCTTCAGCAGTGAGCAGGCTATGGAATGTAATCTATGGACCTTAAGTTAGCAAGCTCCCGGTTACCCCAGTCAGTGTGCCGGTTAGCTGTGGTTAAAAAGTAAAGGTTATTAACTGACAGGACTAAGGAGGCAGGTAGGCAGGGCTGGCTCACCTGGCGACAGGTGTTGCTGGGGCCCAGGCCCAGGCCCAGGCGTGGATTAGCCAACTGCTGTCGGAACCAGGGAGGCAGCCAGGCCCGCCCAGGTCCTCTCCAGGTGTGGGCCCCATCGCCCTGGCAAGGCTCTGATTGAATTACCCAGAAGAATAGTGCAGGTCCCCCCCCAGAAATGTGATTAGAGGGCTGGGGCGACGCCACACACAGGCCGCCTGCACGCTGCCCTCAGCGTCTGCTGGCCACTTTGATGTGAGGGGCGTTGTCCAAACCCCACGCCTCCTCCTTTCATTTTTAAGAGCAGTGCGGTGTGCCCATGTTCCACTTGGATGTTTTTTTAAAAAGGAAAGAATTGTTCTAACCTTTTAATAAGAACCGCCAATTATCTCAGAGGCAGGAAACCCAATCCAGGCTGTTCTGGGGAAAGGGAAGATTCCTCCTGCTGTGCTGGGCAGGCAGGGACCACATGAAAGGCCCCAGACCCGCCTGCTAAGACCCTGCTCTGAGACTCCAGCAACAGATTGAGGCCAGGTCCTGGATCCTGTCCAGCCAGCTATGTGCCACTGCCTAGTTCTACCCGACAACACTGGGCCTTTGGGGTGGGAGAACCCCCTATTCTGGCCAACTCTGGATGAGATAGCCAGGGGCAGCCCACTGCCCCTGCCATGGCTGGTCAACATCCCTTCTTCTTTAGGGACACCCACTGCCCCACCCCTACTTGTAGACAGACAACTTACCTACTCACTCCTGCTCATTGATTTGCAGGCTGTACCCTGGATCTATCCCATCAGACTACACTACACAACTTTCTCCCATGTGGGAAACTTCAACACACTTTTCTGGCTCCCGAGTCCCCTCCAACATCCCTCTCCCTATCCTACTGCTCCCTTCGGCAGCAAAATTCCTTGGGACAGCTGTCTATGTCCATCATCTACAATCCCTTCTCTTTCTCCTCCTTCACAGTTCAGGCTTCAGCATGTACAAAGAGTAATGTCACATATATCTACACTATCAAGCTTAATACAGTGACCGTAAGCCCCGCCCAGCCCCCAGAATGCATTCCCATGTATTCTGTCCCACCCTATCCATCTCCCCGTGAGGGGCCCACTCCCCTGGATTACAGGCTTACCATTTCCCTGCATTTCATTTTTAAGTAAACTTATCACCAATGTATGCAGGCCTGTGTGCTCTATTGTTTAGTTTTGGTTTTGATCTTTATATAAATATTGTGCCATGAGGAGACTTCTGGAACTTGCTTTGTTAATTCAACAGTACGTTTCTAAGATGCCTTCACATAGCTGTTTGTAGCTGGAGTTCATCTGTGTTTGGTGGCGTAAGTGAACCTCAGTGTGCATGTGTATTCTGTTGAGGATGTCTGCGATTAGCACTAACACTACTCTTATCAACATCTCACTAGTTTCCTTGTACATGGGCAGAGCTTTCTCTTACAAGTGTACCTAGTAGGAGGAGTACCATTAATACAGCATGTAATACTCAACTACAACAAATAATATCAAATTACTTTCCAAAGAGCTTGTATCAATTCAGATTTCCTCCAAGAATATGTAAAAGTTCCAATAGTTGAAATTGTCAGACTTCTTCAATTTTGACCATCAAGTGAGAATAAGAGTAAAATGTGTCATACTGCTCTTACTTGGCACATTTCTAATTACCAGCGAGATTGAGCATCTTTTCACAAGACTTGAGTGTTTTTCTGTGAAAAATCAGTTCAAGCCCATGTCTGCTATTGCTTTGTCTTCTTAGTAATTTGTAGGAGCAAGATAAAAGTGGTCTAGATAAAAGTCCTTCACCAGTCATATCTGTTAAAAATATCTTCTCCCAATTTGTGGCTTGCCTGTCTACTTCATGGCATCTTTAAAAAAGGAAGTTCTCAATTTAAATTCATTTAATTTATCAACATTTTCTTTTACATATTGTCTTCCATATGTTCTAAAGCTTGCTTTTCATCTCAAAGTCTTTAATCCAACTGAAACGTACTTTTGTGTTAGGTGTGAGGTAGGGATCTTATTTCATTTTCTTCTACACAAACAGGAATTTCCAGCACCACCTACAAGACAATCCGACCCTTCCCCACTCTGTCATACATCAAAGATCTATAGAGATGCAGGACTACTTCTGAGCTCTCTGTTCCGTTAGTCAATTTGTCCCAATGTGCCAACATCACACTGCCTTGGTTATTGTATCTTTAAGAAGTCAGGAATGCTGGTGGAGCAACTCTCTCAACCTTATTCATCGATAGAAAGGATTTAGCTGGTTTTGATTCTACACTTTCATGTAAATTTTTCAGTTTATCAAATTTTGTGGGATGAAAAATGTCATTGTTGGGACCAGCAGAGGGTGTAATGGTTACATCGCTGGACTTCCACATAGTCGGCTGCAGTTTGAGTCCCAGACCTAGTGGCTTAAAACTCATGCCAGGTGTGTGCACATGCATGCCCAAAATCCCAAGAGGAGAATGGAGGAAAAGGAATTGCAGCGTGGCCATTCCCGGGGGGGGGGGGGGGGGGGGGGGGGGGTGATTTCTTGCTTTCTGTCTGTCTCTCTCTGTCTCTCTGGTGAGCATACACACCCTATAGCAAAATATCTCTCTAAAAATAGATAGATAGATAGATAGATAGATAAAAGGAAAGTGGCACTGTTCAGAACTATAGAGTTGGGACCAGCAAGTGACATGTGGTCGAGGTGCTAGACTCCCACATGACCAACCACAGTTCAAATCCTGAACCTGGTAGCTTGCTTTTTCTCTTTCTCTTTCTCTTTCTCTTTCTCTCTCTTTCTCTCTCTCTCTCTCTCTCTCTCTCTCTCTCTCTCTCTTCCTCTGTCTCTCTCTAGTGAGCACATGTGCTCTACAGCAAATTTTATCATAATAAATTAATAATCCTTAGAATTGAGACCAGTAGATGGGCCTCTGGAGTAATGGTTACATTGGACTCCCACAGAGTCGAGTCGACCATGGTTCAAGTCCCAGACCTAGCAGCCTGAAACTCATGCCAGGCACGTGTTCATGAGTGCCCAAAATCCTGAGAGGAGAATGGAAGAGAAAGGATTGCAGTGTGGCCATCTCCCCCAGGGGGTGACTTCTAGCTTTCTGTCTCTCTGACAAGCGCACATGCCCTATAGAAAAAAATCTCTCTCAAAAAAAAAAAAAATTAGAATTATACAGATCTATGCGTTAATTTGAGGAAGACTGACATTATTATGGTAACAACTCTTTCTGTCCGTGAAAATAGGAAAACTCTGTAGTGGGCAGATTTCTAAGAGGACTCCAATTATCCTCACCCTTGTATAATCTGCTTTCATTGGTTTGGGGCAGAATCTGTGAATATTCTCTCTCTTAAGACTTGGGTTATATTAGGTGAGTTAACTGACTTTAATAATGGATGATTATTCTGGTCCGCCTAACTTAAACGGATGAAAAAGAAAAACAAAATTTTTTATAATACAGGCCAGTCATGGTAGCACAGCAGTAACACAACACTCTGCAATGCTGAAGCCATGTAAGAAGGTCATGGGGTCATGCCACAAGGTCACCTCATGCACTCTGGGCACACACATGTGCCCATAATCCTGGCTATCTGAGGCTGGGGTTAAATCATAGTATGAAGATCTTGTTAAGGTCGTCTGTCTCTCTGTCTTCTCATGGGACAAACACTAAAAAAAAAATAGTATAAAACTATTTACATAGCACTTAGATTGTATTAGGTGTTATAAGTAACCTACAGATGATTTAAAGTATATAGAGGGGCTAGCAGGTGGCGTGATGGCTGGGGTGCTGGACTCCCACATGGCTGATCACAGTTCGAGTCCCAGACCTAGCAGCTCTCTCTCTCTCTCTCTCTGTCTTTCTCTGTATGTCTCTCTCTGGTCAAACTGAAGAATAATAATAACATAAAATTAAATAAATGTTTTTTTAAATAAAGTATATGGAAGGATATGCATAGTTTATATGCAAATACTTCACCATTTATATAAGAGACTTGAGCAATCACGGATTTTGGTATCTGCAGAGGGTCCTGGAATCAATACCCCATAGATATAGAGGGATGGTTGTATTTTAAAAAGCAACTGATTTCAGCATAATAATTTGAAAGCCATTTTGCTGAATTCTATTTTTAATATTTTTGGGGTTTGTATGTACGCAATCACCTTATGTGTAGGTAAAGGGTTATATTTCTTCTAATGCTGTGTTTTTTTTGTTTTTTGGGGGGAGAGGTTTTTGCTATAGGGTGCATGTGCTTGCCAGACAAACAGAGACAGAGAGACAGAAAGTGAGAAATCTCCCCCTGGGGGGATGGCCACGCCTCAATCCCTTTGCCTCCATTCTCCTCTTGGGATCTTGGGCATGCACGCACACACGCTCGGTGTGAGTTTTAAGCCACCAGGTCCAGGACTCGAACCACAGTCGACTACATGGGAGTCCAGCGACATAGCCATTATGCCAACTGCTGGTCCCTTCTAATGCTATTTTTATTTACTTAGTTATTTATTGAGCCTTAAATGAGCTGTCTAAATCTCCAATAGAATATGGATTTGGCTGTCCCTAATTTTAAAGGACCTGACAGTAACATCTCCCCTTCTGAAAAGCTATTTACTAGAGGTTCTGGTAGGAATATGTCTACATAAAGAGAATGCAGAGCCTAAGGCAGGTGAGGAGGGCAGCTCTGTGAGGAAGCGGTGGCAGCAGTGGCAGGTTGATTATATTCAGGGGAACTAGTCAAATAAAGTAAATGTATTAAGGAGAATAAAAACCATTCAGAGAAAAGGTCTTATAACTATGGAACAAGAAACTTTTGTGGAGTTGGGTTGAAATTGGAAGCACTGATATAGTCTCATAGTTGTGAACAGATAAGAACCTGGTGGCTTGCTTTCTTAGTTTCTCTCTCTGTAAATCTCTCTGGTCAAACGAATGAATGAATAAATAAATAAGTGAATAAAGAAACAAACAGATAAGAGAGACAGAGAGAGAGAGAGATCTATGCATATATTTCCTGGCTCTGCCCACTCAGAGTGCTGGGCCCAGCAACACCCCAATGGCGATGAACACGCTCACACCACATCTTGGTGCCTAGACACTATTTCCCATTTAAAGGGATGGTCGTCCTTAGGGAAATGGCTAATTTCAGGGGACAAGAGCAGGGAAGGTGTAAAATAAGCCCTCAAACATCTTTTTGTTTGTTTGTTTGTTTTGCCAAAAAGTAAAAAAACATTCATAGAATGGCAGGTACATAGCGATGGACACAAAAGCACAATGAACAGTCTCCCACTGGCCAAAGAGGACAAATGGAACATCACATTAAACATCACAACAGACTAGGCCCACTGAATAAAAGACACCATCACACAGATGAATGCAAGAAAGGACAGAAAGAAAGGGAAGGAGGGAAGGAGACGAAAGTTAGAAGTTTGATGAGGAAAAGCATATTCACACAATTCCAAAGCACCTCCCCCTTATTAACATAAAAGGGAAAGGGCAGGTGTGGGGGGTGGAAGAAGCCAGACACCTTCTTGACCATGTGACGTGAATGAGCACCAGTCATCGGACAAGCTGGAACCATGCACCCACCACCTGACAAGATGCAGCAAAAAGGATGCACATCGCTTATAAGATGTTCCTGCACAAAACGCACAACCTGAGTCTGAACACCAAATCTCACACACAAAAACTATGCACAGATTTTTTTTTTTTTGCATCAAAATAAACTCAGACTTTAATTCCATTTTTTCAATACACTTTTTGTACTTTTTGAAGTTCCCTCATTGACCCGATCTGGGAGCCATTCTACAAAATCACTTGTTTATTATCTGAACTGTTGAGATCATAAAAGTCCAGGAAGACTCAATGACTGTGCAGAAAGATTAAGTCGACACGACCACAAAGCCACTTGGGATTGAGGACCTATGCTCCAAACTGGGACACAAAGAGTTGCGGCTGGATCTGAGCAGGTCCGGTGGCAGCCACCTACTGGCCTCAGCACCCCAATGGTCAGGGTCTGCAGCACTGCAGGAAGGTGTGCGTGCTTGTTGGAAACCTGCCCAATCACTGAGGTGAAGGGGTCAGAACACACGTCAATCTGAAGTGATTCAGGAAAGTTATTTTACTGTGTTTGCCACTTTCCAAGATTGCAGTTGCTCCTGTATTATTGCTGTTATTACTATTATTATCACTACATATGAGCAAAACCAGATTCATGACCTTCACCTTGAACCTGCTCCTCTCTGAGCCTCAGTCTCAGCAACTCTGTCCTTGAGGGTTGCTCCCACTCCCTGGGCAGGAGCCGGTGGGTTGGGGCCCCAACACCTCCGGTATCTGGGGCAGTCCTGCTGGGTACAGCCTGACCCTATGTGCTTCCCCAGTCCCCACACATCCCCACTTCCCAGCCCATGGATGACTCAGACCGAGGCTCTGCTTCTTTGGCACATGTAGCCCTGAGCCTAAGATCCAGGCCACAGGCACTCACCCCACATCTCTGAGTCCCTCCACTGCCCTCCCGGCCCATCCTCCCACATGAGTGCAACCCTCTTCCCCTCACTGCCTCAGCCGGCACCCCATGTCCACTGGGACCAGCTGCCTCTACCTATGCTTCCTGGTGACACCCAGACAAGGGCATCCCATCCCACAGGAACACAGGTCCCCCTCAGATATGCACCCAGGCTACCAGGCGGGCTCCCCCAGCCTCAGCTGCCTCCTCTTACCTCCATCAAGATTTGCAGTACTAACTCCAGGTGTCTTCACCTTTGTGCTGGGTGTCTCCACCCAACAGAGTGAAGCCCTCACTGCCCTGCACCCACCCAGAGGCTAAGAGGTGACCAGAGCCACCATGAGCCACAGAAAACCACAGGAAAGCCCACCAGAGCTGCGAGAGTTGGTCTGAGATGCAGACACTCGTCCTTCCTCAGATGGACTTCCTCTATGGCAGCCATGGTTGCCACTGAGCTCCACAGAGCATCCGGCTGGTTGGGGTTGTGGGTACTGCAGTGATCCCCTCAACCCAGCCTCCCCAGCCAACACAGTGAGCCTGAGCTAGCCTTGTCGAAGTCAGCCTGAGCTGCCATTCAAGCAAAGATTAAAGGTCTACACTTCTTGGAACATGAGCTTTGGGGACCAAATATCCATGTGACCTCAGCTTGAGTTAGAGGCACCTGTCCCTCCAGTCTCTCCCTGCACCAGACACACACTCCACTGAACACTCCCCCAAAGAATGTTGGCTCTGGTTCCCCTGTCCTGCAGGCAGAAGAGCCTCCCTGACAGGCACTCCTCTCTGGACCCAGCACATGTCAGAATTACCTGCTGCCTGACAGGGAACATCAGGGGAACTTCTCTGCACATAGCCCCAAAACCAGAATGCAGGCTGGACCTGCAGAGTCAGAGCTGGGATGTGCAGACTCAGGACTGAGGGCAGAGGCATCCTCCACAACATTAAACTAGACTCACTCCAAGGTGGGGATGTTGCAATGCCAGCCAGTTCAGTGGGCCCTGGCTTCAGATATATCTCAGGGACTTGTGAGATGTCGACGGACGGAGCAGCCTTCAAGTTGGCCTGCAGGAAAAGAGCAGCTGTTCTGGGGATCTCAGGGTCCACTTCGCAATAAAAATAAGGACAAGTGAAGGAGATCTCGCCACTAGATGGCGCCAAATCTTAGCAGAAGGGGGTTGCTGCAGAAACAGTTGATGTTAAGGGTAGTTGATGGGGTGGGCCCACCCGAGGGACCCAGAGAAGCACCTTGCTCTCCACTATTCCAAGAGCCCCTCCCCACCCAAAGCCAGCCTTCCAAGAAGGCAGTCTGCAGAGGGGGCAGATCTGGGAGTGTCCTCACAGCACCCCATGACCCCCCAAACCTGAGGGATGTCAAATAAACACCAGGATCTCAGATGAGCTCCAAGACTGACCAGAAGCCGTAATGTAGTGGACATGTGAAATGATCACCAGGACTTATAAAACTCTGAGCACCACACTTCATGACATATCAGGAGTCACTTTTTTCAGGTATACCCTCCTCAAATCCCTTTTCCCAGACAAGCTGGGGGATCACTTCCTAGTGTGGAATAGGCACCTGAGCCTTCTCTTCCTCTTCAGTGGCCCCCACTACAGACGTGTCACTAATCAACACCAGCTTTTTTTTTTTTTTTTTTTTTTTTTTTAGCTATAGGGCACATGCGCTCGCCAGACAGACAGAGAGAGACAGAGAGACAAAAAGCGAGAAATCACCCCCCAGGGGGGATGGCCATGCTGCAATCCCTTCTCCTCCATTCTCCTCTCGGGATCTTGGGCACGCACGCACACGTGCCCGGTGTGAGTTTAAGCCACCGGGTCTGCGAACCACGGTCAACAATATGGGAGTCCAGCAACATAGCCATTACGCTAACTGCGGTCCCACCAGCTTTCTTTTCTGATCCACAGAGGCCTCCGGGAACCATTCCGCCATTCACTTACGTTGACACTTGAAATGTGAAAGCCATTTGTGAGTCTGATCTAGGGACACTGTGGCCTTCCACACACTTCACTTTCCCCAGCTCAGCCCCCTCGGGCACACACTCCAAGGACAAAGCAGGGTCACACAGGCATGCATGCAAATAGGGAAAGGTGCCCCTCACTGCAGGTAGGCAGCCCATGCCAGGACACACCCTTGCAGCCAGACACCCTTGTGCAGTGCACAATCTAAACAACCTTACCAAGCAGCCCTGCACCAGAACTGGAGTTGTGCGCAAATAAGAATGATTCTCTTAAGTCTTTGCATGGCTTATTGATAAAAATTACTGGCATTCAGACCCATAAAGAAATAAACCCAATCACATTCATTCAAATAGCAAACATAGCCAACATTCTCTTCGTGTAAAATCACCAACATCCCAGCCTTAATGCCCTGGAAACCTGCCAGTTAAGCAATGCAGGCCCCATACGGGCCTCTGGTCCCTGAACGCCACCGCAGCTAAGGCACCATGGAAGATACAGCGCTCATAGGGCAGGCCATGGCTTTCTGCTTTTCTTCTTAAAGGTCCCTGTGGAGTCACTCTATCTCCTTACTTAAAAAAGTGAAAATCTCACTGAAGCAGCTTACAAAACGAAGTGGCATGGCGTGGTTGCTGCCGCTCTGCAGGTGCTACAGAGAGAAGCTGGTGGTGATCCTGTTGGGCAGCAAATGAGGGGCTTGGCTCCTTGTCCCGGCCTCCAGCTGTCCCCAGCTCAGTGGTCCCAAAGGAAAGGCCTCTTCCCGCCTGGCCATGGCCTTCTGCCTCTTCCACGACCAACATCTGTCCCAGGCCAGCAGCTTCAACCAGGAAGGAGACCTGGATGTCACCTGCACAGCCGCAGGTGAGGGTGGCGGCTCAGCCGCTCTATCAGCTCCTCCTCCTTTGGCTCCTCCAGGATATCCCTGAGGAATTGGGAAGAAGATGGACTACGGGTAGCAGGTAGGTGGGAGGCCCACTGTCAGAGGACCTGCTCACCACCTGCTGCCCCTGCCTGCCACCTCCTGCCCCTGCCCCCCTCTCCAGCTCTCATCTTCACAGCTCGAGACCACAGGGGGCACCTGCCCCACCCACACACCTGAACATAAGCTCCACAGACACCTCGTAGGTGGCCTCCTGGGTCCCAGCAAGAGGCTGCAGGTGACGGCGAGGGTACCACCTGTGGAGGAAGATCTGACAAGTGGGAGGGAGGGAAGGGTGGCCAGTGAGTGCAAGCCCTGCCTGGAACCAGCTTGCCCCCCACCACCCTCCTCACTGTTGGTCTCGTGTCCACCACAGGGAGCTAGATAGGAGGCTGCCTGCTCCAGCCAAGCAGGGACTTGACGCCCAAGTTCCCCAGCCCCAGGGGTCTGAGGATCCCAACAGGCCAAATATCAGGACCATCCAAGGGGTCCTAGCAGCCAAGACTAAGACGATGGGGAGGACTCAGACTGAAGCAGGGCCATGGCTTCAGGGTACAGATGCGGTCACCGAAGTTCCGGGCAGAACCAGTGGGCAGCTTCAGGCCCTCTGTCACTAAGTTAGAAATGACCACGGAGAACCACACAGGCAGGGATTTCTGATACCTCCAGGATCAGAGCCAGGAACAGGTTGACCCAGATGACAGATGACACCAGCCACCACAACACAAAATAGACCTTCGACCACCTGCAGGGACAAGGAGGCCCACCCAGAAGGCTACCGTGAGCATGGCAAGAGCATTCAAAGAACACAAACAAGAACTGGTGCCCAGATGTGACAAGTCTGGACTCTTGACCAGTAATCCCAGGGAACAGAGGCTATGACCACTCTCATTCAGAAAGGATCAAACTGAGGCTTAGCAATATGCAACAAATTGCCCAAGGTAGCTCAACCAGCAGGAGGTCGAGCTGGGATTCAAACTGAGGCCCATCTGCTGGGCTGGTATGAGCTCTACAAGCTCCAGGCTGAATTGTCTTATTTGCTCAGCCTCCCCAGGGATCTCTCACCCCCACAGAATTTCCCAGAAGCCCTGGTCAAACACACAGTAGGCCACATTCCTCCTACACCCCAATAACCTCAGGAAATGTAACACAGGGTCAGGGCATGGCCTGAGAGCTGCAGTGGGATGTGCAGGGGAGGGATAAGACCACGATGTCACCCCAGCAGGCATTCCTGGTCAAGGACAGGCTGCCTGCCTGAGCCACACCCTGGGCACTCAGTACACTGCCCAGCAGGAGTGGGACCCCTGGTCTGCACTCGGAACCATCGCTGCTGGGGAAGGGTGACTTACGGGCCCGAGTAACGCCGGTAGGCGTCCAGGAACACCTGCCAGTTGTTCACCACCATCACGTTCCACAGAGTGACCAGGGCAGCCTGTGGGGCAGCAGACACAGGTCCAGGAGGATGTGGAAGGCAGGGAGGCAGAGGGAGCAGGGGCTGGGGCAACAGCACAGGACTCACCGCAAAGTCGTCAAAGTTGTTGGCCCAGTACTCCAGCTGCTCGAAGCTTCCACAGGGCGCTGAGCTGTTGGCAGGGGCCAGGCTGGGGAACAAAACACACCTGGGTCAGCGCTGAGGTCCAGGGCCACACACACCCAGGACCTCTGGCACAGGGTGGACCTCTCTCTTGGGTCCCTGTGATACAGGGAAATGGAAACGTGCCTTCTGGCTCAGAAGTTCTGTGTGGACAGCAGCTGAGGGGAGGCACATCCTTGCAGCTCAAGGGCCTGCCTGGCTCTAAGTCTGAGGCCTGGCACTTCACATGCCCCTCTCCTGCCATAAGTCCGGCCTGGCCTGAAGCTCCAAAGCAGGGTATGGTGGAGGGAAACAGGACTGCTCTGAGCAGGGGACATGCTCAGAGGAGCATACCCAGCAGAGGTGTGAGGGGAAGGGGGGATGAAGGATGTCCTAACCCAGCATTTTTAGCACCTTTAGATTCCACCCACCTGCTATTTCCTTTAGCACCTTTAGACTCTACTTTACCTGCTATTTCCAGGAGCCACAATGACACCTCGAAACAAGCTGATCCCGATGATAGCGAATACGTAGTACACCACCTAAGGAGGCCAAGGACCCAGTCAGAACTGCCGGGCAGGTGGCACCTGAACCTCCACCTCAGATGGCATCTCCAAAGCTAGGCTGACACCATGAGGCCAAGCCCCTCTGCCCTAGGGCAGGCGTCCTCAGCCTGGCCGCTGCTTCCAAACATACACAGCTGGCTTTCCCCAGGGCTGGGGCATCCAAACACCAGCGAGGGTCTGGTAAGTGTGTTCACAAAGCTCCCAGGTGGCCCCTCCTGGCTGCCAACCTGCACGCAGTGGGCAGGGGGGAAGAAAGGGGGAAAGAACCACAAGAGAGCCCAAAAAACAGACTTGAAGGTATGGGAAAGAGGAGCTGAGCAGTGAGGACATCAGGGCTGTTGGTCTCTAGCTCAGTGTTTTCCCCACTCCCAGGACAGACAGAACAGTCCCTTCTCTGGACTCCATTGAGGACAGAGAAATTGAGCCAAGAGAAAACCACCACAGTGGGAGGGAGGGACCCAGCCAGGTCCCAGCCACACTCCCAACATCTACTAGCAGGAGTCTGAGGGGTAACCCTAGCTGAGTCTGCAACATACCCCAAGCTAAGCAGGTCCCCTTTCTGGACTTCAGTCTCTGCTGTGTAAGTAAGAGGTCTGGGCAAACAATGCCTGATGCGAGATTCTATCTCCAACCTCCAGGAGAGGCAGTGAGCCCATGGGGCAAAGGCCAAGAGCAACATGTGGCTGCCGAGGGGTTCCCCACCCACTGTGGTGTTCAGAATAAAAGGACCAGAACCCACAACCCCAGGGCTGCCTGAGACCCCCATTACTGTCCCTCGGATGCAGAGTGTCTCCAGGCTCTGTCAGATCCCAGGCCTCCCTCTCTGCCGAACTCAGACACAGGGCAGAGCCAAGCTCGGCAGGAAGGTAGGCCCTAGGAGGGGACCGGAGGTGCACCACACTTTTTAACTGACAAACATGTGAGTCTCTGAAACCATCTAAAAATAAAGCATCAACCAAACCCTCAACCAGGGCTTCACCCGACTTTTGCAGGTCTCTGGGAGTCAAAATCCTATACCTCTTTTTCCTTCTGTTTGTTTCTCAATGTGGTCCATGACCCAGAAAACATGAGGGCTTTGAGAGCTACCACAAGGATCTCTGGCATGGAAGGGTGCGTGGTTAGGCAAAGCCATCCGAGCTCTGAGGTTCTTTCACTGGAATGAAGGGATCAGTTCTGGCTTCTTGCCGAACCCCAAATCTCTGTGGCCTCAATCATCTTTGCTGCCACTCTCCCACAAGGCCCCAGGACTCACCACCAGCATCCCGCCAAATGCCCGCATGTTCTGGATCAGGCCCAGGATGGTGCTGGCCACCACAGCCATCGGCTGAGGAAAGAAGCAAGCACAGCCCTTACTCACCTGCCAGGTGAGGGGACACCAGCCCTGCCCGCCACCCTGACTAGAAGGGCAAGCCAAGACACGGGAACTACCTGGATACGCAACCACAGCCATCCATGCACACCTGACACGTGGACACTACCCACACCCCTGCCTCCATCCTCACACATCTGCCCACATCCCTACACACACCCCACAGCAATCCACACACCTGGACACACCTACACTCCCACACCTCCACCTATCCACCTATCCATACATACCTGTAAATGCACACATCTTACACACGCCACCTACCCACCCATACCTGCACACACATCCCACATCCACCCGTACACATCCTCACAACCCAGACACCCACATCTGCCCACGTGCACTCATATACACCTGTGTACACTCCCCGCATTTAGACATCTCCACCCACCCTGCCTCATGTAGGTGTCAAGTTCCCCCAAGTCTCTGGCAGAACCCTAGCCCAGGACCTCAGACCACATTCTGCCTTCCAACTTGCTAAGGCAAGGTCAGCTCTTCTGTGGTCTGGAGGTGGTGGGTCCACCCTGGTGATCAAGTCTGAGAAAGGGGAATCCAGAGAATTAGGCAGGACACCTCACTATATACAGCCGCTCCTTCCAGATACAACCTGAGCCTGAGAAAGGCTTTCCGTCATCTTTCAATTTACTTGCCTAGTACAGTCAAATAAAGTAACGAAGCTGGCCTAGCAGATGGAAACCAGTATGTATGTACCATACACATGTGTGTATGATCATGTGCATCTTGTACATGTGCACATACATGTGTGTATGTGTGCACATCTTATACAACTTATATATGGATGGGTGTGTATGCACGCATGTGCAGGCACTCCTCACTTAATGACCAAGTTCTGGCCCTACTGCATTGAGCAAATTGGTTACTAAGTGAGGAACTTAAAGGCAGATGTCTTGTATTGTGTTGAGGCACCACAGCGGGTGGATTTTTCAATAGATACAACTTGACTCCTCACAAGGAGAATGAAACCCTACCTACACAAAAAGCATACATTAGATAAGTGCCAGAAAGCCACAAGACACCACAACACAATAAAATAAATCCAACATAACAGTGTTAGTTTATTCTGAATACTACTATGGGTGCACTATAAAGCACAAATATATAAGCGAAATACATAGTCTCATGGGACTGTGAATGCTTCATGCAGTGAATACTAACAGACTGCAGGAACCAGGCAAAGACCGACAAAGCGGATTCCTGAGATTCATGCAGACTGAGAAAGGGCTCTGCACTGGAGAACTGTCCAAGCAGTCGCAGTTGTCAAATGGGTAGGTTGTTACGTGAGGAGTGGCTATCTATGTGTGCAATTATCCATGCATAAGCTTGCGTATGCATGTACATGTGTGTGTGGTCGTGTGCACACACATGCACATGACTATGCTTAGATGTTCACGTCTGTGCTTATGTGTACCTATGTGTTTTAAGTGTATGTGTATAATCACATGTGTAACAATTTGTGTGTGTGATCACACTGCCTATATGATTCTGTATGTGCACGATCACATGTACCTTGTGTGTGTGTGTGTGTGTGTGTGTGTGTGTGTGCCTGTGTGGTTATGTGTAGGTACACGACTGTGTGGCTAGGTATATATGACAAGTGTGCCTCTGGGTATGTGTGTGCATATGACAACATGTATTCATGCATGTTTGTGTGTGTGGTTACATGCATGACTGGATATGTATGTGTGTGTGCAGTCATATGTGCCTTGTGACTACATGTGCCCATGCATACGTTCATGCATATGCATGCAAATATGTATGAAGATATGCACACAGAACCCACGGGCCACCTACACTTAGGAAATACTACAAAGCTAGGTTAACCTACAATTGGGGCAGGCACGCAGCTCCAGGGAAGGATGCATGCAGACAGACGTAGGACCTGGAGCCCGATGTCCCCAGGGTTCTTTCCTCCTGAAAAGCTCTTAGGAAACAGAGCTAGACAGATCACTAAACAGATCAGCCTGACCATCCTGGTCACCCCAATCTCTCCCCACCTTCAAGGTGACTGTTTATTCCTATTGGGTACATTAAGAAAAACCGAGGGGCCTGCTCCATGGCCTGGCAGTTAAGGGAGCAGAATTCCACATGGCTGACACTCACTTTGAACCCAGGCCCCAGCGGCTTGAAAAACATGCCAGGCACATGTGTGTGCATGCCCCAAATCCCAACAGGACGGAGAAATAAAGAGATTGCAGCATGACAACACCCCAGTGGGGGGGGTACTTTCTCCTCTCCTTCTTCCTCTTTCTGGCGAGCAAATGCACCCTCAAACAAACAAAAGAAAAACTGAGGCCCAGTCACAGTAGCATACTGGTTCATGCTACTATTCAGTAGGCTAACGCCACATGGAAGGCTTCAATTCCTTCAGGGTCAATGCCTGACCCATTCTAAAAGCTAGAAACAGTGGCATGCACCTGTAATCCAAGCTACTCAGGGCACTGAGGCAGAAGAACTGAGATCCTATCTAAGCAAAAGAGGAAAAAGGAAACCGAGGCTTGGAGATGGTAAAGAGCTCTGCATCCCAGCTCGAACCTGTTTTGGGTCCTCAAAGTAAGCACCAATCCTGTGCTCCCATTTCTGCCCATCTTACTTCTACTCTCACCTCTGCCCCATTAGAAGCAGCCACTGGGAGCTGCTCCTGCCAAAGTCTTTCCAGAAACCTCAGAACACCTGGGAACATGCCCCAGATAGGCGCACGAGCTGCTCCTCCCACTGGTCAAGGGCATCGCACCAGCCACGACCTCAGGGGCCCTCGCTCTCATCACCCAGAAACCCTCCACCTTCCCATTACCCCACCCTAGCTCCACAAGGATGAGGAAGAGGGCAGAGGGTACCCCGGGGGGCCCCAGGTAAGAGAGTCCTCAGCCCCCCTGCCCCGGGTGGAGTGGGGTCGGGGTCTGCACACCTTCATGTTCGGGATGATGCGCAAGAACCGGAACACAATGAGCATGTTCACCAGCCGGGTCATGTCCCACAGCGACAGCAGGCCCAGCATCTCTGGCTTCCTGGAGAGAGTCACAGGAGACAGGTCAGGAGAAGCCCAGGAGGGAGCAAGAGGACCACAAGGATACAGGTGGGCACAAGAGACAGAGACGCAGAGATCCTGGCCATTCTCAGCCACACCTCCCGGCACAGCTTCACTGTGGTGTGGGGCTAGGAGGCCCTCCAATCACGAAGGAGACCACTGAGGTTCCAGCGCAGGGACTTTCCTGAGCTCAGGTTCCTTGACCCGACTCTATGCCCTGACGCCATCTGACTCTGTTCCTGCTCCACCCTATTGCCTTGGCATCCCTCATGGCCTTTCGTGCTCTCGTTTCTACTTATCTTAAACCTGCTCTCACCCAGAATGTCACCACAAACCCCAAGGACAGCAATTCAGACAAAGCACAGGCCACACAGCATCACTGCTTCTGAGGCCCATAAGGGCCTCCCGCCTGGCATCCAGGTGCACCAGTCCCGCCTGTCTTCCCCAGATAACCTACTCCTAGAGGGCTTTCCAGGGAGGTGACTGAACAGTAAGTCTTTTGGCCCCATCCCCTGTCTCAAGCATCCCCCAGCCACTGCACCAAGATCTGAAAGAAGGACAAACAGAGGTACCAAACAGACCAGCCCAACTGAGGGTCCAAGGCCAGCACGTGTGCCTGCCAGGCTCTGTGCCCTCCTCCCATCTCTGCAGCTGTGTTTTCCACCCACACTGTGGGCACACAGAGGCTCCCAGTGCTGGCCCAATGGTTGTCATGATCCTCGGCAGAGCAGACCCACTGACAAAGGTGCTGGCACAGGACAAACACCCGACCATGATCTGAGCATCTGGTACCCCCACCCAGGCATCCCTCTACATGGCCAGAACAGGGCATAGTGGGGCTCAGTGAAAGGACCCATGCTGGCCAGATCCCCACACGCCAACCTTCCTACCAGCAGAGAGACTCGGGTCCATCCCAGTGGTCACAGGTCCCCTAGACCTGAGCCGGAGGCTGTTTCCAGCCCCCAGCAAGATGGGGCCACATGTTCCATCATGGTGCTAGGAGAGACCCTGCCACCATTGCAAATGATGCCTCAGAGGGGCAGCAGCATTCCCACCCTCTGGGAACACAGGCGTTCTGAGTGACCAGAAGAGCTCCACTCCCACAATCCTCAGCTGGTAGGACCAGTCCCTGTCCAACAGTCCCACTGTCTGCCAGTGTCAGAGTAGTCGAGAGAGCAGCCCCTGGACCCATGGGGCAGCTGAGACCCTCCTGGGAGCGCTAGATGGGGTCTGTAGCTGGAACCTCCCTTGGTTCTCCTCAGTCACATACCAGCCTGGGTGTGGGAATCGGTACACTGCCAGAGTGGAGATCTCCAAAACCTTTAATTACAAAAGAAAAGAAGGCATCGCTACAGCAACGCTACCTGAGGTGGCTTTCGAATGAACTGCGAAGTTCACGCCTAAGATTTCTCCCCAAAAGGGGCTTTCGGGGAGAAATCAGAGCTCGGCCCTTGCCCATACACACTGGTTTCAAACGTCAGGACTCCTAGCAGCTGGAAAGACAGTCTGCCTTGGGAACTGGGGACCCACATGGTATGGAAGAAGCTACTTAGTCAAGGATGGATAGAAAGGCCCTCCTCAAATCCTCTCCACTCGTGTTCTGAGGGGGATACTGGCTCTAATGGGTCAAAAGTAAGTAGATGTCACTCCGATTAATGCTGCTGTGACACACACACCGCATGTCTGGGGAAAGGAGGAGCTGTTTCCTGAGGACACCTGAGTGCCTGACACCCCCATGCTGAGGTCACCCTATGAATCAAGCATTAGAGGCTGTTCCCAGGGCTAGGTCAGCCGGCGAGGGCTGAGGCACCTTTCGGGGTCTCTTCAGGGGTCAGAATGGCATCCTGCCTCCCTCTGGCCCTCAGACACAGCCCCCACTGGCTGGCCCACTGCTGGCCAGCTCAGTTGGGGAAAGCCAACCCCCATGTCACTCAAGGCCGCAGCCCACCTTCCTACAGCCCTCCAGCCCTCATGGGAGCCTGAGATGGACACAGTGCAAAGCTGCAGGTGGAGCTCATACGACGTGCCCAGGAAGGCCCAGGCCTCGGCCCATCCCAAACTTTACCAGCAGGACTACAGTGAGAATTCCATCAAATACATTGCTGCGGTAGGACAGGTAGCCTTGCGGACCCAGAGCAAAGATCTTGAGCAGCATCTCCAGCAGATAGTACAGGATGAAGACGCAGTTGAGAATCTGATGGGGCAGAAGAGGGCCACAGAGTAAATCACCACGCTGGCCCTGCCTGGCCTTGCCCACCAGCAGCTGGGCCCGTGCAGCCATTTAGTCACTTGGCTTGGCTCTGGGGCCTGTGAATCTCTCTGTGGAGGCCAGAACACCCTCTAGGCCATGAGGCCCTTCTCCTCCCACTTCCCTGCTGTTCTTTCCTGGGCCCTCATTCTTCATAAACAGGTATCCCCGCTGCCCCCACATCTCGCTCCATACTCTCTCCTTGGGTGATCTGTGCACTACTCATGGCCCTGATGACCACTCAAATACCAGTGACTCCCCACCTGCACCCCTGCCCACACTGGGCCCTCCATCCCCGAGCCGATGCCCTTCTATGCTTGATCTCGACCCTGGAGCAGTGAAGTCACTCTCCACCCTCCCACCCCTTCTCTACCACGTGGCTGCCTCTTAAGGCCACTACCTAAGCCCATGCCCCCACTATCTGTTCCTTGGCCCCCTCATCGGCCTCCACCTCCCACCTCATCCTCTCAGGTCCAATTTCCACAAAGATATCACAGCAATCTTTAATAACACACAGGCTGGCAAACTCTTAGCTCCCTGATACAAACCCTTAGCTCACAGGAGCACCTCCCAGTACCTGGGGATGATAGTTTCAGAGGGGTCTCCTCATCAAAGGCGGTCTTGGCCACATTTTTTGAGGCTAGTAAGTAAAATGTTGAGTAGCTATGCCCTTAAAAGGGCCACTAGGGACCAGCAGGTGGCATGGTGGTTAAGGCACTGGACTCCCACATGGTCAACCATAGTTCGAGTCCCAGACTCAGCGACTTGAAACTCATGCTGGGTGCATGTGCATGCATGCCCCAAATTCCAAGAGGAGAATGGAGAAGAAGGGATTGTGACATGGCTATCCCCCCAGGGGGTGATTCTCCCTTTCTCACTTACTGTCTCCTTCTCTCTGGCGAACACTTTCTGCAATGGGAATAATTATAGAGCGCCATAAAATGCTGGAATTCTTCAAAATCCCCCCAAGTGACATCATCTGACCAGAAGTCTCTCGAAATCAAGCAAGCTCCTGTGCTTAAAAACTGTCATTAAAAAGATAAATACTGGGAGGTGGCCTAATGGTTAAGGCACTGGACTCCTATGTGATGGACTACAGTTCAAGTCCAGACCCAGCAGCTTGAAACTCATGCCAGGCACATGTGCACGCATGACCAAGATCCCAAGAGGAGAATGGAGAAGGGACTGTAGCATGGCCATCCCCCCTGGGGGGTGATTTCTCACTTTCTATTTCTGTTTCTCTAATGAGCACACATGCCCTATACCAAAAATCTCTTCAAAAAAATAGATAAATAAAGATAAAATACTAATGGTATTTTTTGGTATACTAAGAGAGTTAGATCCCATGTAGCCAACCACAGTTCGAATTCTGGCCCAGTAGCTTGAAAAGCACGCCAGGGCATGTGTGCATACATGCCCCAAATCCCAACAGGATGGAGAAATGGACAAGAAATTGTGGTGTGATCACACCCCATTATTGGGGGTGCTTTCTCCCTTTCTCTTTCTCTATGATTCTCTCTCTCTGGTAAGTACATGGGCTCTCTGGCACTTAAAAAAAATAAAGTAAAATACAAGCCAACTATATCCAATTTGACATTTACCAGGAATAAAAACCAGCCACCCTTGCCACATCCTATTCAGCAAGGAATCTGAACCCTCTCGCAGGAAAACAAAATTAAAAAATAAGGCTTGGAGCGAGCAGATGGCACAGTGGTTATATCACTGGACTTCCACATGGCCAACCATGGTTTGAGTCCTAGACCCAATGGTTTGAAAATCAAGCTGGGCACATGTGCGTGTGTTCCCAAGATCCCAGGAGGAGACTGGAGGAAAAGGGATTGCGGTGTGGCCATCTGCCCAGGGGGTGATTGCTCACTTTCCTTCTCATCGTCTCTGTCTCCTCTCCCCAGCTGAATACATGTCCTAAGACAAAAAGTCACTTTTTTTTCTTTTTTTGTTTTTTTTTTTTTGTTGTTTTTAGCTAGAGAGCACATGTGCTCAGCAGAGAAAGAGACAGAGAGGGACTAAAAAACATCCCCCATAGGAACTGGTCACACCACAACCCCTTCTCCTACATTTCTCCTTCCTTTCAAGATTTCGGGCATGAATGCACACCTACCTGGTACATTTCTCAAGTTACTGGGTCTGGGACTCAAACCACATAGCTGGTCATATGGTATCTGGTTGCCTTAATGACCAAGCCATGGAGATGATGCAAAATTAGATTTTCTTTGAGCCTAAAATAGAGGAATTTCAGCCTTTCAGTGCAGTAGAGTGGAGTACTGCATGGAGGAAGCTGGATCCCTAGGTTGACTGGGATTCAATCCTCAGCCCCAACAGTTTGAAAAGCATGCTGGGTGTGTGCCCAGCATCCTGATGGAATGGCCAATTGAAAAAAAGACTATGGCATGACCAGGCCCCACTGAGGGTTGCTTTCCCTCCTTCTCTCCCTTCTTTTCTCTTTTTCTCTCTCAATTTCTGTGTATGCACACACACTCTGACATAAAACCGAAAAATGAAAAAAGAAAAAAAAAAAAAAAAAGGAATTTCAACTTCCAAGCCAGGAAAGTCATTTTTCCAATTTTCCATTTTTTTTTGGTTTGTATTTTTCCCAGCAGCTTGCTTTCTCACTCCCCTGACCCTCTGGTCAAATTTTAAAATAATAATAATAATAATAATGGTGAATAAAATTAAGTAATTCTTTTTTAAAAAATTTAATGACTTTCATCAATTTAATATCATTCATAATATACTGTGCAAAAATACTTTTAAAAAATACATCCTTGGGCCAGTAGATGGTGGAGGATAAGGTGGCTGGATCCCACATGACCAACTGAGAGTTTGAGTCCTGGACCTGGTGGTTTGAAAAACATACCAGGTATACATGCCTGTGTGTCCAAAATCTGGAGAGGATAATGGTGGAGAAGGGTTTTGCATCGCCATTCCCCAGAGGTGCTTTCTCATTTTCCCTCTCTTTCTGTCTTTAGTAAGCACATGTGCCCTATAACAAAAATTTGAAGGAAAAAAAAAGTATTAGGTCATTGGGAAAGTCATGACATAGTTTCCTATACAAAAATGCACCATGACTCTCCCAACAATCCAATACATTCTTTGTTAAGGCACTGCCATAAAATAACATAAGGATTGTTCTGCTATTTTGCTAAAAATACAAAATGGAAAAATATTTTAAAGCCCTAAGGAATCTGATAAGACCCTTTAATATTAAAGGAATTCACAATTTTAAAAATAATAAAGGGTGTCTCTCTTCTTTTTCTCTCTCAGAAAAAATAAATCAATAAACTTTAAATAAATAAAAGGGCTAAGAAAGAGCTCACAAGAGAAGTTCAAATCTCAAGAGTCAGCCAGACAGGAAGTCTGTCATGGGTCACTCCTTCTATCCCCTGAGGTCTCCTTTCTCTACCCTACCCTCTGCCATCTGCCCATTCATCCTGGGCCTGTGTGCGTCACCCCCTCTGATGGCATCAGCCTCTCCCAGGTACCCCCTTCTCTGGACGCAATCCTCTCTTTGCCCCAAGCCCATGTTGCCCCATGAAAGAACAATATACTGCATCAAGACAGCCCTGCCTCCTGCTGCACGCAGAGACCCAGGCGAGGAGGCCAGGCCCTCTTGTTCCCCTTCCTGATGACCTCATACCCTGATAGTCAACAGATACAGTCAACAGACTGACACACAGTCAACAGACTGGCAGGCAAGTGATCGCAGAGCTTACCCCCAGGACGAAGTCATCACGGTCACGGGGCAGTACGTCAGAGTCTAGTACCAGGAAGGCCTGCAAAGCCGAGGAGGAGGACAGTTCAGCAACCCAGCCCAGCTCAGTGCTAGAGCCTATGGCAAGGCCATGGCAGCTCCAGGCTGGGCAGTCGGGAGGATGGGCAAGCCTCGGAGTAAGGAACCAGGAAACATGCACCATCCCACACAGACACATAAATGGGCAAGGGCAAACCCAAACTCACACAAACGGACACAATGTTTGCCAGGGCGATGAAGTTCCCCAGGTAGTCAAAGTAGTAGTGGCCAAAGAGGAACTGGGCGCTCTGCAGAAACGGAGACTGGTACTCAGGCCTTGGCGGGTGCTGTGGAGGAAACGCACACTCAGAACACGTCCCAGCAGATGGCCGTGGCTATCAGCCTAAAAATGTCTAGACCCCCTTATTCTGAGATACAGCTTTTTTCCACCTTATCTTCTATCCCAGTCTATCCAGCTTAAGGAGATACGTACACACACATGTCTATAACTGCATGGGGGAAAGTCTGAAAACACCAAAATATCAAATTGAATAGCTCAATTGTATTCTGAAGCAGGACCCAAGCCGCTTGTGCAACTATCAGTTCAGTGCATCTTGGCTCCTAATCTGCTCTTCAGCACCTGCTCGACCATGTGGCAGAGGTCCTGGCAGCATCCCATTCTACAGTGAGAGCACGGCAAAGCCTTCCCAGCAGAGGGTGCCACAGGGACCTGGCAGGAGGGCAAGGTTCTCCTGCAGTTTCCACTACCTGGTGGGCAAGGGGTGTGAGCGAGCATGTGATGGCATTCTATCCCAGATGCCCAGACGGTCTCCGGGTGACCTATACAGCCGTGGCCTGACCTGCCAATAACTTTCCCAACTTCCTACTCCTCCACACAGAAACCAGGCCCAAAGGTCACTTGCCCACACTAGTAGGTACCCAACCCCCTCTGCCCACCCACACAACTGCCTGCTGCCAGCCTGGGACCTGCTGCACCCCAGGGTACTTCCTGCTTGCCTAGTAACCGTAGACCAACTATAACTCCATCTGTTTCTAGGTATAGGGACAGTGAAGTAAGTTTTCCCACTTTTTTCTATAGTCTATAAAATATGACTACTCAGTTTTTAACCCAAAAAGCCTTTCACAAAAAGAATAGACTTCTTGAACCTAGCAAAAAGCCAAAAGGTAGGAAGTAACGTATAATCCATCAAATAACCAGAAACCACCACCGCAAAGGCACAAGAAATACAGGAAATAAAGAAAATGTCTCTCCCCCAAGGGGAAAGAACAGCCCTTCATCATCCACAGACAGCACAATGGAATGCATGGAAATGTCAGGTAAGGAATTTAGGATATTCATAGTGGCAAAGGTAACAGAGATGCAAGAGAAGAGAGACAACAAACTCTAGAAAATGCAGGAGAATAGAGACAACTTCCAGGAGATGAGGAAGTTCTCCCATGATCTGAAAGAGGAAATACACACCATAAAAAAGAATCAAACAGAACTGTTTGAGATGAAGGCTGTAATACAGGAAATCAAAACCTTCCTTGAAAGTATTAAAAGCAGATTAGATCATGCAGAAGATCAAATCTCAGATGTAGAAGACAGAACCTCTGACCTAGGGGCCAGCAGTTGGCATTAATGGCTATGTCCCTGGACTCCCATGTAGTTGATCACAGTTCGAGTCCCGGACCCAGTAGCTTAAACTCACGCCAGGCGCATGTGCGCGCATGCCCAAGATCCCAAGAGGAGAATGGAGAATGGATTGCAGCGTGGCCATCCCCCCGAGGTGTGATTTCTCGCTTTCTGTCTCTCTGTCTCTCTTTGTCTTTCTGGCACGCACACACACCCTACAGCAAAAACCTCTCAAAAAAAAAAAAAAAAAAAAAAAAAAACCTAGAACCTCAAAAAAAAATGGGAATAATATAATATACGAGTAATATTAGATACCACTAGACACCCAAACATTCAGATAATCAGTATCCCAAAAGGTAAAGAAACTAATTAGGGCATTGATAATCTACTCCATGAAATCCTGAAAGAAAACCTTCCAAACCTAGAGAGGCATTCAAATATCGAGACCCAAGATATACAAAGGACCCCACATCAAATCAACAACCCAAGAAGACCTTCTCCAAGGCACATCATAGCCACATTGACCAAAACCACAGACAGAGGTAAGATACTAAACTGGCAAGAGAAAAACACCAAGTTACTTTCAAAGGATATCTTATCAGGCTCACATCGGACCTCTTATCGAAAACAATGCAAGCAAGGAAAGAATGGGAAAATATATTCAGTGCTAAATGAAAAACAATTTCAACCAAAAATATTGTACCCAGCAATATTATCCTTCATATGGGAAGAAAAGATTAAAAAAAATAAAAAATAAAAAAATAAAAACACTCTCAGATAAACAAAACCTGAAAGAATTTACCAACACCAGACCAGCTCTTGGAGAAGTTCTGAAGGGAGTTCTATATCAGGAAAATGAAAGACAAGACAAATAAGAGAACAAAAAAAGACCAAGAGAAAGACCAACTTAATGGTAGTGACAAGTTCTGAAATATCAGTAATAATGTTGAGTGTTAATGGAAAGGTCAGACCACAGTAACACTGCAAATTCAACAAAAGTGAGATTACATGAGACTGAACTGGTGAAATAGAATTCTATGACTTTTTTCTAAAACATTACTGATTTTTTTCTATGCTTTGTCTTCCAGATTTAAGGATTTTTGTCTTCTTTTGAGTTGTTGGGTTCAGCAATTTGTTAAAAAAAAGAATTTTTTAAGCTGAAACATAAACGTTTCTCCCTTCCTGACCCCTCTATAATTGGAAAATATTTGTGAGCATTCTTATTTTGTGGCAGAAGGGTTATTTGCATAAGTTCAATAATACAATAGCATCTGTTGCCTTGCATCAGAAATTGAATTATTATGGGGCTTTGTGCAAATAACAGACCAAACTGAGATTAACCTTTTTTTTTTTTGCAAATAAGTTAGTTTATACCTCTCTTTAGTAAAAGGGGGAATGGAGAGAGAAAAAAAAGTCTTAGGAAAAAATTACAGTGCACTTGAAACTAGATTCTAGTTTTGTCCACACTTTAAGATCTTTTGTCAATCAACAAAATGTGAAAGAAGAGAGGGAGGGGAAAGAGGATGGGAAAAAAATGGGTAAAATATGCTAAATTGGCAAAAATTAGAAGCTATTTGCTGATGATAATGTATATAGTAATATCTTTGTCTTGACTGACATGCATGATATTTGTGTTGGAAAAAGAAATGTATACTGTAAAGATATGATAAAATGTAAATTAAAATTAATTATTTTTTTTTTTTTAAAAAAAGGGAATAGACTTCTTTCAGAAGCTGACAGGGTGTCTTCTCTGCAGCTTGAACAGCTCCCTGACCAAGGTCAGGCTGATGGACAGGCAGCGACCACATGTGGGAGGCTCTCTGGAAGGCTAGACATCCCATGACATCAGCCTGCCCCAAACATTAACGATCTTTGAAGCATCTGCATTTCAGAAATGGAATACTGCCTTGCCCCACATTTGGCATTTTGGGAGAAGGTGGTATTATAAAACCAAGGTAAGGACATCACAGCTCCCCAAACCTTTGAGGTCCAAACTCCCATCTCAAACCCCAGCTCTGGACTTTAGCCCCAGGGCATGTGGGAAGAGAGAACATCCAGCAAACCACAGAGGAGACGGGTAGGAGAGGCGTGGCAGAGCAGGGATGGCCTGTACAAGGGGCCTCCCTGACCCAGCATGCCTGGCATGACTAGCTCCAAAAAGCCATGACCAAGATGAGCTACCTGTCCTCCCTCAGCAGCACTGTAGGAGGAGGCACCTCCTTTCAGACATCATCAAGTCCTGACGCTGGGAGAGGGTGACGTCTGACTTTGGATGACCAGCATCCAGAACTCCCTGCAGGTCAGTACACAACTGCCCAGGGAGAGGCAGACAGCCCAGGGGAACCCTGATCAGCAAGTCTGTCTTCCCAGAGTCCTTGAGGATGACCAACTTCTTGCCTTGGTCTGCCTACACCTGGAAAAGCCAAAACATAGACCTAGTTTCTGATGGCTGAGCTAAGAGACAGGAATGTCCAGCCCCAGGATATTATCTAACATTATACAATCTGTACCTACCAGTGCTTCCCAACTTTCTGATGTTTAAGGACCATCTCCAGTTTCTACAAAACCTGCACTGGATAACATTTCCTAAATATCTTTTCCAAGTCAACTTTTAGTTGGCATTTCATGGCCCAGCCTTGTTCCAAGACAAGTTTTGATGGCATGAACATATAAAGTGCCACCTGCTGATGTGTCACTGCCACATCTGAGAAACACTGCTCCAGAAGGGAGCCCCAAATAAGGCATGGGCTACGTCACTGGACTCCCATGGAGTTGACCATGGTTCGAGTCCCGGACCTGGTGGCTTAAACTCACACCAGGCGCGTGTGCGTGTGTGCCCAAGATCCCAAGAGGAGAGTGGAGGAGAAGGGACTGTGGCATGGCCATCCTCCCTGGGGGGTGATTTCTTGCTTTCTGTCTCTCTCTCTTTCTCTGTCTTTCTGGCGAGCACACGGCCCTATAGCAAAAACCTCTCAAGAAAAGAAAAAGAAAACCACTTTTGATAGGAACTTGAGGCCACAGAAGCTGACAGTGGATCCTGGAGCAGCTGACAGTTGTTATGGGCTCAATTACATTCCTCCAAAATCCACATAGATTGAAGTCCTCAAAATGTGACTGCATTAGGAGAGAGGCCCTTCTTAAAGAGATTCTTAAGTTATAATGAGGCCATTAGCGTGGCCAATGTGTGTCCTTCTAAGAAGAGATGAACACACACACACACACACACACACACACACACACACAGGATGACCTTGTAAGGTAAGGACACAGGGAGAAGATGCCATCTACAGGCCAGAGGGAGAGGCCTCAGAAGGAACCACCTGCAGACACCCTGGACTTCCAGGCTCTAGGAGTAGGAGACTGCAGGTATCTTGGCTTTAGCTGCCCTGCCTGTGCTGTGCTGTGACCAACCAAGCAAATACCAGAGTGACACAGCTGGCAGATGTCTGACTTCAACTCTTTGCTCCCAGCCCAGTTCCAGGATCCTGCGTGGTCCTTTCAAGGTTGAGCAGCTGGGACAGCAGCCCTTTTGCTGCCCCCACAAAACTGCCTGGTAACACACTTCAACTGTTTCCCAGGATCCCACCTCCCAGAAACCTGCTCCATAAACTGTAGGCAGCCCAGGCTCTTAAACACACTTTACTGAGCTGGACACCAAGACCCTTCCAGTGACTTTGCAAATAAGCATCAAGGACAAGAGACAAGGGGACCAGCATCCGGGCCTCCAAGGAAGAACAGACAGAAAAAGAAGAATCTGTCATGGAAACAGAGAAATCCATTGGAAAGGCTCTGTGCCAGGCTCGGCCCAAGTCAGTTCCTGAGCCGTTCTTAAGTCTGGTGAATTTCATGAGGTCAACAAAATCTCCCCAGTTTCCAATAACCAAATGGATCTCCATTCTCATTTCCCACCCTAGGAGCCACATCCCTAGGTAGGTGAGTCTTGGGACTGGTCATTGTAACAGTTCCCCAGGTGATCAAAGAAGGGCCCGTTAACCCTTGGTGGCCCCAGACCCAGCTAGGTGTCCCAGGCTCGCTCCAGTTACCTCTTTGATCACACTTTTGTCGACCTCATTGAAGAGCTTCTGAAATTCGTCAGGTGGCAGCAGGGCACTGTGGTAGGAGCGTACTCTCTGCAGAAGAGGGAAGCACAGGTCAGCCAGGCCAACGAGAAGAAGGCCCAGAGAAGCCAAGCCTCCCCAGTCCCACCCAATGGGGCTGAGCATACAGAAACTACACCAGGTCCTGAAAAGTGCCTCTAGACTAGATGATCTCCCAGCAGGAGTCCAGAAGCAAACTGGGGCAGGCAGAGGGGAAGCAGCTACCTCCATGATGGCCTGTTTGTGGGAACCATCCAGCTGGACTTTATGAAGCACCTGCAAGAAATTCTGGGGCTTCACCCCAACGCTGCAGGAGGAAGACCGCATGTATCAATGAGTACAGCCAGCTCAGACCCCCTTAGCACTTAGCCTGGATCCTCCAGCCCTGGCTTCTGGCCTGAGCTTTGTTATGAATGCAGTCTGCAGCCTTGAGCAAAATGAGAGCCTCAAGGGGCATCTGCCACGGACCAGCTCTGCAGGCACTTATTGTCACCCAGGGTCTGAAATCCCGAGGGAGATACTGCTATTATCTTTAGAGAGTGGCAAATGCTACCCTAGGCATTCAGCTCAAAACCTTCCATCGCCACATCCCTTAAACCCTCAGCCCTCATTACAAACAGAACAGCAGAGTGGGAGCTACCCAGGCGCCACTGAGTCCCACACCCACAAGAGTTGGCTCAGATGCAAGCACTTCAGGAACCGAGAGCTCCAGGACAAGGTGGTGTGTATGATTCCAAATAGAGCATTAAGTCCGGTGCCAGCCAGCAGGGAGCACGACCCAGCCGATACCTGGGAGTGCACTCGGCCCCACCCTACACCCCCAAGGAGCAGCAACAGCCCCCAGCTCCTCGGGGAGAAGAGGGCCCATCCCAGCACTCACGCCTGAGGGGAAGCTTCTCCCTCCTTCGTCATGGAGGAGAGGACCTCGTAGGCAGCCCGGGTCCCCAGCCGCCTCCTGAACAGTGAGGTCTGGAGAGATTTCTGCAGAGAGGATGGCATTGAGGAGCCCTGCCCAGTCCTCTCCTGGGCACAAGTACTCCCATCCCTGCCTCCCTCCCCAAGGGAGTGAGCAAAGGCAGGGTGAGGAGGGGTGCCTAGACAGCCTCAAAGCCCGCCCACCTGAAAAGTGCCTGGGAGCAGCCCCATATCTCCCAGGCATCAGAGGACTGTCACAGACTCTAGGGAATGGTCTTCAGAGGAAAGAGCCAACCAAGCCCAGCTGGCTCGGAGCCCAGCAGCAGCTTACTGTCAGCTCACTAAGGGACGGGTTTCTTCTCTGGTATTTGAGGCCCTCAGTTCCTCCACAAGGAGATTTAGGGTTAGTTACCCTGGGAGCTGCCCTCTCTGGCTCTTTCCTCTAAGGGGGTGGGAGGTAGGGAAGGGAACTCTTGGTGGCTGAGGCAGAGACACACGGTATATTCTTTTTTTTTTTTTTTCTGGAGAGGTTTTTTGCCATAGGGTGCGTGTGCTCACCAGAAAGACAGAGAGAGATAGAGAGACAGAAAGTGAGAAATCACCCCCCAGGGGGGATGGCCACGCCACAATCCCTTCTCCTCTATTCTCCTCTCGGGAATCTTGGGCACGCACGCACACGCGCCCGGCATGAGTTTAAGTCACCAGGTCTGGGACTTGAACCGCAGTCGACTACATGGGAGTCCAGTGACATAGCCATTACGCTAACTGCTGGTCCCTGTCACACGGTATATTCTTAGACTTATCTATAAGAGTGGGTGACTCCCATGCCCCCTCACCAGGGGCCTGGTCAGCCAGGCTGAGAGACCACCCAACTGGTCAGCTCGAGTCACACCCTGCCTGGCTTCCAGAACACCTTTAGGCACCCAGCAGGGCAGCAGCTTGGCTCACCATCAGGTAGCCCCGGAACTGATTGTAGATGATGGCTGTCAGGAGGTTCATCAGGAACAAGCTCCCTGCAAAGGAAAAGCCATGGGCAAGGGGATTCCACAGGCATAGGACCTCCGTATGTAGGGGGCCTCCAAGGACAGGATCCTCCACGGGTAAGGGGCCTCCACGGGCAGGGGCAGCAACAAAACTAACCCCGAGTATGGCCCAGCACTAGGGGCGGCACTCAGGGGCCCAGAGGGTCGGCACAGGCACAGCAAGCACGAGATGAGGGCTAGCAGTGCCAGGACATGTGGCTCGTGAAGCGCTCCTGCCAGGCAGCCTCCATGTCTTATCCTCAATCATGGCAGTGGACACGTCATCTGTCGATGATCACAGACCACACGCCCAGGGTGGGAGGGCACTGAGATGGAGTCCAGAGCGGGGGCAGGCACACTTTGCCAGTCCTGGCCATGCCCCACACCTGAGATTGGGGATCTGGCTACGGAGTGAAGAACCCTGGCCCAGGGACCCACAGGGGCCAGGCTGTGCTCACCTATCACAGTGAAGACTATGAAGAAGATGGCATAGGCCCGGTTCTTGGAATACGCAGGAATCATCACTGAGAGAGGAAAGCAGAGGGACTGAACACGCGCTCACGGGCTCAGCACCTCACTGACGCACCACGTCCTGACCCAGCATGACCCACGGCAGCACGTGCATTCCCAATAGAAAAGACAGCTGTGACAAGAGAACTGTTTAAAATCCGATCTTTACAACTCTGCTTACACAGCCTTACACGACAGAGAACTCTCTACCTGTCAAGGACACCCGTCTCTTAGGCTGAGGTGAAACTGGCCTTCCTGCAGCCACTCACACAGCTCAGCTCTCCCTGGGTGTGAAAGCTCCCACGCTGCCTCCCAGGAAGGCTTCTGTGGCCAGTGACCACCCCGGAGCCCAGTATGAAAAGCACCAGCAAGATGGCCAGACTACAAGCAAGCCCCAGCCCCGAAGGACTATGGCCCCCCATCCTGGCCACACACCACACCTGATCAGCCAGGGGACCCATGGGCACCCCACACAGTACACATCATGGCCATTAAGATCCCAGTGTCTCACACAATGATGGCAAGCAACACCCACAGCTGGGCCTGGGCAGCATGGGGAAAGTGCAGGCAGGCCACCAGAGACTCCACCAACCAGTCCCACTTGTCGCCACATAAAAAACACTGTCCATTCTTAGCTTCTCAGAGTAAGAAGTATGAAGAAAGAGGAAACAAAGAAAGGAAAGTGCGAGAAAAGCAAAAGAGTAAAATCAAAAGAAAGGGGAAAAAATAAGAAAGAAGAAGGAAAAGAGAAAAAGGGGAAAGGAAAAAAAATGAAATAAAGAGAAAGAAGAGTCAGCCTGTGGCCTGATGGTCAAGGCAGCTGGACCCCACATGGCTGACTGCACAGTTCAAGTGTCGGACCCAGCAGCTTGAAAGGCACGCCAGGCACATGTGCGTATATGTGTGCATGCCCAAAATCTCAAGAAGAAAACGAAGGAGAAGGGACTGCAGTGTGATCACTCCCCCCCGCCACCACTGGGGGTGTGCTATCTCTCTCACCCCCCAACAAGTACACGCTCCCTATGCAAATTAAAAAAAAAAAAAAAAAAAAAAAAAAAAAAAAAAAACAGAGAGAGAGAAAAGGAAGAAGAGAGAATCCATGTCTCCTCTTTTCCCCAAACCCCCCATACCGGAGTCACTGCCCCCTCCCACCCAGCCCGCCCCCAAGAGCTCCACCCTCGCTCTTCACACACCATCAGGATTGTTGGCAGTGGTCAGCAGCACCAGCAGAGAAGTCAGAGCTTCTGGCAGGTTCCGGAAGTATGTCAGCCTCTCCTTGTCTTGCCCATTGTCCTGTTGAAAGCAGATAGGGCAGCTCTGGGGAGCCATCCGGGTCTCACTTCATGGACTAAGGCCTGAAGGTGACAAAGCTCCAGGACCCAACAGTCAGGACCGTTCACTCAGCTGTCCTGCCTGCATCTCCCCCTACTTTCCCAGCAGGCTGTGAGCTCAGGTCAGACAGGACCAGTCTCTGGATGTGTGGGCACAAGAGCAGGCATCTGAGAGACCACACCCCACACAGACGCTGGCTATGGAAGCAGGCCTGCTCAGAGACATGGTGAGAAGCCCTCGGCAGCCTCCTGGGTAGTCATAGCTCATGGAAGGATGAACCAGGGAGCATGGAGGAGGCAGGAAGCAGAAGTGGGGAGTGGGACGAAGAGGGGCAACCGCACTGGACAGATGCCCTGGGCAGAGGTAGAGCACTGTGGGTCTTTGAAGACAGACACCTGGACCAAGGTGAGATACCACTGACTTCCTGGCTACTTGTCTTGGCAGATAGCCCAACCCAGTCATCAATCTTTCAGCCTAAGGAACTACTGACAGGCAGAGTCTCATAGAGTCAGCGAGAGTGGAAACTGCAAGGCCGTGGGTGCTCACCTTCTCGCCAGTAAACAGCAGCATCCCGAACATGGTGAAGAGGCACAGGTGGATCGTCAGCAGCAGCCCAACACTGGGGGAGAGGTGGCACTCAGGACTGGACATGCACTGCCCACAGCCCACAGCCCAGTGGCAGGGGCGAGCCAGGGACAGCTGACCGCCGCCTGGATTGGTTACAGGAGCATTCAAAGAGCCTGGTCCCTTCCTCTCCCCAAGAACCTTTTTCATGCTGAGCCCATGAATCTGGAAGGCAAACCTGGTCCTGTCCCAGCAGAGTCCTCTGTCATTGTCAGGACAAATGCAAGCCCAGGGACTTGGGGAATGACCCAGGGGCCCGAGAGTTCAGGACACTCACCAGCAGGGAAAGAACGTTTCCATCCTCCCGAGCTGGATGGCTCAGGGGGGTGGCCAGGTAAGGTAACAGGGGAGGGACCTGAGGCAGAGGGGCAGACCTGGTGACATTCCTACTGGCAGGAGCCAAGAGCAGCAGGGGTCAGGGGAGAGTTGAGGCTGGGCCCAGAGAACCCTGAATGTTGGTGAGAGGACCACTAGGGCTCCCAAGTAGAGATGACATCAGGGGCAACTTAACTTTATAAAATCTAAGCTAGTGCATGGAAACGCCAAGATAGGGGTGGAAAGAGACAGCAGGAGGGAGGAGGGTGGTCATGGAGGGCAGAGAGGACGAACAAGACTTGCCAGAGAGGAGAATCTACAGAACTCGGCAGCCTTTGTCCTGGCTGGAGCAGTGGGAGCAGGTCTGCAGCAAGACCTCTAAAGGGGCCAGTGGAATCACAGAGACCCCAGAGTGCCGGCCTCTGTCACCAGACAAGCCCCAGGCCAAGGGAGGGAGCCAGGTTATAAGCACCCAACAGGCCTCACAGGCCACATCCCAGATCTGAGCACTCAGCTACTGATGGCATCCCCTTGGGTCCCGCCCACCAACCACAGGGCCCAAAGCAGAAAGAACCTGGCCCCACCCTTGCAAACCCTGGGCACCAAATGCCCACCTGGCCATGTCTGGCAGCGACCACCTAAGGCATTTCAAGGTCTTCTTCATCATTGAGGAGTTCTGCAGCAGGAAGAAGGGGCGAAGGAGCCTGCGTATCCGCAGGGGCTGGAAGAGACCAGGAATGGCATCTGTGTTCCCAAGTGCCACCCCACACCTTAGATCACAGGTAGGACAAGTCCCAGAGACCCCAGCATATGGGCGCTGCATCAGGAGCACTAGGCTTATCCTGGAGGGCTTGGGGTGCAAAGCTGGCTTGAGGCCAGGCCATGCTCCTATCCCAGCCCATCCTCCTCTCCTGGCACTGAGACCACTGCAAGAACTCCCTGCTAAACTCCATGAGTGCCTTTCTGTCCTGCCTCATACTCTCAAATCAGACTCAGCCGCCTCTTGGGGCTTCTAGTGCCGGCAAACAACTGCTCCACTGCCTGACCCCCACGTGCCCACTCCTCTCCTCTTCCTGGCCTCATACCCTTCATTCATTTTCATCCACCCTCATGACTTCAAGTCCCTCATTAATGCCTTGGACTCCTGTGTTCGATCTCAAAACTCTCAAGCCCAGTCTTACATCTGACTCGACATGTTATACCTTAGAACACAGAGCTGTCAGTTCCCCGAACAAAACCAAAATCCTCCAGTGGCTGCCCACAGCTCTGACTATAGCCAACAGAGCCACATTGCCAGGCCCACCATAGACTCCAGCCCTACCTGGGCCCACTGCCCACCACGCTCAGCTTGCCAGTCAGCTCAGCGGGCTGCTTAACCCTGGTCCTCTGGCTTGGACAATGCCGCCTCCTCTAGCACTGCTCTAAATTCTTTTCCATCATGGCACCCACTGCACCTTGGAGTTATGGCCTGTGCCTGGTGTTTCTAACATGCTGGTAACCTCTCACTCCAGAGCGTGACATCCCACAGAACAAGAGGCTCTGACCACGGAAGTACCGCCAGCACCCACACAGAGCAAGCCCTTCACAATGCCTGACCAATCCCAAGGCCTACTGGGCCTCCCTGGGCTATACTCCTGGGCCTCAGGAGTCCCAGAGTCTGGCAGGTGACTGAGAAGTATTTCCAATTTCTATTTTTTTTTTTAATTTGGAGTTTTTGCACATAATGAGACATATTCAGCATGGGACCCAAGTCTAAATATAAAATTCACTTACGTTTCACATAAACTTCATTTTTTTAAAACGTATTCATTTAATTTTATTTATTTTTTTAATTTGTTGCTATAAGGCACGTGCGCTCACCAGAGAGAAAGAGAAATAGAGAAAGCCGCCAGATTCAGGACTCAAACTGTAGTTAGCTATGTGGGAGTCCAGTGCCTTAACTACCAAGCTGCACTCTCACCCCACAGATAGATAGATAGATAGATAGATAGATATACACCTCACTTTACACAATTTTTATATTGTAGTATTTTGACCTTGACCCATCACAAGAAGTCAGGGTGGAATTTTTCAACTTGTGGTGTCACATCAGCAGTCAAAAATTAGATTCTGGGGACCAGCAGTTGGCATAATGGCTATGTCACTGGACTCCCATGTAGTCGACTGCAGTTCAAGTCCCGGACCCAGTGGCTTAAACTCACGCCGGGCACATGTGTGTGTGTGCCCAAGATCCCAAGAGGAGAATGGAGGAGAAGGGATGGCGGCGTGGCCATCCCCCCCCAGGGGGTGATTTCTCACTTTCTGCCTCTCTGTCTCTTGCTGTCTGGCGAGCGCACATGCCCTATAGCAAAAACCTCTCAAAAAAAAAAAAAAAAAATTAGATTCTGAGGCATTTTCGAGTTCAGACTTCTTGATTACAGATACTCAACCTACACCATGAACATCACTCAGAAACGGCTGGCTGCGGGGCTGTTTTTGCCCACCTTCCTGAGGAGGACACCAGAGTTCTTCCTTTGTAGAAGGAGGGCTACAACTCTCAGGGAAAAGGCAGGAAGCTGTTGAATTCTCACAAGGAAACGAAGGCATGCCTGGTTGCTGAGCTGGGTACATGCTGTTCCCAGCACTGCCCAGCTGCTGGGGCAGGGACACCCCCACAAACCTCTTTATATCTCCCCTTCAGCAGATACTCCCTGTTAGGTCCAGCCTGCCAGTCGGGGTTCTGGAGGAGGCTGTGAGGCAGGAGGTGAGACCGTGCCTTTCCCCTCACTGACTAGCACCCTTGCATCAGGCGGCACTCCCTCCCAGAGGTCAGAAGACAGAGCCCCAGCTCTGCGGGTCCCTCCCTTGAGCTTCCAGGCATAGATAACCCCAACTTCCTCCCTTTGTTCCTTACGCTGTTCTCTGTATTCCACTTTTTTGGTTATCAGTTAAGTCCCTGTACACATACTCCCACTTACTCAGGGAATACGTCCCCACAAACCCATCACAGTTCCTAAACTGCAAACACTTAACTACACCTAACCTACTAAACACCATCGTTTAGCCTAGACTACATCCATCATCCTCTATACCCATACTATAAATAAACATTCAATATCTCATGTAATACACGGAATATTGTAATGAAAAGTGGAAAACTTAATGGTTGTGTGGACACTCCAAGTATGGTGTCTACTGAATGTATATCACTTTCACGCCATGGTGAAACTGAAAAAGCATAATCTGGGCTAGCCCCATGGCCTAGCAGTTAAGGGAGTCTGATCCACATGGCCAACTGCACTTCCAATCCAGCCCTGGCAGCTTAAAACACACCAGCTGTTGGGACCAGCAGTTAGCATAATGGCTATGTTGCTGGACTGCCACGTAGTCGACCACAGTTCGAGTCCCGGACCCAGCGGCTTAAACTCACGCCGCACGCATGTGCATGCGTGCCCAAGATCCCAAGAGGAGAATGGAGGAGAAGGGATTGCAGGCGTGGCCATCCCCCCTGGGGGGTGATTTCTCGCTTTCTATCTCTCTGTCTCTCTCTGTCTGTCTGGCGAGCACACGCGCCCTATAGCAAAAACCTCTCCAAAAATAAAAAAAAAATAAAAAAACACCAGCTGCATGTGTATACAGGCAAGCCCAAAATCTTGATGAGTAAATAGAAAAGAGATTGCAGTATGACCATGCCCTACTAGAGGATGTTTTTTCCTCTCCCTCTATCCTTCTATCTATCTTTCGGACAAGCACATAGGCCTTCTGGTAATTAAACAAAAAAAGGAAAAAGAAAAATCATGATCCCTCTCTTAAGTGGGGGACTATCTACATTCAGTTCTCTCTACCACCCATCTGATGGGTTTCTGCTTCTTGGACAAACACTGATTGACTGGGCTGACCCCAAACAGACCTTTCACAGCTCTATTCTACCAAACCACAGGGAGGTGCTTCAGCATGCTCTAAGGAAAACAGAGCTGCTGTGGTCAGAGAGGTTAAAGGGTGGCCAAGTACACGGGTTTTCTTACTGTTCAGCCTCAAAGAGCTTTAAACATGTGACTATTGGGCACGGTAAGGCCCTGAGGCGGCACTTTCATGAAAAATCTAGGCAGTAGAGGAATTCAGCTAAAAAGTGGAGAGCCAGGAATTAGGAGTCCTGAAACTTCCACCCAGTTCCTCCACTCACCTACAGAACAACCCAAGCAAAACCATGTGTTCCTTTAGGCCTCGGTGTCTCCATCAGCAAGACGGGCACAAGGCTCCTTAGCCAATGGGTAACGGAAGTGCACAAAGAGTTGGACGGTGCTGGGCAGGGAAATGGGATGGTCCTAGGCTTAGGACTCACACACACACGCCCACCATCCCATCACTCACCCAGGCAGCTGCACTAAGCACTTACAACTCCACAGAGCTCCCTGCCCCATCTCAGAGATGCTTATGCACCTACCTCCCGACAGACAAGACTCAGGGACACAGTCCAGTCCATCAGAGACACAACCAGCACCACGAGGTAGGCCAGCAGCCAGAGGTTCTTCAAGATCTCCGCCCACCCAACCAGATAACCCTGCAAAACAGATGAGTGAGCCAGTGAGCAGCCACACAGACACTGGCCCTGCAGCCAGCCAGATGGCATCAGTGCATAAGAGCAAGGATCAGGGCGGCCAGGGCAGAAGAGCTTCACCAAGCATGGACTCCACCTAACGCTGCAGGAGAGCAGGAAGGGGAGCAGTGGTTAGAAAGCCAAGCCCGTGAGGGACACAGGCTAAGTAATACTTCACCTCTCTGGCCTACATGACTAACCAGCTTGTGTTGCTAAAATGAGAAGGCATGGGAACGCATTCTGGAAAAGACATAGTACAAGCCTTCAATGGACACGCTTCAGCCACTACAGCGAGGCAGTGTGTGAGGATGGGGCTGTATCTGTTCTTCCCTCATCTAACTGCCATCTCCCACCATCAAGAAGACCCCCAGAGGTGAAGGCTTGCAGATAAACAGTTGCCTGCTTTCGCCTTTCAAGACTTTCCAAATGCACTATCCATTCAAAAATCATTCAGTGATAACTTCTCACCAGTTTCAGTTCCCGTTTAAAAAACCCCAGACCTCCTAACCACATTATGAGCCAAGAAAGAAGAAATAAGAAATGGTTGAGGCCTGTAACCACACACACAGCAAGGTCCAGCCACACCCCTTACAGTCAGCACGCAATCCATCCCTCCCACACAGGGCTGCAGGGCAAAGCAGGCACCCAGCAAAGGCACATGACTGGGAGGCCACATGAGCCCACTGCCAGGCCCAGGAACATCAAGGCTGACCCTGCAGGAAGGCTGCAGCCTGGAGCACCACCTCCCACTGGGAAGGAACTCTAGGGTAGAATCACTACTTGATGAAAACAACAGAATATGTGGCCCACAGCAAGACTGGCCCCTCCATGCCTCACTGGAAAATCACTAAAGCTCCCCAGGTTCTGCCAAGGCTCAGAGGCTCTGCCTGGAGTTGGCAGGGAGAGCCCCAGGCACCAGGACTCAGACCACCCAGTACCCACCTCACCTTCACAGAGACGTCAGCCACAAAGAGAAGCAGGCAGAGCCCCTCGATGCTCTCAGTCAGGCCGCAGGGAGGCTCCCAGGGAGGGGAGCGGTAGCGCACGTCTGCAGTTCTAGTGAGCGAGGAAGGGGTCTCAATAAAAGCCAAAGCCAAGATCAGGAAGATGGCAAAGCCCAAAGTCCTAGAACGAGGACAAAAACTGGTTAAAATGCAAGAGCCAAACTCCTCTAGGACAAAGGCTGGGCAGCAGGCAGAATGCCTGGAAGGGGAATAGATGGATCCCACAGCCGAGGGTAGGAGCGGGTATTTCCCAGCTGTGGCCACTGGCGCCTGGTTAAAAACACTAAGATGGTCAAAACTCAACACCTTTGGCTGACCCAAAAATTCTGGACAGGAACCCCTTATCACCAAAGGAGCCCTCTGTCTAAAAGCTAGACTCTCCAGCAAGGAGGGAAAGTGTCAGCCCCCTCCCCTCTGCAGGGGTCTTGAAATTAGGTGTGATCCCAGCACAGTGAGGCCAGCTCCCCACCAAGCGAGTCTGTGGAAACTCAAGTTCTACGAGGGTGCATTCTCACCGTTGGCATATGTTGGAGTAATACCATCGGTAAAGCCACATCGAGCGGGCATCCATACGGTGGTTGATAGAACGATACTGCAAGTGAAAGGTCATACAAGTGGCATGAGCAGCTGGGGGGAATGTTCCCCCTGACCTGTGCCCCCACGATGCACACAGCCACGCGCAGCTTACCTTTCACACACCAAAACAGGCAGGCTTTGTTTCAGCATGTGAACCAGGTGCCCCTCCACCCAACCCAGCAAGCTCAAACCTCGATAAGCTACAGGAGACCAACAGCTCAAGAGCTGGACAACTGGGCAGGCAGGTGCACTGAGCAGACACTCGGAAAACGTCTGCTGACAGGGCCAGCTGCGCCCTTGGTCCCATAAGGCACTCTCTCCTGATCTGTGCAAAGCCAGCCCTCCCAGTCCCATGCAACTGTGTCATCCTCCAGGATGCCTGCCCACACCTGGGACCTAGAACGAGGCAGCCCACCACAGGACTCGGTATGAGGTAAACCAGAAAAGCCAATTCAGGATCAGAGGAAGATGGCTCCTTTATGAGTATTTGAGAAGAACCATGCCCCACAGTCCAGCAACTGAGCTTTGGCCCCAGGACAGTGAGGAAGGAGGGTTAAGGGAGGCTCTGGGCCAGTGATGATAACCCAGTCCCCACACAGCTCCAAGATGAGCCCAGACCAAGCTGGGAGCAGGCAACACCCACTTGGATAGCATCTTCAATGAAGACCACAGCCTGGTCAATGCAGAGGTCCTGCCTGGCCACAGCACCTGAGGGCAGAGAGAACACATTGAGTGGCCAAGCAGGTCACAGGGCCTCACCCCTACAGGACAATCATCATCAAGGAAAGAAGCAGTTATGGTTCTCTCCCAAGTTGTGGTGTGATGAGATGCCTCCCACCCTGCAGCTTCTGTGTATGCCCAGAAGACAGGGCTCCCACTCAGCAGCACTGTGTCCACCCAGGGCAGAATCCCAACCAGAGAAGGGACCACACAGGGCACCAGGCCCAGAGAAGTAGCTCTGCTCCACACAGCTGCCGCTGCCCAGGGAGCAGTGTGGACAGGACACAGAACCTCCAGCCATGTTCTTCAGAGCCCTGACACCAGACTCAGAGTTTAGTCCAGCTCCCCCAAATGCTGGTGCAGACTGCAGGACGGCTCCTCTGTCAAATGGGTTTTAGTGGCCACCCCGCTCAACTTCTAGGAGCAAACTGTGAGGTGCAATGTGGAGTGTAGGGACTCAGAGCCCCCTGCAAGGGCTGGGAAACTGTGTGCGGTCAGCAAACGGGAGGCTGTCACTACTCTTCCGCCCAGCTCCCCCACCAGCCTCCTGTGCAGCCTTTGTCAGGATGCTGCACCCACTGTCTTCGAATGCAAGATCAGTAACACTTCCTGCTTACCTCCCATCAAAAAAGACCATGATTTATTTAACACTGACACATGAAACTGACATTTATGTTATAGGTACCACCAGAACGCCTCATTAAAACACAGACACTCTTCAACTTACATTGGAGTTATTTCCCACTGCAAAACTGAAAAAGTGTAAGTCTAACTATCCTAAGCTGGAAGAATCTGTACCAAGAACTACCAAGGTCCATCCTGTCACTGTCATGACTCAGAGAGTCAGGCTACTGTGACCCCACCAATTCACCCCTGGGTTTGGAGCCGAGGGAGTGTCCAAGGCACCCAATCCTCTGCCAGTGCTGTCCTTGACAAAGAGTGGTCATCACCAACTGGGTGGAGCCTCCCAGTGGGCCTGGACGAGGGTGGTGGTTGTCTCCTAACAATGAGAGGCTTTCAGGAAAGGCTGGCACAAAGGCCACGTCCCAGTACCCCAGCCTGCTCACAAGGTCCTCACCCACGAGGGAGCAATGAACGAATATGGCCAATAGGTCACGGTGGGCTTGGGCTTACCACCCACATCATGGCATGTGCCATCTCAGTAGCTTTTACTGCAAAAGCTGCTATTCTGCAAAGAAAGAAAAAAAAAAAGGCATGAGAGGCCGAAGCTCACAGTGACAGAGAACTCTAGAGGCTGAAGTTCACACTTCCCATGGCCAGGAGAGAGGGCATAGCTGGGGCCCTGGGGAACCATGGTCTGTGAGCCCCCAGGTAGCTCACAGATCAGGGCTTGGAAATGAGGTCCCATTTCAATTCCACTTTTACATCTGGCCCCTTGGGGCCCACAGCTGCACCCAGACAATGCAGTGACGTGCGCATAGGGCAGGCAGCATACGACCGTGGGCAGAGCTCTGGGCCTCTGCCACCCACTCTGCCCTCCATCCCTGGGGAGGCAGCAGATCCTGTCCACAGGGTTGGTGTGAACCACTCGTGGGAGACCCATCCTGGCTCTGCCACAGCCTTGCTGTGTCACTTAGAGAAAATGCCCTGTCTGTCTAGGCCTTCATTTCCCCATATGCATGACCACAAGGCTCACCTTGAGGACCCCAAAATGCTTTCCTAAGGGAGCTCTGATGGTGGTGACTGAGGCATTCCCTGAAAAGAGCCCTGGGAAAGCTGTGAACGGAGGTCACATTTTTTTTCTGCTGCATCTGCAGAGCCCATAACTCAAAGCTGATTTATCCAGTGATTAAATGAACAGCCCTGAGGAAAAGTTAGGAGGGCAGGTAGTCTGAGAGCTCTCATATTACTGATTTCCCAGGGAAGAGACAGAATTATCGCCTGGAGAGAACCAATGATACAAACCTATTCAACAAGAGACCAGCTGCCATGCCCCAGGGCTGTGGACAGGACTCACACCCAGGCAGCCATCACAGGCAAAGTGCTGGCCACCCAGGAACCGTCCGGCATTCTAGATTCCCAAGAGCCTGGCTTTTCACTTGATGGTCTGTAAATTCTAGGTCTGATCACCTGAGCTCACCAGGCCCTCAGGCTGCCAGACCTCAGAAAGGCAATCCCACTCTATCCCCTTCTGCAGTGGCAAGAGGGATCTTGTCCCAAACCCTGGGACACACACCACAGCTTTCTGTGGGTCCCCACTATTCTGAGTCCACACTCCACCCCTGGCACTGTGGGGCCCCACTCCCTCCCACCTACCTCCTCTCCTGCTGCTCCCCAACCCTGCATCCTCTAGGCCGCGCACTCAGAACCTGGTTCTCCAAGGCCATGCTCTCCAAAGCCCACGAGTCATTACCCAGTTGTCACCTCTGTGAACTGGTGGGTCCAAGGACTCCCCCAGGACACCTTACCTGCCCTGAGCTCAGTGCCCTCAGTGGCAATCAACTGTCTATATACTCTGTCTCCCCCCCGGGGTTGGGGGGAGGGGGTTCTGCTGAGCACACCAGGTCAGAATGTTGCCACAGAGCTCAGAGGACAACGGGCTCAAACACTGCATCCCACACATTGACGCTGGACGGGTCTCCCTGCCCCTCCTCTGTACCTCCACACCCAGGTCTAAATTCCTACTCCTCTTCTTGCTCCAGCCCCTACCCTGCATGTCCTGTGTGGGGCCCTGACCAGCATCCCATGTGACAAGCCACCTAACCTCTGTGTCACAATTCCTCAGAGATCCTACCCAGTAAGACTTGTATACAGAGTTCAATGGGTTATGGCAGCTAGAACTTGGCAGAGTAAGCCCTTTATTAACATCGCTATTATCATTAAAAAGTGCCCATAGCATAGCCAGCCCTGTACTCCAACTTTTTCATAACCAGTATAAGGGTTTTCCTGAGCCAAGAACAAAAGAAAACCACTTTCTTCAACCTTTGGCTGTGGTCCCATCAGGTGAGGCTGAGTTAGAAGGATCTGACTGCAGGGCAAACAAACCTGGAGCACAGAGCCCCATCCCAGAGACCAGCATGGGTACCGCAGCACGGGCCGAATGAGCCATCCCCAGTCTCCCCTGGTCTCTGGGTCTGAGTCTTGCCGAGCAGCCTGGCCAAGGAGATCTGGAACACAGAGCGTCCTGTCCCCATTCTTAGACGCCTCACGGAGGCCATGGTATCGGGACAAAGAGGCCTGTCAAGAGTCCCCTTTCTCTGGCCACACTGCTCAGCCCTGACTCCAGTCTCAATAGAGGGGGTCTCACCAGTCAGATGCTCTGCTCGGGCCAGAATCTTCGATCACCATGGACTCCCACCCAGGACAGCTATCAGCACACACACGTGCCCCCTCCCCAGCCCTGTACTAGGGTGACCCCGGATTCTCTCTCTGAGTCCTCGCAATGCCCCTCTGGGAAGCCCCTGTACTAGCCTCCTTTTACTGAGACTCAGAAAGGTTAAGCAACTGCCAAGGTCACACAGCCAGGAAGCAGCAGCCCCAGGAAGGCACCCCAATCTCCAGAAACAAATTCTGCATCCTCCGAACCATATCCTATGTCCCTTGTCAAGGGTCCTGCAAGATTTGGGATGAACTGGAAAGACATCTGGTCCCAGAAAGCAAGTGAATATCCTCCCTGGGGGTGTGGCACCTCAGAGCTGGATAGACAAACCAGGTGACTGCCTCAGCCTCTAGTTTTCTTTTTTTTTTTAACTTTATTTATTTCTATTTCACCAGAGAGGGACAGAGAGAGAGAGAAAGCAAGCCACCAGGTTCAGAACTCGAACCACAGTCAGCCATGTGGAAGTCCAGTGCCCTTAACTACTATGCCACCCGCCAGCCCCTAATGTCCTGCCAGGGACTCTAATGGCTCTCATTATTCCACAGCTGGGCATATGCTGCAGACCAGCAGATGGGGACCACTGTTCCAACCCAGTCTCTTTCCAGACAGAGGAGAAAAGTGAGACCCCAAGAAGGAAGTGACCCAGGCATGAATATCCAGCATTGTACTAGCAGTACCATACCAGAACCCAGCACTGTGACCTTGGGCAGTTGTTAGGGCCTCTCTGGGCTTTAGTTTTCAACTGAAAAAGGAAGCTAAGGCCCTTCAGCCTGGAGGCCAGCACCTAATCCCCCTGGTGTCTGCCAGGAACTGAACTCCACCCTCCCCGCCCTCCACTGGATTCAGCAATCTCTCCGAGGAGGGCTGTAAACAGGAAGGGCCTGGGAGAGCTGCGGCAAGAACTCTAGGACTGGTAGTTGCAGAGAGCAAGGGGAAGAAGCTGCCCTATGACCTAACGTGGGACCAGGATCTGGAGAAGGGAGGTCCTCTTGGAACCAGGAATGGTACAGGCCTCCACTTGGGTTCCGACCCCACGTCCTCCACTTACTGACTGTGTGATCTCGGACAGGGTAGCGCGCACTCTGAGCCTCACTTTCTCCCAATCAAGGAATCAGGGAAAATGAAAGTACTGCCTCCTAGGAATCATTAGGGCGACGTGGTCTGGGCCCCCACCTGCTTAGGAAAGGTGTCAGCGAGGAATACAGCGGGCTGCGGCGGGGCTGGACTGCAGTCCCTGGCCCAGAAGAGGCTCTCTCCGCCGGCTCGTCGGGGACAGGACGCGACCCGGCAGCGCCCCACCGACCTCGGAGCTCCCACCTCTGCTCACACTCCTGGGGAAAGCTGCTCCCCTCGCTCCCAGAACGGCTCGTGCCCAGCTCGCACTCCAGTCCGGTGGGGGCGCGCCGGTAGCGCCGCGAGGTGCGGGGACGGCAGTACCCCTACATGCGACCGGGCTCCCGGTCCAGTCCCCTCCCCAGGCGCGGCCCGCTCACCAGAGCCGACTTGGATGCTTTGGCAAGTGCACAACGCCGCCGGGCAATCGCGTTCGCTGCCGCGGGACCGGCCCAGAAGAGGTTCAGACTCCGGCTCCGCCATCTGGTCCCGGTGCGCTAGACCCGGCCCTCAGAGATGCGAAGATTCACGAGCGCCAACTCAACTGCGCAGGCGCAGCGGCCCTGTCTCTGGCGTGGGGAAGCAGCCGGCGGCGCTGTGACGCATAGAACTCCTTTCACTATCAGCCAATGAAAACAAAGAATACGTGCGTGAAGGCGGGGCTTCCTAGGGCCCGGGCTACGGGGGTAAGACTAACTTTCTTCCATTCAGGGATGGGTGCTATCGTGGGGTATGTTTTCCTCCTGTTTCGTTTTGTCTTTGAGATTTTTGTTATAGGGCGCCTGCGCTGGTTGGAGACAGAAAGCAAGAAATCACCCACCAGGAGGGGATGGCCACACCGCAATTCCTTCCTCTTCATTCTCCTCTCAGGATCTTGGGCACGCATGCACACACGCCCATCATGAGTTTTAACTCGCCAGGTCCGGGACTCGAACCACAATCGGCTATATGGGATTCCTGCAATGTAACAATTTCGCCATCTGCTGGTCCCCTACCCTGGGGTTTTATGGACCTTCGTAGGGAATGCGTTCTCAAAGAATGGTCTCAGGATCAAAAGCATCAGCATTACCTGGAACTTTTTAAAAATACAAATCCGGGACCAGCAGTTAGTGTAATGGCTATGTCTTTGGACTCCCACATAGTCGACCGGTTCGCGTCCTGGACCCGGTGGCTTAAATCTCAGGCTGGGTGCGTGTGCATGCGTGCCCAAGATCCGGAGAGGAGAACGGAGGAGAAGGGATTGCAGGCGTGGCCATCCCCCCTGGGGGGGTGATTTCTCGCTTTCTCTCTCTCTGTCTGTCTGGCGAGCGCACGTGCATAATTCTGGTGCATGCCCTTAGTAGGTATGAAGGTGAATGCAAAAGACAAAATCAGAAGAGAGAGATAATAGCCAAATCCCCAAACAGGCCAGTTTTGACCAGCATGATAAGGCAGTTCTCTCTCCTTTAACCTTTACAAGAAAAGTATGTTTGAAATGACTGATTTATTAATACTTTGTTTTCTGTTTCTGCTTTCCTCTGCCCTTTTCTGTCTATAAAACCAAACTCTCTTGCTCAGCTAGTTGAAAGTTTTTTTTTTTTTTCTGTTTTATAAAATCAGGTGCTGTGCAATTCTAGAATCACAAACAAAAGCCAACTAAGATTTTTAAACTAAATTTGTTGTGGTTTTGTCTTTTGACATGGCTTTGATTTGCATTTCCCTAACTATTAGTGATGTTAAGGGGGTTTTTTTGTTGTTGTTTTTCATTTTGGGGAGTTTTTTGCTTTAGTTTTGGCATTTTATGTTTGTTGTTTTTGTTTTATGTTTTGCCAGAGGTCACATGATGAAGAAAAAAGGAAAAAACATCCCCTAATGGGACCTAGTCACACTGCAATCCTTTTTTCTCCAATTCTTCATCCCGTCAAGATCCTGGTGTGTTTTGGGGACCAGCAGTTAGCATAATGGCTATGTCGCTGGACTCCCATGTACTCGACTGCGGTTTGCGTCCCGGACCCGGTGGCTTAAAACTCACACCAGGCACGTGTGCGTGCGTGCCCAACATCCCGAGAGGAAAATGGAGAAGGGATTGTGGAGTGGCCATCGCCCCTGGGGGGTGATTTCTCGCTTTCTGTCTCTCTGTCTCTCTCTGTCTGTCTGGCGAACACACACACCCTATGGCAAAACCACCCCCCCCCCCCAAAAAAAAAAAAAAAGATCCTGGTGTGGTTTTCAAGCCACAAGGGTTGAGACTCAAACCCTGGTATGCCACATAGGATCTGGCTTCTGCTATGGGTATACTCTTGTCGAGCATCTTTTCATGTGTTTAGTGACCATTATATATCTTCAGAGAAATATCTGTTCATGTCCTTTGCCCATTTTTGAATCAGGTTGTTTGGTTTTTTGTTGTTGAGTTTTAGAATATTAATTTATATTAATAGAAAATTAATTAATATCATGTAAATGTTGTGCAAATATTTTCTCCCATTCTGTGAACTGCCTTTTTACTTTTTGACAGTATCGTTTTTTTCTTCCTTCCTTTCCTTTTTTCTTTTTAATTGCCAAAGGATGGATGAATTTGACAGAGTGAGAGAGAAAGAGAGAATCTCCCCCCATGGGATATGGTCATACTGAAATTCTTTTTCCTTCATTTTCCTGTCATGGCAAGATTTGGGACACGCATGCACATATACCCAGCATGTTTATCAAGCTGCTGGGATGGGGATTTGAACTCTTGTCAATTACGTTGGATCCAGCTCCCTGTGCACTATAGGCCCGGCCCTGATGGTATCTTTTAAGGCACAAAAATTTTAAATTTTCATGAAGCCAAATTTGTCTCTTTTTGTTGCCCATTCCTTCGATATCATTTCCAAGAAATAGCCAAACCTATTCTCATGAAACTGAGACATAGGGAGGTTCCAAAGTGAGATGAGGAACATTCCAAACACCTAAAATCTGACAGACAAGAAGTGGCTGAGAGACTTGGTCTGAACCAGCTGGAACCAAGATATACCTGGAACAATCTCTACCTAACCTTCAGACTCATTATACCTTTATTGTGCAGTATTAGCATGCTAGATGACACTCCCATCTGTATCACAGTTTAGACTAACCATGGCAATGCCAGTACCTACCCTAATAAGGCCAAAAAATGAGAGGGGCAGTAGCTCCAGGAAAACAATTGCACTTTTTCTGGAAAAGTCATAAACTGCCCATTAATTAGCCTGGCATTAAGTCAAGCCATATAAGCCAAATACCCACTGGGCTTTCCCTGCCTATGGGGTAGCCCTTCTATCTTTCTTTCTTGGTAATAGTTCTCCCCCAGAGGATGGGATAAAACTGTTCACCTATTTCCCCTCCCATGGGTGCTCCACCTATGGAAGAGTCACTCTGTACTCTCCTTAATAAGTTTTTCATTCTTCCTCAGTGGCTCACTCTTGAGTGCTTTTCGGTGCAAAGCCAAGGACCCTCACACCCCAGATAGACATCTTTAAGAGTTCAGTCTTTCTTGCAACAAAGGCTTGCCTCAAAGATCTTTCTTCTAAGACCTCCCTTTAGGAAGGCTCATGTGATTACTTTGGGCCCATCAGGTAATCCAGGATAATCTCCCTATTTGAAGATCAACTAACTTTAGTTATACCTGCAAAGTTCCTTTTGCCATCTAACCTAACATAATCAGGGGCTCGATGCCAAGGGGTAAAGGCTATGGAGGCCAATAAAACTCTACCTAGTTAGAATACAAAAGAAGCAAATTAAAATAATAAAGAAATTGTTTAGCCCATTGGCTGGAAAATAGTTAAAAGATGATACAGCTCTGGAGGGCAATGGTGTAGTTGCCCCAGGTGATTAGAAAGAAATTACAGGATATGGCCTCAGGTTTAAAGATTTTTGTTTTGGGACCAGCAGTTAGCGTAATGGCTATGTCGCTGGACTCCCACATAGTCGACCGCGGTTCACGTCCCGGACCCGGTGGCTTAAAACTCACACCGGGCGCGTGTACGTGCGTGCCCAAGATCCCGAGAGGAGAGTAGAGGAGAAGGGATTGCGGCGTGGCCATCCCCCCTGGGGGGTGATTTCTCGCTTTCTGTCTCTCTGTCTCTCTCTGCCTATCTGGCGAGCGCACGCGCCCTATAGCAAAAACCTCTCCAAAAAAAAAGATTTTTGTTTTGTTTTAAACAAGAAGCATTCATTTTAAAACCTGTAAAAAGTAAGATATTTTTATTTTGAAAAAAGGAAATAGTAGATGCTCATAGCTCTCTGCAAAAATAGCATATCTCCTGTGAATTGTATTTATTGCATCTAAAGAACTCACTCATTGTTTGGGTACAAATTCCCCAGAGGCTCAAGTGGAATGTGGTTGCCACTAAACATTTACACAGACTTGATGTCAGCCTGGATGGGATGCAGGCTAGGCTCAAAGAAAGAGCAGTCACAAAGGACGAGAGGGAAATAAACTATGGAGGTGGGGCCCCGTGAGGTTCTGAAAGAGGGTGCTGAGCTTCAGATGCAAATGTTCTGTCTCTGGTATAGCCAGAAAGTCTCTGGGGTGCAGACAGACAATTATGGCCATCACCAGTATTCAATAATTCATTCGTTCATTATTTATGGTTACCAGCACGGAGAAAAAGGGCTGGCAGTTTCCCCTGAGTATCCTGGTCCTCACAGCAGCCCAGAAGCCCCGTTTTTTAGTGTCCTGGGCCCTGGTGCAGCACCAAGGGAGTAGGGCTGGCCTGGGACTGACAGAGAAATGCCAATTTGGGATCTCAAGCAAGTCACAGTCACCACCCATGCCTCAGTTTCCTTGTTGGTGGGGTCATAACAAGCCCAAGCCCACTCTAAGAGTGAAGGGGCTCTCGTGGGCACACATGTTCTGTAGCTGGGATCTAGGCTGCTTCCTCTAGGTCCCTTCCACTCAGTGAGACTGACCAGGAACCAGCCAGCCCTGCCCAGCAAGTATTTCCTGAGCACCTCCTGCACGCTCAGCACAATCCCAGGTGCTGGGGGGAAAATTGGCAACAGGGAACAAAACGGGGTTGCATTCTACCTCTGTCACTTCCACTCCTAGATGGGCCCAGCTGTGAGACCATGGGCACATCATGCCCTTCTCTGAGCTTCAGTTTCCCCATCTGTACAGTAGGGAGAGAATTCCACCTGCCTCACACAGTTGTTGGGAGGATTCAAATCTGAGGCACGTCAAGTGCAGGCAAATAGAAGGCACTTGACAAAAGGGGCGTGGTTCCACCAGGAACAGTCCCAGTGCCCAGCTCCACCCCCAGCGCTCCTAGTCTGGTCCAGCGGTGGGGATAGACAGAACTACAAAAGAGACAGCTGGTACAGCATATCCCAGGTCAGGGAGGAAGGTGTGCAGACTCAGTGGCTTAGGCCACACACAGCCCTAAGGCTGTGCAACTCAGAAGAGCTCTCCACCCTCTTTTTATGGATGAGAAAACATCCCAGAAAAAAGATATGTTCTGCAAAGTCTTCTCTTGTCTGAAGCGGAAACTGGATGAGACCCAATCTATGGGTCTTTCTGGTGCCCTAGACCAGAAGGCAGTTTTGTAATGGCAGTGACATCCTCTACTCTTTTCCATCCACCCTCTAACTCTGTCTTCCCCTCTCTCTCATTCTTCCAGCCCTACCCCTTGCTGTCTGTCTTCCACAGTCCTTAGAAGTAACTCCTCTGCACAGCCCTGTGCAAGTGGTGGCAGAAGCTACCCTAGAACAAGGGTTCCTGATCCCCAATCTCCTCAGCCCACTGGACACTGGGCTACAGCAGACAGGGTATTCCTTCCCTGATGGAAATGCTACATGCCTTGAATCTGGGAGTGAGGCAGGGAGGAGCCAGGAAACAGCAGGGGGCCATGGAGTAAGGTAGCAGGAACCCATATGATTGTCATGTGGAGCCTTCCCAGGCAGAGAACTCAACCCTAGGGAAAGGAAACTACTGCTGCACCCAGAATTTTTTTTTTTTTTTTTTTTTTTTTTTTTAGTGCCCTGGGCCCTGGACATTTCTCCAGGGTCACACCACAATCCCTTCTCCCCTCCATTTATTCCTCCTTTGGGGATTTTGGAAATGCACACACATATGTGTGGCGTATTTCTCAAGCCACTTGGTCTAGGGTTTAAACTGCATAGGGATCCAGTTGCCTTAACCATCACACCATGGGCTAGTCCACTCTCCCAGGTTTTCTCAGTCAGGAATCTGAATGTGGCTGAGCTTGGTGCCTTGCACTCTGGGTCTCACAAAAGGCTGCAGTCAAGGTGTTGACCAGGGCTGCAGCCATCTCAAGGCTTCTGGTTTTACTCACACTTCTGACACCAACTGTATTGGGGTTTTCCCACATACCAGCCAACTCTCTGGATTCTAACTGGATATCTTACGATTCAACTCTCTGACACTATCTATCTGGGGTTAGTGCAGATTGCACAGGTTAAGAACTCAGTCTCACAGACTGCCTCCACTTCATATGCCATTTGGAAGTCCCAGACCTCCTATACTTCTGATCACCAACTATAAAACAGGGTCCCCTCCGCATAACCCTCTTCTCAAGTTAAATAATTTCCTAGAATGACTTACAGAACTCAGGAAAACAGTTTATTTTATGTTGCCAGCTTATTATGAAGATTATAACTCAGAAACAGACAAATGGGAGGAATTCATGTGGCAAGGTCTGGGATAGAGGGTGTACAGAGTTTCAATGCCCTTTCTGGGTGCACCACTGTACCAAGACCTCAATGAGTGAGCTTCACCAGCTCAGAAGCTCTCCATAGCCATTGTTTAGGACTTTCATGGAGCTTCCCTTAGGTGAGCATGACTGATTACATCAATGGCCATTGGTAACTGAACTCAGTCTCCTCTCTTCTCCCTGGAAGGAATGGGACTGAAAGTGCCTACCCTCACAATCACATGGTTGTCTCTTTTACCCACCTCATTATTCCAGGAGTCACATTATTACCATAAAACTTCATAAGGTGGAAAACGGATCATTATGAAGAACAAAAGATGCTCCTTTCACCCCATCACTTGGGAAACTTCAATAATTTTAGAAGCCCTGTACCAAGAACCCAGATGAATACCAAATACATATTTTTTATCATATCACAATATCACAGGGCTCGTCTTGGGAAAGTGCTCTTCCAAGCCCACTCAGTGGCTGTCAACTGAACTGAGTTCCTGGCAGGCTATTTAACTGAGGGCCTCAGATTCACACAGGCTGTGGCCTGGAGGCCTCCATGTGTTCCTTGCCATGTGGGCCTCTCTACTGGGCTCACAACGTGGCAACTGGCTTTATCACAGTGAGCGAGAAGCAGAGGACCAACAAGCTGGAAGTCACAATCTTTTATATCCTAACCTTGGAAGCAGCACTCTATCACTCTGTTGTATTCTATTGGTTAGGAGTCACCTGGTCTGGTCCACCCTCTAGGGCAGGGACTCACACAGGTATGAGCACCAGGTAGGAGTCCCTGGAGATCATATTAGAAGGCCGCCTACCCCAATATGTAGCAACTAAGAACTTGTTCAATTGGCCTCAGTTCTCATCTAGTGCTCCTATCCCACCTGTGACCTAGGGAGCTATCACTTGCCTGAGCTGGCAGATGAAGAGACTGAGGCTGGAGGTGGGAGTAAGAGAGAGGAGAGATTTTGCAATGTTCCTTCCCGAGACTGCATTGCTCCATGGGCTGGAAGCACAGTGCCCAAAAACAACTCAGATGCATCATCCACTGAGCCCACAGGAACAGGGCCTGCCCAGGGGGAGATGAAACAGAATGCTAGGCCACACCAGGCAGGAAGTCTACCAGCAGGTGGGGTTGGCGTGCCATTCAAGACCATAAAACAGTCTTCTTCCTGCGGATGACATGAGCCCAAAGGAAGCATCCAGGCAAAGTATGAGCCTGTGGTTTCTGATGTTGACAAGAAAGGGGGTCTTTGCAGGAAACTCCATTCCCTGACCTCCCCTCAGACAAGAAAAGAAACCAGGAGATTCATAAGGGAACGCTGTCCTATCTCTGCAGTACTGCTAGCTGCACTTTCCAATGGTGCTTTTGTCACTTGTCATGTTCTTTGAAACCTGCAGTGGAGAAAGACGTCCTCCTGGTGGGGACGCTGACTCTGGCTCAGCCCAAGAGTCACTGCATATCATACCAGGGCCGATGTTGGAGGCCTGTGCCATCCACTGAGACCTTTTCCACTCAAGACACCCAAAAGCTATGCCAATTCTGGTTGGCATATCAGAAACACTCCTCCCTCTACCAACTCCAAACACTGCCCTAACTGAGTTACATTGGGAAAAATGCCCACTACCTATGGGTTTTGGTCCCTCTGTTTTCTAGGGAGAATAATGGTATCTTCCTTCCAGTGTGTATAAGAGATCCAACAAAAAAGTAACAGCAATATACCTTAGTAAATGTCACCTGAGAAATGGACTTTATGGAAAAAGTCTGAGAGAAACTGGGAGGGCCTTCTTCCCTGTAGAAATCACCCAAGAGGGACCAAGCATCCTTGCAGCCTAGAATCTGAGGTCATACTTATACATACATATTGCTGGCTTGTGCTAGACATTTCTTGGTCATACTTACGTCCTCCCTAAATGCCCCAAACCACCTTGCCCACTGAAGAACTGGGTCCTATCTTTTCACTGCACAGTAGAAAGAATGTTCCTATTCTGATCTTTCTATAGGTAATTTTACAGGGCTCATGCATTTATTCACTCATTCACCCATGCATATATCAGACATCTATTCCAGACCAAGAACTATCCTAGACACTATTGAATGACACAAAAGGTGCTCATCGTAATAGTTCTGAATGATTTCTAAAATCACACACCATGGTCAAATGGGCAGAGCTCGGGCCCTAATTCCACCCTGCCACCCTCCCCGGGACCTCGGGCTGCCCTGACACCTCAGAAAGCTCTGATTTTTGCATCTTTAGAACGGGGATAACAACGGCAATGGCTCCCAGGTCTGCAGACAGAAGAGACACACAGTTCGTGCTCCTGCTCGCTCTCTCACTCCTCTCACACTCATCTCTGGGAGAAAAGCAGTACAGTATTTTAAGATCACAAAATATTCTCCAATCCTTTGTCACACTCCAGCCTCAAAACTGTCGCCAAGAGCAAACCAGAGATTATCCTTCACGGCACTCTGGGAAATTGAGATTCAGAGGGGCCACATGCTTTGTTCACAGTCACCCAGTGAGTGAGGGGCAGAGTGGACATCAAGTTTGGCCCAGGATAAAAGGAGAGCACACAGGCTGAGCATGAAGCCTGGGGCGTTGGCAAGCAAATCTGCTCATCCGTGCCCTGGGGACTGACTCTGGGAAAACCAGGCCCAAGCTGCACTTGCTATTTTGGGTTCTCTTCCACATGACACAAGCACCAAGAATCTGGGGAGACCCAGAGCATTTGCTATGTTGAGAACTGAGCAATTCATGGTGGCTGCCCAGGAGACAAGAGGGCTGGAGAGAAGAGGACTGGAGGCAGAGCCCAGAGGCCAGTGCAGTCGGGGGCTAGGGAGCCAGTGCTGGGGAGAAGGCTTGGTGGGGGACCCTCAGAACAGAGGCCTTATACAAGCGCCTACTACTGGGGTGCAATGCAGGTCCACACACGAACAGCACGCCTTCTTAGATTGGGAGCCTAGAACACTAACCCTGAGATAGAGTGGAGCACAAGTAGTTCTGTGGTGGAGAGCCCGAGAAGGAGAGTAGAGAAGGAGGGAAGGAAGTAGGGCAGGGGAAGGGAGGAAGAGAGAAGACAAAATGCGGGCTTATAGCCAGTGGCACTCAGGGTCATTCTCATTGAGATCTCTGGGAGACACCACAGAAAAACCATCAGAGGTATCCCAGCCGAGCTGATGTTTTTTCCCAGCTCCATCTGACACTGGCCACAGGTCAGAGGCTGCTCCTATGGAGAGGCTCAGAGGTTGGCAGGAGGGCCGATTGGCCCGTCCCAGGTGGGTGAGCACTAGCCTTCTATGAGCCCAACAGTGCCCACTGCAAAGAGGCAACACCAAGCCCAGGCCTTGTCCACACACCTTACTCACACAGCACCACGATGGGCCTGGCCCAGGACACAGCTGGAAGAGATGGTCCAGGCCACTCCGTCTCAGAGGTTTCAGTCTCATCAAGGAAACTGGAGGAAAAATGAGCACACAAAGAAAGAAAAAGTACAAATGGGGTCGATCCATAGCACAACTATTAGTGCTGTACATTGGGAGCTGGATCCCACAAGGCTGACCAAGATTAGATTCCTGATCCTGGCAATTTGAAAAACACCATGGGCACTGGAGCCAGTGGCTTGAAAAGCACACTGAGATTGTGTGCATGTGTGTGTGTGTGTGTGTGTGTGTGTGTGTGCAAAATCCCAAGGGGAAATGGAGAAGAGATTGCAGTATGGCCATTACTCATGAGGAGTGCTTTCTCACTTTCTTTCTCTCTGTTTCTCACCTTGGTTCTCTCTCTCCCTGGCAAGCACACACACCCTATAGCAAAACTAAAAAACAAACAAAACCACATGTGCGTGTGTGCCCAAAGTCCTGACGGGTTGGAAAAATGGAGGGAAAAAGGATTGCAGCAAGACCACATCCCATGATGAGGGGGGCAGGCTGCTTTCTCTCTCTGGCAAGGGTTCTCAGCCCCTAGCAATTACATTAATAAATACAAAGCACGGATTGGATTTGCACTGTGAAGGGACTGATGAACAGATAAACAAAACATGAACTACCCACACGAGGCCTATCATTCAGCCATGAAAAGGAACAAAATACTGATACATGTTACGATGTAGATGAACTTGAAAACATGTGGTCTCAAAGAAGCCAGACATGAAAGACCAATGCTGTGTGACTCCATTTATATGGAATGTCCAGAATAAGAAATCCATAGAGACCCAAAGTAGACAGTGGCTACCAGGGCCTGGGGGGAGGGCAGCTTGGGGAACGACTGCAATGAATACAGGGTTTCTTTTGGGGGTGATGATAATGTTCTGAAATTCGAAAGTGGTGACGGCTGTACAGCCTTGTAAATACACTAAAAACCACTCAATTGTGTACTTTTTTAAAAGTCGCATTTTTTTGCTCTTTTTCAAATGAAAGTATTTCTTTCTTCCATGAGTGAGAGAGACGGGGAGAGAGAGACAGCTAGCACCCTGAAGTCTCAGTTTCCCGCTAGCCTCAGCCAGCCCCAGATCACAGGCATGCATGTGACTGACATACTCAGAGAGGTCTCTGCATGTAAACCGAGAACCTTCTCACGTGGATCAGCCTCATGGAGTGCCACATTTTACTACCATCCAGCCCCTGATCTGTGTACTTTAAAAGAGTAATTTTGGAAATTTAGGTGGCGTAGTGGTTAAGGTGCCAGACTCTCACCCGGGCAATCATGATCTGAGTCCTATGATTCGAGTCCCAGACATGGCAGCCTGAAAATCACACCAGCACATGTACATGCATGTTCAAAATCCCAGGAGAATGGAGACGGGATTGTGACATGGCCACACCCCTTGGGGGGGGGGTGGTTTCTCACTTTCTCTCACATTCTCTCTATCTCTGTCTCTCTCTGGCAAGTGCCCACGCCTTATGGCAAAAACCTTAAAAAGCAAAAGAAATAAAAGGGTGAGTTTGGGACCAGCAGATGGCATAATGGTTGTATCACTGGACTCCCACATAGTTAACGTAGGTTCGAGTCTTGAACCCGGTGGCTTAAAACTCACGCCAGGTGCATGTGCATGTGTGCCCAAGATCCCAAAAGGAGAATGGAAGAGAAGGGACTGTGGAGTGGTCAACCCCCCCACCCCCGGGGGTTGATTTCTCACTTTCTTTTCTCTGTCTTTCTCTGTCTTTCTGGTGAGTGCATGCGCCCTATAGCAAAAATCTCTCATAAAAAGGGGTTGGGAACCAGCAGTTAGCGTAATGGCTATGTCGCTGGACTCCCACATAGTCGACCGCGGTTCGTGTCCCGGACCCGGTGGCTTAAAACTCACACTGGGCGCGTGTGCGTGCGTGCCCAAGATCCCGAGAGGAGAATGGAGGAGAAGGGATTGCGGCGTGACCATCCCCCCTGGGGGGTGATTTCTCACTTTCTGTCTCTAATGTCTCTCTCTGTCTGTCTGGCGAGCGCACGCGCCCTATAGTGAAAATCTCTCCAAAAAAAGAAAAAAAAAAAAAGGGGGGTGAATTCTACAGTAAGTGAATTAAATCACAACTTTTAAAGGCACACACACAGCAGAGCTGCCTTAATTTCTTTCTTTCTTTCTTTTTTTTATCCTTTCATCAAACCTTTGTAAATAGAATGAAGTATCATCATTTCAGTCACTTTTAAAAAAAATAATTATCTAATTTTATTTGTTTACAACTATTATAATCATTATTATTTAATTTGCTATAGGGCACACATGCTCACCAGAGAGAAAAGGAAAGCAAGAAAGCAAGCTGTCAGGTTCAGGGCTCAAACCATGGTCAGCCATGTAGGAGTCCAGTACCCCAACCACCATGCCACCTGTGGTCCCAAGTTAATTTATTTTCTTAGATAGAAAGAGAGAGTCAAAGAGAAAGAGAGGCAGAAAGACAGTACCCCCAGTAGGTTCTAGAGTGCCTCTGCCAGGGACAAGCAAGCACAAGCCACCAGCTTCTGATTTGACTGAGGCTCCACCTGCTCCTGTTCCCTGAAGCCTCTTTCCCCAGTGAAGCCGGGACAGAGAGAGAAGCTCCACATTTTTCTGGAAGTGACTATGGTGCAGTTCAGACCTAGAAGAGTGTATATTTGACTGGATGGGTAATGGCTCTCACCATCTCAGGAAGAAACCTTGGTCCCAGCCCACACCTTGCAAACCTCACCGTGCGGAATCTTACTGCAGAACAGGGCCTCAGAGACATGTAGTCGCACCCTGCCTTATTGGCAGGAAAGTCACTAGCTCATGCAAGGCATTCTCAGGAGGTAAGGCATTCAGCCCCAGGAGTGGGCCCAGGGCTCAGCAGACAGCACGAGCTGGAATTCAGTCCTACTCACCCTCTCAGCTGGCTGCACTTGAGGAGTATGCAATCCAGCAACAGACCTGGCAGCCCTACTTACAGCGCTATTCATAGGACCTCTGTAGTTTGCCGTGGTACAAAGACCCAGACGCCCAAGCATGTCATGCTCTGCTCTTTGAAGCTTCTCATTTTCACTGAATGGCTGTCGTCGATGCTTTGGTTATACAACAAATATTTTTGCTACCTTTTGGTAAGTGGGTTTGAAGACAATTTTGGGAAGATGGGATAGTGATATCATAGTTTTTTGATCTTCTCGAACAATGGACAGGGCACCTACAATAGCAAAACCAAACACTCATGGATGATAGCCTCAGTGAGACCAGGTAGCAAGGTACCCACAGAGCAAATCAACCCGATCCCCCACACCTGGCAAATTCTCTCCACACTCATCAGCGAATGCTAGACTGATGGACAGAATCATCCTTTTATTAATGAAGCATGACTTATGTTGAACAAGACAAACTGGGTCAAGCACTCAAAGATGCTTTTGAGGTACTGAGGCAATATTCAACTGGAGACCTCCAGACTCACCAGATGACAAAAATTACCTGGCTTTCATCAACCATTACCCTCGTGTCAGAGGGACTGCCAGCTGCCTCCAGAGGAGCTTTTCTATAGTTGGAGAACCTTGATAAATAGTGCCGCAGACACCTATTTTGAAGGAAATATTCAGCAGTCGCTACAGAACATAACTGAAAACCAGTTGGTACCATCTGTCCTTTTCTAGCAAAAGGGAGGAAAAGGCAGGAAGAAGCTTTGACTCTTTGAATACCTTCATGAATCCCTGTGTAATCCCGAGATGGCATCTGGTATTCAGTGGGTAGACAGAACCAAAGATGTCTTCCAGTTGGTATTGAAAAACAAAACAAAACAAAACAAAAATACTTGCTGAACTTTAGGGGAAAAGGAAAGGCAACCGGAAGACCATGACTTAACAGAAAATGGCCAGGGCACTGGGGAATTGTGAAAGAACTAGGGAAATCACCAAAATCCAGAGAAAGCTAACTTACCAGTTCAGTGAGGCCATTCTCCAAAGATTCTCTTCTTATCTCTTGAGGAAAGAGATTTTCTACTCTCAGTATGTACAACCTGATCAAGAATATCTCAGTTTATGGGACTAGCAGATGGTGTAATGGCTATGTCACTGGACTCCCACATAGTCGACTATGGTTTGAGTCCCGGACCCAGTGGCTTAAACTCACGCCGGGTGTGTATGCATGCATGCTCAAGATCCCCGAGAGGAAAATGGAGGAGAAGGGATTGTGTCATGGCCATCCCCCCTTGGTGGGTGATTTCTTGGTTTCTGTCTCTCTGTCTCTTTCTGTCTTTGTGCTATAGAGCACACGTGCCCTATAGCAAAAACCTCTCCCAAAAGGAAAAAAAAAAAAACAAAAAAACCTCAGTTTATAAATAACTGGAATGTAAATTGTAATTACACACGAGCCAACTACCACGAGCTAAGTCATCCTGATTACTAAATACACATTCAGTTTATGATTTCCTGGCATCAGAAACCCCTATGGGCCTCAGGATTTTTCTCTTAAAGCAAATAATGGAGAGAGGGAGAGAGAAACAAACAAACAAAAAAAAAAAAAAACTCAGTTAATTTCGCTGTTACTATATTTTATCAAATAACCCAAAATCTACACTAACTTGGTAAATTCTGCTAATAAACAACTTTATTATTGCAAAAGAACCAGCCCCACTGGAAAGTATAGACTAAATGTTCTTATTTTTCCTATTCTCTGTTCAGCCCCTTTCTTCTAGATTAGCCATGCCAGTACAGATTATTTGATTTATATATTGATTTAAATATTTTCCTGTCATATACTCAGATAAAAAATAATGCTAACATGTCTGACAGCTTTACCAAAAAAAATCATTTACAGAGAAGTATTTGCATATGGTACAGTGTTTATGTCACAATATGTTCATGAGTTGAAAAACGTGAATGGATGTCCTGAACCTGTGTTTTCTCTGCACTTCCACTCACAATCTGTAACCCTATAAAACTAAAGAGATGGTGGCCTAAGGAAAATGCCAACTTGCAATTCTGAAGCTAAAAAAAAAAAAAAAAAAAGAAAGAAAGAAAAAGAAAAAGAAAGAAATGAGACCAAATGAGATATTTTTTTCCCTGACAATGATAACAATGCACCTTCACCATCTTACCTTAGGCTGTCAACTCTCCAATCCTCTGTCATAAGCTGGTTCTCAGGGACTTGGATTACGTGCAAGTCTAAGGACAACAAATCAGTTCACTATATTGATGGCATCGTGCAGCTTGGGCCAGCTTGAGCAGCTTGAGCAAGAAGTAATCAATACCCTAGAAAACCTGGTTAGAGTCAGGTATGTCAGAATAGGAAGTGAACCCCACAAAATGTTTAATACCTCAGAGAAATTTCTAGGGGTACAATGGTCGGGGGCATGTTGAAATATCTTCTCTGAGAGGAAGTGCATTTGCTTCACTAGGTACTTCCTGCTCTTAAAGCAGTCCAGTACTTTTTGGTGACCCCTCTTTTGATTTGGGGAGCAATATATATACCTCCTTTAGGTGTGCTCTTCTAACTGATCTATTGGTAGTCCGTTATGCTGCTGAGTTTGAGCAGGGCCCAGAACAAGTGAGGACTCTGCAATATATTCAAGTTGTTTTGCAAACTGATATACAACTTGGGCCCAATTTACTTAACAGATCCAATGACAGTTGAAGTGTTTGGGACAAGGGGAGTTTTGTGTGACGCCTTTGGCAGGTTCCCACAGTATATCACAAAACAGACCATGAGAATTTTGGAGCAGTCATATGGGAATTAAAGCCTGAAACAGTCTCAGATAAACAAAACCTGAAAGAATTTATCAACAGCAGACCAGCTCTTCAAGAAGTGCTGAAGGGAGTGCTATACCAGGAAAACTAAAGACAGACAGCAATAAGAAAACAAGGAATGACCAAGAAAAAGACCAACTTAATGGTAGGGACAACTCTAGAAAGATCAATAATAATGTTGAACGTAAACTTCCAAAATTTAAATCAGACCACAGTAACACTGCAAATTCAATAGAAGAGATATTATCTATGTGAGTCTGAACCAGTAAAAATAGAAATTTTTGACTTTAGACTAAAACATGACTTTCTTAGATGCTTTGATTTCCATATTTAGGGATGTTTGTCTTCCTTTGAACTGTTGATAGGTACATCTACACACTATCTGAACTGAATCCTAACCTTTTTCCTGGCTTTAAATTTTAAGAAAATTTCTCTTAACATTTTTTTATTTTGATCTATTAAAACTAAAACAATTTTTCTTGAAATTAAAAAAATGCATTTAAAATACCTATTAATACCTATTTAGTGATTGCAGTAAGTTATGTAGCCCCAGCAAGGTGCTACTTTATAGTATGTTCACTTTACTCACTGAGGTTTATGCCTAAAGTCAGACATGTATTTTATTTATATATATATATATGTATGTGTGTGTATATATATATATATATATATATATATATATATCACCTGTCTTTGCTTTTGAAAGTTTTTAACTTAATTAAGGTCTTTAATGAAACAATAAAATTTGAAAAAAAAAAAAAAAAGTCATGGAAAACAACTGTAGATACCAGAGACAGTGTGGGTTAAGGGGAGGAATTGGCAGAGGGTGAGAGGTAGGGAATGTAGGCGTAAATAAAAAAAAAAAAAAAAAAAAGCAAAATATATAAGAAACAGAAATAGAAAATTATTTGTTGATAATAACATGTATGGTAATATCCTTGATTGAGCCAGTATACAATGTATTCTGGATGGAGAACCTCATTTTGTATACTGTATTGATGTACATTGAATGACTGTAAATAAATAAATTTAAAAAATAATTTTGGAACAAAGTCATGTTTTCTTCTCAAGACGACTATTCCCCTTTTGAAAAACAGCTCCTGGTTTTCACCTGGGCCCTAATAGAAATCAAATGTGTGACCTTGAGTCACAAAGTTATTGTGTGAGCTGAACTGATCTTGAATTTAGATGTTAAGGAACCCAACAAGCTCTCCATTTAGCTGTGCACCACAGCCCTGTTAGGACTTGGAAGTGGGGCACTTGAAATCAGGCTTGAGCAGGTCCTGAAGGCACATATCAGGGGCACAAGCAGATGACTCAGACTCCCGAGGCATCTCCTTTGCTCGTCTCCCTCAGTTCGTGCAAATGATCTCATGAGGAGCCCCTCGTGACCAGTTACTGAGGGAGTACGTAGGCCAGTTACTCAGGCCCACCTTCCATGTGGCTCAGATGGCATCCCCTGAAGGTGCACAACTGTAGCTCTATTGCCCCAGTAAGTGGTGACCCTGAGGTATAGGGAGACAAAATTTCAAGCAGTGTACCTGATTGTTTTACTTGGAAGAAGAGACGGTCAGAGATGTGGATCTAAATAAATTCATTGGCAGAGCCTGATGGAGGATCAGGGACTCAGAAGGAACAATGCTGGAGAATCAGTCACAAGGAGGTCTAGGGAAGAGGCGTGAGGATGAATGTTTTTGAATAGGCACAAAGTGGACAGATAGATATTTGTGTCACGTGGTTTTTTGTTTGCTTGTGGGGTTTTTTGGTGGTATTTTTTTCTTTGTTTGTTTGTTTGTTTTTGGCCAGAGAGTGCATGTACTCACCAGAGAGAGAGAGAGACAGAGAGAAAGCATCTCCAACGGAGAATAGTCATGCTACAATCTCTTTTCCTCCATTTCTCCACACTGACAGGATTTGGGACACAAATGCACATGGGCCCAGTGTGTTTTCTGAGCTGCCGAGCCAGGATTTGAACCACTTGGTCAGTCCTGTGGGATCCGGCTGTCTTAACCATCAGGCCACAGAGCCAGCTCTGTGTCCCATGTAAGTATTCACTAAAGACCAATTCACAGAGGAAGCTATCAATAATCAGGTGACCGAGAAGAAGATTCCGCATGGCCCCTGTGAACTAGATATTTCAGGGGACAGGAGAAATGAAGATTTTCTATTCATAATTCAGCCTCCAGCAAGCAAAGCTAGCGTGGTAGGGAGCCCCTCTGGCCTTCTATCTCTGTCTCTGTGTCTCTGAGGTCTCTGTCTCTCTCTGCTCCTGTCTCCTCATTTTTTTTTGTAATTTTTCCTTTTTACGATTTTTTTAAAGGTAAAGTTTTTCTCTGGCTCTCAGCTCCACCTTTTGTTTTGTTAATAATCCCTTCTGGTCCTTCCGCCCTGGCAGGAGAGTTGAGCACTTCCTTCAGAAGAAGATTCCGCATGGCCCCTGTGAAGTAGATATTTTACGCAGCGCGCTAGCGCGCCGCGTGGTTTTCTATTTTGTGATTTTTCTTTTAAAAAAAAGAACAGTAATTACAATTTTTTTATTTTTTAATTTTGTTTGTCTTTTTTTTTTCTCTTTTTGTTGTTTCTCTCTCTCTTTTTCATTTTCCTTTTTCTTGTCTCTCCACCCTCCAATATCCATTCAATGTGTTTTTAGATGGATCTAAGAGCACTGTAGCTAAACATCCAAATACTAATAGGGTTAAAATATTTCCCAATATCTACTGAATCTGCTGCACCAGCGATCACAACAGAACTGCAAACAGATTCTAGATCACCTCTGTCTGCTTGCTCCTGAACATTCAGGCTGAACTTCAAGAATTTGAAAGAAACACACCATCCATCAGATGACAAGAAATCACCGCTGGATCAAGAGAAATATGGGAAAACGAGAAAATACCTCTCCTCCAAGGGAAAAGAGTAACTCTCCTTCATCCACAAGCAGTTCGGTGAAAGTCATGGAAATGTCTGATAAGGAATTTAGAGCATTCATAATGTCGAAGCTAACAGAGATGGAAGAGAAGAGAGATAATGAACTGCTAAAGAGAAAGGAGAAAGAAGTTGACGAGTTCCAGGAGATGAGGAAATTCTTGCAAGATCTAAAAGAGGAATTACACACTTTACAAAAGACTCAAACGGAACTGCTAGAGATGAAGTCTATAATACAAGAAGTCAAAATCTCCCTTGAAAGTATTAAAAGCAGACTAGATCATTCAGAAAATAGAATCTCAGATGTAGAAGAGAAAATGGCTGGCTTAGAAAAATCCACCAGGAAGACTGAGAAAATGGCACAAAAATTTGAGAATGATATGTGAGAAGTACTGGATACCATCAAACGTCCAAATATCCGGATAATTGGCATTCCAGAAGGTGAAGAGACCCATAAGGGCATTGATAATCTATTCCATGAAATCCTGCAAGAAAACTTTCCAAACCTAGAGAGGCCTTCGAAGGTCCAGTCCCAGGAAATACAAAGGACCCCAAATAGAATCAACCCAAGAAGATCTTCTCCAAGACACATTATAGCCAGGTTGACCAAAACCACAGACAAAGACAAGATACTAAGATTGGCAAGAGAAAAACATCAAGTTACCTACAAAGGATATCCCATCAGGCTAACAGCAGATCTCTCATCGGAAACAATGCGAGCGAGGAGAGAATGGGAAAATATATTCAAAGTGTTAAGAGAGAAGCAATTTCAGCCAAGAATACTGTACTCGGCAAGATTATCTTTCAGGTGGGAAGAAAAGACAAGAACATTCTCAAATAAGCAAAACCTGAAAGAATTTACCAGCACCAGACCAGATCTCCAAGAAGTTCTCAAGGGTGTGCTATATCAAGAAAATTAAACACAGACACATGGACATAAGAGTCCAAAAACTAAGAAAGTGGTCAACTTAATTGTAGGGACAAGTCTGGAGTTGAATATTATATCCCAGAATTTAATCAGGAAAATTGAACCAGAACAGAAGATAAAAGTACATGAGACTGATAGGTTCATGCACCTACCATTTGAACAGAATCCTAACCTGTTTCCTGGCTTTAAGCAAAGTTCCTTAGCGCTTCTTTGAGTTAAGTTAATACTGGTTTTCTTAGTAGTAATGAGTGAACTCACCATTGAAAGTAGTTAGATTATGTAGGAAATTGTGTGATCAATACAATGTGGTTGGGAAAGGAATGAAGGACAATTGTAGACACCGGAGGTGGTGTGAGAGGAGGGTGGGAAGGGACAGAGGGTCAGAAAGAGGGGTGGAAATAATTCTAGGAACTAGTAATGGAACATTTTTTGTAATGTGCATGATTGAGTCACTATGCAGTGTGTACTGGATGGGAGATCGCATTTTGTATGCTGTGATGATGCTTAGGGAAGGAATGTAAATTGAGTTACAAAAAAAAAAAAGATTCAGGAAAAAATATATATATCTATTCAATGACTGCAGTAGGATATGTAGCCACAGCTAGGTGCTACTTTATAGGATGCGTAAAGTTAGACTTGTGTTCAAAGAAATGTGTGTATCACCTGTGTTTGCTATGAGGGTATTTGGATTGATTAGGGTCTTTGGCAATTCAATAAAATGTGGGGAGAAAACAGTATAGAAAGCAAACATAGATACCAAAGACAGTGTAGGAGGAGAGTGGGAGGAGAATGGGAGATGGCAGAGGATAAGAGATAGGGAATCAAGGATGGGGGGGGGGGGAAGCAAAACATACAGAAAACAAGAAATGGAAGATCATTTGCTGACAATAACATGTTTGCTGATGTGCTTGATTGAGACAATATATAGTGTACTCTGGATGGAAAATCTCATTTTGTATGCTGTAATGATGTACAGTGAATGAATACAAATAAATAAATTGAAATAAAAAAAGAAAACAAACAAACAAACAAACAAAAAGTAATAATCAGGTGACCAGTGACCAGTTCAAAGGATATCCACCAGCTTATTTCCAGCCTTTACAGGCTTAGTAGTGCAAAGCTTCCTCACCAATGCTGATATGTCTGCAGCCAATGCTGGAAATCCACACACCCTGAGATGACATCATTCTCCACTGTGTAGCAGGTTGATTTCCTGGACCACTTCCACCATGGAAAGGGCAGTGATTTGTTTTTCCTGGAAGACTCACCAGCTCTGAACATGGATTTGCTTTCCCTGCCTACAATGTTTCTGGCAAAACTTCCATCCATAATCTTATGGAATCCTGTGGACCATTATTATATGCCCCCACGACATCGCTTCTGATCAGGGAACTCACATTTCCACACATGAAGTGCACAGACAGGTGAATGCTTACTGAATTCTTCTTCTTGCCAAGTGCCCCATCATCTTAAGCAGCAACCACTTTCCATAGGTGGATGATGATTCTCTGTGGACTACAAGATGCAGTATAGACCTTGAACCAGCAACTACTGAGACAACAGGTGAAGAAGGGTGTTACTGTGCTGACTGATTCCAAGGGGAAACAGGGTTGCTACAGCACCACAGGGAGACCTATGCCTGGGGTCCTGGAGGTTTTTTGAGGCACCTCCTTTGTACTTCAATGTCCTATGGTAAAATAAATAAGAAACTACAGCAATTCCAATACAGCAGGCCCACTAACGTCACAGATCCTTTAGGAACAAAAGCTTGAATTATCCCACTAGGCAAAGAACCATGACAGTCTGGGGTGGGTGCAGAGGACTAAGGGAAGTTGGATTACTTATAGGAAAAGGTTTTATCTACCTGGTTGGAATTGCAAGAATAAGAACTATTGTAGGTATGTGCGTTTTCTTGCTTGCTTTGATATAAACATATTTTCATATATTACCCAGTTCTTTTTCCATTTTTCCTCTCCCCATTCTTATTCATCTAGTATAAAATATAGAGGTTATATATAGGTTAACTCTATAACTAGTATTTAGTTATAGAATAATCAAGAGGAAGTGTGGCCAGCCTAGGTAGAAGTGAATATGATCCAGACATAGAGAAAACAACAAATGAGAATTTTTAAAAGTTTATTTATTTATTGAGAAAGTGATCTTTCTCAACTCTGTTGAAGACATCTTCAACAGTTTTGTCATACCACAATCTTCCCCGCGCAGCCTCCCAACCAACCAGGATCACAGACATGTGTAGACAGGAATGACCAGCATGTTCAGGTTGAACCAGGATCTAAACTTGGGTCTCCCAGATGTCTTCAGTAGTGTGCAGTGCACCCCACCTCTTGCCCCACTATGGCTGAGTCCCACCAAATGGGACTTTTTCTCTCCTTTATTTAGAGAAAGTGTTAGTGTCTCCTTAGTTGTACAAGGGACAGTTGGGTTATGCTAGTCTATTATTATTTTCCTGATTCAAAAGCTAAGTACAGGTAATTACAGTGAGATACCACTCCACATCTACCAGGATGGCTAACATTAAAAAAATATTTTTAATACAATAAAAAATAAATAAATGTTGGCAAAGATGTGGAGAAACTAGAGTCTTTGTACACTGTTGGTGGGAATGTAAAGTGGTGCAATCACAAAAAAAAAAAATTAAAAAATAAAAAAGGGATCAGCAGTTGGCATAATGGCTATGTCACTGGACTCCCATGTAGTTGACTGCAGTTCAAGTCCCAGACCCAGTGGCTTAAACTCACACTGCGTGTGTGTGCGTGGGTATCCAAAATCCCAAGAGGAGTATGGAGGAGAAGGGATTGTGGCATGTCCCACCCAGGGGGGATGATTTCTTGCTTTCTGTCTCTCTGTCTCTCTCTGTCTTTCTGGCAAGCACACGTGCCCTATAGCAAAAACCTCTCCAAAAAAAATGGTGCAGTCACTATGGAAAACAATATGGCAGCTCATTGAAGACTTAAACAAAGAATTACCGTATAACCCAGCAATTCTACTTTTGAGAATACTGTATACCCAAAGGAATTGAAAGCAGGATCTAAAAGAAACATTTGTTCATTCACGTTTATGGCAACATTATTCACAATAGGCAAAATGGGAGTAATTTAAATGTCTTGAAACACAGATAAATGAATAAGACATGATCTGTCTATACAATGGGATAATAGCCTTAAAAAGGAAGGCCATCCTGACACATGCTGCAATGTAGAAGAACATAGGGCATTATGCTCGGTGAAATAAACCAGGCATAAAAGGATAAGTACTGTATGACCCCACTTACACGAGGTTCCTAGAGTAGTCAAACCTATATAGACAGAAAGTAGAATAGCAATTGTGGGGAGCAGAGGGCAGGGAAATGGAGAGTTACTATTTCAATCTTGGGAGAGGAAGAGTGTTCTAGAGACGGCTGGTGGTGAGGGTCGCACAATGGTGTGAATGCGCTTAATACCACCAAACTAGACACTTGCAAGTGGCTATGGATGGCAAATCTTTTTAAAATGTGTTTTTTTTTTTTTTAAGAAAAAAGAGAACTATTTTCTTTAACTTTATTTATTTATTTACTTATTTTTTTAATTTGGCCAAAGAGGGACAGAGCGAGAGAAAGAGAAAGTGGGAAAGTAAGCCTCCAGGTTTGGGACTCGAACCACAGTCGACCATGTGTCCAATACCCTTAACCACCACGCCACCTGTTGGCCACTTAAAATGTCTGTCTTTATTCACGACAGAGCATGTGCATACTCACATGAGAGAAAAAGAGAGAAAGGTAGGTAAGTACCCTCCACTGGGTCTGTTCACACTATGCTCTCCGTCCTCCAGTCCTCCTGTCATTTAGATCTTGGGCACTTGTGGGAACCAGCAGTTAGCCTAATGGCTATGTCGCTGGACTCCCACGTAGTCGACCGCGGTTCGCGTCTCGGACCCGGTGGCTTACAACTCACGCCGGGCGCGTGTGCATGCGTGCCCAAGATCCCGAGAGGAGAATGGAGGAGAAGGGATTGCGGCGTGACCATCCCCCCTGGGGGGTGATTTCTCACTTTCTGTCTCTCTGTCTCTCTCTGTCTGTCTGGCGAGCGCACGCGCCCTATAGCAAAAAACCTCTCCAAAAAAAAAAAAAAAAGATCTTGGGCACTTGTGAGCACCAATACCCAGCATGCTTTGGGATGGCAGGGCCGGGGATTCAAATTGTGGTTGCAATGTGATCTTGGGCAGTGTATTACCACTGTGCTATGGAGCTGCCCCTAAAGATGGTACTTTTCTTCTTTAGTGTTTGCTCTAGGGTGCTTGTGCTTTCCAGAGAGAGACAGACAGGGAGCAAATGAGAAACCACCCCACGGAGGGGATGGCCGCCATAATCCCTTCTCTTCCATCCTCCTCTCAGGATTGTGGTGCACACACGCGTGCTCAACATGATTTTCAAACCTCTGGGTCCAGGATTCGAATCACACAGCCAGCCAGGTGGGACCCAGTGTTCCAATCTCCACACTATCCACTCGCCTGAAAGATGGTCCATTTTATGTTATGTATATTTCACCACAATTTTTTTTTAAGATCCTAGAACTTTAAAACTTTCTGAAGAAAAATGATGAGCCAAGCCCATAATGTAGCAGTGAAAGTCTATGCATGAAGAACTGGATTTCGCGTGGTCCAAGTTTGTGCTGGCTCGAAACACTTCCAGCACACGTGCAAATCCTGATGGGGTGGAGAAATGGAGGAAAAGGGATTGCGTCATGACAATGCCCCACTGGAGAGGTTGCACTTTCTCTCTTTCTCTCAGACTGGTGAACAATAGCCCTCGAGCAATAAAAAATAAATAAAAATAAAAACAGGCTGCCCTATAGCACAGTAGTTAAGAAAAGTGCGTTAAGAGGTGAGTCCCACACATCTGGTCGTGATTTTAACCCCAATCCCAGTAGCTCAAGAGACACCCTGTGGTCATGTGTGTTCATGCCCAAAATCCTGATAGGAAAGAGAAATGGTGGAAAGGGATTGCAGTATAACCACGCCCCACAAAGGGTTTTCTCTCTCTCTCTCTCATACACTCCCTGGCAATGAAAAAGAAGAAATGAAAAATGATTTGAAACACACATACATACACCCACACACACCGATCAGTGTAATCTATTAAATCGGCAAAAAGAATCAATCCCTGGGGAAATTCCTGATCAAAAAGGTCCCCCAAAAGGAGGCCTGATGGTGATGCAGCAGCAAAATGTGACACTGCAAGGCTGACCCACACGGGAGGGTCTCAGGTTCTGTCCTCCCTGAATACACCAGGCAGGTGCACATGGGTGCTCTCCGACTAGCTGGAGCTAGGAGTGGATTGTGGTATTAGGACTCTGTTGGGGGTGCTCTTTATTTCTGTTTTCTCTTCGCATTTCCTGCTCATGAAAGAAAGAAACTTAAAAATAAGAAAAGACCTACCAGGAGCCAAATGATCTGGCGGTTTCGTCTGGAAATAGCCACTTCTGATGGCAACTTCAGGAGACAGGATCTCCCCAAACGGAAGACGCCAGAGCACTCAGACTTGGAAATCATTCTTGGCAATTTTCCACTAGTCTAATGGAAAACTGTGACTGATTTCAAAACAGATATCAAGACACATTTTAATTTTTTTAATTGCCAAAAGTGCATGCTTGCCAGGGAGAGACAGAAAGAGAGAGATGGAGAAAGCACCCCCAATGGGGTGCAGCCATGCTATAATCCTGTCTTCCATTTCGTCATCCTGTTGGGACTTTGGGCATGCAGGCACACATGCCTGTTATGTCTCTCAAGCCGCCAGAACCAGAACTTAAACCACAGCCAGCCATCTGGGATGGGGTTCCCCATCCACCAGAACTTGAGGCTAGCCCCAAAACATATTTAAATTTTATTGGTAGATGTGCCCAGTGACAGGCCCAGGCAGAAATCCAGAACATGGTCCCAGTACTTAGTGCAACCTTATCTCTGACCCCCCCTCTCTCTTGCTTTCCCAAATCAGGAGTCTGCTTCCCCTGGTCCCACAAGGTTATGACGGACACCCTGACAGCTGCCGTTTGCTGCTCTCTCTCCCCCTGCCCAGCCCACCCCAAGTAGGAGACCTGCCTGGGGTCTGCAGGTGTCTATTGTGAGAATGGTTAGCTGAAGACAAAGCCCCTCAAAGCAAGGCAGAAGTGAGTTGCCATCAGCACCTGTAGAGCCCCTTGGGTTCGCCACCCAGATAAACTCCTCACGCCACCACCACCACCACCACCACCACCACCACCCCGACTAAGAAAAAGTTAAGTATGGGGCTGGGTGCATGCCAGATAGACAAAGGGATGCGCCATGCTGGACTGTCTGTTGGCCCCATGGCATCTGCCTAAGGCTGGAAACTGTGTCTCCTGAATTCCTTCCATGGCAGTTACTGGGCTGGAGGTTGCCAAGAAGTACTCACCGTGAGGTTAGGAAGGAGGAGGCTCTTCCCAAGAAATTATGGTGGCTAGACAGAGTGGCTCACAGACCTCGCACAAGCTCCTGCCTCCTCTTGGAGAGGCCAGGTGGGCCAGCTGCCCAGCCCGCTCCAGCATCTGTACCCATGTGGGCGCCAGCCAGAGTCACAGGGACCTGTTTCTCTGATTCCTTTGGCTACAGCTTCCAGACGTGCATGCTTCAGCTCCACCCACATCCCTGTATCAAATTCCTATGTCTCTACTAGTGTGATGTGTCTATTTCCTGAGCCAATTCAGAGAGGAGGGAGAGGAGACAGAGAGAGAGGTGCTATAGGGAGTCTACAGATGAAAAGAAATATAGCAACCAACGAACCCTGTTTGGTTCTTGAGTCACACAGAATTGTAAAAATAAACAAACAAATACATTTGCACACTGCCTAGTATTTGATGGATTTATGGAGTTATTATTCATTTTTTAAGAATTATTTTATTAAACTTTATTTATTTTATTTCTTTTAATTTGACCAGAGAGGGACAGAGTGACAGAGAAAGAGAAGGTGAGAGTGAGAGTAAGCTGCCAGGTCCAGGACTTGAATCACGGTTGGCCATGTGAGAGTCCAGCACCCTTAACCACCACACTGTCTGCCGGCCCCTATTATTCATTATTTTTAGGAGTTGAAAAGTTACAATGGACTTTCTTTCTTTCTCTTTCTTTCTTTCTTTTTCTTTTTTTGGAGAGGTTTTTGCTTACAGGGTGCATGCACTCACCAGAAAGACAGAGAGAAAGAGATAGAAAGAGAGAAATCGTCTCCCAGGGGGGATGGCCACACCACAATCCCTTCTCCTTCATTCTCCTCTCAGGATCTTGGGCACGCACGCACATGCGCCCAGCATGAGTTTAAGCCTCCAGGTCCGAGACTCAACCACAGTCGACTACATGGGAGTCCAGCAACATAGCCATTATGCCAACTGCTGGTCCCCGATGGACTTTCTAAAGGCTGCCCATCATTGAGTTCCATGCTGAGATGGTCCCAGATCCAATGGTATGACATTCAGGATTTGCTGAAGGCAGGGGTGGGGAGGGGGTGGAGGGAAGGGCAAAGGGGTATGGAGGAGGTAGACCAAGCCTCCCACCAAGCTGCCCATGGAGTTTGAGGTTGTCAGGATAGAGGAGTGATGGTAAGAAGGACCCCGCTAGGAGCAGTGAGGAGAGTGCACCCTTGCTGGAGGGAAGTTCAGGTGCCAGGAAGGACTAATGGTGGGAGGTGCAGAGGCATTAGGAGGAGAGAAGTCCACACAGTCAGGAAATATTTGGGCATCAGGGAAGTGAGTAACTGGCAAGTGGGCAGAATCCCCAACTATTATAGAAAGATGGGAAAGCAGGACATCCTTACCTCAGGATGGAAGAGGCAGCTCTGCAGGGCTCTGGGGTCTCAAGATCACGCCCATCTCCACATACTTCTCACACACACCCTCCCTCCTGTTCCCAGCCACTCCTTTCCTACCTCTGGGCCTTTGCACCTGCTGTCCTTGGTCCTGTGGGCTCAGTGAGCCAACGACGACTCCTCCTTTCATCTCAGTTCAAGCAGCATCTCTGTGAAAAGAGCTTTCGGCCCTACCCTGGCTAAGCAGGTCCAGCTACCATCCTGATTAGTTTTCGATGGTTGCTGTAGCAAGTGACCATGAATTTAGTGGCTTAACACAACACGAATTTAGTAACAGTTCTAGAGATCAGAGGCCCAAACCCAGGTGTCAGCAGAGCTGCTCAAGACAATCCATCTCTTGTCTTCTCCGGCTTCTAGAGGCTACCTGCATCCCTGGTGCTCAGCTCCTTCCTCACTTCGCTACGACCTCTCTGCATTTATCACCTTGCCCACCACCGAGCCTTGTGACCATATGTGAAGTCACATGTTCTCAGGATCTGAGGATTAGAATGTCATCATCTTTTCTTTTTTTTTTTTTTAAAATTGCCAGAGGGCATGTGCCAGAGAGAGACAGACAGACAGTGAGAAGGAGAAGGAGAAAGCACCCCACGATGGAGCATGGTCATGCCAAATCCTTTCTCCAATTCTCCTTCCTTTCAAGACTTTGGGCAGGCATGCCCACGTGCCTGGCATGTTTTTCAAACCACTGGGGCTGAGATTCTAATCACAGTTGGCTTTGTGGAATCCAGATCCCTTAACCACTAGGCCATAGGGCTGCCCCAGAAGGTCAAAATCTTCAGATGGCCATTCTTCAGCCCACCTCCCAGCCCCGCCACTCATGCCATGTAAGTCTCTGCACCACACGTGTTTATGTTGCTCATTTAACTGATCCCCAGTTGGAACTCTTGCATTTATTTGTTTTCTATTTATTACCTGCCCCTAGTCCCATGTGTCTGGTTTCTCCCCAATTCTTTTCCCAGCACCAGCATTGCTGGTATTCAGTAAATATGTGCTGAATGGAGATAAGAATGAATGAATGGGTAATGGATGGATGGATGGCTGAGTGTGTGAGTGAGTAGATGAGTGAGGGAGTGGGTGAATGTGAGGGTAGATGGATGGGTGGGTGGGTGGGTGGGTGTATATGTGAGTGGGAGGCTGTATGGATGGATGGGTGAGCAGGTGGATCAGTGCTTCATGGATGAGTAGATGGATGGATGGGCGAGTGGGTGGATAGGTGGATGGACAGGCAGAAAATGGACATATGAGTGACTAGTCTCTCACACGAAGGACAGAAGAGAAGGAAGGCTCTGCTCAGATTCCTAAGTTGCACTTTCCATTACAGAACGGTTCGGCCTGGCTGGAGAGGGAACACGCAGGAAAAAGCTGGGGCGGTGTGTGTGTGTCGGGGGGGTCCCGCTCACCTTTTACCATCAGAAACCCAGACGGGCCTTGAGGAGACCATTTTTATCTCAAGGGTTGAACCAAATGGCTTCAAGGATTAAGCAAGGAGAACCAGATCAAATATGTGTTTGTCTTGTCTCCCAGAGAATCTTAGCGCCTTAAGGGTTGAGCCAAGTGGTAGAGAGGGGAGGCCTGAACCACACTACCCAGCAGAACCAACCTGTCACCAGAACCAAGGAAAGGAGCCCTGATGCACCCCTAAATCTTCCCCCACCACGACACTGTCACCTCAGGGAAGTCATCCAGACCACCGTGGCCCGTGCAGCCCTAAGTGCCTTCATCACGGGTGCTGTTTTGCAAGTGTCCCATTCGATTTGCCTGTCTCTCTGCTTGACATCAGCTCCTGAGGGGGGGACCTTGAAGAGCATGGTACCTGGTGCCCAGCGAGTGCTCCCTAAATACCGGAGTGTGCAAGGTCAGGGATGGGGCTCTGGTTCTGCTGCACTGCCGGCTGCAAGGGCCAGAAGGGCCGGTCCATGCCCATGCCATCATCCGAGGAGAGGTGGGGCAACTGAGAACCACTGAAGGACTTGGGAGGGAAGGGTAAAAGTGCTGTCAGAACCAGCTCCCTGCCCCCAGGGAACTCTAGCAGAGGGTCCAGCCTGTACTCTTAGGAGGGGGTGTAGGAAAGGTGTGGGGCCACTGAGTCCACCTGTGAGGCCCATGACTGGAGGTAATTAGAAATAAGGTTCCTTTCTACTGGAAGAGGCAGAGGAGGACACCTGATGGTGGTTTCGTGGCTATTCAGAGCATGGGGACAAACGCGAAAGTTGGAAGAACAAGGACCACAACTTAGTCATCATGTCAGCTGGCCAGAGGGCGATCACCCCACAGCTGAGCCCTGAGCCTTGTGCAGGGAGGGAGTGAAAGTGTGAGAAAATGAAGGATGCCAGTTCCTCACCCAGCCCATCACCATAAAAAAGAGGGATTCTTTCCAGGGGGTGCAAGCTTGTCAACTGATACCTGATCCTCTCCTCACCCCATTACTTGTCCTCACCTGCTGGTTGGGGACACTGAGGCAAGACATGCAGAAGCGAATTGCCCAGGGTCACCCAAGATTGAAAGCAGCCACATGCATTCTTTCCACTGTCCCTGCAGGACCCCAGCCTCTGCCCCCCCACACCCCCACAGCCCTAGCCCACTGCCCACATGGAAACACAGGGTGGCTGCTATAGGCTGAATGTCGGTCTCCTCCCCGGAATTCATAAGCTGAAACCTAATCTCATGCGATGGTGTTTGGAAGCAGGGCCTTTGGGAGGTGGTTAGTCATGAGGGTGGAGCCCTCCTGAATTGGATTAGCGCCCTTATGAAAGAGACCCCAGAGAGCTCCTCGCCCCTTTACCATGTGAGGACACTGGGAGAAGCCACCACCTAAGAACCAGGAATCAAGTGCTCACCAGAAACCACATCCACCAGTGACTTGATCTGGAATGTCAGCTCCCAGAACTGTGAGAAACAAATTGCTGGTGTGTGTAAGTCACCGCGGCTTTAGGACTCTCTCGTAGCGGCCCAAATGGACCAAGAGAGTGGAGATGGGACTCCACCAACTCAGGCAAAGGACGGCTTTCCCATTTACAAGAGCCTCTCACTTCTTTCAAGAGAAACAAATTTCCATACCAAATAAGGTGGTGGACTTCAGAGCCTCTGCCCACTTCACACAATTCCTTTTAAGTGTCCAAACGCAATTAGGCTTGGAGCTTGCCTGCGTTCAGCCTCCCCCAGCCTCCCCCATGTAAACAAGCAGCCCAGCTGGGCCCCAGCTGGCTGCCCTGCTCGAGGAGGGTCACCACTCCGCCTGCTGTCTGCAGCCTGCCCAGCCTCTCTGTCCTTGGCCACACCCAGGAGCCTCCAGCATCCCTGAACGCCCCCTCCCCGCCCCCACAAAAAGGAGCCCATAAGGCCAGCTGGGCCTTTCCGGGAAACCCTGATTCCCTTTTCCACTCCAAGGTTTGCACATGGGCAGGCCCAGCAGGAGGCATGAAGCCTGCAGGGCAGGTACAAGGAAAGCTTTATTTCTGGATTCTCTTCAAGATGCCACAGAGCTGCATCACCCCCTCAGGGCACCATTTTCTCCCACAGGGAAAGCTCAGAAATCCCTTGGGCTTTTCAGGCCGTGAGAAAGTTGGCCCAGGGCACGAGGGGCCTTCCCTGGGTGGCTCCCTGCTCCTCACCATCCCTCGCAGCTGGCCGTTGGCTCTTGCACCTCCTCTCACAACCCAAGCTTGGGCTCTGTGCCATGGCCTCTAACTTGGTCCAGGACCCCTTGGGCTCTGAGGAGGCTGACTCATCCTCCGGCCAAGTGGCGCTCCTAGCACCAGGCACCATAGCCCGCCAACTTCCCCGCTCAGCCCAGGCAAGAGCTGTGATTTTCCACTTGCACCATCTGATTGCTATTAGGTTAGGGAAAAGGGAATTCCTGGTTCCATGAGCCCACAGGGGGCCCGGGGCAGATTCTGGGGTGGGAAGGAGGGGTGGAGTGTCACCTGGGTAGTGCTCCCCATCTTCGACAACTCTGCACCACCCCCCATGGCGCCTCATTCTCTGTCTCCTGGCTTCTCTGCATCAGCCTCTCCGTAAATCAAGACAACAAGCGGGGGTGGGGACCAGCCCCTCCAGGGCCTGCATGACTCGAAATGCCCACTGGGAGCAGACCAAACGCACCAGGGGACAGGCGATGCACCCTCTCCTGAGCAGCCTTGAGGAGCTGCAGGATGCGAAGGAGATTAACAGCTGGACTCGGGCCGCAGTGCTCGGGCCAACGTGACGTCGTCGCCAAGTGGAGAGATGAGTTCCCAGTGGGGCTCTGGGGGGGGCTCTTGAGCGGGGCATTCCTTCGAAGCCTCATCCCTGCTCAGCCCCTCCTCTGCCTCCCCTCCCCCTCCCCCTCCTGCCGGGCCTGGAATTGGGTTTGGGGCGGGTTCTGTTTCCAAAGCCATCTCCTCCGGCAGGCAGGCGAGGGCTGAGGGCTCTTCTTCCACTCTGAGCTCGCATTTTTCCGAGGCTCCAGGCAGTACTGGGTGCTGGCCTGCTGCCCTGGTGGGTCAACCGGCTGGAAGCAGGAGCCACAGAGGAGCTCTTCACACAGGGGAGGCCTCCACAGATCGGGACAGCCGCAGGGTAGCTCCGTGGGGCCCAGGGACCAGGGGAGGCTGCTCTGAGAACCGGGGATGCAGGGTAAAGCCAGGCAGGGAGGGAAAATGAGGTGGGCACCCACCGGGGCAGGCAACTCTCAGAAAACCCATGGCTCCAAGCAGGGAGCCCTGCGACCTGAAGCTGGGCTCTCACCCACAGGGAACTGGGACATTTGGGAACTCTGAGAGTTCCCCTCCTGTATGACGGGCCCTGACCCCCAAGCTGGCTTCACCCCAGCCCCAAGTTGTCAGTCGCTTCCAGCTCCTGCTCTGTCCTCCTGTGGGTGGGGTCTCCCTCCCCCAATCTCTCCAGCCATCCTAGCATGCTTTCTGGAAGGGCTGGAAGGGAACACCCAGCAGGCAGTGTCCCAAGGCGGGGGAGATGTCTCTCACGCATGCTGACTTCCAAGAGTGCTGAACCCCAGCTCCGAGTAGCTGTGGGGCGGCCCTGGAGCAGACACTGAGGGCTCAATCTTGGCAGCCACAGGGCAGTGGGCAGCGGCGGCCCTACCTTTTCCCAGGCCAGCGACATCCGATGTGGTGTGGGCCTCGGATGAAGGCCATTCCTGAGATGTTCTGTAACAGCCCAGACTCCCCCAGATAAGCCTCTTTAGTCCCAGCCAGGAGCAGGGGACTGGGGGAGGGGACAAGAAAACCCAGACTCTCTGTTTGGGGGAGCTACAGACAGGCCGCTCTGCTGGCAGTGCCCTCAGCCCGAGCCCACTCACTGCCAGGGTTAAAGAGTAGGACTGGAGTGTCCCTGGTGTATGCTGGAGCTGGTCATTGTAGGTGGGGTGAAGAGATGAGGAGCTTCCTGGGGAGAGGCAGACACATGCGAGGCCATCCCTAAACCTGCTTTGTGAGGAGAGGGTCAGGAGGGCTGAGCTGGCAGCTCTTTTGCTCTGCTTTAGTGAAACTAGTCCTGTCAGAGCCCAGCTCCCACCCAGAGGAGCATGCATTCATGTATGCACACGCACGCACACATCTCACACACATGTCGCACACATGTCTTTTAATACAGCCCATCTGGGTCCTCTTGGCTTTGCAAGCTCTCTGTGCATGAGTGAAATCGCCTTTCAGCCCTGACAGGACAAGGACGAGGGCCCAGAGATATAAACAGGGACACCCACACATGGACCAAATCCATCACAGAGAGGTGAGTGGGGAGCCCCCACTCCATGCCCACCTGCACCGTGTGCTGAGAACCCAGCCCACTGCCCTTGGGGGCATATGTGAAGGGGGGGGGCTTGCCTGGCCTGGGTGAAAGGGGGAGGATCTCTGAGTCAGGAATCCCTGGGGGGCAAACTTTGGGGTCCAGCCCTAGGGAGTGGTATCTGGAAGGACCAAGGAGAGTGGGGGTGGGGGCTTTTACCTGGGTTCAGGAGGAGGAGGGTAAGTGGGTTGGTCTGGGGTTGCAGGCTCTAGGAAAGCTTGGGTAAGCCCCAGCGTGGGGGGAAGCATGCCTTGGGTCCCTGGCAATGGGACAGTGGTCCCACCAGAGTCAGGATGGTGCATGAGGAGAAGGAAACTAAGGACCACGCTTCGTAGCACCTGCTGTCTGCAAGCACTCACTGCGCACGCATCACGGACGCAGGCACCCTGGGCTTGCACCCTGGATGCTCCCAGCCTGGGACACCCCAGTCGTCCCCCACGCTGAGCCGCTCTGAGCCACCCGCGCCCGGCCCGCAGCCGCGCAGAAAGGGCAGGGCAGCGTGGTCCAGCTGAGACGGGCCAAGGGCGAGCAGCAGCAGCTCAGAGACAGGAAGGGGACAAGGCCCCTAGGGGAAAGGGGCCTGGGAACTACGCTGTGCCCCCAAGCGCCCAGCTCTGCTGCGGCCCCTTCGGAAGACACTGGCGCAGCCAGCTCCGGGAGGCCAAGGGTTAAAGAGGGAAAGAGGGGGCGGGCCACACGCAGGGATGGCCCCCATTTCCAGCCAATGATGGCCAGGGCTGCCACTGCCCCTCCCTAAACTGAAGGAGGAGGCAGCCCAGGGCGGGTGTTCTTGGCGTGGCGAGGCAGTCGGGCTGCGGCTGGGCGGACCCAAGGAAGGAATTTTAGGGGAGTTGAGCGTTCCCTGTCAGATCCAGCAGCCAGCCCTCTGGGCTGTGCCTTCTGCAGGATCCTTCTCCGCCCACAGCCTCAGTTTCCCCATCTGCACAGCAGGGAGGAGTATGCATTTGATTTTCAGGGTCAGAGTTCAGGTTGGGGGACAGGAAACACAGGGCTGGTGGATCAGTGAGCTCTGACTGGCTAGGCTGGGACCAGTCTCCAGCAAGGTCGCCTCCTCCCCAGCTTACCCCTCCCAGGCCTCCCCTTTGGCAGTTCTAGGCTGAGCCCAGCATCCCCTCACCCATCCTGCAGCCAGGGCCACTCCAGCGACTCCTGGGGCTACTCTAATCTGACGACATGCAAAGCTGCAGCTGGAGCTGTGGTTATGGGTGTGCCTCTGGACAGGTGACCTGGATCCCTGAGCCTAGGGGGATGAGGACCAAACTGGATGTAGGTGCAGGCAGACTGGCAGCACCCAGCTGGCACTTGTTGACACTGGGGTTGATGGTGGTGACAAGGATGCTGATGACTGGGCTGTCCTGCCTTCTAGGCACCTGTAAGGGGAAGACCAGGCACCTTAGCATGTTACAAACACAAGGTCTGGCCAAAGGCCTCCTCCTCCAAGAAGTACCCCCTACCAGAAATTCTCTCTTCTCCCCTGCTCTCCCTCCTGAGACTGATTGCTGTCTCATACAGAGCTGGACACAAAAGAGGTGCCCAAGAAACGTGTGTGGGTAAATAAATGTATATTTCCAGAAAAGCAGACCAAGTGAGAAATGGGGAAGGAGAAGGCTTCTTCCTTAGTGAGCAGCAGTGGGGTTCCAGGGGTTCAGCAAAGGTCTGAATGAGGGGTTTCATGGGCAAGAGGGGATTGTGTTCACAGAGGTGCCCTGCTCTGGAATCTCACAGGACAGTCCCACAAAGCCGCTGCCTTTGAGGGAGCTGGCTGATAATCTTTCCTCTAAGCAGAAGGGCCTGAGAGACAAAGCCCTAAGGGTTTGGGGACAAAGGTCCAGGAGATGGAGGGTCTTTGCAGGAGGGGTGGAGAGTAGGTGGTCTTGGTGGGACCTCTGCTGCATTCATTTCATCCTGTCTTTGGGCTTTTGCCAGGTGGGTCTGCAGGCCAGTGAGCTGTGAGCAGGAATCTGGACTCACCAGGGCTAGAGATGGCCGGAAACTGTTCCTGGGAGACTCATTCCACCAATAGGAACAAGGCAAGTGCCACCAAGCCAAGGGGACCCAGGGCCTTCCCAGACAGTGTGGGTGGGAAGAGCAGACCTAGCCCTGCATCTCCCCTGAGCTCCCAGGCCCCATCCTCTAGCTCTGGATCCAGGGTGGGCAGGAACCCCCTGGGCCATGTTGCCTGGCACAGGTCACCTGGTTCCTCGAATCTCCAGTGTCCACATTAATGAGGCAAGCACAAGGACTGGACACTCTTGAAGTCCTTTTCTGTGCCGATCCCATATCATCTTTTACCAGCCTTAAAAGATCTTGTCTCATCTCATCCCTCCAGAACCAGGCACTGCCTCTGGACACACTGGGATTCTGGCCCCAAGGTGGCTGTGATATCATGTGCTCTGTAGAGCCCACTCTGGAGAGTGCAACTGTGGCCCCAACCCTGAGTCCCTTAGACATGACTTCACCTCCTATCTCCCGGCACCGGCCTGGCTGAGACTCTGTCCATCTCTCCAGGCTGACCCTCACCCTACCTTCTACCTTCTACCTTCTACGACTGCCCTGGGCCCCTTAAAAAGTCTAGGATTTCCTTCTTAATCCTGAGCAAACTACTCTCAATTGGATGAATCCCTCCAAGTTACCTAATCCACCCTCTTCTCCATTTGAAAGACAGCGGGAACACCAGGGTAGTCATGTCACTCCTGCCCAACTGCCAGGATCCCCCACATGTCCTTAGCTCTTTCCCTCCCACTGGGAAATGGCAGCCTAGGAGGGCAAAGGCTAGACTGGCTAGGGGAAGTCTCCAGAAATTCTTGGAGCAAAGACAGAGCTCAGGAAGGGAGCCAGGCTCCAGTGCAGGCATTTTACAAAGCGGTATGTGGCTGGTAAAGGCACAACACACCCAGTGACTCACCCTCCAACTCCAAGGAGGAGATTACAGACTTTTTCCAGCCTAGAGAGGCACAGGGTAATCTGACCTCAATTCATCCAGCCCCGAAAGTCCACTTTTCTCCCAGAGTTTCAGCTAGTTCTTCCCAGGCCTATTTGGACACCAGGTCCTACAAATTCCTAGGTCTGGGTCCCCAGCTGAGAGAACCATCAAAGGCACATAGAGGAAAGGAAAGCCAAGGGCAAACTCAGGAATCAGATTGGGGATAAACAGGCGGGTGGACAGTCACTGTGCTGGTAAGAATGGCAGGTGCTGAGCAGGCCCTTGAAGTGCTTTCCCTGGTCTCATGGAGTGTCCTAACAGTTTTGCCAACACCTTCCATCCCTGCCGTAGGGTCTCCTTGACCTGAGCCAGGCCAGAAGGCCCTTCCCTTTGTTATGGCAGTAAAGTTCAGAGAGCAGTCTCTCAAGATCCCATTTGCTGCCAAAGCTGGGAGCTCTCTGGAAGAGAATGGATCCTGCCTGGAGAACCTTACTGTTTGTTTTGTGGGAAAGCCATAAGTGATGGGAACAGATACCAGCCTTAGAGAGAGTGCTGCAGTGAATTAGCAATGTCTGCTAGGGTGTGGGAATGGGGCGATGGTGCTCAGGGCTGGGAGCCTTTACTGCTAAGAATGAGGGGTCAAGAATGATAGCCTGAGAACTGCATCTAGCCTGTAGATGTGTCGTGTTTGGCCCACAGAGTGGTTTTTAAATGTTAATATGCAGGGATCAGGATATTGCACATTGCAATCTACAATTCAGCTTCTCTGGGAAGGGAAACAGGCCAATCAGCCACTCAGCCCACAGGTACCTCCTGGCTTCCACGAGCTAAAACAGCAGGTTGCCAACTTGGTTCATTGCTGGGTGCCCTTCAGCCTGCCACTGTGCCCTCTAGCCGAGTTTCTTTCACCTGACCCACCATCGTGCACTTTTATGCCAGCCCAGACCCTGTGAGCAGGGCCCATATTTGGCTGGGATGCACTCTTATAGCCATTCAAATATTGAAATGCTGGGGCCAACAGGTGGCATGGTAGTTAAGGTGCTGGACTTTCACAAGGCCAACAGTGGTTCAAATCCCAGACCCAGCAACTTGAGAATCACGCCAGGTGTGTGTATGTGTGCCTGCCCAAAATCCCGAGAGGGGAGTGAGTGGAGGAGAAGGGATTGTGGTGCGGCCATGCCCCCAGAGGTATGATTTCTCACTTTCCCCCTCTGTCTCTCTCCAGCAAGCACATCCGTCCTATGGCAAAAACTTGTTGGGTGGTTGGAAAAGTCATGATGTATTTTTCTATGCGTTTCTCTGCAAAAACGCATCATGACTTTTCCAACAACCCACATATGCACATATATGTATATATACATATATGTATATGTGCATATATGTGTATACATATATGTATACACATAAACATATATACACATGTATATTTACATGTATGTGTATATATGTACATATACATAAATACCTAATATATATTCTCTCTATGTATATATGTATACATACACACACACACATATATATGCCCTCTCTATATTTATATACTTTCCTACAGTTTGATAAATAATTGCTGCCTCTCCCCCTTCCCCAGTGACCCCCCTAGACTTTCCCACAATCCAGAAACCCAAGAGTAGCGAGACCCCAGCAGGGAACTGTTTCTGATCCCACTATGGGGCAGGGTTTTTCTCCAGCTATGACTAGGGTCTCCTTTTTATTTTTCTTTTTAAGACAAGGTCTCTCAACGTTGCCCAGGCTGACTTCAATCTCGTGACCTTAGCCTCTCCACCACACCTACATGCTCTCTTTTTTTAAATTTACAAGTGATTTTATATCTTAAAGACATATTTTCATGTTTTAGTTTGTACAGAGAACTTGCCAGAACAGTACAATATACACATTCATTGTTTTCATTTTGTTTTTAGGGCCCATGCGCTCTTCTGGAGAGAGCCAGAGAGAGAAGGAAAGTGAGAAATCACCCCTCAGAGGGGATATCCATGCCGCAGTGCCTTCTTCATTCTCCTCTCAGGATTTTTGGGCACATAATGCTCACAGACCTGGTATATTTTTCAAACCACTGGATCCAGGACTCGAACCTCTCAGTTGGCCATGTGGGATCCAGCTTTCTAACCACCACGCCACCTCCTGACCCCAGTTCATTCATTGTTAACCTGTCGCCATGTGTGCTTTCTCTCTGTAGACCACTTTTTCTAGAACTTTTGAAAAGTTAACTGCAGATACCAAGCTCCTTTATCCCCACATAACCTGTCTCGTCTAAGCACAAGGACATGCCCACCCATGGCCACAGGACACCTGACACTGACGCAGTGACGTTATCTATACACAGCCCCTATGCACATTTCCCCAGGTATCCCAATAAAACGCTTTGTCGTGACTATTTAGATCAGCATATGATCTAGGATGGTAGCGCTGTGTTTACTAGGAGGGCTCTTTGGTCTCCTTCAGTCTGGAAAAGCTTCTCAGTTGTTCTTCAAGTCACATGACATGGACACGGTTGGACAGACTGTTCTGACCCACAGGCAGCCCAGAGCCTTCATGGTGATTAACCGTTCCTATTCTTGTCCCTGTAGGCATGCCATCCTGCTAGCTGTGGAGGTGGGGTCAGGGGTCTTTCTGCTCTAGGTGTAGCTACTTATTGACCCTACAGACCACTCCCCAGTCTCTAACCAGCACCCCACTGAGACCCAGGGGAGGGCCTGCAGGCAGGGCCCAGCCAGCCTCACCTGGTATCTTACCTCCACACCTGCACAGATGTGTCCCGGCATGAGTGAGGCCCCAGAACTCTACAGCCGAGGCTTCCTGACCATCGAGCAGATCACGATGCTGCCGCCTCCCGCAGTCATGAACTACATCTTCCTGCTTCTCTGCCTTTGTGGCCTGGTGGGCAACGGGCTGGTCCTCTGGTTTTTTGGCTTCTCCATCAAGAGGAACCCTTTCTCCATCTACTTTCTGCACTTAGCCAGCGCCGACGTTGGCTACCTCTTCAGCAAGGCTGTGTTCTCCATCCTGAACACCGGGGGCTTCCTGGGCACGTTTGCTGACTACATCCGAAGCGTGTCCCGGATCCTGGGGCTCTTCACCTTTGTTACCAGCGTGAGCCTCCTGCCAGCCATCAGCACAGAGCGCTGTGTGTCTGTCATCTTCCCTGCTTGGTACTGGCGCCAGCGGCCGAAGCGCCTATCAGCCGTGGTGTGCGCCCTGCTCTGGATCCTGTCCCTACTGGTCACCGGCATACACAACTACTTCTGCGTGTTCCTGGGCCGTGAGGCCTCCAGGGTGGCCTGCAGGCACATGGACATCTTCCTGGGCATCCTCCTCTTCCTCCTCTTCTGCCCTCTCATGGTGCTGCCCTGCCTGGCCCTCATCCTACACGTGGAATGCCGGGCCCGGCGGCGCCAGCGGTCTGCCAAGCTCAACCATGTCATCCTGGCCATGGTCTCAGTTTTCCTTGTGTCCTCCATCTACTTAGGGATTGACTGGTTCCTCTTCTGGGTCTTCCAGATCCCAGCCCCCTTCCCTGAGTATGTCACTGACCTGTGCATTTGCATCAACAGCAGTGCCAAACCTGTCGTCTACTTCCTGGCTGGGAGGGACAAGTCACAGCGACTGTGGGAGCCTCTCAGGGTGGTCTTCCAGCGAGCCCTGCGGGATGGTGCCGAGCTGGGGGACACTGGGGGTGGCACACCCAACACAGTCACCATGGAGATGCAGTGTCCCCCTGGGAATGCCTCCTGAGAGGCCAGCAACTGGAGGGAGGCAGAACAGGTTGCAGCTGGTGGCCTCCAGAGACGGGACCTGGGCAGCTGTCTCAGTGCCCACACAGGAGGATAATGGACTATTTCCAGCCCCTCATGCCTCCTCTTCCTTGGGCCAGAGCATATGGGAGTGGCCGAGACACTGAGCAGCCACCTACAAGCAGACCCTGGGGCCTCCGCCTGGCTCCCCCAGCCCTTCTCCTCTTTGGTAACCCATTATATACAATGGTTGCCCCCAAGTGCTGGGGCCTCCTTAACCTGGCTGGTCAGAAAAGGAGGTAAGGGGCCACCCAGCCCCATCCATCTCCTGCCCTTTTAACCAGCCCTCCTTGAAAGTGACCAAGCCAGTACCCCAGCTCCCCACCAGGCCAGCAGCCTTACCCCACCATTAGGGGATTGTCCTTGCGGGTCCATCCTCTCAAAGCAAGATCAGTGAACAAAGCTGAATGAAAAGGTACTGTCTGGAAGAGGGTTCTGGTTAACCTGCCTTGTAGCTAAGTCTTTCTGCAATCACTTGGTGACTTTAATGGGGGAGTATCTGGTCGTGGTGAGTTGCTGGAGATGGGAAGGACCCAGCCACCTTGGGTAGGTGACTGCCTTTTCTGATTCCACACTGTGCCGGGCCAGCCTGGGGCAACCTCCCAGGGCTCTCCATGTGTCCTGGAGGCCACTGTGGACCATCTGAGCAGCTCCTGGACACAGTCACTTGGTTCCAGCCCCCAGCTGAAGTGGACACTGGCTCTACCCTAGTCATCTGGGGACTGGCACTATGATGCCCACCTACAAGCACAGTGGCCCAGTGTAGCCAAAGCAAGTTTTATAAAGACATTAAAATGTATATCAATAAACATTTTATATCTGGCAGTGAGGAAGGCGCAATGCCTGCTGTGCTCTCTGTGGTCTCTGTTTCCCACAGCAAGGATGCCCCAAGGTAGGGGAGCCCAGGGTGAGCAGCCTCTTCACACTAGCTCTGGGGCTCCCTCCCCTGGTAGGTTATCCACACCCATGCCAGAGGGAGCATGGTCATTAGACCGTCCTCTGCTGGCTTGTGCCAGTGCCCTCTTTCACTCACCCACCCATGGCCCACACTGTCCTGGAACCTTAGCTCCCCCTGCTGTGTGCCTGGCCCCATTCAGCAGTACAGTCCCTGGGACATGTTGCAGCCTCTGCTCCTGCTGCTCCCCCAGCCAGAATGCCTGTCCCTGTCCTGGACTCCCTGAGCCCAGACACCTCCCTGCATGGGGTGAAAGGCTGGGAGCCCTCCCAAGGGACAGCTTCAACTTGGGCTAGGGCAGGAAGGATTCCTGGCTGCCCCCCTGCTTCTGGTCAGCCCCCGAAAAAGCCCATCCTGTGCTCCTGATGTCCAGCCTGGGACCCCAGCCCCTTTTTGGGGAAGCTCTTGAGGGGAACCTGTTCACTCCTTGGCCCCAAGGACAGAGACCAGGGCAGAGGTGTCATGGCCCAGGTCATGCTGGATCCTTCTCTGTGGAGAAAATGGGGAGGGGAGGAGAGGGCTGCTCTCCAAACAACCAGTTGGGTGGGGGAAGGCCTGAGCAGTACTGCAGGGCTCACCTGCCCACCTGGCATTCTACCAGTGACCCCTGAGCCTGACCTGCCTTACCTGGGTGACATGGTCCCAGGCCAGGAGCTGTAGCACCAGCCCTCAGGTAACCTGATGCCCAATGCTATGTCCCCCTGTGGCCCAGTTCTAGCCATCTCCTCCAAGCCACCGCTCCCCTCTGTTCCCCTTTTTAAAAGTCCTGGCTGGTCCTCCCAGCAAGGCCACTGTTCTACAAAAAGAGGAGACCTTGTATGGTCAGGAGGTGGTGGTCCCAGGAGCTTCAAGTGGTGGTAGTGGCTATACATGCCCACCTGGCCTTCCCTAGTTCCTGGAGTGAGCCTGTCCATACCCTCAACCCCCTTTTCTGTCCCAACACTGGTCAGGAGATCCCAGATTGGAAGTATCCCTGCAGGTGGGTCTCTGAGGACACACGAGAGAAGGCAGGGATGGGACTCCACCCAGTGGTAAAATCTTCCCCCCAAACGGGTGTCCTGGCTGCACCAGCTCAGCCTCCACTGCACCACCTCGGCCTCCACTGCACCACCTCGGCCTCCACATGACCAGAAATGTCTCCTGGTCCTGAAGGTGGCCAAGGGGGAGTCCAGGGTTCTGGCTCCTCTGGGGCCGGAGAATCCCAGTTCCTAGAATTCACTGTCTTCTTAGGAGTGCCCAACCAGGTCTCTAACCCAGAGCCACCTGTGGGGAACTGCCTTCCTAGAAGGGAACCCAGGGCCTGGGAGTGGATGGGCAGCCCCCACCACGAGGAAGGTCATGGAAGCCAGCTGGGCCTGGCTGTCTGAACAGGCTGCTCCTACAGATGCTGAGGTGGGAAGGGCAGGAAGGGGGAGTGGCGGGAGGGGGAACTCAGGAGCCAGCCTCTCCCAGCCCCTGGACCTTTCCTGTGCAGATCATTTGTCTCACTAGGGAGCAGAACTTCTCCCCACTCCAGCCCAGCCCTAGGAGGATTCCCTGCCCCTCATTCTCTGTGCTAATGGAGGGGAGCCGGTGCAGACCGTGAAAAGAGCAAAAACCGCAGGCCCTTGGTCGCTTTCCTCCTCCCTCCTTTGGTATTTAATCATTAAAGTGCTCTAGGGAGGAACCAGGGCTGTGGCAGCTGCTGTGCCTCAGCGCCCATCCCAGCACAGCAGGGGCTCTAGCAGCCCTCCCAAGTCTCCTTTCAGGGGCTTTGGTCAAGGCAGGAAGTGGGAAGCAATCAGATTTCCATCCTGAATCTCTGGCGCAGGGATCTGGCCATTATCCGCTGAGGCCCCCACCACAAGGAAGCCACAGAATTGAGACAGGTAGTGAACCTGGGGTCCTTCTGTTACTATTCCTATAAAGGAGCTTCTGTTAAGGGCAGGAGGGGAGGGAATTAAAGGGAGGGAAGGGGAGCACAGGGCAGGGCAGAACTCCAGGCTTCCTTATACTTCCTGCCGCCCACATCCCCACAAAAACGAGCAAATGAAAATGCACAGTCTTTGAGATAGTACAAAGAATAAACAAGGCCAAATTTGGAAAGTCAAGAACAAGCCTTCGGACAAACAGATTATGTCGCTGGATTCCCAAGTAGTTGACTCAGGTTCGAGTCCCAGACCTGGCAACTTAAACTCACGCAGGGCGCATCCGCATGCGTGTGTGCCCAAAATTCTGAGAGGAGAATGGAGGAGAAGGGATTGCAGCATGGCCATCCCCTGGGGTGGGGGGGGGGGGGCTGGGGGCACTTTCTGTGTCTCTGAATCTCCAGGGAGCACATGCACCCTATAGCAAAAATCTCTCTTAAGAAAAAAAAAAAAAAAAAAAAAAGAACAAGTCTTGGGAGGCAGAGGGTCTCCACCTGCTACCTGTGGAACCTCAGTCTTGCTGTGCCTCGGTTTCCCCAGATACTACAACACAGACTTCACAAGGTGATGTAGGTGCCTGAGGACAGTCCCTGGCACAGCCCAGTGCCCTGGTTAGGTCTTGGGGGCAAGGAGCTATGTGGCCACTGAAGGAGGAGTATGTCCATGAATGACCAGCCCCAAGCACAAGTGACCAAGGCAGTGATGGCCATTTATTGGAGACCATCTGCACGCAGCAGGCCCTGGGCAAAGAGCTTCACCTACGTATGTCATGTACTTTGCCTGACAAGACTACGTGGTACACACTGCTAGTGCCATTTGTGGAAGGCCAGGCTCATCCAAGGTCAGTCACTCTAAGGCGGACAGCCCTGGTTAGAGCCGCACTATCCACAGGCTCACCAGTGGCCATCTTGTTGCCCTGGAAGCTCAGGCCTTTGGTGTTTGTGTCTCCCATCAGCAACACGCAGGAGTTGAGGTTCAGGGGAGATGCATGGAGATGGGTGGGCAGGACATGCCCATAAATGCCAAGGATGACCCAGAGGGGCTTGTTAGGTTCTCCAGTCTTTGTAGACCCAAAGAGAGAATGGCACAGTTTCAGGCCCTTGGGTCTGAAACAGAGTGGGGAATAAGAATGCGGTATTCAACAGCACAGCAGTCTGAAAGCCCAGCCCCTCCTGTCTGAAGCCCCTCCTGTCTTTACCTTCCATGTCAACAAAAGGAAATGGACAGCCTCCCCAGTAGCAGCCCAGCTTTCCCGAATCCCCGCCAGCAGTGGTTTTCAGATAACTCAAATTTTATATTTTATGCCAGAATTTTCAAGCCCCGAATCTTTTTGCATCTGTACAGCTTGATGCAGAATCCTCAGCCAAGACAACTCCTTCCCTGGAACCTTGGGACTCATCTAGAAGGTGGAGCAGAGAGACAGGCCGATTTCTAGTCCAGCCTCTCTATACACCGGGAGAAGACCCGGCCCAGGGGATGGACCCTTTAACACAGGCATTTTGTAGAGACCTGTCCAAATCAAAAACCACTGAGGAGGCCAGTGCAAAAATATGAAATTTAAACCAGGAGGAGTTTGAACATTGGAGAACTCGAAAACAACAGGGCACAGTTCACAAAATCGAAACTCATGGAAAAAACTCTGCTCGGATGAGTCAGAATGCCAGCCCAAAGTTTCCTGGCAATTCAGGAGAAGACTTACCTACCGGGCGGATTTAAAAAACAAAACAACTTTGTAATGAATTTAACCAAGATTAATTTATGTACAATAAAATGTACATGCTAATATGGTCTGAAGACCTTCGACAAATGTTTACATGCCTGTGTTATCACCAAATCCGTACACAAAGCATTTCCATCCCTCCTACCCTCACCCCTGCCCAAGGCATTCACTCATTTCTGTTTAATGCCATTACAGATTACTTACCGAGGCAGATTTTTGCTCCATATCAGCCAGGACTCCTGGTGAAAAGTAAAGGAAATCCTGGTTTAATCTAGTTTGAGGGGTTTGGGTAAGTGTGTGTTTAAGGAAATGTACTGACTCACTTGTTTGAAAAGTTCCAGAAGTGATTCTGGCATTGAACACAGTTGAATCTGGGGCCTCAAATGATATTCTCTAGGTCATTTCTCCTTTTTCTTTTTAATTTTTTTCTGTATTCATAATACACTGCACAAGTGAGCATGTGGGGGGAGTGAGACGGGCACTCTCCACAGGGTCTAGGCACACTGCAGTTCCCATCCTACTGCCTTCCAGTCCATCAGATCTTGGGCACTCCTGTGTTTCAGGCTGAGTGGGTGGAGGATTCGAACCGCGGTCGCCTTGTGGGATTTGGCTTCTCTTCGACTGTGCAGTGCTGCTGGGCCATGCAGTTGTCCCCACCCACTTTCCTTTTTTATGTTATTCATCTCTGCTTTTGTCTATGCTGCATTTATTCTCAACTGATAAACTGAATGACAGGTAACCAGCAGTTCTGTTTCCATTCTACAAATTCCACCACCCAAGCAAAAAAAGGAGCATCCCTTTACTGACAATTCCCAAACAAGTCCTGACTATTATGCTGGTTGGCCAGGCCCGTGTCACATACTGCCCCTGGAGCTAGAAGGGAAGACTGGGGAGAAAAGGTGACAACAAGTCCACTTAAATCCGATGAACTGAGAGTGGGGGAGGGGTGATCTCAAGGCAAAACCAGAGCGTTTTGGCTAGAAGGCAAAACGAAAATGGCAAGTATTGACCATCTTCCGCCCTCACAGTCCACCATCCATACCCTCACTTCTTTGCACATATGAGTTTGAACCTGTAGTTGCGTTATCTAAACCAGAAAATTATGCCCATCCCCTTGCAAAAGAGAGAGGACCAAAGTCAACTGAAAGGTCTGGCTCCCCAGCCCCAGGACCAGGATCCGTAGACTCTTCACACCTCCCTTCATCAGATCCACAAACACTTCTTAGGCCGACTCCTGTATGCGTCCCGTGTGGCTGCTATAACAAAGACCAGAGTCTGAGCAGAGGGCTTACACAACATTTATTGCTCACAGTTCTGGAGGACAGATGTCAAAGCAAAGGTGTGAGCAGGATTACTTCCTTTTGAGGCCTCTCTCCTTAGCTTATAGATGTCATCCTCCCTCAGGATCTTACCTGGTCATCTCTCCACGTGTGCGCTAGTCTATGGCATAATGGCTATGTCGCTGGACTCCCATGTAGTCAACCATGTGGCTTAAACTCACGCCAGGCGTGTGTGCATGCATGCCCAAGACCCTGAGAAGAGAATGGAGGAGAAGGGATTGTGGTGTGGCCATCCCCCCAAAGGGTAATTTCTCACTTTCTGTCTCTCTGTCTCTCTGTCTCTCTTTGTCTTTCTGGCAAACACACAAACCCTATAGCTAAAACCTCTCAAAAAAAAAAAAAAAAAAAAAAAAAAAAAAAAACACTGGGCAGACTGGATTAGGGCCCACACTAATGACCTTATTTAAACTCAGTTACCAGGAACCAGCAATTAGCGTAATGGTTATGTAGCTGGACTCCCACATAGTCGACCGCAGTTCTCGTCCCGGAACCGGTGGCTTAAAACACACGCCGGGCGCGTGTGCGTGCATGCCCAAGATCCCAAGAGGAGAATAGAGGAGAAGGGATTGTGGTGTGACCATCCCCCCGGGGGGTGATTTCTTGCTTTCTGTCTCTCTGTCTCTCTCTGTCTGGCAAGTGCACGCGCCCTATAGTGAAAACCTCTCAAAAAAAAAAAAAAAAAAAAAAAAAAAAAAAACTCAGTTACCTAGTTAAAGACCCCTATCATCACATACAGTTACATTCTGAGGTACTGGAAACTAGGGTTCAGCATATGAATTTAGGGGATACAATTCAGGCCATGACCATCCCCCATGACACACAATTCGCAATGAAAAGGAAAAGCAAATAACTGTAACTTTAAAAAAAGAAAATTCCTCGGGAACCAGCAGTTAGCGTAATGGCTATGTCGCTGGACTCCCACGTAGTCGACCGCGGTTCGCGTCTCGGACCCGGTGGCTTACAACTCACGCCGGGCGCGTGTGCGTGCGTGCCCAAGATCCCGAGAGGAGAATGGAGGAGAAGGGATTGCGGCGTGACCATCCCCCCTGGGGGGTGATTTCTCGCTTTCTGTCTCTATGTCTCTCTCTGTCTGGCGAGCGCACGCGCCCTATAGCGAAAAAAACCTCTCCAAAAAAAAAAAAAAAAAAAAAAAAAAAAAAAAAAAAGAAAATTCCTACTAGAAAAAGAAAGAACAGAAACTTCACATGATGATTATTGGCCTATAGCATATTCCACACTGGACAGGAGCAGTAAGGACCAACAGTGCAAGGAGATCTGCAGTCTAATGAAGCCATGCTGTGAGCTATCATGTTGGAAAGGAAGTGAGGGCAGCCTCTGGCCAACAGCCCACCAGACCTGAATGCTGCCAACAACCAGGTGGGTTTATAAGATCCCGCCCCACGTGAACCTTCAGATGAGACACCTACAGGAGCCACTTCCTGAGGGTATATGTTCAGAGGTCTAGGATAGCCCTAGGGGTGAGCCATCTGTTGCCAGGTTTGGGGTATGTCTGACAATGCAGCTCTCTTCACTCCTTTACACATGTGACTTCTTTGCTTTCAGTCCGCTTCATGAGTCAGTAGCCAAAACCAGGTCCTTTGTTGAACCATAATCCTTGAATCTAAACCCCAACCTAGGTGTTTCATCACTTGGCAAGGTCTCCAAGACTTTTCATCCCTCTGACTTCAGCAGGATGGCTTCTGTGAGACTTCAGAGAAAAGAAAAATAATAGCCTAGGGGAGTGGGGTTGGAGCTGGGCTGATACGCAGGATCATCACACCAGGACCCAGCCAGCGGAACATTTGAGGGTGAACGTTTGCAACATGCCTCTTGTCTCTTCCAGGTACTGTTTCCCCACTGGTCAGAATTCTTGGTTGCAAGTAACAGAAATCCCATTGACACATACAAATAGATCGGACTGGCTCACATTACTGAAAGTTCCAGATGTGGATGGATTCCAAGAAGAGTGGGATTTAGGTATCTTGATCTCAGGACTCTGTCGATCAAAAAGTAAATAGTCAAGAAATGTGAAGATCTCTATGTGCCAGAAAAAATTTTATTATCATTATTATTATTTATTTTGTTTTTCTTAGAGAGATTTTTGCTACAGGGTGCATGTGCCCACCAGAGAGACAGAGAGACCGAAAGCAAGAAATCACTCCCCAAGGGGCAGGGGAATGACCACACTGCAACTCCTTCTCCTCTCCTCTCAGGATTCTGGGCACGTACACACATGCATCCAGCATGAGTTTTGTTTTGTCTGTCTGTCTTTCTTTCTTTCTTTCTTTCTTTCTTTCTTTCCTTTTTTTTTTTTTTTTTTTTTTTTTTTTTTTACCACCACCACCACCACCACACCCCCTACCCTCTGCGTGAGTTTTAAGCTGCCAGGTCCAGGACTCGAACCACAATCGGCAATATGGGAGTCCAACAACATAACCACTATGCCATCGCTGGTCCCACCAGGCAATGTTTTAGACACAAAAGGTACAAGTATGTGAGAATTCTTGCCTTCAGGAAGTTACGTCCTCTTAAGCAGTCTGTGTCTGCCTCTTCAGTCTGAGACCTTGTTTTCCTCTCTTAGTCTACCCTCTAGTCTGCTCTCACCTCCTGGGGGTGAGACGGGTGCCATAGTCCTGTGCAGTAAACCCAGAATGAAGAGCCTGTGGAAGCCCGTCTGCCAGTGTAGGATGGTCCATGTCCCTCAGGGCTGTCCTTGCACCACAGTAGGCCCAACCACCTCCACTATCAGCTTCAACATTCAGGGTCCCCACCTTTTCTACATCACTCATTTTGTTTAATCTAATGGTCAATGTCTTTTATACTGATCCCTCCTTCATCTGCAGGGCAGGGCAGGGCAGTGAGAATGAGCACAATGCTAGCTCTGCAACCCTCCTAGAACCTTGGCCATCAACAGCTCACATGTATGATCCACAGTGCACCTGCTCTAGCCTAGCACCTCCCAGGCCACGTGGCACGGGGAGATATCAACCTCCCTCCTGCACGTGAGGAGACTCAGTTATAACAGTACTCTTCACTTACCAGGCAGGAAATGGACTTGGCCAGAGTAGGGAAAAGGCCACCTCCCATTGGCGACAGTTGACATGCGCATGATCTCTGTGCTTGTCCAGAGTAGAAGCAGCCAGGAGGCAGTTTCAAGCATTTCAGTGAGGACGCTGAGGCTCAGAAAGGCCACCTGAACTGTGCAGTTTCCCAGCTCACAGATGGAAGGATTCAGACTGGAGATAAAATGACAGATACTGGGTCCAGTGCCCCTTCCTCTCCGCCCCCCTCAGTAAGCAGAGTCCAAGGAAGTCCATTAGCTGCAGCCTCTCTCCACGCAGGCAGCTGAGGGGGGCCCTAATGGCCTTTCCCAACCCATAAGAGCCCCCATTCCCTCAGCCCCACCCCACCTCCCTGACTTTAGAGCCTACTAATGTTCTGAGATCTCCTTGGCTGTCCCAGTCTGCAGGAAGCGAGGCATCAACAGGGTGGGGTAAGAAAAGGGTGCTGCTCCTGCTGCTCCTCACGGCTCTCAGCCTCCTTCTCCATTTCCCTGCAACCCAGCCCTCCCCTGGGTGGAGAGCTGAGAGGGCCACGCCTGGCCAGGCCATTAACCCCCAGCCTGCACTTCTGAGTCCTGCATGATAGGCACCATGTGGAGAGGCATTCATGGGTGGGGAGGCACCCTCCTGCATTTATACCTCAAGCTCCCCTTCCCATTTCTCAGAGGGAGCCGCAATGGTTCTCCAGGGATGCTGGGGACAGGGCTCTTTTGAGGCCAGTGGGGAGCTCAAAGCAGCCCTGCCAGGTGTGTGAGAAGCAAAGGCCCTGGCCTAAGCCTGGATGAGGCAGAAGCAGCCTGGGCCAAGGGGAGGCCTCCAAGCATCAGAGCAAGGAGAGGCTGGCCACCCTTCTCGGAAGGACAGAACGCCGCACACAGGGCAGGTGAGAGGCCTGTTTTCTACAGTCTGGGTGAAGGTAGGTGAGCATGGTGGTGAGAAGCAGATGCCTTGCTGTCCTGCCATGCTTGAATGGGAGTTCCTGCTCTGCCAGGGGCAGCTGGGTGCCCTGGTCAAGTGTCTCAGCCTCTCTGAGCCCTCATCTCCTAAATAGAGCAGAGAGAATCAAACTTGCTTTCAAAGTGATGATGAGTTCATGTGGCCGACTCTGACGCCTACCACCTCAGCGGTGCTAGCAGAAGAGTGACGAAAGGGAGACGAGCAAGGCACCTGGGGAGAAAATTTAAGATGATTCTGAGGGACCAGCAGTTGGCGTAATGGCTATGTCACTGGACTCCCATGTAGTCGACCGCGGTTCGAGTCCCAAACCCGGTGGCTTAAACTCACGCCGGGCGTGTGTGCATGCGTGCCCAGGATCCCGAGAGGAGAATGGAGAAGAAATTGCGGGGGGGTGATTTCTCGCTTTCTATCGCTCTGTCCTTCTGTCTTTCTGGTGAGCACACACGCCCTATGGCAAAAGCCTCTCAAAAAAAGAAAAAAAAAGATGATTCTGAAAAAGCAGTTTATGAAACCACTGGGTAATATATTTTCATTCATGGAAGAATACATATATTCATGTGTAAATGCATAAAAAATCTTTAAGGGTATATGAGGGGTTTTCAAAAATTTTATGTAAAATTCCTATTATTGAAAAAGTATGCATGGGTACCAACAGATGGCATAATGGTTATGTTGCTGGACTCCCACATAGTCGACCATGGTTCAAGTCCCAGATCCGGTGGCTTAAAAATCACACGGGCAATGTATATGCATGCCTAAAATCCCAAGTGGAGTATGGAAGAGAAGGGATTGTGGCATGGATATCCTCCCCGCCCCGGGAGTGATTTCTCGCTTTCTGCCTCTCTGGCAAGCACATGTGCCCAATAGCAAAAAAATCTCTCTCTCAAAAAAAAAAGTATACATGGATTTCAAAATTTTCTGCCCTGGGACCAGCAGATGGCAAAATGGTTACATCACTGGATGCCCAAGTACTCAATTGCAGTTTGAGTCCCAGACCCAGTGGCTTAAAACATGTCAGACGTGTGTGCATACATGCCCAAAATCCTGAGAGGAGAATGGAGGAGAAGGGATTGTGGCGTGGCCAATCTCCCGGGGGTGATTTCTCACTTTCTGTCTCTGTCTCTGGCAAGTACACACACCCTTACAGTAAAAATCTCTCTTAAAATTTTTTTAAAAAAATTTTCTGCCCTATAATAAGCTCTTGCTTTAATTCCATTTTTCCACGGGCATTTTTAAGTCCCCTCATAGAGTGATTCCTGGGTGAGAACAAGGAAAACTTGATTTCTTCTTTAGTATTTGAATTTTTCAAAAGAAGACTTTATTTGTGTCTTATCTATACTATTTCAAAAGATGTTTCAAGTACAAGGAAAGATGGAAAACCTCATCACAGCTAAGGGAAGAAAGACGTTTCTGCAAGCCTTCAGTGGAAAAGATACAAATTCAAATAAGGCTTTAAAGGATGGGAATACTGAAGTTAACTTGATAGGGTCTACTTTTTTTTTTAAATTACCAGAAGGCACTTGCACTCACTTGCCAGAGACACACAGAGGCAGAGGGAGAAATAATTCCTAATTGGGGGAGTCACACTATCCCTTAACCACCAGTCCACAGTGCCTGCCCATAAAGTATTTATTTTAAACCTTACCCAGCATAGAATATTACAGGACAGTTTTAAATGTAGCACTCTGCCTCACACATGCACGCACATGTAATAAATTCTAAAAAATGATTTCTTTTTATTTACTTTTTAGTTTTTAAGAAATGTATTTATTTCCTCCATGAATGAGAGAGACAGAGAGGGAGAGAGAGACAGGCCGGTATTCCCAAAAGGGTCTTGAGTGTACATGCCTGGGAAGACCCACTGTAAGTGAGGATTGTGGAGCAGCAGTGTGCATCTCCACCTACCCATCTGGGACCCTGGGGCCAACCTTCTCCTTTCTGGCAGAGCACTGCCCAAACATCCCTTAATCCTGCATTTGAGTTATGTTGACCCAATCCTGCCTTGGGCCTTCTCAGTGGGAGTGGACGGGTACACAGGTGGCCTGGAGACAGAGGCTGGGCTCAGCAGCATCAAAAGAGGGGTTCCACAAGTTGGAGAGGGATCTGAGGCCAACTGGGAAGAGCCTCCCCCCCAGATCACTCCCCTCCCCGCATCTGACTTCTTTCAACTCCAATTCCTGCCTCCATACCTCCTGGCCTCACTACCCTCTGAGTTCCCCACCTTGTTAGTTACCTCATTGCGTGGTAGCAGGGATGATGAGTTCATTGTGTATTTCCTCTCTGGACCATGAGTTCTGTGGGGACTCAAGACTGACATTATATATAGAAAACATCATACACACACACACACACACACACACACACGTGTGTGTTATGTATATATGTGCCATGCTTTTATAACTATGTGTACTATACACACATGTTTTATTTGTATAAGTATATGTGCTGTTTACATGTGTGTATGTGCTATGTTTGTGTGCTATATGCAGATATATGTGTATGTGCATGTGTCTGTTTACTATCATATGTGTATCCATGGTTTACGTATATGTAGCATGTATGCAGGACCTTCTAAAAGTTCATGGAAAATACATATTATGAAATAATTATGCATAGATTTCATTCTTTTGCACCAAAATAATTTCATACCTTAATTCCATTTTCCCACACAGTCTTTGAAGTGTTCTCATATGTTTATGACTGGCACACCGTATGAGTTTGAGGAATAGTGTGTAAGTCTGTGTTGAAGGAGAGGCAAGAGACCTAAGGAGGTCGGTAACTGGGATACAGTGCGACACTCCCACTGTGAATACAAAGAAGTGGTACAGAAAACATAATCTCCCTCCCCCTCCACTCAGCTACAATACAGAGCTAAAGGGTTGAAAGGCAGGAAGGGAAGTCTCCGGGTGTCACAGAAGAATTTGCAGCTAGAGCTGACACCGATGACCTGGGGCACATCAGATAGGTTACAGGCTACAAGAAGGGTTAGGGGTGGAGGGTTAGGGGCTAGGAGGTGGGCTTAGAGCCACGTCAAGTAGGGGAGAGAACATACACAGAGAAACCTGCCAGGGGCCACTGTTCAGAAAAAGCAGGGTTCTGCCCAGCAGGCTGAAGGAGCACCTCAATCTAAAACTAAGGGCTGGGAACCAGTGGGGGTGGAGTCAGACACCAACTGGGAAACCAAAGCCCCAGATCTGCACCATTCACAGGTGTAGAACATGAATTTACAGCTACTTGCATAATGCCAAATCTCTAAGCCAAGAAATTCATCAACGACCTGATCTTGGACCAGTAAAATCCCTTGAATACTCAACAAAAGCCAATGCCAAGAAAAAGCAATGTTGTCCTTGCAGAAAACAGTCAGTAATTGCAAGGCATATGGGAATACATTAATTTTAATAAGTGATATGAGATCAAATAGACTTTACAATTAAAAAGAGTATTAAGAGGGACTAGCAGGTGATGTGGTGGTTAAGGCACGGGACTTCCACATGGCTGACTGCAGTTTGGGTCCCAGACCAGAAGGCTTGACAATCTCCCCTGGGCGCATGAACGTGCATGCCCAAAATCCTGAGAGGAGACTAGAGGAGAAGGAACTGATGCATGACCATCCTTCCTAAGGATGATTTCTTACTTTCCCTGTCTCTGTCTCTCTTCATCTCTCTACAGCAAGCACATGTGCCCTATGGCAAAAATAAAAAAAATTTTGAAATATTAAGGATGAGAGAATTGGTACATAAATTATACAATTCACCAGATATAATAATCTTGAGCTTGCAGGCACTTGACAAAGTTTTAAAATAAGCAAAAGATAAAACTGCAAAACTATAATTAATCATAATGGGTTGATATTTATAGCATTCAGAAAAATAATAAAGACACATAGTTTAAATAACACAATGTTTTAAACTTAATTAAATGAGTATGTTAAAAAAAATTGGCTATCTATTAGGCTGCATAGTGAGCCTCAGCTAATATTGATAAATTTACCACATTATCTAACCTCAATGCAGTAATATTAGACATCAATAACAAAAAGATAGCCAACTGTGCATTGTAAAGTACACTCTAAATAATTTTAAAAAGATTATTTGTTTATTTATTTATTTGATTCTATTTGTTGTTATTTTTTAATTTGACCAGAGAGAGAGACAGACAGAGAAAAGGAAAGCAAGAAAACAAGTCACCAGTTCCAGGACTCAAACCACAGTCGGCCATGTGGGAATCTAGGAACTTTAACCACCACCTGCCAGCCCCATACTCTAAATAATTTATAGAAATATAAATGTAATATTTAACATAGTTTCAAATTTTAAAATATTTAAATATGAACAACTATAAAAACACTACATTTAAAAACCCATGAACCATTTAAAGAAATACTCAGTGGTACATTTATAGCCCTAAATACCTTTTAGAAAATGAAAAAGGTTTAAAAATTAATTTTTCTTAAATGAGTTCTCAAAAAAGAAACCTCTGGCAACTGATCAAGGAAAAAAATAGAGCACAGTCACAAATAAAAAGTAGCGGATAGAATTGAGGTTTGAAAAATTATAGGGGAGAGTATTATACTAACAAATGTGAAACCAGAAAGCAAGAACAATTTCTAGAAAAATAATATTACCACTCTAACTCAAGAAGAAATTAAAGCCTGAATAGAACTAAAACATGAAGTAAACTGGATTTGTAATCTTTTAAAGCCATCCACTCACACTCACATAAAAATTACCAGACCAGATGGTTTTACCTTCTGCCAAACTATCAAAGAAAGATAATCCTTACACGGTAAAAATTGTTCTAAAGGGTAGGAGAAAAGGGTTATCTCTCCAACTCATCTATGAAGCTGGCATAACCTAACAGTATTAAAATAAAAAACAAAGATAGTACCAAAGAGGAAATTATGGGCCAATTTCATGGATGAAAATATTCTAAATAAAATAAGAGCTAAAAAAAAAAAAAGATAAGGAAGGAAACAAACAAACAAACAAACAAAAAAACGCAAAGCAAATGATAAATGCTTTATCAAAAATATAAGATTGAATAAACACCAGACTATCTAACCATATATATTCACCACACAAATAGACCAAGGGAGGAAAAGAAAATGATCATACTAGTAGATGCATAAAAAGCTTATGATAAATGTTATCGTGCATTTATGATTAAAAAAAAAAAACTCATAAATGAGGAAGGGAACTTCCTCACCTTGGTAAAGTATAATACTGGGTCAGTAAGTGGTGAGGTGGTTAAATCGCTGGACATTCCCACATGGCCAACCACGGTTGGAGTCCCGAACTTGGTGGTTTGCTCTCTCACTTTCCTTCTCTCTCTGTGTCTGTCTTTCTCTGGTCAAATTAAAGTAAATGAATGAATAAATAAAATTTAAAAAGTAATTATTTTAAAAAATAGTAATACTAGGACCAGCAGTTAGCGTAATGGCTATGTCACTGAACTCCCATGTAGTCGACTACAGTTTGCATCCCGGACCTGGTGGCTTAAAACTCACTCCGGGAGCGTGTGCATTGCGTGCCCAAGATCCCGAGAGGAGAATGGAGGAGAAGGGATTGCGGCGTGGCCATCCCCCCTGGGGGGTGATTTCTTGCTTTCTGTCTCTCTGTCTCTCTCTGTTTGTCTGACAAGTGCATGTGCCCTATAGCAAAAACCTCTCCAAAAAAAAAAAGTAATACTAAAACCTAAGGGGAAACATCATATCTAATAGATAAACTTTAGATATATATCCTCTTTAAAATTAAGAAAATAAGTATACCTGATTCCAGTTATCGTTCAGTGTAGTACCAGGTATTCTGAGGTATGCTGTAAGACATGAAAAAGAAATGAGAGATGTAAGGATCATCACATAGAAAATCAAAATATTCAACAGATAACATGATAAAATAAATTAGGACATTGGCCTGATTACTTATATTATCCTTAGATTTGTTTTAAAAAATGAGGAGGATAATAAATTGGCTTCTCATTAAAAAAAAAAAAAAAAAAAAAAAAAAAAAAAAAAACCTACAAAACCCAACAACGCTCCTCTATACCAGCAATAATCAACAGGAAAATATAATAGAGACGCTTCTGTCTTTGGCCATGATGGCGTAAGTGGTACTGGACCAGCCCTCCAACCATAAACAACTGGAAAACTGGACCAAACATAAGAAATAACTGTTTGAAGATACTGGAAAGGAAGCATCCCAGACCTATGCTCTTGAGAGAAGAGAAATGTAAGAAGTGAGTTCCATAAGTGCCCAGGTTTTCTGCCTGGAGATGTTTTCTGAATGGAACAGAAGGTGGAGGAAAACAAGCAAAGGATGGTCCACTCCTTGAGTTAAAGATACAGGAGTCAGGCCAAAGAGATTTAAGTGACTGGAATTTGTGAGATGGAGTATCAGAGAGAAGGAAATGAGCTACTCAAGAAAGTAAATTCCAAAATTCTGCACAGGGGGAGCCTGGAGTGTTTGGCTGAAAACTAAGCTGTGCACAGGATGAAACTCCATCAAACTTCGAAGAACAGCTACTGGTAGTGTGTCCACTGAATAAATCTCAGAGCTCACACAGAACTGGGGAATGTTCAAGTTCTATTTTTTAATAATTATTTTAGTTAACTTTGTTATTATTGTTGTTGTTGTTGAATTTAACCAGAGAGAGACAGAGTGAGAGAAGGAAAGCAAGAAAGCAAGCCACCACCAGGTCCAGGACTTGAACCACTGTCAGCCATGTGGGAATCTAGTGCCATTAACCACCACGCCATCTGCTGGCCTCTGTTCAAGTTTTTATAAGCCAAAATGGAATGACTTTACCGAGTATCTGGGGCATCCGGTGGAAAGTCCCAAAAGATTCCTCTAACAGCTACTCTGGACTAGCTAATAAAGCTCAAAACAAACTTTGAAAGGATTAAGCTTATGTGTGAGTACATTAAATGCCTATCAGATGAAATGCCACTCTTTAGAGGAAGGTTTTTAAAACAATGCCAAACTCACAATGTCCAGTACCCAATCAAGTATTACTAGACATATAAGAAGCAGGAAAACGGGACCTGTAACCAGGAATCAAATTAGTAATACAAAATGGCCGAGAAATTAACAGGTAAAGAATTTTAAACAACTATAATATCAGTGCTCAAAGATTTCAATTAAAACATGAACAGGGTCAGTCAGTGGCATGGTAGTTAATGTGGCTGGATCCCACATGTCCAACTGCACACTTTGAGTTCCAGATCCAGTGCCTTAAAAAACACACCAGGCACGTGAGTGTGTGTACCCAAAATCCCGAGGAGAATGGAAGAGAAGCGAGTGTAGTGTGGACACCTCCTAGGAGAGTGCTTTAACATTTTCCTTTTCTCTGTCTCTCTCTGGCAAGAGCACACACGCTATAGTAGAATAACAAACAAACAAATGAATACATCATGAACATAATAAAGAGAAAAATTAAAGATATAGCTAAGAACAAATACCACTTCTAGAGCTGAAAATATAGTATGTGGAATTTAAAATTTTGCTGGATGAGATAAACAGAAGACTGCACACTACAAAAGAAAGTATCAGGCAGCTTGAAGGTGAGGCACCAGAAACTACCCAAAATGAAGTCCAGGGGTGAGGTGGGGTGGGGTAAGACAATAAAATAAGTAGAGCTTTAGTAACTCTACTATAAAGTACCCTAATATATATGCAATTTGAATTCCAGGAAAGGGGTAGAAAAAAAACATTTAAAGGAAAAAATGGTTAAGAAGACTGGATTCCACATGGCCAACTTTGTGGCTTGAGTCCTGGACCCAGTGGCTTGAAAAAAATGCTGGGCATGTGTGTTAATGTGTGTGTGTGTGTGTGTGTGTGTGTACCCAAAATCCCAACAGGAGAATGAAAGAGAAAAGACTGAGGTGAGACTGAGGTGGGGTCATCTCCCCTGGGGAGTGACTTCAGAAAACTGTATCTGCAATGTCCCAGGACCTTCCTAAGCACACCAGATGCACACATACATGCCTATGATCGAGGCGAGCTATAACTGGGGATGGATTGTGGTGTGGAGACCCTATGAGGAGGGCGTTTCTCTGTCTTTCTCTGTCACTCTTGCTCATGGAAAAAATAAACTTTAAAAGAAATAGAGAGGCCAGCAGGTGGCATGGTTGCTGGACTCCCACATGGCTGACCGTGGTTCAATTCGTGGACCTGGCAGCTAGCTTCTCATTTTCTCTCTCTCTCTCTGGTCAAATTAAAAAATAATTACAATAAACAAAGTTAAATAAATAATTTTTTTAAAAAAGATGGGGACCAGCAGGTGCATAATGATTATGTCACTGGACTCCCTCGTAGTCAACCACAGTTGGAGTCCCAGACCTAGCAACTTAAACTCATACCAGGGATGTGTGTGTGTGCATGCCCAAAATCCCAAGAGGAGAATGAACGAGAAGGGATTGTGGCATGGCCATCCCCCCAGGGAGTGATTTCTCACTTTCTGTCTCTGTCTCTCTCTGGTGAATGCACACGCCCTATAGCAAAAAAAATCTCTTGAAAAAAAATAAAAAGAAAAAAGAAAGGAAGAAGTAGAAGTTCTTAAAAGGCATCTATAACAGCTTCATATCCAGAATGATGGATCTGGTCAGATACAAGCTGAGCCAAGGGAGTGGGGTAAAGGTTAAGCCTCCTTGTCATAGTCTGTTGCAAAAAGAACCTTGGGTGAGACCCTGGAAGCAGGAAATTCAGGGAGCTCTCCAAAGTCCCCCCTGGTCCAACAACACAGAATTTCACATTGGTTCCTCTTCCTTCCATAGGGATGAATCAGACCCTGAACAGCAGCAAGGCCTCAGTGTCAGCTCTAAATGCACAGGACATGACCTACTTGGCAGTGAGCTCCCTGGTCATGTTCACCTGTGTATGCGGGATAGCCGGCAATGGCGTCGTGATATGGTTGCTGAGCTTACGCAGGAAGAGAAACCCCTTCTGTGTCTATGTCTTCAACCTGGCATGGGCTGATCTCCTCTTCCTCCTCTGCATGGCCTCCATACTATGTCTAGAAACCATCCCCTTAAGCCACCCCTGGAAAAGGTGGGACCTGGCCTATGATGTGGTGAGCAGGATGAAGTACTTCGCCTACACTGCCAGCCTGAGCCTGCTGACAGCCATCAGCGTCCAGCGCTGTATCTCCGTCCTCTTCCCCATCTGGTACAAGTGTCACCGGCCCCAACACCTGTCCACCGTGGTGTGTACACTGCTCTGGGCACTGTCCCTCCTCATGAACGTGCTGGCCGCTTTCTTCTGTGCCAGATTCTTGCACTCTGACCTGACCCTGTGTTTCACAGTGGACATGGTCCTGAATGCCCTCATCATGGGAGCCTTCACACCTATGATGGTCCTCTCCAGCCTGATCCTCTTTGTCCGAGTACGGAAAAGCTCACAGCAGTGGCAGCGGCGGCCCATGCGGCTATATATCGTCATCCTGGCCTCCGTGTTTGTGTTCCTCATCTTCTCCCTGCCCCTTGGCCTCTACTGGTTCGTCTTGTACTGGGTGAACCTGTCCAATGAAGTGACGCTCCTGTACACCTGTGTTTCGCGCCTCTCCTCGGCCTTCAGCAGCAGTGCCAACCCTGCCATCTACTTCTTCGTGGGCAGCCGGAGGAGCCAGAGGCTGAAGGAGTCCCTGGGGACTGTGCTCCACCGGGCACTGCAGGAGGAGCCTGAGCTGGAAGGAAGGGAGACAACTTCCTCGGGCATCTATAACAGCTCGGGCACCAACGAGGTGGGGGTCTGACAGCAGCCCACAGTGCTTCCCCCATGCCAGCCCATGCCCTGGAGACCTGCATGCCACCAGCAGCTCGTGCCCGGCATGATTTTCTTTTCTTTTCTTTTCTTTTCTTTTTCTTGAGAGGTTTTTGATATAGGGTGGGTGCGCTCCCTAGAATGACAAAGAGAGACAGAGAGACAGAAAGCGAGAAATCACCCCCCCAGGAGGGTTGGTCATGCCACAGTCCCTTCTCCTCCATTCTCCTCTTGGGATCTTGAGCACGCACGCACACGCACCCGGCATGAGTTTAAACTACCAGGTCCAGGACTCGAACCACAGTTGACTACATGGGAATCCAGTGACATAGCTATTACCCCAATTGCTGGTCCCCATCTAATATACACATTTCTATAGCATCCCTTCCCTCATGGCCAGAGCTTCTTTTGCCATGTATGTCTGAAAGCCCTTGTGGACAGAGTCCTCTGGGTCTATTAGGGGGCCATGAGTGAATGGGAGGGTAGGTCTCCACCCTAGTATACTGTTTTTCAGTGATTTTTAAAAGTCCTTCCATCCACGGGGGACCAGCAGTTAGCATAATGGCTATGTCGCTGGACTCCCACGTAGTCGACCGCGGTTCGAGTCCCGGACCCGGTGGCTTAAACTCACGCTGGGCGCATGTGCGTGCGTGCCCAAGATCCCGAGAGGAGAATGGAGGAGAAGGGATTGCGGCGTGGCCATCCCCTCCGGGGGGTGATTTCTCACTTTCTGTCTCTCTGTCTCTCTCTGTCTGTCTGGCGAGCGCACGCGCCCTATAGCAAAAACCTCTCCCAAAAAAAAAAAAAAAAAAAGTCCTTCCATCCACTTCATGCTGAAGACTCTTTACTGAGTCCTCATTGAGCAAAAACCTCTCAAAAAAAAAAAAAATGTGTGTATTAGAAAAGGGCAGGTGGGGATGAATTTGTTGCCTGGGGTGGGTCCAGTCCCCTTTCTGAAAAAATTAGAGCTTTCTTGGTAGGAATAGTCTCCTAGTACTGATGGGAAACAAATCCAATACCTTCTGCCATGAAAGGCAAAGGAATCCCTTCCTGAAAACTCTTCTCATCACCCCCTGACAACCAAGGGATATATAGGTGGCCCGTACTGAGTGAGATAGTGTCTCCCCCAAATTCACATTCTCCCAGAACCTCAAAATATGACCTTATATAGAAAGAGGGTCTTTGCAGATGGAATTAGTTAAGACGAGGTCATCCCAGATCAGGGTGGGCCCCAATCCAGTAAGACCGGTACCCTTGTAAGAAGACTATGTGAAGGGACACTGAGACCCAGAAAGGAGAACTCCATGTGACAATGGAGACAGAAATGGAGTAACGGATCTACCAGACAAGAAACACCAAGGGTTGGTTAGCACAAATCTGAAACTCACCCAGGCCAGGGGACTCAATAAAGAGCCTTCAGCGTGAAGTGTATGGAAGGAATTAAATCACTCAAAAACAGTGAATCTAGGGTGGAAGACCCTAGTCTAGGCCCTAGGAGAGGCATGGAATGGTTCCTTTCCTAGAGCCTTCCAAGAGAATTAACCCTGCCCACACCCTGATCCCAAACTTTGGGCCCCTTGAACTGTGAGGGAATTCATTCTTCTTGCATTAAACCATTGATTTTGTGGTAATTTGTTATGAAAGCTACAGAAAACTGAAACATGGCCTCAGAATGATCACCTACACCCTCACGCCCAGAGAACGGAATCTCAACACAAGTAACCCAAGGAGAGAAGGTGCCTTCTCTGACCCTGAGCAGTCCCTGTGCTTTTCCAGCCTGTTTTCTAGGCATTAGTCAATTCGGTTCTCAACTTGCTTCGAATTCATGACTCTTTCTTTTTATTTTTTCTTTTTGTTTTTTCCTTAAGTCAGACAGAGTTATGGCTGCCTCAACCAAGGAACCCAAACAGATACGCATAATTGTTCTTTGGGTAAATGCATAAATAGAACTGCACTAGGCAGCAAGAGAATAAAACTGAAATCAAAACAAATCCAAGATAAAGGAACATACCGGTTCTAGTAACTAAGAACTTTTAAAATATCGTAGCTTCTGGGACCAGCAGATGGAGAACAGTTACATCACAGGACTCCCACATAGTGGATTATGGTTCAAGTCCGGGATCCGACAGCTTAAAATTCATGCTGGGTGTGTGTGCATGCCCAAAATCCCAAGAGGAGAATGGAGGAGAAGGGATTGCAGTGTGGTCATCCTCCCTGGATTTTTCGCTTTCTGTCTCTGTCTCTCCAGCGAGTGCATATGTCCTGTAGCAAAAATCTCTCTTAAAAAAAAAATATATGGCTTCAGGCATGAGTGGATCTGGGTGATCAGTGCTGACAGGAAGCTGTTTCTCTCCATGAGCTCTGATATCCAGATATCAGGCAGACTCCCTCTCCCACTTCGCTGGTGTAATCGTTTACCACTTCAGACTTCCATTCCACCAGCTCAGTGTCCCCAGAAAAGAGTTCCTTTTCATCAGTGTTTCCCACAAAACTCCAGGGATTGAGTCTTGTGGGATAAATTGGACTTGAGTTTTCTTGGGCTACACTCATATACTTTTTTGCAGAACTCATCACGGAGCCCAGGATTGATTGTCCATGTCTGAAGCACATTCTGGTCATGGAGCCAGAGTGAGGTCAGAACCCTCCACTGAAAAACACTCAGGGCTTGTCTTAGCAAGGGAGAAGTCGTGGACATTCTCTGGCCAGGTTTAGGGTTTGGCTGGCTGCTACCTTCCTTAAAAGGGTGGCCGCTTTGTGGACTATGTGCATTACATCCACTGTAGATTCGTAATCAAAGCCAAGGCTTTGCCAAACCATGATCTTTAAATTGGCACCAGGGTCATGATGTTTCTCCTATTCCCCCAGCCCTGGTCTGTGTCCTGACTGTGAGATTCTGGGATGGGGTCAGTGGGAAACTGAACTGAACCTAACTCTCCTCCTGAGTGTTGAAGACTGTGATAAATCACACGAAGCATCAATAGACATACTGCTGGGAGGAGCTGCAGGAGGGACTGGTGGACTTAGGGAAATCGAGATGCCACACAGGTGGAATAGCAGCCCACTGTTTACTCAGAGTAGGAGGGAAAAGCAATGTAGCTTTCATCTACATAAATAGAACTGAAAATCTGCTACAGCTTTGCAGCCACATGGGGCCACGTCCCTGCATTCTGGATTATGTTGTTGTTTGTTGTTGCTCCTATTCAATAATAAATTCATTCATCCTGGGACCAGCAGTTGGCATAATAGCTATGTCGCTGGACTCCCATGTAGTTGACTACGGTTCGAGTCCTGGACCCGGTGGTTTAAACTCATGCCAGGCGCGAGTGCGTGCATGCCTATGATCCCGAGAGGAGAATGGAGGAGAAGGGATTGTGGTGTGGCCATCTCCCCGGGGGGTGATTTCTTGCTTTCTGTCTCTCTGTCTTTCTGGTGAGTGCATTCTCCCTATAGCAAAATTTTTTTTAAATTAAAAAAAAAAAAGTTCATTCCATATTTAGGAAACAATGTGTTCCTTTAGGGCCTGGTTTATATCTCTTCCATAGGGCTCACCTAGTCCCCAGGCCACAGTTGAGGGGACAGATGGCTCTCACAGTTGGGGTAATGTCCAGGTTCTCAGGCAGGAAGTGTGCACAGGAGGGACTGCCCCAGGTCAGTTGGCGTGACTCCCACCTCTACTGCAACTCTAGCATGAAGCAGGGGGTTCATCACGCCTCCAGGGTTCAGGGTCCCTTGACTCTCGACCTCCTTGACTGCTGACCCCTGGCAGATGGGACCCCCTGCCCGGTTTTATTACTTCCATTTGGAGCTAGCTCCACTTCTAGGGTGCTGGTTTTGTTCTTCTGGGACCTTACTCGAGGGCCCCCAGGAGCCTCTGGAATCCTGACCTTTTCCTACTCATTCATCTGAGGTTCCGTTATGGATGGAGTGGTGCCCCCCAAATTCATATATAGAGTCCTGGCCCCCAGTAGCTCAGGATATGACTATATTTGCAGACAGCACCTTTAAAGAGGTTACTGAATTCAAATAAGGTTGTGGGGGGCCCTAATCCAATCGGACTGAGGTCCTATAAGAGATCAGGACACAGACACGCAGAGAAGGGTGGCCACGTGAGGACACGGAGAAAATGCTGTCTACATGCCAAGCAGAGAGGCCGCCGAAGGGATCAACTCTGCAGCACCTGATCTCGGCCTTGCAGCCTGCGGGACTAAGGGCAGTGACTGTCTGACATTTACACCATCGGTCTGAACAGCAGCCCTGGCAAGTGCTTACGGAGTCTTCCTCAGCAGACAGTGCGAGCACAGCCGTAGGCGGAGTTTCACAGTGGGACTGGAGCAAGCTCTCTCCCCAGGCTGTGGCCCGTCACACTCTCGAGGGCTCGGGTCTTCCCCGAGTGCACAGGTGCTCTGTTCCTTGTTTTCCTGAAAACTCTCCCCGCTCCCTACCTTGCACCAGGGAGCCAGGGAGCTGCAGACCTCCCTGAGCATTCAGGCATGGCTGTGCCCATGATCTGGGGCTGACTGAGGCCAAGGATGGACCAAGCATCAGGACCCTCTTGGACATGATCTCTCTCTCTCTCTCTCTGTTTCTCTCTTTCTCTCTCTCTCTTTCTCTGTCATGGAAGAAATAAATAAAAACTTTACAAAAGAAAAAAAAAAAGGTATGCATGGGAATTCAGACTATTTGTCCTCATCCTGAGGACATGATAAACTTGTACTAATTCAATGCCAGTAGAAAATGCTAGTGTGTTGGGCTCACCTCACATGTAACAGGTGCCTTTCTGCGGCACTGACTCCTGTGCTTTTTCCGTGGGACCATTCCATCCAGGAGCAAAGAGCACCAGGATTCCAACCTTGTGTGTATTTACTAACCCTTCCCTGAAGTGGATGTATATTGGGTATTGTGGTGTTTCAGATCCCTGCATGTATAGAAGAGAGAATGTAAACAAAATAATACTGTTCTTCAGGGTTCATTTGTGAAATTTGAAATTACTCACATTTAAAATAAATTACTGGACTGTGGAAATAAAAAAAAAAAAGCAAAATCCAAAGATTGGAATATTTTTCTTCATTGACTTTAATGGATTTGCCTATCCTGGATTTCAAGTAAACAGAATCATACAGTATGTGGGCTTTTGTGTCTGGCTTCTTTCTCTTCCTATGATTTTTGAGGGGTGATCCATATTGTCCTCCACGGCCTCCCTCCCCACTCAGAGCCTGGCTCCCTGATCCACTCTATGTCTGGGCAAGTACTTCACTCTAAATAATTGGCCATTTGCTGGCCTATCCAATGAGATATCCTAAGCATCTATACGGCAGGGTTGCTCTGAGGGTTAAGGGACTAAACCGTGTCAGCAACGCTAAGAGTGGATGCTAATTATCCTGCTTGCTGCTACCAAGACTGCTCTGGAGCTTAGCTAATGAATCAAATCTTCCCCTCAGTCGTCCGAGTAAGAACCATTACTGTTCCATGTTACAAATGAAGACACCAAGGCAGAGGGGTAACTGGCCAGGTCCAAACCCAGGCCTGGTCCCACTGTCCACAGGGCTCCTGATTGCTCGGCCACATTCTCTCCTGACCGGGAGATGACTCGAGCTTGACCGGAGCACCCGGAATCCACTCAGGACGTGCTCTTCACGGGACTGGCTCATCCACTTCCTCTCGCATCTCTGCACAGATCCACCCTCATCCATTTCCACCAGCATCCAGGACTCCAGCTCGAAAAGGATCTGATGCCAGAGACTCCACCTAGGAATGATAGCCCTCTGCCCAGGGAGGGCTTGTCGCCAGTCCAGGACACCACCGGGCCCGGGAAGGTAATGGTTAAACCAAGGTGCCACCTTATAGCTTGAAATGTCTCCCCTCGTACTTTCTGCTCCCTGAGCACCCCAGCCTGGAGCAGGGCCCAGAGCACAAAGACAGCGATTCGGAGCTTCATGAGTTTTGAAATTCACTCTTGTAACAAAGGTGATGTATTTAAAAACCAAGAATTTTGCAGAAGGGGGACTTTGGGATTAAAAAAATTCAAGGCCCCCAAATTGAACACATAAAGTATATGCTATAAGCGAGAGGCTGTTAGGAATATAGGAGACAGCTCCTTCTGGCCAGTCCAAGTACCAGAACAAATGACAACTGCATGGATTGAAACATGGGCAGATTCTTTTTGTTTGTTTGTTTTTAAACTTCTTTTTGTTTGTTTGAGAGGTTCTTCCTGTAGGGTGCATGCACTCACCAGAAAGACAGACAGAAACAGAGAGACAGAAAGTGAGAAATCACCCCCCAGAAGGGATGGCCACACCACAATCCCTTCTCCTCCATTCTCCTCTCGGGATCTTGGGCACGTACACACACATGCCCGGCATGAGTTTAAGTCACCAGGTCTGGGACTCGAAGTGCATTGGACTACATGGGAGTCCAGTGTCATAGTCATACACCAACTGCTGGTCCCACACAGGAAGATTCTTAATGAATGGGTAAGTCCTTCAGCAAAATCCAACTGTGAGCTCTCTATGGTCTGACAGAGGTTGGTATGACAACGCATTTCTGAAAACTGATTAGAAAAGGCAATCAGGCACTTACATTGTCTTTCCTGTCTGGACCATATTTGAGAGGAGAGGGAAAGTTCTTATTTACTGTTAGTAGAACTAAAAGCCATAGAAGGGATGATTGAGTTAGGACGCCACCCATTCGTAGCTTTTAATGAAATAATGGGTCCAGGCAAGGAACATCCAAGACTGCTGAAACCACTCCAGGAAGAGCAGGGTCAAGAAAAGGAGAGATGAGAGTAGCCATCAGGCAAATACGAGGGTAGGTCACATTGGCTTTATAGTTCCAAACTTCAGGGGAAATAACTACTCTGGGAAGCCGGTGTTAGATATTTAGATGCAATCAGTGTTTGTCCTATGGGCACTATAATGGCATGGGGTGGTGCTTAGAAAAGTCTTGACATTAAGAACTGAAACAACAACGGAGCCAAATCCCACCTCCATGGATCCCGAGGGCTGGCAGAGGGGAAATAAAAACTGGGAAGGGAGGACCAGAGGGATTTTACCTCCATCAAGTTCAGTTCAGGATTCACCTCCAAGGCCTGGCAGTGGCACATCAGCAACTGGACCCTTATTGGAAAGGCTCTGGGTTCATGTCTTCCCTGAGCACACAGGAGACATGCACACTTGCCCATCATCCAGGCCAGCTGAGACTGGGGGTGGCATGAAGACTCTGTTGGTTATACCTGTCTCTGTTTCTCTCCTGGAAAAAAAAAAATTAAGTTAAAGAAAAAAAGATTCACCTCTCACCCAAGAGAACTGAAAACATGTCCACACAAAAACTTGTACATAGATGTTAATAGCAACATTGTTCCTAATAGCCAAGGAGTAGAAATCACTCAGATGCCCATCAATGAATGAACAGATTAAATAGAATGCAGTCTATCCATACAGTGGCATATTATTCAGCCATAAAAAGAACGAAGTGGGACCAGCAGTTAGCATAATGGCTATGTCACTGGACTCCCACGTAGTCGACTGCGGTTCGGGTCCTGGACCCGGTGGCTTAAAACTCACGCCGGGTGCGTGTGTATGCGTGCCCAAGATCCCGAGAGAACGGAGAAGAGATTGCGGCGTGGCCACCCCCCCTGGGGGGTGATTTCTCACTTTCTGTCTCTCTGTCTGTCTGGCAAGTGCACGCGCCCTATAGCAAAAACCTCTCAAAAAATTTTTTTAAAAATTTAAAAATTAAAAAAAAGAATGAAGTACTGACACATGCTATAACATGCATGAAGCTTAAAGATATTATTTTAGGTGAAAAGGGCCACACATAGGCCAGTTCTGTGGCCTGACTGTTAAGACTGTCAGATCTCACATGGCCAACCATGAAGTTCGATTCCCCAGATGCATTTCTCCATCTTGATGGAATTTGAGGTACACACCCACACACCCAGCATGATTTTCAAGCTGACAGGGCCAGGATTTGAGCCGTGGTTGGCCATGTGGGATCTGGCTCCCTTAACACCTTGCCCTACCATGTTCTTTTTAAAGGATGAATTGTATGGTATAGAAATTACAGCTCAATTTTTCAGAAAAGATAAACAAACAAACAAACAAACAAACAAACGAAAACCTGTGCTATTCTGAACAAATCACCCTGTGCAAACAGCCTGGTTGCATGCCAGGAAGCTGCCCTACTGCTGTGGGCAGGGGACACAGGAGAAGAACAAGACTGCATCCACACTTGCCTTGCATTCGACTCAAGTCCTGCCCACTGAAGGCCCCTGTGACCCAGCAGCTGCCTTGAGATCCTGTCCCCTCCTCTCCCCTCCCATGTGCATCTTCCCAGCATTCAGACATGCTCTGCACTGTCCTGACTGAGCCCTCGTGCACCTGCCTGGAACTCCCTTCCTCTTGATCTCAGTATAGTCAAGGTCCCTTAAGGTCTCAGCCCAGACGGCCCAGTCCGAAGGGCCTTTCCCACCACTCGCTCTAAATTCGCACTTGCCGTGGCCCTCCTTTACCACCTGGCCACATTCCACGTCTTCTTGCTTCTTCTTCGCTCACTCATTTATGTCTGCAAGCTTGTCCATGACTGTATTCATAGCACCTCACACGGTCACTGGCTAACTGCAGGTGCTTAATAAATGCATATACATGGATGAGGGAATCTCTGCCCTAGAGAAGACCCCGGGGACATTCAGGGCTTCCCACTTGCTGACAACGAAAGAGGACTTGGCCATTTGGGGAAGTTTTTTTTTTTTTTTTTTTTTCTCTTTTCTTTTTTTTTCCTTTTTCTTATTCCTTTGGTAGAGATTTTTGCCTTAGGACACATGTCCTCCTTGGAGAGAGAGATAGGCACAGTGAGAGGGAAAGTGAGAAATCAGCCCCTGGGGGGATGGCCACGCTGCATTCCCTTCTCCCCCACTCTCTTCCTGGGATCTTGCACACACATGCACATGCACCCCACATGATTTTCAAGCCAATAGGTCTAGAATTTGAACTGTGGTCAACCATATGGGAGTTCAGAGATGTCTGTTCACGATGCCATCTGCTAGCTCCTGGGGAAGATTTTCCTACAGCCAGGGTTAAACCATCCCTTTCCTCCTATCTACATGACAGTCTCAGTCCTTGAAGAGAAGAGGGTCCACAGAGGGATTCTGCCTCCATTTGACTTGGAACAAGCAGGACTCATGGGGGTTGTGATCAGAAAAGCCATCTTTTGCTCTTCTTGTTCTTCAAAGTGTATTCAGAGGGGTCAGTTCTTCTCCAGCTGTGGGTAAACACTTGGACTGACCCCATGACTTCTCCAGGAAGAGGTGCTCAAATCCTACAGACACAAGGTCTCAGTTCAAAAATGAGATGCAGATCTCATTTCACAAACTGGGTGGGCAGTCTGGGACTCAAGTGTGGTGCCTCTTGGAGTGTAAACTTGTCCCCCATATCTCCCCTGCTCCTCCTTTCTCCTCCTTCATGGTCCTTCTTGTTTCAAAGCAGTATGAGGGAAACGGGAGGGTTGTTCTGGAAAGTTCTTACTGGACCAATACTTTCACAAATAGATTCACCCCTGGCACCAAGCATACACTCCATGGGACAGGACACTTACGTGAGTTCAGGAATCTAGGACTCTCCCACATCAGCACAACAGTGGCCACAAAGCAGGCACTGCTCTAAGTAACCCATACGCACCAACTTCTGTCCTTACCACAGCCCTGTGAGGCACAGCGAGTATTAGTAACATGCTAAGGTCGCCTCGGTGAGAGACGGACCAGCCAGCTGACTCCGAGTCTATGATGAGAGATTGTAAAGGCTCTGACTGCCTCCTGTGTGCCCAAGGGCCACCCTCCTAGTGTCTGTTCTTGAGAAACAGCCCCTCAAGCCCTCCTGATAAGCACCCCAATCCCAACACAGCAGCACTGCCCTCTAGCTACACTGGGGACCTTGGACCTCCCTGAGTCCCTTGTCCTATCATGGATGCCAAGCCCCCCAAGGAAGTTTCTCACCAGGCTGGAAGTGGGTGAGAGGTTTGTGCCCATCAGCAATTTTCTCCAAAGATCTCTTCATACTTCTCTGTAGATCTCCCATCCCAGGTTCTCCCACTCACTGGGGAGACCTTACGAGCAGCAGCAGTTGGGTCCACGCCCCACACCCACGCTGTGTATGCCATCTCCTTGTCTCTTAATGTCTCTGTTGAAACCTGAAAGTCACTCACAGTCACACAACAACTGTGACTGACCTGGGGCTTAATCTGGTTTTGGGACTCCCAGTTCAGAGTCCTGTCTTCCCTGCTTCTCCCTTCACTGAACCAGAAGTTTCCAGGAGCCAGATACCCTGCTCACGGGGCCACCACAGGGTGAGCCTCAGGCCTTTCCCAGCTCCTGGAGGTACCAACCCTTTGTGGGCCCAGGGAGCACCCAGCCAGGGACCCTACCTACACCTGGGTGACCCCCGAACCCTGGACAGCCTACTTGGGGGAGACCAGGCCAGGTGAAGTGCTAGCTACAGGTGCTCTCCCTTCATTTCGGCTGCCAGCCTTCCTGTGGGGCGGGGGAGCCAGGAGAGCAGATCCATTAGTCCACAGCTGCTCTGGCTCCTGCAGGGAACGGCCTAGTGCAGCTGGTCCTGTTTGGCTTTTCAATCACCTGGGGACCGCGCTTCTTGTAGATGGGTTGGGCGCCTCCCTAACTTCTCCAAGGAGGCAGTGTCTCCAGTGGATCCAGTGGGGACAGGCCTCCTCTGAGGTCCAACAGTGTGAGCAAGCCTGGGCCCAGAGGAGCTGTCGAGGCCTCCAAGAACAGCCCAGAGTGAGTGGCACACAAGCAGGCTGGATGATGGTACCGCTGTTTTCCTGGGCAAAGAGCAGGTGTCACAGGGCTGAGCATTCGGGTCTCTGTTTCCTCTGTAAAACGGGATGAGGATCCCTGCCCCTTAGGGCTGCTGTGTGACAATGACCCAACAGGAAGCACGCAGTGATGAGGGCTTCCCTTCCTGGTGACCCCTTGTCCATGGCCTGCAGTCAGCCCAGACCAAGGGCCTAGGATGTCTCACTGTTTACTTTGTGGAAAAGACAGGTGAGAACCAGCCAGCAGACCCAGGGTGAGATTTTTGCCTCCAGCAGGGTCAAGGTCACCCTGCACCACCATAAACAGCCCCTTTCTGGGGTGCAGCCACTGTACTCATTAATCATAGGAGCATCCCCGGGCAAGCGGCTGGGTTCCCTACTAGGTTGGGCAGTGAACATAGACTGCATTCAGCTGAAAGCTGAACAGCTTTAAAGCTGCCTCAAAAGTGCACAGGACGGGGGCCAGCCAGGTGACATGGTGGCTAAGACAGCTAGATCCCACATGGTCTCTACACGGTTTGTCCAACCCTGTGGCTTTAAAAACACATCAGGCACGTGTGTATGTATGTGTGTGTGTGTGTGTGTGTGTGTGTGTGTGACCAAAGTCTCGAGAGGAGAATGGAGATGGCATTGTGGCGTGGTCAATCCACCACCCCATCCTCCACCCCACCCCCCACAGTGCTCTCTTACTTTCTGTCCGGCTCTGGTGAGCACACACCCGATAGCAAAATTTTAAACAAACAAGTGCACCCGGGGCCCCTGAGAGTGCCACCGAGGACTGTTCTCTGGCAGCACCATGGCCCATGCTCCCTCCTCTGGATGGATAGTTATTGGAGACCTCCTGGCCACCAGGTGCCAGGCTCTGCCACCCCAGACAGGTATCCAGGCCAAGAAGGCATCCACACTCGTGCTGAGGCTGAATGGCCTCCAGTGTCCCACCCTGATGTCCATCAATGAGCTCCTGTACCCCTAAGCGAACATGGTGGCAACTCAAAGCAGGCTAGAGGCAGGGTCTGGCTCCAGAGTCCTCCTGCGGAAGTGGGGAATGGGGCAGGTAGGGGAACAGGTGCTGGTATCTGTGTCATCTGAGCCAAACAGGGTGGGACAGCGGGTGTGGGCCTTGAGACAACAGAGGGGCAGAACAGCAGAGGCTACCACTCCACAGAGGCTGAAACTCTGTGGCCTGGGAGGCTGCCCTCCCAGGGACAAATATAGCCCAAAGCTATTCTAAGGGCCACCTAATCACTCCTAAGGGTTTTGACGTCAGATGGCCCCATGTTGTCTGTGAATGCATATTTACGCAAGAAGAGCAATCAAGTGGAGAAGGATAAAGGCTCTCTCTCTCTCTTTTTTTTTTTTTTCTCCAGTTTTTGCCATAGGGCAGGCATGTGTGCTTGCTGGAGAGACACAGAGAGAAGGAAAGTGAAAATCAACACAGAAGGTTGGTCACTGTAACCCCTTCTCCATTTTCCTTTTGGGATTTTGGACACACACACACACACACACACACACACACGCCTGGTGTGTTCATCAAGCATCCAGGTCAGGGTCTTGAACCACAGTTAGTCATATGGGAGTCCAGGGCCTTAACCACACCACCTACCGGCCCAGAACAGGCTCTTTCTTAGAGGAGCCCTCTGCAGCAGCCTCCAGCAGCTGCTTCCAGTTTGCATTCTTCATTCTAAAGCACAGTTTCCCCTCCCACAGCCAGGAAGTGGGAGCCCCTGGCACAGAAGGGGCCTCAGTCAGGTCCGTGCTCTACCCCACCCAGCCCTGAACAGAGGAGGTCCTCGACGACCCTGTTAGTTATATACTATAGAACAGCCTTCAATAAGTTCATTAAAAATGTGTATTATGAAAAAAAATGCATGGATTTAAAAATTTTTGCACCAAAATAAACTCATACCTTAATTCCATTTTCCCACAATTTTTTTGAAGGCCCCTTGTATAATCAGTAATCCAACCAGATAAGAATATCAATAATAAGTGGTACCATCAATTACACCTTTAGTATAGAAAGTTGTAAGCTAGGTGGGGGCGGAGTCCAAGGAGCCTTGTCCAGCATTTGGCCACCCTCTCGGCCAGGAAGGGAAGGGAGCCTGACCACTCCAAAGCCCTGAGACATACCCTGAATGAGGAAGGTGACCTGGGTGGCCATGACCGCCCCAAGGAGAGATGAACAGTAAACCAGACAAGCTGAGGGTCAAAGACAGGAGAAGGGACTGGACAAGGAGCAAGGAGCCAAAGGCCAGGAGGGCTAGGGTTAGAAGTCCAGGCCAGGAGGCCCCATGGCATAGCAGTTGGGCATTGCACAGAGGAAGCCACATCCTATATAGGCCATCAGGTTCAAGTACCAGCCCTGTTGGCTTGAAAAACAGCAAACACAGAATCCTGGCAGAATGGAGAATTAGAGGAAAAAGGACTGTAGCATAACCAGAGCCCATTGAGGGGGGTTCTCTCCATCCTCCCCCACCCCCGCCCCCGCTTGCTTTATCTTTTCTCTCTTGTGTGCATGCACACACTTTCTGGCATTACAAAGATGAAGAAGGAAAAGGAGAAGAAGAAGGGCCAGCCAGGTGGCATGGTGGTTAAGGTACTGGATCCCAAATGGCCAATTTTACGGTTTGAGTCCTGGACCTGGCAGCTTGAAAAACACACCAGGCACGTGTGTGTGCATGTCCAAAATCCTGAGAGGAGAAGGGACTGGGCTGTGGCTATGCCCTGGGGGTGGTTTCTTAACTACCCCACCCCCATCACTCTCTGGCAAGGACGCGCATCTTATAGAGAGCAAAATCTTAACAGCCAATAAAACATGGGCACTGAAGAACTGGAACAGACACCCCAGACATACCTAGGGCAAGTGCTGGACCCCTCTTTGGCAGATGCCAACCCTTTAGGGGCTGGGTCATTGAGAGAGAGGTCCCGGGGTCCTGGGGGAAGGAAGTTGGGGCAATGTAGTAGTGGGGTTTCAGGAGCTTGGAATAAAGACTAGTTATCAACCAGTAGAGACAACTCAGTACTCTGATGGCCTCGAGGACTTTACCACATATGTAGCAGCTGAATGCCAGCATGGGTGACGAGTGGAGAGCTGGCAGCATGTGCTTAGCCATCTGAGCAGCACAGATGGCCCTGGGCAGGGGAGTGCGAGTGGACCACAGGCAATGGTCAAGGCTGCGCCAACCGCTTTTCCTGGCTTTGCCTAGGAGCAGAGGGAGATGGGATGAGAGCTGAGCAACACTTCTGGGAAACTGGGCAAGGTGTGGAGGGTCACTGGGAGAGAAGGTATTCAGGGGCCACGTGATGTGTCAGAATCAGGGGTCTCTGGGCCAGCCCTGTTCACCTGGAAAGAGGAGAGCTGGGGTGGGCACAGTCCCCCTGCCAAGTTACTGCCATCCTGCTGGGCTAGTGCCCCTCAGGAGACATGTCATTAACTCCAGTGGGCACCGGTCCCCTGCACATACCATGCATGCAGTGGGCATTTAGCATGTACTTGGTCAGGTAAGAGTGCACTCCCCGTGTTGGGCCAGACTCCCGCTCACCCTGTCCTTTGGGGTCCTCTCCACCTCCTACTGCAAGGACTCCAGACAGCGGGGGCTGCACCCACAGCCTACGTGGCCTCCTGTGATCAGCACCTCCCCACCCCACCCCACCCCACTCCCCCTGCCCTCATTTCCTACCACCCCTACTCACTCCGGTCCATTGTGCCTCTGGCCTTTGCGCTTGCTGTCCCCTCTGCCCAGATTGTTCCCCCCCCATGTGTGCAGAGTTCCATTCCTCACTTTCTTCAGGTCAGTGCTCAAACATCACCCGTTTGGAGGAGGTTTTCCTGACCACCTTACATGAAATAGTGCAGCGCTCACACCTCCATCCTCCCACCCTGCTTTGTTTTTCCCCAGAGCTATGTCTGGAGGGCACCAGGAGGGCAGGGACCGTGTCTGATGGCAAAGACTGCGGTCTGTCGACAAAAACCTAACTTCTAGAATAAAAAGCAGGCCACGTGTGCTTACTTAGTTTTACTTCTTTTTAGGCTTTGTTATTAGAAGCACGCAAATTTCCTGGGAAATGGACCATCAGAGAGAAATTAAGAAGCTACCATCGTTAATCCTAGTCACATTATTTTCTCTGCAGTCCATTTGTCTGACATTAACACAGCAGTGCATTAATAGCATTCTTCCGATTGGTGCTTGCAGGATATCTCTTCTCATCTTCTTCAACTTTTATCCTTTCTGTCTTCTTATCCATCAGGCATGTCACTCGTACACAGTCCATAACCGGGTTGAGGTATGACTCTGCACATTAACATCACCTCAGCAGTAAGCAAGTCTGTGGGTACGACTCCTCAGCCCTCCCTGGAGTCGGCTCTAAGGGTTGCACAGATGAGCCAGGGGAGTCCCAGCCCTCACTGAGCGGCCACAGTGATTGAAGGCAAGGACTGGCTCAGAATTTGAGCCCCAGCTTCCCCACTGCCTCCCTGCCCACCCAGTGCCCTCTCAGAGCCTGTTTTCTCATCTGTAAACCAGGGGCAGTCACCTCTCCTTTCTCACATCTGGCTGTGGTCCAGAAGGGATGTGCAGGTCCTGTGTCCCTTAGTCACTGGCCCTTCCAGCTTGAGGGTGTCTGCAGTGGGTTAGAGCTACCTGGGCATTCGTCAAGGAGAGGGAGTTAGTTCTTGAGAGAGCTGGTTGTTAGAAAAGAGAGATGAGCCAGGAGCTCTCCCTACAAGGGCCCACCATCCTCCGTGCTCTGTCAGCCACGAAGCAGGCCCAAGACTTTGGACTTTCCAGCCAGAATCGTGAGTTTGTAAATACACTTGTACTTTATAAAAGCACCCAGGCTTAGGTATTACTGCTAGCAATGTAAAAGCAGGCTAAGGCAGAGATAGACAATAAATCAGTGGCAGGTCAGCCAGTGGCATGGGGGTTGGGGCAGATGGATCTCATATGGCCAACTATGCGGTTTGAGTCCCAGACCCAGCAGTTTGAAAAACACGTGTGCACACATGCCCCAAATCCCAGAAAGAAACAGAAGTGCTTTCTCACTTTCCTTCTCTTCCTCTCTCCAGGGAGTGCATGAGCCCACTAACAATTTTTTTTTAAAAAAAGAAAGTTAATTAGTGGCCACCAGAGGCTGATAAAAAGGAGGAATGGGGAGTGATTGCGAAGAGGTACAGGTTCCTCTGCAGTAACAAACGTTTCAGAACTTCACAGAGATGATGATTATACAACACTGAGTATACTAAATGCTAACACATGGCTTACTTTTAAAGTATAAATTTCACGTTATGTGGATTTTATCTCAACATCAACAAAAGCAAAATCTGCAAGAAGCTTGCCTGGTGGTGGGTCCAGCAGCTACATGGTGGCATCGAGAATGGGTCCTTTCCATGCTGCATTGTCCTTAGGGAACTGGCTTTTGTCCCTAGGTGTACTCATAGTCACAAAATAGCTGCAGGGTTCTAGACATTGCGTCTCCACACAACTGCATTGAAAGGCTAGAAGCATCAGTGAGGCCAGGGTAATGATAGGCACCTCAAATGACTCTCCTTTTAGTGGGAAGGAAGGGCTTTCCCAGAGGCTTCCTCTCCTCCACTCACTGGACAGAATCAGGTTCCCAGGCCCCACGAGAACAAGCATAGGTCAGGAGATGGGGCTTGCTATGACTGGCTTAGACCCCTCAAAGCTTATCTCCTGGAGCCAAGCAGCACTCCAGAACCATAGCAGGGTTCTGCCCGCTGGGTCCTTGTTGTCAGACACTTCCTTTAGCACTCAAAGTGCAGGAAGTTCCAAGATGTTATAGCCAGTACATCCTATAAATAAATCGATTCTCCTATCAGATAAACACAGACTGACACCTGCGTGGGACAGACTGGGCTAGTGGGAGTAAGCGCTCAGGCCCTGTCCTGCTGGGCCGAGAGCTTCTGCCTCTGCTGCCATGAGGACAGAGCTCGCCAGGGGCTGTTGCCTCCCTGCCTCTGCCCACAGCCAGGGTCCTCGTGCAGAACATATCTGGGCGGCTGTCCATCAGCCTAACTGACATCACTGGAAAATCCAGAATTCTCATTTGCATACACTTCCAGGAGTGTGGAACTTCTGGGCAGCATATGTGAATTGAACATAAAAGTACATACATTATGAAGAACATGTGGGCAGCGCTTCCTGAGCCATGAAGTCATCCTTCACTCCAGCCAGAAATGTGGGGGTCTTCCGAAGTCCCTTACCCTGCAGAGGACAAGTCAGCAAGTTCTGATGACTTAACTCATGAATATTCAGCAGATGTGCCCCTCGTGCCCACGTGGCCCTGGCCACCTCTCCAGACTCTCACGCTGACTCTTGGCCAGTCTTCAGTCTTCGTGGACAACTGTCCACCTCAGGCACCTTCTCTTCAAAGTGGCCACCAGGGGGACTTTTCTAAAACACAAACTGAGCCTGTATCCCCTCCTTGCTGCTCACCTCCCCCGACCCATGTGAGACCCAGGCTGGCCTTCAGTCAATAAGGACACAACGGATGTCCAAGATGGAGAAAGAACAGGAGGAGCTCAGACCCCAGAGACCTGGCCTCTCCAGAGTGCTCACTGCAAAATGGGAGCTGCCATGACCTGATCAACCATGTGGCTGGAAAACCAGCAGGAATGGTTCCGCTCTGATTACAGAACCCCACTCTCCACTGCAGAAAACAGGAGCAATGCAAAAGGAAGAAAGAAGTAACAAGAGTCACACCAAATCCCGAAGATCAGAGGTGTTTACAACTGACCTTGTGTCTCTTCATCTTTTCCATGCACGTATGTGTGTTTTTCATGAGTTAGAGCATATTAAATATAGTTCCGTGTTCTATTTTCATTATTAAATATTACCATTAAATCATTAAGTAATATGTGATTATAAAATGATTCTAACTGGTGAGGTTTACAAAATATCTGCAAAAAAGACCTTTTTATTTAAAGAATTGTTTATTTCCATGTGTTGTTGTTATTTTTTAATTTGGCCAGAGAAGAGAGAGATAGAGAAAGAGAAAGAGAGAAAGCAAGCTACCAGGTCTAGGATTTGAACCATGTTTAGCCACATGGGAGTTCAGTACCTTAACCACCACACCACTTGCTGGCCCTACAAAAAGACCTCTTAATTATGATGGAGAGGGACCAGCAGATGGTGTAGCAGTTATGTCACTGGACTCACATGGCTGACTGCAGTTCAATACCTAGACCCAGTGGCTTGAAAATCACGCCAGGCACATGTGCATGCATGTCCAAGATCCTGAGAGAAGAATGGAGGAGAAAGGATTGCAGCATGCCATCTCCCCCTGGTGAGGTGATTTCTCGCTTTCTCTGTCTCTCTCTCTGTCTCTCTCTCTCTCTCTCCAGTGAGCGCATACATCCTATAGCAAAAAAAAAAAAAAAAATTATGGAGAAACTTCTGTGTAAAGATGGCAGTTTAGCACACACTTACATAAGCTCACTATATGGAATTATCCACAGGACCACCAAAAGGCTCAGGAACTGGGGACCCTGGGTGCTCAAGCAGTCTGGTAAAGGAGTGTTAAAAGAAAAACAGGTATAAGTCATTTAAAGAAGCAAACAGTCACAGAGACAGGATATCAGTTGCCAGGGACTTGGGAGGAGAGTGAGGAGTTAGCATTTGACAAGGAGAGTTTCCATTCGGGAAGATGAAAGAGTTCTGGAAAGGGGTGGTGATGGTTGCACAATATAGGAAGTGTGTGTAATGGCACTGAGTCACACACTTAAAAATGGTTCCATGGTGCGGTTGTGTGGCCTAGTAGCTAAGGCAGCTGGATACCACATGGGCAATTACACAGTTCAAGTCCTGGGACTGAGGGCTTGAGAAACATGCCAGGCACATGTGTGCCTGTGCCCAAAATTCCAAAAGGAGGGAGAGATGGAGGAGAAGGGATTGCAGCGTGACCATTTCCCATGGGGGATGCTTTGTCCTCTCCCTCTCTCTTTCTGTCTGTCTCTTTCTGACAAGCACTTGCATCCTCCAGTAAAAACAAAGAAAGTGAAACAAATAAAACTAACAAAAATGGTTAACATCTTAAATTTTGCTATGTGTATTTTACAATTTTTTTTCTTTTCTTTCCTTTTTTTTTTTTTTTTTTTTGCTATCAGGAATATGAACTCACCTGCGAGAGACAGAGAAGGAAAGTGAGAAGCCCTCCTCTCCAGGAGGGATGGCTATGCCCAAATGCCTTCTTCTCCATGCTCCTCTTGGGATTTGGGGCACACACACATAAGTGCTGGTGTTTTTCTCTAGCCACTGGGCCTGGGACTGGCACCAGAGTTGGCCACATAGGATCCAGTGCCTTAACACCATGTCACCTCCTGGCCCAATTTTACCACATTTTTATAAAGAGGGGAAATGCCGGGGCAGCAGGTGGCGTAGTGGGTAGAGCACTGGCCTCCTATGTGGTTGACTGTGGTTGGAGTCCCAAACCCAACCACTTGAAACTCACGCCAGGCCACCTGTGCATAAGTGCACAAGATCCTAAGAGTCGACTGGAGAAGAGATTGTGGCATGGCCATCTTCCCTGGGGATAATTTCTCACTTTCCATCACTCTGTCTCTCTGTCCCTGTCTCTCAGGCAAGGACATTCACTCTATAGAAAAGATCTCTTTAAAAAAAAAAAAAGAGCAATCAGACCTTCAACCCCCACCTGCTATTCTGTGAAGCTTCCTCAGAGACCAAATACAGGTCTAGGTTATGCAGTAAATGAATTGGAGCCAATTTGCTCTAGGAGGGCCCAGCCATGGCAGGGTGGAGAGACCATCCTGAGAGGACAATTAAGACATGAACAGGCGCCAGCAGGTGGTGAAGTGATTACGTCACTGGACTCCCACATGGATAACCACAGTTCGAGTCCTGGATCCGGTGGCTTGAAATCATACTGGGCATGTGTGCGTGTATGCCCAAGATCCCAGAAGGAGAATGGAAGGGAAGGAGTTGTGGTGTGGCCATCCCCCCTAGAGAATGATTTCTCACTTTCCCTCTCACTGTCTCTGTCTCTCTCTCCCTGGCAAAAAAAAAAAAAAGCTCTAAAAAACATGGGGGAAAAAGAGGAATAAACAGCAGCTGACTCTCACAGTTCTGGGGAGCAAATGTCTGAAATGAAGCTAAAGTCTCTAAGAAGGATCCTTCCTCACTCCCAGCTTCTGGGGGCTCCTCATTCCTTGGTGCGTGTCCAACACCCCAATCTCTTCCTCTGTCCTCAGGTGCCTCCTCCTAGGGTGTCTTTTCTCTGTGTGTCTCTTAAAGGTCATGCCTTTGGGTTTAGGGCCCATCCAGGTAATGCATCATGATTCCATCTCAAGAGCCTTTACTTAATTACATCTTAATTACAAAAAAGGTCTCATTCACGGGTTCTGGGAACTAGGATGTAGACAGATCTTTGGGGCGGACACCATTCAGCTCACTGCCGGCGCTCAGCTATGCATGTTGAGTTTGATGCCTGTTAAACACCACAGTGGGAAAGGGAGAAGGCAATTGGAGTGGGAAGGAGAAGTCAAAGCTGAAGGTAATCATTCATGAGTCATCAGCGTATGATTGGCACCTGACGCCAGGAGGCTGGGGACTGAGGCTCAGGTCTGGAGACCAGAAGCAGGAGACGACTCTCAGGATGGCACCAGGGAAAGCCCAGCAAAGACTGGTTGCAGCTGGAGACCAGAGCCGGCCTGAGCCCACAGGCAGCATGGTGGAACACACTTCCCCAAGGTCGGTCCCGCTTTGAGGCTAGCGGCAGCCTCCTCAATCTCCATCTCACTGTTCTCTGTCCAAATTCCTGAGCCACAGAGCCCACGAGCATGACCGATGGCTGCTCTGTACCATGGTGTTTTGGGGAAACATGTTATGCAGCCATGGTAACTGGAGCAGCCTTCTCCCCGCTGACGAATCAGAAAGCTCTGCCCCAGAAGCTAGTTTCTTGGTGTGAATCCGGCTCGGATCCCACCTCAGAATTGGCCCCTCCATCCCGGTTGCCCACAGGAGAAAGGCTCTGAGTCTCCCTTCTCCTGATGAGACCCAGATCCTAGCAGATCCACAGTATCCACTGCTCAGGCTGCCCTATTTCTGTGTTCTAGAATGCAAGTTGTGTGTGTGGTGTGTGTGTGTGTGTGTGTGTATTTATTTACTTATTCTGAGTGTAGCTACCTGTTTTTAAAACCCTTTTTCATATGATTGCAGAGAGCTTGGTAAGAGATGGGTAGGAACCTGTCTTTAAGCATAAACTTGCAATGTCACCTTGCTCAGCAGCCTCACTTCCGTGCTTTCTGCACAAGAGACTGCCCTCACTAGAACCTGTGGTATTAGCACAAGGATGCACAGACCAGTGCACTAGAACTGAGACTCCAAAACCAAACCCCTACATTTATGCTTAAATATTTAACAAGGTGCCAGGACAAGTCAATGAGGAAGGGACAATGTTTTCAACAAGTGGTGCTAGGACAAATAGATAGCTACACGCAAAAATACGAAAAAGAAAGGAAAAAGAACTTAAGACTCTTAACTCATACCATAAAAAAAAACTCAGAAGGGATTATGAGGATTATATAATATTATATGGATTATAATGCCTAAACTTAACAATTATAAGGGCTAAACTTACAAAAGAAAACATAGGTCAAATTTAAAAGAAAACACAGGTAAAATCTTGGTAGTTTTTGTTTGTTTGTTTGTTTTTCAGAGAAATTTTTGCTATAGGGTGCGTGCACTCGCCAGAGAGACAGAAAGCAAGAAATCACCCCCCTGGGGGGGGGGATGGCCACACCACAATCCTTTCACAATCCCTTCTCCTCTTGGGATTTTGGGCATACACCTATACATACCTGGCATGTTTTTTAAGCCACCAGGTCTGGGATTCAAACTGCAATCGACTGAGAGTCTGGCGACATAACCATTATGCCATCTGCTGGTCCCCAAGTCTTTGTAGTCTTAAGTCAAGTAGAGATCTTAGATACAACACCATAAACACAGCCATAAAAGAAAAAAAAAAAAAACCTGATAAACTGGAGTTTGTTAAAATTAAAAGCTTTTGCAGAGGCCAGAAGGTAGTATAGTGGTTAAGGCACTGGACTCGCACATGGCTGACCACTGTTCAAGTCCTGGACTTGGCAGCTTGCTTTCCTGTTTTCCCTTTCTTTCTCTCTATTTTGCTCTGTGGTCAAATTAAAAAAAAATAATGATGATGATGAGTAAAATTAAATAATTCTTAAAAAAAAAAAACTTTTGGATTTTCAAAGACAACATTAAGAAAATGAAAACAGGGCTGACCCAGGGTGCAGGGGTTAAGCGCTGTACACATGGAGCCAGGTCTCACATGGTCAACCCCAGTTCCAATCTTGGCCCCAGAGGCTTGAAAAGCATACCAGGCATGTGTGTGTACATGCCCCAAATCCCGGAGATGGAGGAATGGAGGAAAGAGGATTGCAGAGTGACCATGCCCTATAGGGGGTTTTCTCTCTTTCTCACTCTCTCTCTCTGTCAAGCACACACACCCTCTGGCAATTAAAAAAAAAAGTTGGAAAAAAAATGAAAACAGAGCCAAAGACTGGAGATAATATTTGTACATCATACAGCTGCTAAAAAGACTTCCATCCAAAGGCTAGCAGATGCCATGGTGGTGAAGGCGCTAGATTCCCACATGGCTGACCATTGTTCAAGTTCCAGACTTGGTGGCTTTCTTTCTTTCTTTCTCTCTCTCTCTTTCTCACTCTGTTCCTATCTGGTTAAATTTTTTAAAAAAATGTTAAATTAAAAAAAAATCAAAACTGAGATCCTATAATATACCACTAGACTGGTTAAAATAATGACAAACAAGACCAAATGTTGGTAAGAATGTAGAGAAATTAGAACCTTCATACATAGCTGGTAGGATTGTACATGGTACAACTGCTCTGGAAAAGTTTGGTAGGTTTTTTTTGTTTTGTTTTTATTTATTTTGTTGTTGTGTTTTGTTTTTGGAGAGGATTTTTCGCTCTAGGGCATGTGCGCTTGCCAGAAAGAGTGAGAGACAGAGAAACAGAAAGTGAGAAATCACCCCCCGGGGCGGAGGGGGGGAATGGCCACACTTCAATCCCTTCTCCTCCATTCTCCTTTTGGGATCCTGGGCATGCACGCACACATGCCCGGCATGAGTTTCAGCCACCAGGTCCAGGACTCAAACCACAGTCAACTACATGGGAGTCCAACAAAGTAGCCATTATGCCATCTGCTGGTCCCTTTTTTGTTTGTTTGTTTGTTTCTTGTGTGTGTGTGTGTTTTTTTTTAAGAGAGAGATTTTTGCTATAGGGCATGTGCACTTACCAGAGAGACAGAAAGCGAGAAATCGCCCCCCAGGAGGGATGGCCACAATCTCTTCTCCACCATGATCTTGAGTACACACGCACAAGTATCCAACTTGAGTTTTAAGCCACTGGGTCTGGGACTTGAACCGCAGTTGACTACATGGGAACCCAGCGATGTAACCATTATACCATCTGCTGGTCCCAGTAGTTCCTTTCAAAAAATAAATGTAAGGCAAGCATGAGCCATGGTGGTTAAGGTGCTAGACTCCCACATGGCTGATCATGGTTTGAGTTCCGCACCTGGCATCTTGTTTTCTTGCTTTCTCTCTTTTTTTTCCCCTCTCTCTCTGGTCCAATTTTAAAATAATAATAAAATTAAAATGAAATAATTTTTTAAATAAACCTAAGCTGAGCTAGCTGGTGACATGGTAATGGATCCCACATGGCTGACTCCACAGTTCAAGTCCCAGACTGGTGTCTTGAAGAACACACTGATTTTTCTGTGCATGTGTGCCTAAAATCCTGAGAGGATATAGGAGAAGGGATTATGGCATGCCATCCCCCTGGGGATGATTTCTCATTTTACCCCTCTCTCTCTCTCCAGCTAGTGCACATGCTTATGGTAAAAAAATCTAATTTTAAAAAGTTAAAAAGTTAAACTAACCATATGGCCCAGCAATTCCATGGCTAAGAATCTACCCATGAAAAATGAAAACATATGTCCACACTCAAGATTTGAAGGTGAATTAATGTTCCTAGCTTCTCCATAGTTCACAATAGCCACAAAGGAAAAGCAATCAATACCTACCAATGGATGAGTGTGTGAACAAAATATGTTATATCCATACTATCTGACAAGAAGGAATGAAACTCATACATGCTACAATATGGGTGCACCTCAAAAACATCGCATCAAGTAAAAGAACCCATATGCAAAATACTATATATTTATATGAAGTTCCCAGAAAAAGACAAATTTATAGGGACAGAAGCAGATCAATAATCCCCTGGGGCTGAGGGTGAGCACGGGATTAAACAGCATCAGGGAACTGGGTGGGGCTGACAGGCTGCGCAGCCCTCCAGATGGATTAAAATCCATTGAATGGATGCTAACGATAGGTGAGTTTTATGGTATGATACTTCCACCGTAAGTATCCATTAAAAAGCTGCACAACAAAATAACTCACTGTTGGGGGCAGGGGAGAGATGGTTGAGCAGTGGTTCCAGTGGAGAAGGGGAGATTCATTATTGAAAAAGGCAAGCGGCCAAAAGCAGAGAGAGAAGAGATCGAAATAATTCACTCACTGGACAACCCGTCCCAGGATAATTAGGAATTGGCCGTTTTCTCTGCCCACCCCATGAGAGGTCTGCTTACCCACTTCCCTTTTCCTCCAAGCAAGGCAGTTTCCAGACCAAATAAGGCTGCAGCTTTTGCCATGTTCCTGGCACAGAATTCCTTTTAATTCCTTTTAAGTGCCAAGCTTATAACTTGGACCTAAAACCTCCCCAAGGAGCATGTTGCCCATCAGCCACCCCAGCTAGATCCCTCTGGGTAACTCCAAACAAACCAAGGTAAACACAGAATAGGAGCCGGTGGCCCCTATCCTTTTTCTGGACCCACCCAGCAGGAGGAGGGGCAAGCTGAGAAGCTTGGAAGGAAGGCAGGCCTCCATGCTGAGGGGCAGGGCTAGGGGACAGCAACTTCTGCTGACAGTTAACCGGCTCCTAGGGCCTTGAGCACCCTCACCTCTGCCTGGAGCACAAAAGGTCACTCGCTGAACCCTCTGCCTGGAGCACAGTGTGGCCATTAACGATGGGCCGCACTCACAGTCTCATTCCCTCTTCACTGCAGCTTTACAAGATAATGAGATCATGACGATGGCGGCCAGCTTGGTGGACACCAGGCTCTGGTCCAAGGGCCCTATGTGTTTAACTCATTTAACCTCCACTGTGAGGTAGGTCCTATTACCCCATTTTAGATAAGTAACGAGGCCACACAGCACACACAAGGTGAACCTGGAAATGGACCCTGGCCATGGAGCTCTGCCCACCACAGGCAGAATACAGCAAGGTCTCCGAGTGGCGCTGGTTCCCCTGAGAACAGAGTCGTCACCTCCGCTGTCGCAGCTTCTGCAAAGGCTATATAGCCTGCAGGCTGAGCACTGTCAGCGAGATCACACTTGCTGGCTGGGAAGATGTTTGGCTTGGGATTGATTTTCCCTTTCTGGGGCAACCCTGTCCAGGCTAAACTGTAGGATATTTTTCAAGCAACGAGCTACATTTTCCTAACAAGGTCTCTTTGGGATAAGAAATGGAAATGTTCTGTGCTGCAACCTTCAACTCTGACATTTTAATGATGCATCACCAGCGGCTTGAGTGGGGTCAGCAGTGAAGGGGAAAATGCTCTATGGGATGGGGGTGGAGGACATGTGGGCCATGACAGCCATAAGCCAGACACCACCAGCACTGCCGTGGAGACCACAAAGTCAGACCCAGGCCTTTCCAGGGCACAGTGCCAGACACTGTTCACTTCCTTGACTTCTCGGCACAGTCAGCAAGGCGGGTCTGTCCCATCATGCTTTACAGATGAGCAGGCAGGCCCAGCGAGGGATGGTGTCTCGCTGAAGTCACCAGTGGGTGGTGGTGCCGGCATTGACTCAGGTCCCTCTGATTCCAGAGGCTTCCCACCACCCCAGCTTTGCTGGCTGACTTCCTTTACCTCAAACTCTTCCTGGGGGGATGTCCCCTAGGGAAAGCACCTGGATGAAGGTCCGGGTGGAAACTCCAATCTTGATCTTTCTCTAATGGGTAGAGACAGATTCAGCACTGCCTCCAAGCTGGGAATGGGTAAACCCAGTAAGATACACAGATGTGGTCATAATTGGGTCGGCAAAGGTTATTTGGTAAAAAGTAACAAAAACCTTGGGGCCAGCTGATGGCATAGTGCTTAAGGTGCTGGATACTCCCACATGGCTGACCATGGTTTGAGTCCCAGACCAGACTCTCTCTGTGTCTCTTTCTCTGGTCAAATTAAAATAAAATGAATGAATAAATTTTTAAAAAGAAAGAAAGTAAAAAAAAACAAGGCAGACTTTCTTCAGCTAAAAAGGAAGGTGAACTAGTGTAGGACACTGGGAAGGATGGGTTGCAGGTCAGGTATGGCTGAATCCAGGTGCACAAACACTGTCACCAGGTCACTCTTCCACCCCTACTTTGGGGTCTCTTTCTCTTTGGCCTTCTCTCCTGCAGAAAGGCTTCCTTTAGGGAAAGGGGCTGCTGGCCAGCTCCAGTAGAAATGGAACTTTCTTTCAGTATGTCAACCCCAGGGCAGGACTCAGATGGGCCCTGTTTGGATGCTGGCCCAACTCTGAACCTGGTCTTGCTGTGACTAGAAAGGTGAGGTCTCTGATCCAGCCAAGGAAATATAGACTCCGTGTCCAGGAGATGCACCAGAAAGTCAAGGAGATAAAGCATGCGCCTTTGGGAGGCAAAGCAGCTCCCCGTGCACCTCGACAACCATCAAACACTTCAAGGTGGGTATTGCATGCCCTTCTAAGCATCTGGGTACCTGTTTCCCACCAGCCACACGTCCTCACGGGGCACGAGAATAGCAGCTAACCATCTGCAGGTGGGTCCTTGACACCACTCCACACATGGCGGCACTCACTATGCACTTACTGATGTAGCAGAATGAATGTGGCCACACAGTAAGGGCCCTGCCTCTTCCCCTTCCCAAGCAACTCAGTCCCAATGCCACCTGATGGGAGCAGGAAGGCATCCACGCAAGGGGGCAGAAGAGGAACCATGGTGGCCTGGGCAGGGTGGGAGAGGGTGGCCTGACACTGGCAAAAGCAGTGTGGTCAAGAGTGTGCTTGCCTGGCCCAGAGTGCATGGCAACACGTGAGCTGAGTAACACTTGAAGGACAGTGGTGTGACCAGAGAAGAGAGGAGGCTCACAGGAAGACAGAGGCCACCATCACAGATACCTGAGATGCCAGGTCAGCCAGGCTGGGCTCCATTCTGAGGGCCATGGACATTAAGTGTCATGGAAAGAGAAGATGCAGTGGAAGAGGGTGGAAGGAGATGGTGAGAAGATCCACCAACTGGCCAGTAAGGCCCGTCTCCAACGGCAGCTCCACAGGTAAAACGCCCTAACCCGGCTGCGATCTCGCCTCTGGCCAGGGCCGGCTAGCTAGCTGCTGTCTTCCCACCAAGCCTGGGCTTGCTCTCTTCAAGTTTCGCAATTCTAGACTTTCCGACTTGAAACTTTTGTTCTAGTTAATGGGGAAATCAAGGAGAAGAGGAACATTTTCCTTCCCCTTCCCATCTGTGGACAGAATGAGGACGACCTCACAGAGGGCCCCGCATACCCGTGCCCACCATGCTGTGTCCGCACACCAGTGCCACTTGCATGTCCTGAATATCTGGAGTCATCCTGCGTTCTCAACCAGGGAAGGACCCACTGAGCAAAGGAGAAAAAAGAATGTCCATTTCAGACACACGGCAAACACGCTGTGGGCGGTGTGCAAGCATTTTTGTTTAATTTTTAAGTAATTTATATACCTTTGAAACAAAAGCCTGAGACTAAAATATATCCATCTGAGGTTCTCTTTAAATAAAAGAGTTGGCAAAGAACACTGGACAGGCTCAGAGAAGGCTCTAGATCTGAGTTTTAGTGACAACGATGCTCAGTTTAGTGACTGTCACCTGGGACCAGACACTTCCCCCAGGAAAGGTGAGCACAGGCTGTAAACCAGGAAGAGGAGACCTTCCCAGGCTTTGAGAGCTGTGCCTGCTGCCCCATGAGGACCAGGGAGAGTCACTGCAGACGCTAGGACAGAAAGGCAGATGAAAGCGGCCTTGGCTGGCAGCCACTCAGGATCACACGAGTGAAACACCCACTTCTTGGACCCGCCTCTACAGACGCGTTCACACTCTTCCCAGTTTTCTCAAAATGCCCTCCTCCCCGCGGATGAGAGCTGCCAGCTCCGGATGGGGGTCACTTCGACAGAATTCGAGGCCAGGCACATCTCCGAGGTAACAGAGCCTTTCCCAGGATCCCAGCATGGGCTTTGGGTTTTGACTGGGAGTGGAGGCACAGCCTGGAAACAATCGGGCTGGAGCGAGGAAGGCACAGCATTCTCTGGGCCCACCCCTGCAGGCCCAAGCATGGGACAGCAGAGCGCCCTCCCAGCGGGTTCCTCCACCTGGTTTCATAGGAAAAGCCTATCTCTGGGCTCCAGAAGCCCAAACTCCCCCCAGGCCCCTCCAACCCTCGCATCTCTGGTGGAGAGAAACCTGGGCTTGGCACAGCCGCTGGGCTCCCCCCGGGGCAGCTCTGGGGGCCCTGTGAGTGCGCCGGCGTCACGTTCCCTTCTCCTTCCTCTTGCTCATCCTCTGGTTGCTGAGCTCACCCAGTTTCTTATCCAGCCTCCTCTGAAGCTGAGCCCTCTTGGCTGGGTCCAAGGACCTGTCCTTGGTCCCACTGCCAGCATAGAGAACCCCTTCCCGGCTGATTCTCTGTCGAGCCTGGGCACGCACTCTCTCGCCGCAGCCATGGACCTGGGGAGGACAGAGGACACGAGTCAGTGCCAGGCTGTGGGGGGAAGGGCACCAGGACCCCCGTGTGAGATCCTTGGGGCTTCCTCCTCCCCGATGTCAACTCTTCACCCCACAGGCTGCCAGGCAGGGGTGGGGACTCTAAACCCTGGCCGGAGCACCCACCTCAACTCACCACACAGTCCCTGCAGCCACTTCAGGCTGTTGTCAAGTCTGGCAGCATCCCAGCCCTGCCGCCATTATTGGGACAAAGTCTGACTCCTCCAGGAAGCCTGCCAGACCTCGTCCTGCCTCAATCCTCACCATTGTGTCCCATCCTCTCCTCCCAGTTCCCTCATTGCACCAGGGACCCTTACACATGCTGGAAGGGCTGCCTGCCCACTTGCTGTGACCACCCATCCTCCCAGCCCAGCTCCATACCCTCCGCCCCTTAGTTCTCAGCCCACGGACTACTGCCCCTGACTTGCCTTCCTCGGAGCACTTACACAGGGTTCAAATGCTGGACTCTGACCCAGATCCCCCACTGGCCCGAGCCCCCCGGGGCACAGACAGGCTGCTCTGGCCCCAGCTCCCTAAGGGTGTCCCAGCTGGCCAAGCAGGTTCTCATCTCCATACACTCAAGGCAGGAATGAAATGCCAGGCTGCTGGTCTCAGGGCACGGGGCAGGCCCCACCTCCCACCACTCTTCTGCCAAACAGACCATCAGAACCCACCAACCAAACTCGAGGGCCCTGAAATAAAAATTCCTTCTGCCCAGAATTCCCACTAACAAGGTTGGAACTCAGCAAACATGCCATTTCCCTTACTCATGACCAAGGGGTTCCAAACGAATGCTGAGTAATAAAGGAAACCCTCTCGGAGACATTTAGAGCTTATACGAGCCAACCTGTCCATCTGGACCGTGTCTGCCCAGGATCTGCCCCCCGAAGATGAAGATAGAGCCCCACCCCCCGACCCCCGCCGTCAGCCCCAGGAGTGGGGAGGCTGCTGTACCTCGGGCAGCTGGTGGCTGAAGCAATAGCGGCGGCCGCAAAGCTGGCAGAGCTGGCCCAGAGTGGCGATGCCGGCCGTGCACTTGGCAAAGCCACAGGTGTTGTCAGCCTTAACGGCAGCTGAAAGCAGGGCATCGAAGTCCTCCTCCGCGGGCGCGTCAGTGGCCGTATGTCCTAGGGAGAAGCGGTGACACTCGGGCAAACAGGGAAGAAACAAAGCCTCGGACCCAAATGCTCCCACCAGGCATGACCGATAAAACTGCAGCAGCCCATGTTCGCCCCACCTCATGCGGCTGTGCCTGTGTTTCCCAGCGGCGTGCACATGCACACACTCCTTTGCACGAGTGTCCGTCCGTCCAGGCTGAGGCTAGTCCCCCTCTGTTCCCGCTCTGCTGCCCCTCATTCTACACTGAGTTAATAACCCTGAATGTCCCACGACACACGTGCGGCACGGTCACCACGGCCCTGTGAGAGCAGGGCTGGTCGTGGATAGATGGTGCCCATGCAAGCCCAGCCTCGTCAGCCCAGGAACAGCATTTTAGATAGGAGGATATGCTTTATGACATTAGCTAGAAAAACCAGCCCAAGTCTAAGTCCAACACCAGGAAAATGGTTAGAGGAACTACAGCAAGAAACATCAAGAGACCCTTCACACTTTCAACCAGCTGCATGAAAATTAGTTACAGCAAGATGCTCATGATGAGTAGAAAAGAGAAACAAAGTTATACCATCTGATCATAGATCTATCAAAGATACACACATCTCCACGGACATAAGGATGCAGAGAACATGGAAGAGCTGATGCCATGCAGCTCTGGGTGACGCCATGTAAGCAGGATCACTTCACACCAGTTTCCCATGCCATCTCCTATAATGGGCACGCTGCCATGATGGGCATGCTGCTGTGATGGGCATGCTGGGGTCAGGCAGGCAACCTTAGGGGTAGGGACTGTGGAGAAGACTGAGACGTTAGCCCAGGGCCTCCCAAAGGCTGCAACTCATCTGCAAGCGCCTCAGTTGATGGCAGCTGTTTCAAATCTTCTAAACAGACCCTGCTTCTGCTGTGGTCATCTGTACCTGGGCATGGGCCCACAGGGCTGCGCAAAGGTCAAGCCTATTGTGCTCATACACACACCTACAGCCTGGTGGCCTCATGGGTCAGGAGGAGAGAAGCACTGCCCCCTGCCACATCCCGACGAGCAGTACTGAGCAGCCTGGAGAAGGTGCCCTGCTGAGCACAGGCACCCCACTCTCTACAAATGTCTTTAGAGATGAACAGGGCACACGGACCAAGCAGAGCATGTCCAGGTCCCAGTGGGAAGTAGGCAGGTAGAGAGCATGCTGAAAATCTCAAAAACACAACAGCCTGTCTGTCATGCATCATTGGACCCAAAGTTCCTGCCTCCAACTAGGGGACCTTGTGACCCGCTGTGGTCCTATGTGGCCACGTCTGCCCCAAGGGCAAGGTATTGGCAGACAGCAGGTGGGAACAGCCTTTACTGGGTCCTGCTAGGGCTGGGGTCAGCCTCTGCTTCTTAGCTACAGGCCGGGAGAAATGACACAGCCTGGCGAACTCTGGGGATGTGCCCACAGACAGGGCTGAAAAACTCTGAATAGGCCCCTGAAGGTCAGAGCAGCACCTCCCCAGGCCACTTTGTCCTCAAGTGACCACAATGCATAAGCCAGCACAAGCCACTCCTTCCAGAAGGTAGGCCAGGCCCTGTTGTCACAAAGGCTTGGCACCTTTCCCTTCAGGATACTGATCATCCTCATTCAGTTGAAAAAGGAGTGGAAAGCTGGCCCACAAAGCAGTAATTAAGTGTAGTAGATTGGGAGATGGATTCTTAACCAAATGTGGTTCAAATCCCAGCCCAACAGCTTGAAAAACACACCAGGCATGTGTATGTCCAAATTCTGAGGGAAAGGAGGAATGGGAGAAAAAGGACTGTGGTGTGACCATACCCCCCTGGGGGTAGGGGTAGGGGGTCGGTGGGAGGTGTCTCTCCCTCTCTCTTGCTCTCTCTCTAACAAGTGTATGTGCCCTGTGGCAATTTTTTAAAAAGAAGAAAAAGAAGTTGAGGACCAGCCCCACAGCCTAGTGGTTAAGAGAGAACCAGATCCCATGTGGCCAACTGTGCAGATTCAACCCTGCCCGTCAGTTTGTTTTATTTTATAAATTTATATATATACATATATATATTAAAGAGAGATTTTTGCTATAGGGCACTTGCCCTCACCAGAGAGACAGAGACAGAAAGCGAGAGATCGCCCCCCAGAGAAGATGACCACGTCACAATCCCTTCGCCTTCAATTTCCTCTTGGTCCTCTTGGGATCTTGGGCATGCACGCACACGCACCCAGTGTGAGTTTTAAGCCATCGGGTCCAGGACTCGAACCACATTCGATTATGTGGGAGTCTAGCAACGTAACCATCATGCTATCTGCTGGTCCTGGCCTTGTCAGTTTAAAAAACATCCTGGCACATGTGTGTACCCAAAATCTCGACAGAATAGAGAAATAGAGAAGGGATTGTGTCATGACCATGCTCCATTGAGCGTGCTTTTCCCTCTCCATCTCTCTCTCTTTCTCTGGCAAACTTAAGCACCTTTTAACAATTTTTTTAAATGTTTTTAATATTCTTTTTTTTCTTTTTCTTTTTCTTTTTTTGAGAGGTTTTTGCTATAGGGTGCGTGTGCTCACCAGACAGAGAGAGACAGAGAGAGAGACAGAAAGTGAGAAATCACCCCCCCAGCGGGGATGGCCATGCCACAATCTCTTCTCCTCTGTTCTCCTCTCGGGATCTTGGGCACGCACGCACACGCGCCCGGCGTGAGTTTTAAGCCACTGTGTCCAGGACGCGAACCGCGGTCGACTACGTGGAAGTCCAGCGACACAGGCATTATGCTAACTGCTGGTCCCAATATTATTTTTTTTTTAAAGAAAAAGGAGTTGATGTTTTTCCTCCACTAGAATGTCTGCCTTGGAGGGTAGGGGTGGTGTCTGGTTTGTTCACTGACACAAAGCCTGGCACATAATAGCTGCTTAGTAAGGACTAGCTAAATGGGGCAGCCCATGGCACGGTGGTTAAGGCAGCTGGATTCCACACGGCCAATTGTACAGTTCAAGTCCTGGACCCAGTGACTTGAGAAAAATATCAGGCATATGTGCATGCATGCCCAAAATTCCAAAAGGAAGAAAAGCTGGAAAAGAAGGAGTTGAGATGGGACCATCCCTTGTGGGGAGTGGGAGGTGGAGAGTACTGTCTTCCACCCCCAGCAAGCACACCTGGCTTCTTGGCAAATTAGAAAAAAAAAGATTTGCTGAGTCAATTCACCAGGAGCCTCAGGCTCTGGAAGGCTCATTTCAAGAACCACGAATGACGCTCCAGGAATTAAATGAGTAAGAGATCACGGACTCCTTGCTAAGGGGAATGATCATAACAGGAGCTCCCCCCAAAGTCTCTAAGAAACCTGGCTTTGATCCATCAGGTCTCTGAGCTCTGGGCCAGGCCATGGGCACCCCAGCGATGGTCAGTACCAGGTAGGACACAACAGGGGACCACACAGCCCGCCCTAGGACTCTGCATGGCCACGTGCGAGGAGGTTCTTGTGCTCAGGAAGCCTTGGCAGTTTTGTGCACTTTGCCCGGGAGGGCTTCCCAGTAGCTGGCATGTGCCCTGCTGTTACATGTGGACACCGCCCTCCAGGGCCGCCACCAGCACAGGGCCTGAGCTGCTTTCTGCTCCCCAGAGAAATTCAGGAAACCAGCTGTCCTCGCTCTTACAGGCCCTTTCACCGAGTGCGCTTAACCTGCAGAGTCCTGCCTGAGGCCTGGGACGAAGAGACCGTGGCCCAGTCACTGCTCTGGGAGAGCTGAGACTGAGCCAGGAGACAGGGTCACGTGACTAAAGGTAGAGCACAATGACAGAGGCAGCAGCACTGCCAGGAGAAGGTCCTTAATTCTTTCTGACGGTAACGGGTATGTTTCAAATAGGCCCCCCCAAAAGGTAAGAGAACAACGTGCCTATGTTCTCATTGTCCCCACTTACCCTTCGCTTCTTTTTTCTTTTTCTTTTCTGGAAACTTCTTCAGCCCAGAGGCTAGCTGCCCCTCCTTGCTCTCCTTGGTCTTCTGCTCCCGCCTGCTCTTCTCCCTCTCCAGCCTCTCCAGGTGCAGAGCCTTTAGATCCAGCTGATCATGGCCACATTGCTCCCTGCAGGGGTGCCCCATCTGCACAGGGCTGGGGGCATCTGGGCAAGGAGGGCCTTCGCTGCCAGCCCCTGCTGGGGGTGACTCAGTGGGCAGGGGCTTCTTGCTCACAGTGATGTGTCTCCTCTTGCCCTCCCCGGCACTGCTGTGCATCAGCCCGTGCTCCTCGGCTATCTGGTGGACCCGCAGCCGGTCGTGGGAATTCAGTGACGCAGGAAACTCCAGCTGTGTCTTCTCACTGGCCATGAACTCTGCTATCATGGCCTGGAATAGGCCCTCACCGTCTTTGCCTACTGTCCCCTCTGAGCTGCCTCCATTGAGGCTGGGCTGAGAAAGAGCTTCAGAGCCCAGAGGCTTTCCAGCTGGCTTCTTCCGATCCTGTCTGGCAGATGCTCCAGCCTCCCGACCTTCCTGATGCCTGCTTCCAGAAGGTTTCCTGGCAGCCGTGGCAGGGCCCTGAGGCTTCGCAGCAGCATGGCTGTGCCCCTGGGGACTCTCGTGGGAATAGTTTTCGGGGACGATGTCATCAAGATACTCAAAGGCTGTGCGCACTTCCCCGTGCTCTGTGAAGTAATCCACCAAGGTCTTCAAAAAAGCGTGGTTGTTAACTGTGTGGGAATCGCAGACGACCGCCACATGGCGCCGTGCACGGGTGATGGCGACGTTGATCCGCCGATCCTCAGCAAGAAAACCAACCTCACCTAAAACAGGGTCAGAGTTGAGCAAAGAGAAGCTTTGAGACTAAGAAACCGGGTCAAATTCTTGCAGATTAGACAGAAACGTCACAACAGTCTCATGCCCTCCCAATTCCCAGCAGCTCAGGACCTCCCAGTGGCCACCTGCACCATGGCCTGCCCTGTACATGCAGCCTCGCTGTGACGCCATGTCTGCCCCACACTGCTACCATGGCTTGTCTGGGGGGGGTGTGCCATGGTACCCAACTGGATTCTGGTGGCTGTCAGACTGGGCTCATTTCCAGGTAAGCATGGACTCCCCGACTCAGGAGACGGCCAGCCAGAGGCTGACTGCTGGGCACATGACACAAAGTTCATCTCTTCCGTATTCCCACCAAAGCTTATCTCACTTCTTCAACTGTTTCCAACCCCCTCCTGAAAATGCTTCACTAGGCCCGTTCACTAGCATTACTTTGGGGTATAATACAATATCTTACTGAATGGAAGACCTATAAACCATTGCAAAACCAAAAAAAACAGCTAGAGGCTAAACTCACCTGAGGCTAAAAGACAAGCTCTGGGTTACAAGGGGCTCCATCTCCTTCGCAGGGTGCCCGGGCCATTCCCAGCCCACTCTGTGTTCCTAGCCTGTCACCCTGAACACCTGCTCCCTGACTGCATACCGGTGCCTTCAAACCTCCGCAGACTCTGTCCCCTGCCTGCACCCTCCGCCACCCTCCCTCACTCCCCAGGCTGCCATAGGCTCATCCTGCAATGCTCAGTTCAGAGCTCACCCCTCAGGACCACTTCCAGCCCTGCCCCAGGCTGTGCTGCCTGCCTGGGGGCGTCTTGTCAGACCCCTCATCGCACATCGCACCAGGTAGCACCTGGTAGGAATCCAAAATGCCCTCTCGATCCATAAACCCACCCCTGTGCTGTCCCTGAAGGACGCTGACGAGGCTCCGTACCTTTTCTGTTAGACCTGACGAAGGACAGGATCACGGCCTCCTTCTCCCGGCCTTGGAAGCCATCGACGGACTTAATCTCCAGCTGAGGATGCCTGGGCAAGAGGCTCTGTCTGAGCAGGTCCACCTGTAATACCAAGCAAGCCATGGCCTCATCACACCCCAGGCTAGGCAGGCCAATCCTCTGCCCTTTCCCTCAGCAGAGGGCCTCGGGCCACAGAAGGACCTCAGCCCAGGGAGCCCTGCAGGAGTCCCACCAAGAACCATGCAAAAAAAGAGACAGACAGACATCCTGTAGCACGCCGGTGTAAGGATGACATCATCACCACTGGTAGCACCATTTCCTTTGGCTTGTGACGGCCACCAGCCTCAGACAACTCAGTGCATAATGCCTGTGACCCAGGAAGGGGTGACAACCACTCAATCCTTGAGCAAGTGTGTTTCTCCTTTTCTGTTAGAGATTTTTTGCTATAGGGCATGTGCACTAGCCGGAGAGACAGAGAGACAAAAAAATGAGAAATCACTCCCAGAGGGGATGGCCATGCCACAATTCCTTCTCCTCTAGTCTCCTCTCAGGATTTTGGACACGCACATGTACCCAGTGAGAGGTTTTTGTTTGTTTGTTTTTGTTTTTTTTTGCTATAGGGCGCATGTGCTCACCAGACAGACAGAGAGACAGAAAGAAAGAAATCACCCCCCAGGGGGGATGGCCACGCTGCAATCCTTGTCCTCCATTCTCCTCTCGGGATCTTGGGCACACACACACATGTGCCTGGAGTGAGTTTAAGCCACCGGGTCCGGGACTCGAACCGCGGTCGGCTACATGGGAGTCCAGCGACATAGCCATTACTCTAACTGCTGGTCCCCACCCAGTGAGAGTTTTAAGCCATTGAGTCCAGGACTCAAACCGCAGTTGACTATGTGGGAGTCCAGCAATGTAACCATTACGCCATCTGCTATTCCCCCTCTTTTTTTTTTTTTTTTTTAAACAGATTTTTGCTATAGGGCATGTGCGCTGGCAGAAGAGACAGAGAGAAAGAAAGCAAGAAATCACCCCCCGTGGGGAGGGCAACATTGCAATACCTTCTCTTCCATTCTCCTCCTGGGGATTGTGGACATGCACACACATGCCCCATGACAATTTTAAGCTGCTGGGTCCTGGACTCAAACCATGGCCAACTACATGGTAGTCCAGTGACCTAACCATTACACCATCAGCTGGTCTCACAGGGGTGTTTTTCCTAACACACAGGATAGGGATGGAGAGGTGACTTGAGCCAGACCAACAAGACACAAAGCTGAGACACTTGTGGGAAATGCTGTAAAATGACAGGTTGTCCCTAGGGCTGCCTATGGGAGGACAGTGTCAGCCAGAGGTTGTCAGGCCCACTGACCAATAAGGTGACCTGAGAAGACACCGACGCAGGGGAGGCAGGCTGAGAGGGCAGGGGCAGAGGCAGACAGACAGATGGGCTCTTGCTACTGTCATTTGGATCTTGGATACATTCATGATGAGGTCAGCTTTGTCCCTGGGCCTACAGGTCACAAGACCAAACAAATTACCCCTTTTCTTTTAACCTCTTTGTTGGTTGAGTCCCAAATGACACATACACAAAGAGAGACTAAAGGGGGGGGGGTCCCTTTCACACCTGGAGGTTGTATGGTGTGATGACAGCTACGTCACTTGCTTGAACACCAGCATCCACCAGGGCCTGGATGTGTAAACCGACGAGGCGGACTTCACCTGGAGGGAAAAACAGGGCCCAGGATCTCAGTACAAGGACTCCTAGAGTGACATCTGTCATGAAGTGTTTTCTATCTACTGTGACAAGCTGGTCCTACACTGTGCCCCAGGTGGCTTCATGGAGCTTTAGCTCAGAATTTTCATTCTGAGCTGGAAGGCTGCTAGTTTAGCCAAGAACACAGGCTGCCCAGCTAATTTGGATTTGACTAAACAACGCACGCTCTTTCATGTACGCATGGCCATGCATCCTGTTGAACCAGGCAAGCCCTGTAGGCAGAACCAGGAGGCAGCGAGCTGAGAAGATTCTCATCACAAGACCAACCAGGCAGAACTAGGCCTGCATTCAGATCAAATGCTGCGCAGGCCCATTGACTTCTTTTTTTTTTTTTTTTTTTTTTTTTTTTTTTTTTTTTTTGGAGAGGTTTTTCACTATAGGGCGCGTGCGCTCGCCAGACAGAGAGAGACATAGAGACAGAAAGCGAGAAATCACCCCCCAGGGGGGATGGTCACGCCGCAATCCCTTCTCCTCCATTCTCCTCTCGGGATCTTGGGCACGCACGCACACGCGCCCGGCGTGAGTTGTAAGCCACCGGGTCCGAGACGCGAACCGCGGTCGACTACGTGGGAGTCCAGCGACATAGCCATTACGCTAACTGCTGGTTCCCAGGCCCATTGACTTCTTTGCTGCATGAGGGCTGCTTGCTCCCTGGGCAGGCTATTGACGTTACTCAACCTTGGGAGAGTCCCGCTCCAAACCTTGCACAGCTCATCAGTAATCTGCTCTTCTCTCTTCTTCCCTCCCTCAGCTCTCCCCTGAATCAGGCAATTTTTAGTGACTTCTGCTTTTAAAGAGGAGCTTTTTGTCTGTCTAAACAAAAAAATCCAACCCTTTCTAAGCCAGCTCACCAGGGTTCCCTTTCGACTGGTCGTCCTCTTCCTCCAGCTCGAACAGCCCACAGCCAGCAGTGTCCACGAGCAACAAGGGGATGCCCGTCTCCTCCGTGGTGGCCACTCCTGGAAGGTCCCTAGCACACAGGTGGAAAGCAACACTGAAATCCTGCACACCAAGACTGCCCCTTTCCACAAGGAAGACAGAGGGACTGCCCCGTGGGGGCCAGGGTAAGCAGAAAGAATGATAAATGGTGGGCTGGCAGGCAGTGTAGCGGTTAAGGGCACTAGACTCCCACATGGCCGACCGCAGTTCGAATCCTGAACCTGACAGCTTGCTTTCTCACTTTTTCTCTCTCCCTCTCACTCTGTCCCTCTCTGGTCAAATTTAAATAAATAAATAAATAAATAAATAAATAAATAAATGAAAAATGAAATAAAACAATTCTTTAAAAAAAAAAGAAAGATTGACAGATGAGAGGAGACCAAGTCCAGCTCTCCAGGGCATGGCCACACACCAGAAAAATCAGTTTTAGAGACGACTTTTACTCTGAAATCCCTACAGAACACATTTCACTTGAGATTGTCGCTTCAAAACACGTGACATAGTGGTAGATCAGCACAGGTACAGTGAGGGTGAAATGTGAATGAGTTGCTCACCTCAGAAGGTGCCCTGCCACCGAAGGGTGGGCGGTGAGCTGCCCATGGTACATGGCTTCTGAGGCCCACTGCATGATGGCCTGGTGCATGCGGTACTGTGTGGTCAGCATCCGCACTGCCTTCGCTCCGTACTCCTCAACCAGGTGCTCCATCAAGCTGAGCGACAGCCCTGCTAGCGCCGCCCTGTGGCCAAGAGAGGAATAGGGAAGAAAAGCCTGAGTCCCAAGTCCAGGTGTGAAAACATGGGAAACAGGCCCCCACATCTCCTGGGTTCCACTTAGAAGTAAAGGTACAGTCTGGGACCACCAAATGGCGTGGTGCTTATGTCACTGGACTCCTACATGGTCGACCGCACTTCCGGTTCCAGGCCCTGTGACTTGAAACTCATGACAGGTGCATGTGCATATTATGTCCAAAATCCAGAATGGAGAAGGGATTGTGGGGTGGCCATCCTCCCTGGGGGGTAATTTCTCATTTTCTGTCTCTCTGGCAAGCACATGCATCCTACAGCAAAAACCTCTAAAAACAAAAAAAAAAGTAAGGTTGAGGTCATTTGAATTACAGCCCCAAAGATGCCCACATCCTAATCATCAGGACCTGTGGCTATGTTCCCTGACATGCCAGCAGAGGTTTTGCAGATGTGATGACGTTAAGGATCCTGGCATACCTAGTGAAAATCACAAGGGTCTTATGAGAGGCAGCAGGGCCAGAGTCAGAGAGGGCCACGTGACGACAGACATGGGACCACGTTAAGCTGCTGCCTTCAAAGGAGAGGGAAGAGGCCAGGAGCCAGCAAATGTGAGTGGCCTCTAGAAACTGGAAAAGGCAAGAAAATGGACTCTCCCCTGAAGCTTCCAGAAGAACCAGACCTGGTCACACCCTGACTTTAATCCAATGAGACTTATTTTGGACATCTGACTTCCAGAACTATAAGATCATACATTAGTGTAGTCTTAAACCACTCGGTCTCTGGTGAGTTGTTACAACTGCGACAAGAAGAATAATGTAAGTCTTTAACATGCGCTAGCCACAGCAGCCTACTGCTGCTACCAGTGGCCAACATTTACCGAGCACTTCCTGTGGACAGCACTGCTCTTAGCATGGTATATAACTCCTTTACCCTCACAGCAATCTATGAGATGATCACTATAATGATTCCTATGCCACATATAAAGAGTAAGACACAGGGACCAGCAGTTAGTGTAATGGCTATGTCGCTGGACTCCCACGTAGTCGACCGCGGTTCGCGTCCCGGACCCGGTGGCTTACAACTCACGCGCGTACATGCCCAAGATCCCAAGAGGAGAATGGAGGAGAAGGGATTGCGGTGTGACCATCCCCCCTGGGGGGTGATTTCTCGCTTTCTGTCTCTCTGTCTCTCTGTCTGTCTCTGCCTGTCTGGCGAGCGCACACGCCCTATAGCAAAAACCTCTCCAAAAAAAAAAAAAGAGTAAGACACAGAGAGGTTGTCAGCCCGAGGCACCCAGCTCCAAACCCATGCTCTGGATCACTAGAAAACACTGTCTCTCTCCATGTTGATAACTGCCAAAGCTGCAAGGAAGTACCCAATTCCGCTTTAGAGATCCTCTCTTAGGAAACTTACAAGACCTCTGTGATTAACTTTTTTTTTTTTTTGGAGAGGTGTTTGCTATAGGGCGTGTGCGCTCGCCAGACAGAGAGAGACAGAGAGATAGAAAGCGAGAAATCACCCCCCAGGGGGGATGGCCACGCCGCAATCCCTTCTCCTCCATTCTCCTCTCAGGATCTTGGGCACGCACGCACACGCGCCCGGCGTGAGTTTAAGCCACCGGGTCCAAGACTCGAACCACGGTCAACTACGTGGGAGTCCAGCGACATAGCCATTACGCTAACTGCTGGTCCCCTCTGTGATTAACTTTAAGCGAGATTTTTGCTATAGGGCACATGCACTTGCCAGAGAGACAAAGACAGAGAGACAGGAAGTGAAAAATCACCCCCCAGGGGGATGGCCACGCTGCAATTCCTTCTCCATTCTCCTCCTGGGATCTCAGGCATGCCCACACACATGCCCAGGATGAGTCTGAATCCACTGGGTCCAGGACTTGAACTGCAGTCAGCCAATGTGGGAGTCCAGCAACATAACCGCTATGCCATCAGCTGGTCATTACTTTTTTTTTTTTTTTTGAGAGATTTTTTTCTATAAGGCTTATGCGCCTACTGGAGAGAGAGAGAGACAGAGAGAGAGACAGAGAGACAGAGAGGCAGAAAGTGAGAAATCTCCCCCCAGCGGGAATGGCCACACAGCAATCCCTTCTCCTCCACTCTCCTCTCGGGATTTTAGGCACACATGCACACACACCCAGCTAGAGTTTTAAGCTGCCAGATCTGGATGTAAACAGCAGTTGATTATGTGGAAGTCCAGCAATGTAACCATTCCGCCATCTGCTGGTCCCGATTAACGTATTTTTAATAAGATCTCTACTAAACATAAACAATACCAAGGAAGTGAAGTTGAAGCGATTATAACCACCAATTGCAAATCCAGAAATATCCAACACAACCCCATTTTTCCTCCAAACCACCTGCTTTCTCCAGAGGGGGAATACGGCCCCCCACTCCCTAAGAGCACAGTTCTAGACTTTCCATGCCAAGGCTTTCTGGGAGACAAAGTCCTCTTTGAAGTCCACCTTCAGAACATCTCCCTAGAACAAAGCAACTGCACAAACACCCTGCAGAGCCCCTTCCTCCACCAGGGAGCTCCCACTGCAGGTGCCTACCCTCGAAACGCTTCCACTACAGGACAGTCTGCCCAAGCACAGTCTCTCAATGCTCCCCGGCACTCCCTGCACACCCTCCTCCCGAGCCCTCACTCTGCAGTTCTGTTTGGTACTCTCTCTCACCCAGACACCCTGCCCTAAATGTCCCTTGACATTCCTAAAGTCCACATTTGACACTTTCCTCCATATCTCTGATCCTCAAAAAACAGAGTTCCCAGTTCAGTTACTACTTCTGTGACTTCCCTGCACACAGTGAAGTGGAGAACTGTGCCAAACAGCAACAGAAACCAGAGAGCCATCTTCAAACGGGAGGAAGGGCCATGCCGTGAGAGCCTAGGAGGGTCTCATGCCGGATGCCTTTCTGGGCATGGACTTGTTTGTTCAGAGATAACTCGTGTGCCAGGCCCTGCTCACAGGCCTCATGAACTTACCAGAACAGGAAAACGTTTTTCTATGAACAGAGAAACATAATATTGCCAGGGGGTGATATGTTCTAAGAAAAACTAAGTAAGCCCTAATAAGGGTGACAGAGCAATCACAGTGCACCAGATGGAGAGTTCAGGAGGGCACGACTAGCCAACATCCGGGAAAGCTGAGGGATAGCACCTCAGGGACAGTGAAGCCTGAGGTGGCCAGTGTGGCTGGAGCAGTGAGTGAGGGGCAGTGTGTGAAACGAGGTGAGAAGAGGGACGAGAGTGGGGAGGGCAGCACCTCTACCCGGGTCGCACCACCAGGGGACACTGGGCTTACACGAGGCAGAACCACGGTTTACTGAGTCACTTCCCGACCCCGTCCTCCACCCCAGAGTGTGCCCACAGACCAAGGACTAAAGAACCTGTGCCAACTGTGAGCTGCCGACCCAGACACCAGTAGGACCTGCCCGCAGAGCAGCTCAACCAGCCGGAGCTGAACCCCAGAAATGTGCCCAACTCTGGGCCCAATTCTAAGGCTCCAAAGATGAGATACTGATCCCTGCCCTCAGGGGGCACTCGGTCTAACAAATCAGACGTTCAAATGAAAAAAAGCACAAAGTAGACAAAGAGATGGAGCTGGAAAATGTGCAAAGGAGCATCACTGGGCCTCCAAATGAACCCAGCTGGACCCTGCAGGGTAGTATCAAATAGTTGGGACCAGCAGATGGCACAATGGTTACATTGCCGGACTCCCATGTAGCCAACTGCAGTTCAAGTCCCAGACCCGGCAGCTTAAAACTCATGCCAGGCACATGTGCATACGTGCCCAAAATCCTAAGAGAAGAATGGAGGAAAAGGGACTGCAGTGAGGCCATCTCCCCTGGGAGGTGTTTCTTAATTTCTGTCTCTCTGCCTCTGTCTTTTCAGCTAGTACATGCACCCTATAGCAAAAATCTCTCTAGAAAAAAAAAATAAATTAAAAATGGCAGCAGATGTGACCAGCAGTTAGCGTAATGGTTATGTCGCTGAACTCCCACGTAGTCAACCGCAGTTCGAGTCCTAGACCCAGTGGCTTAAACTCACGCCAGGTGCATCTGTGTGCGTGCCCATGATCCTGAGAGGACAATGGAGGAGAAGTGATTGCGGTGTGGCCATCCCCCTTGGGGGGTAATTTCTCACTTTCTGTCTCTGTATCTCTCTGTCTTTCTGGAGAGCACACGCGCCCTATAGCAAAAACCTCTCCAAAAAAAAAACAGCAGCGGATGAGCACCACAGGCAAAGGGGTCTTACCTGTGAGAGACTATCGTGGGAGGCAGCTGCTTGTGATCTCCAGCCAGGATGCACTTTCTGGCCTGCAGCAGAGGGATCCAGCAGCTCGCTTCCAGGGCCTGGGCACACTCATCAATTACCACCAGGTCAAAGTAGCCCTCGGGCAGCAACTTCAAAGGGCCGTCAGCAGAAGCCCCTGGTCAAAAGAGAAAATGACAGGACTTTTTTTTTTCTATAGGGCACGTGCGCTCACCAGACAGAGAGAGACAGAGAGACAGAAAGCGAGAAATCACCCCCCAGGGGGGATGGCCACACCGCAATCCCTTCTTCTCCGTTCTCCTCTTGGGATTTTGGGCACGCACACACGCCCGGTGTGAGTTTAAGCCACTGGGTCCAGGACGCGAACCGTGGTCGATTACGTGGGAGTCCAGCGACATAGCCATTACGCTAACTGCTGGTCCCATGACAGATCTTGACAGAAGCATTGGCTGTCTGATAACAGCTGCAGTCACAGCCAACAGAGACACATAAGCCAGCTATTTCAAAATATAGTCTTGAATTGGAATTGTATGCAATAAATTTGTACCTTAGAGCAAAACTTGGGAAGGACAAGTTTTATTTCTAGTCAACCTGTGTTTAAGAATGAAGCACAGGAATCAGCAGTTGGTGTAATGGCTATGTCGCTGGACTCCCATGTGGTCGGCCACGGTTCAAGTCCCAGACCCGGTGGCATAAACTCGCGCCGGGTGCATGCATGTGCATGCCCAAGATCCCGAGAAGAGAACAGAGGAGAAGGGATCATCCCTGGAGAGGTGATTTCTTGCTTTCTGTCTCTCTGTCTCTCTGGCGAGTGCACGTGCCCTATAGCAAAAACCTCTCAAAAATAAAAATAAAAAAAAGAATATACCTCTATTCCCATTGACTCTGATGTACAAAGAGTGAAAATGAAACGGAAGAGAAATTGCAGATCACCTCTCTTGCACGCCTCTGAACGCTCAGATTGAACTTCAGGAATTAAGAAGAAACGCACCATCTATCAGATAACTAGAAATCACTACAGGGTCACAAGAAATATAGAAAAACAAAAAAATACCTCTCCTCCAAGGAAAAATATTAACTCCTCTTCATCCTCAGAAAGTTCAATGAAATTTATGGAAATGTCAGATAAAGAATTTAGAATTTTCGGGACCAGCAGTTAAAGTAATGGCTATGTCGCTGGACTCCCATGTAGTTGACCACAGTTCGAGTCCTGGACCCAGTGGCTTAAACTCAGGCCAAGTGCGTGTGCGTGCATGCCCAAGATCCAGAGAGGAGAATGGAGGAAAAGGGATTGCGGCATGGCCATCCCCCAGGAGGGTGACTTCTCACTTTCTGTCTCTCTGTATCTCTCTGTCTTTCTGGCAAGTGCACACGCCCTAAAATAAAAAAAAAAAAAAAAAAAAGATCATTTAAACAAACAAACAAAAGGAAACCAAAAAGCCAATTGAGTAGTATTTTGAAAAGAATGAAAATGAAAACACAACATATCAGAATTTGTGAGATGCCATTAAAGCAGTACTTTAGGAGATAATCTACAGAGTTCAATGCCATATCAGAAAACAGCCTCTAATCAACAATCTCGGCTTCCATCTTAAGGAACAAGAAACAGAAGAAAAAAATCAAATCCAAATAAAGCAGAAAATTGGAAACAATGAATTTCAATGAGGAAATCATGAAATAGAAACAGAAAAATAATAGAGAAAAATTAAAAGCTGGTTCTCTGGGAACATCTAGCCAGAAGATCAGGGGGGAAAAATAACATATAAATTACTAATATTAGAAATAAGAGAGGTGATATCACTATAGATTCTACAGATAATAAAATAATGATAAAGGAAAAGAACGATTTTATACCTCTCAATTTGACAACTTAGAAAGGCCAAATTTCTTTTTTTTTTTTTTTTTTTTTTTTTTTTTTTTTTGAGAGAGAGAGATTTTTTGCTATAGGGTGCATGCACTTGCCAGAGAGAGAGACAGAAAGCGAGAAATCACCACCCAGGGGGGATGTCACACCACAATCCTTTTTCCTCCATTCTTCTCCCAGAATTTTGGGCATGCACACACACATGCCTGGCCTGAGTTTTAAGCCATCGGGTCCTAGACTCGAACTGCGGTCAACTCATGGGAGCCCAGCTACATAACCATCACGCCATCTGCTGGTCCCTAGAAAAGCCAAATTTCTTAAAAGAGGGGTCAGCAGGTAGCGTGGAAATTAAGGTGCTAGATCCCACCTGTGTTTTCCAAGTCCCAGACCCAGCAGCTTGAAAATTACACCGGAGCTGTGTGCATGTGTGTCCAAAAATCCCAGGAAGAGATCAGAGGAGAAGAGACTATGGTGTAGCCATCACCCTCCTATAACCTGCACTGTCCCGCCGCCCCCATCTCTTTCTGGTAAGTGTACATACCCTACAGCAAAAGCTAAAAAAATAAAATAAAAATAAATTTCTTAAAAGATAGGAGCTTACCCAAGAAGAGATACCCTGAGTTGCCCTAGACGTATTAAAGGAATTTAATTTGTAGTTAAAACACCCCTACAGTGTCAGCCCTGTGGCACAATGGTTAGTAACTGCATGAAGAGAAGATCTCTCATAGCTGACTGCAGTTCAAATCCTGACTGTGGTGGCTTGAAAACAGACATGTGTCTGCCCATGTGCCCAAAACCCTGATGTGAGGGATAAATGGAGGGAAAAAGGGACTGCGGCATGACCATGCCCCACTGGGGAACCCTATCCTGTGTCTCTCAAACACAACCCTTAACAAAAGCAAAAACAAAAACAAAAAACTTCCCTTACAAAAAAAACTCCAGTGAATTTATCCCAACATTTAAGGAAGAAGTAATACCAATTCGATATAAATTCTTCTAGAAAACTGAAGAAGAGGGAATACCCCCTAACTGCTTCCAGGCCACACAGGCAGGATGGAGAGGCCCTCTTACCTGTATTTGTTGCAAGGACCACCTTGGCTGAAGTCAGGATTTCAAGCATAGCTGCTTCTTCCCTCTCTTTCAGTTCCTTTCTTAACTGCTTGATTTCATTTCGAAAATTACCTTTCTCTCTCTTATCCTGGGTCTTTTTGTTTTTCGCCTATACAGGGAAGCAAAGAAAACAGAATTACTGGGACCAGTAGATGGCATAATGGTTACGTTGCTGGACTCCCACAGAGTTGACCACGGTTGGAATCCCAGACCCAGTAGCTTAAAATTCACGCCAGGCACGTATGCATGTGTGCCCAAAATCCCAAGAGGAAAATGGAGGAGAAGAGATTACAGCATGGCCATATGCGTGGGGAGTGATTTCTTGCTTTCTGCCTCTCTCTGTCTCTCTGGCGAGCGTACGCGCCCTATAGTAAAAACGTCTCTAAAAAAAGAAAATACAATTACTTTAACAGGACTCTGTATTTCTCTGGTTCTTCCAAGTTTATAAGGTGCTTTTATTAATGATGAGCCTAGTTCAGAAAGCTCCTTAAAAAGCATCAAAGTGTCAAAAATCTTAGTCAGAGATGCGCACAAGTGACTAAGCACCTACATTGTAACTCGCCTGAACTTTTTGTCATCCACACAGGGAGAGTAAGAAAGGGAATGTTTACCTCCTAGAAGGAGATGGTTTTGTTTGTTTTGTTTTGTTTTTTTTAAGAATTATTTTACTTAACTTTATTTATTTATTTATTTTCATTTGGCCAGAGAAGAACAGAGAGAGAGAGAGAGAGAGAAAGCCCAGGACTCAAACTGCAGTCAGCCATGTGCCACCTGCCGGTCCCATTTTTTTTTTAGAAAAATTATTTTATTTAACTTTATTTATTTATTTTAATTTGACCAGAGAGGGACAACGTGAGAAAGAGAGAGAGAGAGGGAAAGTGAGAAAGGAAGCTGCCAGGTCCAGGACTCGAACTGTGGTCCGCCAGGTGGGAGTTCAGTGCCCTTAACCACCACACCACCTGCCAGCCCTAGGAGATGGGGGTTTTAACTGTAAACTCAGATGAAGCCAGAAGTTGAATCAGAAATTCTGCAGTCAGCTGATAGCCTCTTGGGTAAGGAAAAGTCTGCCTGTCTCAGGATTCAGGTCCTAGTAGTTTATCGATGGAGAGGCTAAGCTTCACTTACTATTCCACATTTTTCAAGAGATTAAAAATTTTTTTTTTCTAGCCCATAAAATGCTTATCTAAACCCCAATGTACTTTAATATCTCAAATGGACATGTAACTTTTTCCTTATCCGTGATTTCTGCTTTGGAAGATGGGATTTTGGTAGGGGAGCTAAGACTGTGCCTGATTTATAGAGAAAAAAATCCTGCAAAGCACTGATTTCAGCAATAAGAAATGAAAGAAGAAAATGAAATCGTCCATGTTTGAGATGAAGCAAATAACATCACCGCACACTCCTACACCACCTTCAACCTTGAGGGGCGTGCGTTTGTCCCAGTCTGCTTCCCAAGTGTGCTGGCTGCCCCCTGCTAGCACCAGGAGCTCCACCTGCACCAGAGCAGCCCCCACAATGGCGGACCCAGTGCCCTCCCTGCTGCTGGCACTCTGAGGCTAGGACACCAAGGAGTGCCGATGTAAGACAGCAAGACTGGCGGAGGGTGAGCAGGACACGTGATGAGACACATACAGAAGGGCAAACACGTGAAGTGGAGAACCAGAGTTCAAAAACACTAGACGGCCAGGAAGACTGCCATCTCAAACTGGACTGTCGCCGGCCTACCTCATTCTCCAGGCTGCCCTGTCCTCTTTCACAAAAACAATGTAAAATGAACCAAAAAGATTAGGGAGAATGCATGTATTTTTCAGGATGTTATTGGTTTTTTTTTTTAAATAAAGAATTATTTTATTTAACTTTATTTATTTATTTATTTTAATTTGACCAGAGAGGGACAGAGCAAGAGAGAGAGAGAAAGTGAGAAAGCAAGCTGCCGGGTCCATGATTTGAACCACAGTCAGCCATGTGGGAGTCCAGTGCCCTTAATTACCACACCACCTGCTGGTCCCATCAGGCTGTTATTGTTTTTCCTTGCCAATATTATCTAGACAACATGACCAGATACTGGGAGAAAATCTTCAATACCTAACTGTCTTTAAGACAATTACTCACCTACTTACCCAATACCATGAAGAGAGTTGAATCTCTATGAAATGCTGAATATAGTACTCAATTAAAAATGAATAGCCCATGAACCAGCAGATAGCATAATGGCTATGTCGCTGGACTCCCATAGAGTCGACTGCGGTTCGAGTCCCGGACCCGGTGGATTAAACGCAGGCTGGGTGCATGTGCGTGCGTGCCCAAGATCCCGAGAGGAGAACGGAAGAGAAGGGATTGAGGCATGGCCATCCCTCCTGGGGGGTGATTTCTTGCTTTCTGTCTCTCTGTCACTCTGTCTTTCTGGCAAGCGCACACACCCTATAGCAAAAAAACCTCTCCAAAAAAAAGAAAGAATAGCCCATTAAAAAAATGTCTAATTTTGATATTATTACATGAACTGATGGAGCAAGAGAAAAACAGAGGAACTCACACAGATGAATTTACTCTACAAAGACAGCAACCCAGGAGACTATGCGTAAGGTGGACACTGGCCAAGTAATACTTACGAAGACCTGATCGATGTCCTTCCTGATATCGGCGACAATCTGGGCGCTGTCACTCCTCGCTAACACTGCATCGAGAGAATGCTGATGAATGGATTCCAGGAGCCTGGCAGGGTGCCCCAGGCGCAGAATCCGTTGCTTACACCGAGCCAGATGCTCCACCAGATTGTCCACAGCGATGTTGGAGGGAGCACAGCACAGAACCTGAAAAAGTCGCTCGAAAATTACGATTGGGTGGACCAGCAGGTGGTATGAAGGTTAAGATTCTAGATCCCACATGGTAGCTCAAGTCCCGGACCCCCTGAGAGCTTGAAAATTATACCAGGTGCATGTGCAAGCGTGCTCAAAATCCCCAGAGGAGACTAGAGGAAAAGAGATTGCAGCATGGCCTTCCCCGCAGGAGGCTGATTTCTCGCTCTCCTTCTCTTGCTCTCACTCTCTGGCAGGCACACATACTATGTAGCAAAAACGAAAAACTGAAAAAAAAAAAAAGGTCGGATAATTTCCGTTTTCATTAAACCCCTTAATTTCACAGTCAAATGCACAGGAAAAGAGAGGAGGGTAGGGCATGGACAACTGGCAGCACTGCAGTATAAACATACAGCTTTAACAGTGAAGACGGTGTAAACACACATTACAGCAAACTGTACAGTATCTGCCGAATCATATCTTCACAAGCATGTCAGTCATCCAAGCACCAAAAATTCTAGGTAACTAACAAAGAAAGAAAAAATAAATTTAAAACTAAAATGTCAGAGTCCCCACAGCACAGCAGTTCAGCACAGAGAACCAGATCTCCCATGGCCGATCATGCTGCCCTGATGGCTTGAAAAACACACCAGGTGCGTGTTCATGCACGCCCAGAATCCTGACAGGATGGAGAAATGGAGAAGGGATGGCAGCAGAACCATGCACCATTGAGGAATGCTCTCTTTCTCACTCTCTGGCGAGCATGCACAACCCCGGGAAATTTAAAAAAAAAAAAAGTAATGGGACCAGCAGATGGTGTAATGGTTATGTCATTGGACTCCCATGTAGTCGACCCTGGTTTTAGTCCCTGACCCGGTGACTTCAACTCACACCAGTGCGTGTGCATGTGTGCCCAAGATCCCGAGAGGAGAATGGAGGAGAAGGGACTGCGGCATGACCATCCCCCCCTGGGGGGGTGATTTCTCACTTTTTGTCTCTCTGTCTCTCTCTGTCTTTCCAGTGAGTGCACGCACCCTATAGCAAAAATCTCTCTTAAAAAAAAAGTAAAATGTGTCCTGAAATCCACCATTTTATCATCTGACAAAACAGAACAAGGGACAATCTCTCTGAATGGGCTCAACCTTGCTTCCAGAACTACAATTCCACTATTGAAGTAGGTGGCAGCTGGCAGAGAAGGCAGAGGAGAGGCCCTGTATATCCCCAACCTCCAGACAAAAAGGAGTCCAGCGAGGAGACCTTGCCTACCTCTTCCTATGCCTGTCATTCCTCCACCCCATTTATCTGTCCAGAGGCACATATGTTCTCATTTTATATACTGAAACAGAAAGCATCAAACTACAGGGCTGGACAGTGGTGTAGTTTGGACAGAGGCTGACCCACATGGAAAGGTTCTAGGTTCACATCAGGAGGCCTTCCTGAGGACATCAGGTATAGCGGGAGCTGACGGGCACTGATGAACAAGTAGGACCTGCTGCCCACCTTTAAGCCTTGTTTCACAGCCTGAAGAATGATTTCGACCACAGTCGTCGTTTTCCCGGTGCCAGGGGGTCCATGGATGATGGCCAATTCTTTCTGGGACAGAGCGAATGAAACCGCTTCTTTCTGGGAGGCATCCAGGGAGGTGTTGTGGAACGTCAGTGGATCTGCAGAAAAAGCACCAGCACCGGCCTGCAGTTCTCTGCCACCCAGGTACTTTCTCCAGAATGGACACTGATAGGAGCGCATGATGCACGCAGGAATATGCTGGACCTCCCTGGGTTAGGGTCAATCCAATCAACACAAAGTCTGTCTGCTTTATTTTTGAAAGATCTCTCCTAGAACAGAACTCGGCAAACTACAGACCACATCCAGTCTACTGCCTGTCTTCCTGTTTTATTGGGATATGGCCACGCTTGTTTGCATGTATCTATGGCTGCTTATTGCTACAGCCCAGTAGCAAGAGAGACCTGCACAACTCTCCAAGCCTAAGTATTTACAGTCAGCCTGGCTGCAGTAGCACAGGTTGAGGGTGTAGTGATCTGCAGTGTGGGAAGCCACTTGACGAACAGTAGGTTTGGCTCCTGGGTTGAGCTGAAATGCATCAGCAGCATGCACCTAAGATTCTAACCAGCTGGAGAGCTGGACAATGGGGATTGCAGTGTGACCAGATCCTACTGGGAGTGCCTGTCTCACTCCCTCTTTCTCTCATGAAACAAAAATGACTAAACCTCCAAAAAAATTCCATATTGGGCGTCACCAGAGTGAATTGATCTGGGAGTTAAAGAGGGCTCCAAAGGTGGGAAATGAACGCAGTGCCTCAGTTGCTGGTGTGTGTGGTGCCCTGTTCTTTCATCACACACGCACAGAAGAAATACTGCAGTGAATAAAGATTACTCTGCATTTTGGCACTGCTTTTTCTACTGTAGTTGGCTTTTTTTTGGGGGGGGGGGAGAGGTTTTTTTGCTATAGGGCGCGTGCGCTCGCCAGACAGACAGAGAGAGACATAGAGACAGAAAGCGAGAAATCACCCCCCCAGGGGGGATGGTCACGCCGCAATCCCTTCTCCTCCATTCTCCTCTCGGGATCTTGGGCACGCACGCACACGCGCCCGGCGTGAGTTGTAAGCCACCGGGTCCGAGACGCGAACCGCGGTCGACTACGTGGGAGTCCAGCGACATAGCCATTATGCTAACTGCTGGTTCCCTGTAGTTGGCTTTTGAATGAAGATGACAATGGAAGAGATGAAGAATGAAGCTGACCACTTCCATGCTGTCTATGCCCCTCTAGGCAGTCATGTATCCTGTGTTTAATGAGCTAGAACAAATAAATCTGTCTGCAGCTCAGACAATGAGAGCCACATTCATTAAGGCCAAAAAGGAAAATCCAGGTCCCACACAAGACAGCATACTGAAAATTCTAGAGACAAAAAGTGCACAAGTTAACTTCAGAGTCCCTTCTTCGTATGGCAGCTGATGAAGTAGAAGAGTATATGACTGAACAACCAGAGCCAGAATTCCAGGACCTAAATGAAAAGGCACAAGCACTTAAACAAATTCTCAGTAAGATCCCAGATGAGATCAGTGACAGAGTGAGGTTTCTGCGGACAATCACGGATATAGCTAGGGCAATGTAAGAACCTCTTGATGCAGTGAATAATGTCTTTGAGAAATAGCATTACCAGAATCACACGGCACTTGAACACCAAAAGAAAGAATTTGTAAGAACTCCAAAAATTTCAGTGATAGTCTGAAACTACATTTTAAAGATGGCGAGACAATAAATGTATTTGTAAGTGCCAAGCAACTAATTCATCCAACCAACTTGATACTTCAGACCTTCAAAACTGTGGCCTGGGGACCAGCAGATGGCGTAATGGCTATGTCACTGGACTCCCATGTAGTCGACCGCAGTTCAAGTCCCGGACCTGGTGGCTTAAACTCACACCAGGCACATGTGCGTGCCCAAGATCCCAAAAGGAGAATGGAAGAGAAAGGACTGCGGTGTGGTCATCCCCCCAGGGGGTGACTTCTCATTTTCTGTCTCTGTCCCTCTGTCTGTCTGGCAAGCGCACGCGCTCTATAGCAAAAACCTCTCCAAAAAAAAAAAAAAAAAACTGTGGCCTGAAAGTTGTATATGTTAAGAGATGTGCTTTTCAGTAGCAGTATTGGACTGCCTTTATCTGTTAATTTTTCAAGTTTGACTATAAATTATCAGTCCCTCCTGAAAGGATCTAATCCAGGATGTTTCTTACACCATATTTTTGTAAAATGTAGCTTAATCATAATCTTACACTGAAGATTTTTGCATCACTTTTGCTACTATCATTCTTTTAAGAATTATAAGCCACAGAATTTATGCCTTAAAGTGTCATTATATAACATTCCTTAAAAGAATATATTCATTTCAGGAACCAGCAGTTAGCGTAATGGTTATGTCGCTGGACTCCCACGTAGTCAACCACAGTTCGCGTCCGGGACTCAGTGGCTTAAAACTCATGCCGGGCGCGTGTGCGTGTGTGCCCAAGATCCCGAGAGGAGAATGGAGGAGAAGGGATTGTGGCATGACCATCCCCCCTGGGGGGTGATTTCTCGCTTTCTGTCTCTATGTCTCTCTCTGTCTGTCTGGCGAGCGCACGCACCTTACAGCGGAAAAAAAAACTCTCCAAAAAAAAAAAAAGAATATATTCATTTCTACCATATTGTTCCTCTTTTAAGTGCCCATAAAATGGCAAACAGAAATGACCAAAAAAAACCTACTGGAGTCAGCAAGTGACGTGGTGGTTAAGGCATTGGACTCCCACATGGTCGATTGCAGTTTGAGTCCTGGACCTGGCTGCTTGAAAATCATGCCAGGCAAAATGTGTTTACATCCCCAAAGTCCCAAAAAGAGAATAGAGGGGCAGGGATTGTGGTTTGGCCATCCATTCTAGGTGTCTTTTCTCACTTTCCACCTCACTGTCTCCTATGGCAAAAATCTAAAAAAATCTACTAATAGGGCTGCCACACAGTGAAGCAGTGCTTAACTGCAGAGGACCCTGGATTCCACACGACCAACTGTGGCTTAACTGCCGGCCCAGAGGCTTTATAAAACAAGCTGGGGACCAGCAGATGATGCTGCGGTTACATCACTGGACTCCCCACATTGTCAACTGCAGCTTGAGTCCCAGACCCAGTGACTTGAAAATCACACCGGGCATGTGTGCATGCATGCTAAGATCCCAGGAGGGATTACAGCATGGCATCCCCCTAGAGGGTGATTCCCCACTTTTACTGTCTCTCTCTCTCTCTCTCTCTGGCAAGCACACGTGCCCTAAGGCAAAAAAAAAAAAAAAAAAAAAAAAAAGACACTTAAAAAATAATAAAAACAAGCTGGGCATGTGCACACATACCTAAGATTCCGATGGGAAGTAGAAATGAAGGGGGAGACTGCAGTCTGAGCAGGACCCATTAGAAGTGCTTTCCTGCCAATCCCCAAGCCACGCACATGTCCTCTAGCATTAAAAACAAAGCAAGGGACTAGCAGATGGCATAGTGGTTATGTCACTAGACTCCCAAATGGCCAACTGCAGTTCAAGTCCTGGACCCAATGGCTTGAAACTCACGCCGGGCATGTGTGTATGCATGCCCAAAATCCTGCGAGAAGAATGGAGAAGGGAGTGTAATGTGGCCATCCCCCCCAGGAGGTGATTTTTCACTTTCAGTCTCTCTGTCTCTTTCTGTTCTCTCCAGCAAGTGCATGTGTCCTACAGCAAAAATCTCTCTTAAAAAACGAGAAACAAAACAAAAAACTACTAACGGGCAAGCAAGTGATATGGTGGTTAAGGCAGCTGGATCCTACCTGGCCAACTGCAAGGTTAGAATCCTGGATCCAGTGGTTTGAGAAACATACTAGGCACACATGTATGTGTGCCCAGAATCCCAAGGAAAAAATGGTGGAGAAGAGACTGCAGCATGGCCATCCCTTTTAATGGGGTGATTTCTCACTTTCTCTCTCTCTGCGTGTCCTCTCTGGTGAATGCATGCACCCTACAGCAAACTATGAAACAAAGAAAAACAAAAAGCAAAACCTACTAACAAAGTCCAGGATTGCATTTCTATTTTGGACCTTCTGTGACCAAGGCTAATGATGCACTTCTCATGTTCTGCTTGGGACAGCAAGTACTGTTTGGTTCTGCTGTGGATCCTCAGCACTCATTACCTGGTGCCTGCTACATAGAAATGCCTAACACGTGAGTATGTTGAGCTCATACACAAAGAGCGTTGATCTATTATAACTAGAGATACTGCAACAAACGTGTAAAGTAGTTTCAAGAACAGAACGTGGGGGCCAGCAGATGGCGTAGCAGTTACATCGCTGGACTCCCACATGGCCGACCACAGTTTTGAGTCCTGGATATGGTGGCTTCAAACTCACACCAGGCGTGTATGCATACATTCCAAGATTCCAGGAAGAAAACAGAGGAGAATGGATTGCGGCCTGGTCACTCCTCCTGGGGGGTGATTTCTCGCCTTCTGTCTCTCTCTCTATTGTTCTGCAAGAACACTCCCTATAGCGAAGATCTCTCCAAAAAAAGAATGTGGACCTAATCGTGGACCGCTGGCTCCAAAGTCCGAGTGCACATTCCACTACTCCATGCAAACGTCCACTGTCCTTAGGCAGAGGTCACCATCAAGATATATCACTGCTCTTAAAACTAAATTTCTAATTCAGTACACAGTAGCCCCTCAATATATATATATATATTTAAGTGTATGTATTTACTCCATGAGTGAGATGGGCAGAACGACAAGTCTTTTTTTTTTTTTTTTTTTTTTTGAGAGGTTTTCGCTATAGGGCGCATGCGCTTGCCAGACAGACAGAGAGAGACATAGAGACAGAAAGCGAGAAATCACCCCCCAGGGGGGATGGCCACGCCGCAATCCCTTCTCCTCCATTCTCCTCTCGGGATCTTGGGCACGCACGCACACACGCCCGGCGTGAGTTTTAAGCCACCGGGTCCGGGACGCGAACCGCGGTCGACTACGTGGGAGTCCAGTGACATAGCCATTACGCTAACTGCTGGGTCCCAGAACGACAGGTCTTAACCCTGTGATCCCTCCCCAGCCTCAGCCAGCACAGATCATGATCACGCACATGCCCAATACGCTCAGTGCAGTCTCCGGACACCAACTAGTAACTCTGTGCAGGTCTGCCTCACAGAATGTTGTGTTTTACCACTGAACCCCAAAGATTCCCCTCAAGGACTACTTGGCAGAAACAAAAATTTTACTGAAATGAGAGTACTGAGGCCAGCAAGTGGTGTAGTGTTTAAGGTGCTGGACTCCCACAGGGCTGACTGCGAGGCTCGAGTCCTGGACCTGGTGTCTTAAAAAAAAATCACACCAGGCACCTGTGCATACCCGAAATCCCAAGAGGAAAATGGAAGAGGAGAGATTGCAGCATGTGATTTCTCACTTTCCCTCTCCCTGTCTCTCTTAGGCAAGTGCTTGTGACCGATGACAAAAATCAAAAAAAATAAAAAATAAAAATGCAAGTGCTTTTAGAATTTCCAAAGGAAAACATAAAAAGATCATGGATATTTACAAAACAATACAAGATGAAGAACTGCAAACGGAAAAAGTACTATAGAGTAGCCTTGTGTTTTTCTGTGTTTGTTTTTGTTTTTAAGAGGACCCATATGCTCACCAGAGAGAGAAAGAGACGGAGGGGGGAGAGAGGAAGAAAGCACCCCTCAATGGCGTACAGTCACACCACAATCTCTCCTCTCTCCATCTTGGCACCACTTTAGGCACGCATATACACATGCCCCATGTTTTTCAAGTCACAGGGGCCAAGATTCAAACTACGCAGTCGGCCATGTGAAATCTGGTTCCCTTAGCCACTCGGTCACAGGGCCAATCCCATGTTTTGTTTTGTTTTGTTCTTTGGAGACAGCAAGAAATTACCTCCCATGAGGAATGGCTACACCACAATCCCTTCTCCTCCATTCTCCTCTTGAGATTTTGGGTACACGGACACACGTGCCCGGCGTGAGTTTTAAGCTACCAGGTCCGGGGCTTGAACTGTGGTCGACTACATGGGAGTCCACCAACGTAACCATTACACCATCTGATGGTCCCATGGCCAGCCCTATGTTTAAGATGAACAGAAGACATCAGTATGGAAGCATAGGTACAATATCAAATGGTTGTGGGGTACCCCTTGCATTAGATTTGACTGAAGCCAATGCTTTAAAAACTGGCAAAGTCCAGGATCTAGAGAAATGTTAAATTAGGACAGTGCTGGAGGGGACACTAAACTCCTCTCAAAAATGAGTCTTTGGGCCAGCCAGTGGCGTGATTAAGTCAGCCTGATCCCACATTGCCGACTACATGGTTCATGTGCCACCCCCAGCAGCTTAAAAAAACATGCTGGATGCATGTTTGTACACCAAATCCCAAAAAGAGTGAGAAATGGATGAGAAAGGATTGTGGGGTAGTCATCTCCCTGGGCACAGTTTTCTCATTGTCTCTCTCTCTCGTGAATGTACATTGCCTATAGCAAATTTTTTGAGAAAGAAAGAAAATCTGAAAGTTCTTACGTATTTCGCTGACAGAACTGGGGTCTGATATGCCAAAGAGGACTTCTATGAGCGAGGCTGCCGGCCCAGAATGGTATTTCTTCAGAGCAAGCAGAGCTCTGCCAAGAAAGAAAACTAAAATTAGGACTCAGTGAGGACTAGCCACCCAGGGCCCTGAGCCCCACCCCAGAATGACTGCATCTCATCTGGGAAGCAAACGTAACTTACAGCTAAATGTTCAACAGCAGGAGTGGCCAGGGTGAGGGGCACGCCCCACAGTGCAGTGGTTGGTCCTCTGCATACAGAGCTGGACCCAACGTGGCTGACAATGAATCGAATTCCAGCTGCAGTGGTTTGAAAAACAAGGAGAACATGTGTGCCTGTGCCCCAAATCCTGGCAGGATGGAAAAAGGATTGTGGCATGACCATGCCCAATGTCGGGTGCTTTTCTCCCTCCCCCTCTCTCTCTGGCAATAAAAAGAAATTTAAAAAAAAATTAAAGAAGTATTTATTTAATTCTACTTAATATCATTACCATTTTTTAATTGAGCTCACCAGAGATATAGAGAGAAAAAAAGTGAAATCGCCAGGCTGGGACTCAAACTGCGGTCAGCCATGTGGGAGTCTAGGACCTGAAATACCATGCCACCTGCTGGCCCTAAAAATTTTTTTTAAATTTTTTTAAAAGAAATTTTTTGAGGGTGCTTTCTCAGTTTTCCTTTCTCTCTCTCTGTCTCTCTCTGGTCAAATTAAAAAAAAAAAAAAAAACAATAATAACAAATGGAATAAAATAACTAAATAATTTTTTTAAAAAAGAATTTTTTTTCTTCCCTGCTCCTTACACATAATTATCGCAAATAAAATTTCACTCAAGACAGGGCTAGCCACTCCATGGGGCTATGTATTATTGATATGAAAACAATATTAAATGCCATGCCCTCCATTAATATTCAAAAAAGAAAGCACCAAGATGATTAGCTTTGTCAAACAGCCCATTAAAACCATTTCTTAAAAGTTCAAAAAATATATATTTTTCTTAAATTTAACTTTATTCATTTATTTATTTTAATTTGACCAGAGAGGGACAGAGCAAGAGAGAGAAGGAAAATGAGAAAGCAAGCTGCAGGTCTGGGACTTGAATTGTGGTCAGCCATGTGGGGGTCCAGCACCCCCAACCACCACACCACCTGCCAGCCCCAGCCCTAAAAACTTTTTGAAGTAGCAGTATTCAGAATGAGTGAGTTGTGATAAAGGAACACTCCGTGTGTGATTTCCCGTCACACATACTTACTTTTTCAGTCGCTTGTAAGTGACGTCATTTGCAAGTTTCAAAAGTCTATAGGAATTCTCTTGACCCAAGTTCAACTGGAAATCATGGGATTCATCGAAGGCCACCGTGACTGACTTCTGGGTGATCCGGGTCAGGATACCAGTGGCCAGCTGCTTGCCTTCGTTAGCAGCATCATATAGACCTACTATATCACCTGTAGAAATGAAAGCCCAGTTATAGGCAAGCTTCATGGCACAGTGGTTATGCTCTGCTTAAAAGAAGCCAGACTCAACATAGCTGACCACAGTTCGAATCTCAGTACCGGCTGCTTAAAAAACACCAGGTGTGTCGGACCAGCAGGTGACGCAGTGGTTAAGGCACTGGACCTCACATGGTTGTCTCTGGGGGGAGGGTTCTAGTCAGACTCAGTGTCTTGAGAAACACACTGGATGCCTGTGCATGCGTGCCCAAACTCCTGAGAGGAGAATGGACGAGGTATGGCCATACCCCAGGGCAGTGATTTCTCACTTCCGCCCTCTCTCTCTGTCTCTCTTCAGCAAGCTCAAGTACCTACAGCAAACAAAAAAAGCAAAATAAAGTTTAAAAAAAAATGTTTCCTCTATTTCTTTCTAACAGGGCTGACACAAGTTTGGCCAAAGTATGCCTGGCATGAACATGTGAATATACAACTACACATGTTCATTCTACCTGTGTAACAGTATTTGACAGTCTGGACCAAAGCTTACCAGTATACAAAAACATGAGTCGTATGTAATTTCAATTTTCAAGTTAGCCATTATTTTCACAGTAGAGTGGAGCCCTCTCATCAGTGGTTTCACTTTCTGTGGATTCAGGTACTAGTGGCCAATTTCGGCCCACAAATATTAAATGGAAAATTGCAGAAATAAACTACTCAAAAGTTTCAAATTGCACACCATTCTGACTAGCATGGTGAAATCTTGCGCCAACCTACTCCATCCCACCTGGGACGTGAATCCACCTTTTGTCCAGCCTATCACCTGCCCCTGAGTCACTTAGCAGCTACTCAGTTATCAGATCACAATAATATAACATACATAAGGCTCAGTAATATCTACTGTTTCAGGAATCCACTGGATCCAGGATCTTAGAACATATACCCCACGCATAAAGGGAGACTATTATAATAGGTTTTATTTAACCCAGTATATGAAAAACGTTAACATTTCAACATGTAATCAATATTCAAAATAAAATTACTCTTGAGAGATTCCCAAATGTTTAAGTACATTTTCAAAACCTGGTATGTTATTTTCCGCTTTCAGCAAGCACTGGTCCCATTTCATGTGTTCAGTAACCATTTGTGGCTAGTGGCACCATTTTGCTAATCTAGATAACCCTAAAGCCACTTCATTGTTGAGATTTATAGTTAAGAGTACTTTGTCGCAATGCTTTATTCCCCAGCTGGTCACTATAACCAGTCTTTCCAAGAGAACAAGTTGCAGTTTGAACACCAGTAACATGCAATGCATGTCTATGTCCAAAATGCACACACCATAGACCATGCATACACCATACACCAGTAGAATGGAGGACAGGAGGGCTGGATCTCACATGGTCAACTACATGGTTCAAGTCCTGGACCTGGTGACTTGTAAAACATGCCAGGCACCTGTGCATGTGTACCCCAAATCCTGAGGAGAATGGAGAAGAGGTTGTGATGTGGTCACCCCCTCTGGGGGTGATTTCTCACTTTCTCTCTCTCTCTGTCTCTCTCTCTCTCTCTCTCTCTCTCTCTCTCTTTCTCTCTATCTCTCTCCAGTAAGCACACACATCCTATAGCAAAATTTTAAAAATAAAATAGAAACACACACACACACACACCGGAAGAAAAGCTGTTACTAGGAAGGGCTGCTGCAGATCCGCATCTCCTGGGCTCGAAGGTGACGAGCAGACGTCCCCACAGCCCGGTGCACTGGCTGGATACCTGCAGCTTCAGCAAACACACACCCCGGCTCTGCAGCTCCTTCAGAGAGATGTTCTCCTGCCAAGACCTGGAAGACACCCAGAATTGATGCTTCAGTATCTATACTTTCATCAGTTTCTACTCCCACCCACACAGGAAAAGAAAGAGATGATCTGTGCACAGGCACTAAACATGCCCCAGCAGAACTCCAAGTCTGCTTCTTCGCAAGCCTGCCCCTCCGTATCCCCTAGAGTGATTAATGCCAAGACTCTTCTCTCCATCGCCTGAGAAAGAACCTGCAGTCACCTTTACCTTCAACTTCCCTTCCCCACTTTCTGAGTCCCATCTGTCTCTAAGTCCTATCAGGTCCCTCAACTCCATCTCTGTCTTTTTTTTTTTTTTTTTTTTTGAGAGAGAAACTTTTGTTATAGGGCATGTGTGCTCGTCAAAAAGACAAAGAGAGGGGACCAGCAGTTGGTGTAATGCTTATGTCGCTGGACTCCCACATACTTGACTGCGGTTTGAGTCCAAGACCTGGTGGCTTAAACTCATGTTGGGCACATGTATGTGCGTGCCCAAGATCCCGAGAGGAGAATGGAGGAGAAGGGATTGTGGCGTGGCCATCTCCCCTGGGGGGTGATTTCTCTCTTTCTGTCTCTCTGTCTCTCTCTGTCTTCCCGGCGAGCGCACACGCTCAACAACAAAAACCTCTCAATAATTAAAAAAAAAAAAAAAAAAAAGGCAAAGCAAGAAATCACTCCCCAAGGGGTATGGCCACACTGCACTCCCTTCTCCTCCATTCTCCTTCTGGGATTTTGGGTACACACCCATGCACATGTACCCGGCATGAGTTTCAAGCCGCCAGGTCTGGAACTTGAACCATAGTTGACCATGTGGGAATCCAGTGCCTTAATCTCTATACCACCTGCTGGTTCCACCATCTCTGTCTCTTATCTTCTGCATCATAGCCCTGGTTCAAGCCCATATCACGTCCCTGGACTAAACAGGACCTATTTTTTTAAAAAAGAAAAAAAACTTTTTTTAATTTAATTTATATATATTTTTTTTTTCCAATTTGCTACAGGGTATGTGTGCTCACTAGAGAAAGAGAGACACAGAAAGAGAAAAAGAGGGAAAGTGAGAAAGCAAGTTGCCAGGTAGGAGACTCAAACCGTGGCCAGTTATGTGGGAGTCCAGTGCCTTAGCCACACACCACTTATTAGCCCCAAACAGGGCCTCTTTTTATCTTTTCTTTTTTTTTTTTTTAAGAGACTTTTTTTACTACAGGGCACATATGCTCACTGGAGAGACAGAGAGACAGAAAACAAGAAATCATCCCCCAGGGAGAATAGCCATACCACAATCCCTTCTCCTCCATTCTCCTCTCTCAGGATTTTGAGCAAACACGCACATGCATCCAGTTTGTTTTAAGCCACCGGGTCCAGGATTCAAACTGCAGTCAACTACATGGGAGTCCAGCGATGTAACCATTACACTATTTACTAGTCCCCAAACAGGGCCTTTTAACTGTCTTACCTCCAAGCTTTCCCCATCCTATTGGCAGCAAAAGTACCCAAGGGATCCTCATAAAACACAAAACTATTTACCTCTCTCACTTGCTTAACCTCAATGCTGGTCATCCTCTGCACACAATATAATGCTAGCTCTTTACCAAAGCCCTTCTTAGTCTGGATCCTGACCTCTTCACCACTGCCAGCAACAACCACCGTTGTGGCCAATCACTCCACCTCTGCACTATGCTCAACACTTGACCGACAGCACATCTTCTGGTTCTCAGAGCAGATCATTCTACAGATGAAGTAAGCATTGCTCAGAGACACAACCTGCAAAGCCACACAGCCATAAATGAAGGAGCTGGGATTCTACTGTACTAAGAACAATACAACTAGGGGCCAGCAGGTGGCATAGTGGTTAAGGTACTGGACTCCCACATGGATGACCATGGTTCTAGTCCCAGACCCAGTGGCTTGAAATTCATACCAGGCACATGTGAGTGTATGCCCAAAATCCCACAAGGAGAATACAGAAGGGAATGTTATATGGCCATCCTCCGTGGGGGATGATTTCTCACTTTCCCACTGTTTCTCTCACAAGTGCATGTGCCATTTGGCAAAAATGTTAAAATAAAAGGAAAAAAATATACATGACTGCAAAAGCTCTTAATGGGCATGATCAGAAGCCTCTTGGGGAAATCCCATTGATGAGTAGTTGCATGCAAACTCTGGAATCAGGCTGCCTGACCTCAAATCCCAACTGCACTCGTGTTACCCTGGGTGATTTGCTTACCTCTCTCTGTCTCTTGCTCCAAAGTCAAAGAATGAAAGTTACAGCAACTTACTCGGCAAGGCTGCCATGAGGATTGAAGGAAGTAATGTGTGTAAGGTATAGGTGTTAGTTCTTACCAGTCCAGGCAAATATTACTATTAAGAATTAAGCCCAGGGACCAGCAATTAGCGTAACGGCTATATCGCTGGACTCCCACGTAGTCGACTGCAGTTTGCGTCCCGGACCGGTGGCTTAAACTTACACTGGGCGCGTGTGTGTGCATGCCCAAGATCCTGAGAGGAGAATGGAAGAGAAGGGATTGTGGTGTGGCTATACCCCTGGGGTGGGAGGGGGTGACTTCTCGCTTTCTCTCTCTCTATCTCTCTCTGTCTGTCTGGTGAGCACACGCGCCCTATAGCAAAAACCTCTAAAAAATTTTTTTAAAAAGTAAAAAAAAAAAGAATTAAGTCCTGCTCCCTCAGCTCCCCACATCTGATGAATTCCTACTTTTCCTCAGGCTATGCTCAAGCACCACCTCTTCCATGAAGCTATGCTTACACCTCTGCAGAGCAGGAAGTTCTTCCTCCTGCTCCCCCAGCACTTTACACAGCCACTTGCAGCTAGCTCTGGTCACGCAGGAAGGCTGTGGATCACGCTTCAGTCCATCCCTTCGGCTCATCACAGCGTCCAAATGACCGTATCAGTCTTATGTCTGACACTGCATAGGCACAAATGATGCTTGCTGAGAGGACAAATAAGGAAAAGAGCTGAGAACACACTGGGGGTCGACCTGGGTACCGTCTGGACTTAGGAATATTAAGTTCAGCAAGGGAGGTTTTCAGGTCGAGCAAAGAATGGGTTGGGGTCAGCGGGTGGCGTGGAGGTTAAGGTGCTGGACCCCACAGGGTCGACTGCGATTTGAGCTCCAGGTGCGTGTGCGTGCCTGCGTGCCCAAAATCTCTAGAAGAGAATGGCGGGGAAGGAATTGCAGGCGGCCATTCTCCCCACGGGGTGATTTCTCACTTTCTTTCCCTCTCTCTCTCTCTCTTTCTCTGTCTGTCTCTTTCTCTCTGTCTCTCTCCAGAGAGTGCATGCGCCCTACGGGGCTGGGGAGACTAAAAAAGAACGGGCTGTCAGGGAGATGACGACGTTGCCCTCTCTGGAGGTGGCCAAGCAGGGCCGACAGGCCCCCGCCCAGCACTTGAGGGGCTGGGCGAGGAAATCCCAACCTGAGGCTTGCTAAGCCGAGCTCCTGGAGGCTCCGCCCGGGGTCCCGGCGTGCCGGGCTGGAGGGGACAGCAGGACAGACCCCGAGAGGACGGACGCTGGCCGCCGCACCTGCGCTCCTCCACCTCGGCGTCCCTCTCGAGCTCCAGCAGGTCCAACTGCTTGGTCACGAAGCTCTCCACAGCTGCCGAGGCCATGGCCGCTGCTGGTCGGGACCAGGAGAAGCCGCGATCTCGCCTCCACCACCTGCCGGTGTTCCCCAACCGGCCGCTGTCTCCAGCCGGGCCGGCGTTCCCAGCCGAGCCGTGCGCAGACGCACAAAGTTTGCGTCACTTCCGCTTCCGGCCGCGGCTGCAGGGGCATGGCGGCGTCCGTGGCCGCCGCAGCCCTGACAGCTACCTTCGGGCGGCTGGTGTCTGCGTGCAACCGCAGCGTCCTGAGACCTTCGGGGCCCGGAGCGGGTGAGACCCCGGCCGCGGGGTGGAGGGAGGAAACGGAGCGAGCTGTGCTCCCTGCCGGCCAGCCACGTCTGTGTCTGGTCCGACCCGGGGGTGCCTCCGGCGTTGGTTGCCTTTGTGGTGAATATAGCACCGGGTTTGGAGTCGGGGGAAAATACTGACGACAGCCCCCCATCGTCTCTATGGGCTCTACTTAGGAGGGAGCCAACAGCCCAGAGGGATTAGGTAACTTGCCCTGGGCCACACAGCGGGTAGATACGGAGTGGTTTGGGTCGGGCTCCAGGACTTGGGCTTGAACCATTGCCTCCAACCTGCGAGCACTTTCCGAAAAATGCTCTCATCTGAAAAATAGTGACGAATATCTTTATCTAATCTTAATTTATTCAGTAAAAGCTGCAGCTCTCGGGAGGCCACTGGCACTGGGTTGTAAGGAGACTCAGAAAAAGTTATGTTCATCAAAAACGCTAAATCGCTGCCTGAAAATGGTCAAACTATGTGTTTGAGTGCTTTATGTTTTTAAATTGAGTCTAACAATATTTGATGACAGTAAAATAATTATTCCCTTTTTAAAGTGTGATAAGGGCGTCCTAGTTATGTATTTTTAAAAGAATCTTTATCTTTTGTAGACAAATACTGACATCTTTGCTGATAAAATATGTCTGTGATTTACATAAAACGATCATGCCTTGGTATATAATTAAAAGAACTGGAAACGTGTCCACACAAATATCTGCACACAATTATCTACAATATCATTATCCTTTTTTTTTGAGAGGATTTTTACTATAGGGCAGTGTGCTCACCAGAAAGACAGAAAGTGAGAAATCACCCCCCCCCCCCAGGGGTGGCAGGTGGCATGGTGGTTAAGAAGCTGGACTCGGGGGATGAGCAGTTAGCGTAATGGCTCTGTCACTGGACTCCCATGTAGTCGACCACGGTTCGGGTCCCGGACCTGGTGGCTTAAAACTCACGCTGGGTGTGTGTGCGCGGGTGCCCAAGATTCCGAAAGGAGAAGAGATTGCAGCGTGGCCATCCCCCCTGGGGGGTGATTTCTCACTTTCTGTCTCTCTGCCTCTCTCTATATGTCTGGTGAGCGCACGCACCCTATAGCAAAAAAAAAAAAAAGAAGAAGAAGAAGAAGCTGAACTCGGGCCCAGCAGGTGGCATAGTGGTTAAAAGTGCTGGATTCCCACATGGTTGACCAAGGTTCAAGTGCCAGACCTGGCAGCTTGCTTTCTTACTTTCCCTTTCTTTCTCTCTCAAGCTGTCAAATTAAAAATAATAACAAATGAAAATAAATAAATAAATATTTTTTAAAAAGATGCTGGACTCCCACGTGGCTGACCACGGTTCTAGTCCTGGACCTGGTGGCTTGAAAAATCATGCCAGGCACCTATGTGTGCATGCCCAAAATCCTGAGAGGAGAATGCAGGAGAAGGGATTGCAGAGTGGCCGTTCTCCCCCGGGGGCGGGGGGGAGTGATTTCTAGCTTTCCCTCTCACTGCCTCTGTCTCTGATGAGAGCACACACTCTATAGCAAAGACCTAAAAAACAAAACACAATCCCAGCCCTCAGGTACATAAGCATGATCCTACTAGGGGAGTACGGAGCATGTTTGTTCCCTGTGGGGCTAAGGGCAAAGCTAAGAGTATAGGCCAGCGTTACAAGGAAGCTTGGGTTCAGAAACTTGTTAGCTGAGCTCTTAACAGTGTGATGGCTCCTGAAAGAAGTGCTGAGTTTCCAGTCCCTGGAGTATTCTCACAGAGGCTTCACCTGATGACTTAGTAGGACAAATTTAATTTATTCACCATTTATTGAGCACTTAATACATATCAAACACCAGTCTAGGGACAAGTGTTTTTATTATGTTGATAATAAAAGTAAAACAATCTGGGTCAGCCAGGTGACATGGCTAAGGCAGCTAAATCCCACCTGGCCAACTAAGTGGTTCAAGTCCCAGACCCAGTGGCTTGAAAAACATGCTACCAGGCACATGTGCATGTGTGCCCAAAAATCCCAAGAGGAGAATGGAGGCTAAAGGATTGTGGCACAGATATCCCATCTCAGGGGTGCTTCTCTCTTTCTCCCCAACTCCTGCACATGTGCTCCCACATGATCTACTGTGCAGTTCCAGTCCTTGAACCCAGTGGTTTAAAAGACATGCAAGGACTGAGGGATGGCTGGCAGGTGGCATAGTCCTTAAGGCCCTGAACTCCCACATGGTCAACCATGGTTCAAGTCCTGGGCCTGGCAGCTTGCTTTCTCACTTTCCCTCTCTCTCTGAACAAATTAATGATAATAATGGGGCCGGTAGGTAGCATGGTTGTAAAAGGCACTGGATTTCCACAGGGCCAACTGTGGTTCGAGTTGCAGACCTGGCAGCTTGCTTTCTCGCTTTTCCTTTCTCTCTCTCTATCTGGTCAAATTAAAAAATAATCATAACAAGTGAAATTAAATAAATATGTAAAAATTATTTTTAAAAATGAATAAAATTAAATAATTCTTTAAAAAGAAAAAACTGCCAGGTACATGTACATGCATGCCAAAAATCCCAAAAGGAGAGTAGAGGAGAAGGGACTGTGGCTTGATCATCCCCCTGGGGGGTGCTTTCTCACTTTCCCTCTCTGACTGATTCTCTGATGAGCACAAGCACCCTATAGCAAATTGAAAAAAAAAAAAAAATCTGCAGAGAAACAGGCAAAATAAACAAATTACATAATATGTTAGAAGGCAATGATTCTTACTGGGACTAGTAGAAGGCATAATGGTTACTTTACTGGACTCCCTTGTAGTTGACTGCAGTTCAAGTCTTGGACCCGGCAGCTTAAAGCACACCTGGCATGTATGTGTGTGTGCCCAAAATCCTGAAAGGAGAATGGAGGAGAAGGGGTTGTAGCATGGCCATCCCCCCAAGGGGTGGTTTCTTGCTTTCTGTCTCTCCAGCGAGCGTACGCACCCTATAACAAAAATCTCTCTAAAAAAAAGAAAGCAATGAGTCTTATGGAGAAATATAAAGTATGATTGGGAGGGAGGGATTTAATTGTACATAAGATGCTAGAGACACCTCTCTCTAACAGATGGTGTTTCAGTGGAGACACAGAGGAAGTAAAGGAATTAGCCTTGGGAATGCCTGGTGAGGTTCGGGGACTTAGTAGGGGAGAGGTAGCATTCCAAGAGAAGATGAGGTAAGGCAGAGTCTCCAAAACATGTGTGTATGTCGTAGGTTCCAGGAGTGGCAGGTGCAGAGTGAACCAGGGGAAAGGCTTGAGAAATGGACTGGAGGACTTGGGCTTTTTCTCCGAATGCAAGGGGATGCTCTTGGAGAATCTCCGCAAAATAGTGACATGGTCTGACCTAAGTTTTCACAGGATCAGTCTGCTGCTGAGCAGAGAAGGGGTGTTAGTAATAGACCAGAAAAGAGAAGGTGATAGCTTGGATGATTTACGTGGTTGGATCCTGGGCTCCTTGACAGGAGAACCAACAAGATTCGCTGGTGGGTCAGTTGGAGGGTCAGAGAGAGAAGGACGTTTGGGACTAAGCACCTGGGAGGGTGACGTTGCCGTTGTGTGGGGTGGAGAGGAGTGTGGGAGAGGCAGGCAGAGTGTGAGAGCCTGTCGCACATGCAGGTGGTAGTGGCCAGTAGACAGGTGGATGTGCAAGTCCAGGAGAAGAGTCCACACTGGAAGTGTAAGCCAGGAGGCACCATCGTGTGGGTGACATTGTAATTTATCCAGTAGATACAATCCCAGAGAACATCTGTCGACAGAGAAGAGGTAATGGCCAGAGGCTAGGTCCCAGGACCCAATTCAAGGGCCCAGAATGGGAATACCTGCTAATGGGTGGCATTTGAAGGGTAGCTATTATGGTATGTAAACTGTAGCTCATTTTTGATTGGTTTTCAAGAATAGATTTTTTTTTCCCTTAGATTTTTGTCATAGGGCATGTGCATTCGCTGGAGAGATACACAGGGAGAAGGAAAGTGAGAAATCATCCTCTGGGGGAGTGGCCCAGTCCCTTCTCCATTTTCCTCTTGGGATTTTGGGCACATAGGGACATGCACCTAGTGTGTTTCTCTAGCCACGGGTCCAGCACTTGAACCGCAGAGTCAACTGTGTGAGATCCAGCACCTTAACCACCATGGCATCTGCTGGCCCCACATTAAAAAATATAGTTACTGAGAGATCTGCGTTTTGCACCTAAAACACTGTGCATTTGATCTCTGAGCCCCTCTCTCTCCAGTAGACTGTCCCTTGGTATATTAGTTATCTACTACCACATAACAAATCAGCCCAAAACTTAGCAGCTGAAGACAGCAAGCATTTGTTACCTCACACCATTTCTGAGGGTCAGGAACGCAGACACGGTGTCACCTGGGTTCTGGCCCAGGGTCTTATTAGATTGCAGTCAAGACAGTCAGCTGGTCCTGGGCCCGGGAAGTCCACCCGCATGCTCACTGCTGTGGGTGTCAGCAGAAGCTATTCCCCACCACGTGGACCTCCGTGGGGCTGTTCAGCGCAGCAGCCCAGGCGGCCAGAGAGCAGAGAGAGCAGGAACAGACAGCAGGCATCCAAGTGGACGCCACAGCCCTAGCTAACCTGATTTTGGAGCCAGTGTTCCGTCACTTCTACCACAGCCATCGATCACAGACCAGCTCATGGAGGGGTGACACAGGTGAGAATATCAAGATGGCCGTCAAGGTACAGAGCAGGGGCTGAACCTACTGGGTGCTTGGTGGATAAGCGGTGAGTGAGTGGTGGGAGTTCAAGGTTAGTCGTGTTTATATGGTGTGATGAACAATTTTAACACACCTAACCGGTAAGCAATGTTCTTTCAGTTTTGTTGACCTGGCATCTTCTGCAGGAAGTCGTGATGTGGTGTTTAAACCAGGAACAACTGTGCATTGAACATCGTAAAAGGCAGTTTACATTTCGTAGTAGTAATTACCTGTGTTTCTCTTCTTCCCTCAGCCTGCCTTTGGTCTGCTTCTCGAAGGTTCAACTCACAGAGCGCTTCATTTCCACAAGGGTAATATCAAAATGTGGGTTTTGGTGACTTTTTTCTTTCCATCTGTAGAACTGTCTTGCTAAATTCAAAACAGCACATTTTGGTTTGTTTTTTGTTTTTTCTGGAGAGGTTTTTGCTATAGGGCACGTGCGCTCGCCAGACAGACAGAGAGGGACAGAGAGATAGAAAACGAGAAATCACCCCCCAGGGGGGATGGCCACGCCACAATCCCTTCTCCTCCATTCTCCTCTCAGGATCTTGGGTACGCACGCACATGCGCCCGGCTTGAGTTTAAGCCACCAGGTTTGGGACGCGAACCGTGGTCGACTACGTGGGAGTCCAGCGACATAGCCATTACGCTAACTGCTGGTCCCACATTTTGGTTTTCAAGAATACTTCAATTTTCTCTTAACTTTTTCTTGTTTAAGAATTATCCATTTAGGGGAACCAGCAGTTAGCGTAATGGCTATGTCGCTGGACTCCCACGTAGTCGACCGCGGTTCGCGTCTCGGACCCGGTGGCTTACAACTCACGCCGGGCGCGTGTGCGTGCGTGCCCAAGATCCCGAGAGGAGAATGGAGGAGAAGGGATTGCGGCGTGACCATCCCCCCTGGGGGGTGATTTCTCGCTTTCTGTCTCTATGTCTCTCTCTGTCTGTCTGGCGAGCGCACGCGCCCTATAGCAAAAAACCTCTCCCCCCCAAAAAAAAAAAAAAAAAAAAAAGAATTATCCATTTAATTGTGTTTCTTTATTTATATTTTTAATTTTGCTATAGGGCATGCACACTTACCAGCAAGAATCAGAGAGAGAAAAAAAGTGAGAAAGCAAGCTGCCAGGATCCAGGACTTGAACCATGGTCAACCATGTGGGAGTCCAGCAGGCCCAAGCACCATGCCACCTGCTGGCCCCTCTCTTAACTTTCTGGGTAGTATTTTTCTCTGACTTTTAACATAAATATAGACAATGCAAGAGGCCAGAGAGAAGGGTGTTCTCTTACTTTTATTATGGGAAAGCTTTAAGTTCTAATTCAGGATTTTGAACCACAAAGATCATATCGGAATCTGTAAAAGGGATTCATGTAATATGAAAAAGCATATTCAGTGTTAAAATTTTATACTTAAAAAAGTGTTTTAAATAAACGCCAGCTACAGAAAGTACATTTGACAGCGTCACACTTGCTGGGAGGATGCCCCGGCGCACTGCAGGGTAGCGGTTACCTGTAGGGAAGCTCAGGGTACAAGCCCAGCCTGCACCTTGCAGCCCAGGACTCAGCAGCAACAAAAACTTTTTAAAAGCATCACCTTCACAGAGCTTCTGCAAGATGGAGACCGTATTGGTATCTATCTCCTTGGGGGCTTGTGAGAACTCGATCAGTGTGTCCATTTAAAGAGCTCAGGGTACGGCCAGCAGGTGGTACAGAGGTTAAGTTGGTGGATCCTACATGGCCAACCATGGAGTTCAAGTCTCAGACCCAGCGGCTTAAAAGTCATGCTGGGCGCATGTGTATATGTACCCCAAATCCCGGGAGGAGAGTGAAGGAGAAGGGATTGCAGAATAGCCATCTCCTATAGGGAGTGCTTTCTCACTTTTTCCCTCTCTCTAGCAAACACATGCACCCTATAGTAAACTTAAAAAAAAAAAAAAAAAAAAAAAAAAAAAAAAGCGCCAGGACAGGGCCTGGCATATAGTAAGCTCTCAGAATCCCTTGGCCATTGTTGTTCCCTGTTGACACCAGGGAAGTCCAACAGTCTCAGCAGTGGCGAAAAAAAAGGAGTCTTTTTGTTTTTCAAGAGGAGAAGTTGATTGATAGAATCTGAAAATAAGAAAAAAAAAATCCCAAGTAGCATTTTACTAGATTAGGTTTAATTTGTTTCTGTTGCCTTCAGGAAAGGTTGCAGCCTTCACATCAGGGCTGTTTCCCTTTCGTGATCCTTAGCTGGGCACTTCCAGACCCAGCTGGGCACTGTGAGACCAAACTGTGTACAGGTCAGAGTCTCTTCCTGAGGGGAACCTAGCGAGCAGCACCTTCCAGCTCTGCAAGATCATTGCCCAACCTCAGACTCCGAAGTTCATGTCTGAGGTGCTCAGAGACTAGTGCAGAAGGAAAATGTTGGTGCATGTCACAGACTCGTGCTGAGCGCCTTCGGTGGAGAAACTTTTTTTTTTCTTTTACAGATCTGAAGTAGAAAGGCTAAAGGTTCATCCCCTGGTGGCAGCAGCAACAAGAATTTTTTTTAAATTCCATGTGGGCTCTACCTTCTTTTGAGCCCAGGCCCACTCCTTTGCCTCCCCTGCCTCCTTCCACCAGCCCCCAACTCTCATCTGTCCATGCAGGGCATGAGAGAGAGCTACTGAAATGAAGCAGTCGCTGCTGTACTGAGCTTGGCATCCCTGGGGGAGGGGTGGGGGGAGGCAAGCAAGTGACCCCGGATGGGCTCATGGCAGTGATGCTGCTGCTCCAGGGACCAAGCACTGGCCGAGTCCCCACCACTGTGTCCTGTCCCATCTAATGCCTCCACAGCCCTGCAGGGCAGGTGCTTGTTCCCACTTTCTCAGCTAAATATACCGAGACTCGGAGTCAGTAACTCACCCAAGATCAGTGACAGAGCTGCAGTTCACACCCTAGTCTGCCTCCCGTCTAGCATAAGGAAGAGTAGGCACCTGCCCATTCTGGAGGTAGGGCGCTGGTCAGGTGGGGAAAGCAAGGAACATCGTCCTGTTTGAGTGAGGTTTAGGGAAGGATGATTGGACCCCACTTCCAGGGCCCTTGACTGCTAGAGTGAGGCTCAAGAGCTGAATTGGGGAGTTAAGGAGAGCTCATGCCCTCATGTTGTGTTGTGGGAAAGTAGAAGGAAAGGTTGAGCATTCTAGCCTTGGGTGAGCCACTGTCCTAGGACTGAGAGTTACTGCAGAGGGGCCCCAGAAACATGGGGCTTAGAATTCCCATTGATTATTGGGTGATGAACTTTTTGAAACACCTTTCAATCCTTTTTTTTTTTTCTTTCTTTCTTTTTTTGGAGAAGTTTTTGCTGTAGGGCACATGCACTTGCCAGAGAGACAGGGAAACAGAAAGCAAGAAATCACCCCCTGGGGGGATGGCCATGCTGCAATACCTTCTCCTCCATTCTCCTCTCAGGGTCTTGGGGATGCACACACACACGTGCCTGACGTGAGTTTAAGCCACCGGGTTCGCGGCTCAAACTGTGGTTGACTACATGGGAATCCAACAACATAGCCATTACACCAACTGCTGGTCCCAGAAACACCTTTCAATTTTGTCCTCAGAATCCCACCAAAGAGATGGGGTATATCCTAAAGAATGAGCATTGGGGGGGGCCAGCAGATGACGTGGTGGTTAAAGGTACTGGACTCCCACATGGCCGACCGCTGTTCAAGTCCTGGACCTGGTGGCTTGCTTTCTTGCTTTCCCTCTCTCTTTCTCTAACTCTCTAATCTAACTGGAAAATGATAGTAATAAGTAAAGTTAGATAAAAAAAAGAATTCTTTAAAAAAAAAAAGAATGAGCATTGGGGTTGCCTGGAGCCCCTTAACATTGAGATAAGCTCATGCTCACACACGCACGCACATGTGCGCACACACACACACACAACCTGCCAACGTGTGGGCCTGTGAATGTGCGACTAAGCTCACTTTGACTGTGAGGGCAGCACCCAAGCAAAGTGACCTAAAGATGTAAGACTAGAATCAGTGACTTGGCAGGTCCTCGTCCTTCCTAATGCCTTGTGCACAGTCACCCCTTGAGGATTGTGAGTAGCCTTTTCGTATGCATGGCATAATACATAAAAAAATGTTTTTTACAGATATGTTCCTAAAACATCCCTGAGTTCACCACCTTGGCCAGAAACTGTTTTGCCAGACCCAGTTGAAGAGACCAGACACCACACAGGTAAAAGATCACCATGGATTCGAAGCTAGAGACCAGCACCCAGCCGCCTCCCAGTTCTGGTCAGCACCTCTGTGTCACCCAGCACAGAACGAGGGCTTCGTAGTTCCAGGTCCACCATGACAGCACAGTGTGAATGCTCACGTTCAGTTTTGCCAATCACACCAAAATTTAAATGTTCATTCCTTTAACAGCTCTCCTTGAGCACCTGCCGTGGTGCAGGGGTGGTGTGAGGCAGGAAAGGGCTCTGGTTCATCTCTTGGCTCCTGCTGCTGGTGGAAGCGCGGGTTCAGGGACAAGTGCTCCCTAGTCAGAAGAACTACTGTGCATGATGATGAAAGGAATTCGGTACTGCCTTGGGTTGCAGAAATATTTGGGGGTGTCAGGGATCCGGTCAACCCAGAGCATGGGTGGTGAGGAGGGACAGCGCCCCTGCCAGCCACTGTTGCCACAAGAGAGTGCCAGATCCTCAGTTCTCCCCAAAGCTAAAGATCCAGATTACTGAGTGGAATCTTCCAGTATTGTAAAATACTGTTGGGTCGTCAGAAAAGTCATGACATATTTTTCTATGCAAAAATCCATCATGACCTTTCCAATAACCCCAATGTTATGCAAGACAAGCAAATACACCGAGAGTTCCACCTCGCCGGCTGCAGCTTCTGGACTTGACTCTGTCTCCAGGGCAGGAACTATGTCATGCCTAGCCCCGGACCAGGCCAGACCAGGTGAATCAGGGCTCAGTAAGTGCTCGTTCAGTCAGTGGTGCAGGGTAGAGGGCAGTGTAAACTGAGTCAGGGCAGTGAAAACAGAAGCAAAGCACGAGAGACCACCCCTCCCCGCAACTGTGGGCAGAGGTGTGCCCCCATGTAGCAGAGGCATGCAGTAGAACCCGCCCAGCCCATGGGCATGTAATTCTGGGTGTTCTTTGTTATAAAAGGCCTCTCCTTTCACTTCTCAGGGTGTGCGTACTCCCTGTCTGCCTTCCCCTCGTTAATACTGAATGGGAATAAGCAGGGTGGCAGTTTCTCCCCACGCCAGTCTCGACACAGAGCCAGGCATGCTGAGTACTCTGGCTCAGTGCTGCAGGAGGCAGTTTGGGCTTTCTGTGGAGTCAGGGGTAACTTCCAACTCAGAGCCCCATGCCAGGGTGCTGGTGCCCCGAGAATAGCAGACTGACTGACCCCGTGTCACTGCAGTGGGAGACTGGACTGGGGCAGGCGGGGTGGATGGAGGCCGCTGTGCCCTTCTCACATGAGTGACTTCCACTCCCCGTGTCCCTGCAGAGGTCGTGAAGAAGGTGAATGAGCTGATCGCCTCGGGGCAGTATGGCAGGCTCTTTGCCGTGGTGCACTTCGCCAGCCACCAGTGGAAGGTGACAGCCGAAGACCTGATTTTAATCGAAAATGAGCTAGATGTGGCGTGCGGAGAGAGGATTCGGTTGGAGAAGGTGAGACTGCCGAGTTTCTTTGTGTATTCAGAGACACAGTCACCAAATATGCAGTGTGTGCATTCCCCAACTCATCGCCGAGGGGCTTTCCTCAAGACTGAGGTGAAGGCCAGCAAAACCGAGGGGCAGACGCGGGGGCAGCGCCCCCTCAGTGCTGCAGAGGGCAGAGCCAGCTTCTCTGAGAAGGGCACCCACACAGCAGATTTTCTCCTCAGAGGGAAACAGCACACCTCTCTCAGGACAAATGTAGGCATCTTTATGGCTTTGCCTTGCGAGATTATTTCTGAATTTTCATAGAAAAATGTTTGATCACAGATAAAATAAATCCCAGTTAAGGATATAACAAGTTTTCAAGCTTATATTTATGGAGGAAAAAGTGTGAAGTTTCTGCAAAAACACTTCTCCGGGGCCAGCTCCATAGTTTAATAAATGGGCTGAACCCCACATAGCCAACCACAGTTCCAGTCCCATACCCTGTACCTTGAAAAACATGCCAGGCACATGTGTGCCCTGGCCCAAAACCCCAGCAGAATGGAGAAATGGAAGAGAAGGGGTTGCTGTAGGACCACATCCCACTGAGGAGTGCTTTCTCCCTCTTCTCTCTGTGTTTTTGTTTGTTTTTAGAAATATCTATTTAATTTTATTTATCATTATTCTTATTTTCTAATTTTACTACAGGGCATGTACACTTACCAGAGAGAGAGAGAGAAAGAGGAGGGAGAAAAAGTGAGAAAACAAGCTGCCAGGTCCAAAACTTAAACCATGATTGTCCATATGGGAGTCCAGCACCTTAACCACCATGCCACATGCTGGCTCGTCTGTCATGTCTTTGTTTTTCTTTAGTGAGAGCATGTGCCCTCTGGCAGGTTAAAGAAGAAAAGAGAAAAGAAAGAAGGGAAGGGGAGGGGAAGGAAGGGAAGGGAAGAAAAAAGGAAAGGAAGGAAGGAAGTAAAGAGAGAGAAAAGAGAAGGAAGCAAGGAAAAGAAAGAAAAAACGCTGTCATTAGTTTTGATGGGTGCTGCTGTTTGTAAACAGTGAAGGCTGATTTCAGATCATCGTCCTGGGTACTAATTTATCTTGCCATTCAGAACTGTTTGGTCTGTGGGACCAGCAAATGGCATAATGGTTATGTCCCTGGAAGCTCATGTAGTCAACCACTGTTCAAGTCCCAGCGGCTTAAAACTCACTGCAGGTGCCAAGAGGAGAATGGAGGAAAAGGGATTGTGGCCTGGCTATCCCCCTTTTAGGGTGATTTCTCACTTTCTGTCTCTGGCATGTGCACATACTCATAGCAAAAAAAAAACATGCATGGTCTATCTGATTATTTAGCTAACCATTTCTAGTCTTCAATTATAACCATTGACTGTGTTTGGGGATCTATCAATATTTGATTTTCACCTACTCTGTGAAATTATAATGACCTTTCCAGTAGATACTTTTTCTAAGTTACATTTAACTATTAATATAATGTAATATGGGACCGGCAGTTAGTGTAATGGCTGTGTCGCTGGACTCCCACGTAGTCGACCGCGGTTCGCGTCCCGGACCCAGTGGCTTAAACTCACGCTGGGCACGTGTGCGTGCATGCCCAAGATCCTGAGAGGAGAATGGAGGAGAAGGGATTGTGGCGTGGCCATTCCCCCTGTGGGTGATTTCTCACTTTCTGTCTCTCTGTCTCTGTCTTTCTGGTGAGCGCACGCGCCCTGTAGCAAAAACCTCTCAAAAAAAAAAAGAAAAAAAAAATATATATAATGTAATATATACAATTTACTTTATTGATTGAAACTCTTCATTTCTTTGTGATTTTAACATCTTTGTGTATTTACACCAAAGAGAAATCAGGTCTGTTTCTCACGTGGTCTTCTCATAACTCCATGATCTGAACTCAGCTGTTTAACTCAAAGCTGTAATAATTATAAAGCAGGGCCAATGGGTGGTGTGGTAGTTGGAGCACTCAACTCCGACGAGGCTAACTATAGTTCAAATCCTAGACCTGGCAGCTTGCTTTCTCATTTTCCCTCTCTCTTGCTCTCTGATGACTAGTCAAAAATAAAATAGTAATAATTAATAAAATTAAATATTCTTAAAAAATAATAAAACCGGGACCAGCAGTTGGCGTAATGGCTATGTCACTGGACTCCCATGTAGTCAACCATGGTTCGAGTCCCAGACCCAGTGGCTTAAACACACTGGGCGCGTGTGCGTGCGTGCCCAAGATCCCAACAGGAGAATGGAGGAGAAGGGATTGAGGCGTGGCCATCCCCCCGGGGGGTGATTTCTCGCTTTCTGTCTCTCTGTCTCTCTCTGTCTTTCTGGCTAGCACACGCACCTCTCCAAATAGTAATAATAATAATAATAATAATAATAATAATAAAACCATAGCCAGCAAACCTGAAAAATTAAATTATTTTTCTTAATGACATCAGTGACTCCATTGTGAGCGCCTGAACTAGAACAGGTTCTTTTTTTTTCCATTCGTAGTAGAGCATGTGTGAGAGACAGGGAGCAGCACCTTCCGCAGGGCTTGGTCATGCTAAGATCCCCTTCCTCCAGTCCTCCAGCCTGCCAGTCCTGGGCACGCATGCATGTCTCAGACCAGGGGCTCGAACCAAAGCTTTCAGCTTCATGGTGTGGTGTGCTGCCAGCTGTACCACAGAGGCTGTGCCATGTTTATTAAGGAATTGTTTATTTAATTCCATTTATTATTATCTCTCTCTCTTTTTTTTTTTTTTTTTTTTTTTTGGCTATAGGGCACATGTGCTCAACAAAGAGAGATGGGGGTTGGGGGAAGGACCAACAGATGGCGTAAAGTTTATGTCACTGGACTCCCACGTAGTTGATAGCAATTTGAGTCCTGGACCGCATGGGTTAAAACACACCGGGCGCATGTGCATGTGTGCCCAAGATCCCAAAAGGAGAATGGAGGAGAAAGGATTACAGTGTGGCCATCACCCCGGGGGGCAATTTCTCGCTTTCTGTCTTTCTGTCTCTCTGTCTTTCTCTGTCTCTCTGGTGAGCGCACACACTCTATAGCAAAAACCTCTCTAAAAAAAGAGAGAGAGAGAGAGAGAGAAAGCAAGTTGCCAAGTCTAGAACTCAAACCACAATTGGCCATGTGGGAGTCCAACATCCCAACCATGATGCCACCTACTGGCCCCCCAGGTATGTTTTTTAATATCTAAAATAAGTGGGACACTTCAGTAATATATTTTCAGTGACTTTTTCAAAAGACATCATTTTGAAACACTTTACATTAACAAAAGAATTATAGAAAGCCCCACGTAGTATTGATTGTTGTGAATAATTTAGGAAATCTAGTAGTGTTGACCATCCCTAATCTAAAAATCCAAATTCTAAATGCCCCCAAATCTGAAACTTTCTGAGCACCAACTTGATTGTATAAATGGAAAATTTTAAACCTGACCTCATGTGACACGTGATAGTCAAAATGCCTGAATGCAAAAATATTGTATAGGAACCGGCTTGTGGCCTAGTGGTTAAAGGTGCTAGACTCCCACATGGTCAACTACAGTTCGAGTCCTGTACCTGGCAGTTTGAAACTCAATGACAGGTGCATGCACATGCGTGCCCAAAATCCTGAGGAGACTAGCAGAGAAGAGATTGCTGTGTGGCCATCCCCGAGGCAGGGGAGTGATTTCTCACTTTCTGTCTCTCTCGTCTCTTTAGCAAGCACATGCACCCTATAGTAAAAATCTCCTTAAAAAAAAAAAAAAGAAAGAGAACGGGACCAGCAGGTGGCGTAATGGTTACATCGCTGGGCTTCCACATAGTTGGCCATGGTTCGAGTCCTAGACCCAGAGGCTTAAAACTCACTCCAGGCAGGGACCAACAGTTAGCATAATGGCTATGTTGCTGGACTCCCATGTGGTCGACTGCAGTTCGCGTCCCGGACCCAGTGGCTTAAAACTCATGCCGGGCGCGTGTGCATGTGTGCCCAAGATCCCGAGAGGAGAATGGAGGAGAAGGGACTGCGGCGTGGCTATCCCCCCGGGGGGTGATTTCTCGCTTTCTGTCTCTCTGTCGAGCGCATGCACCCTATAGCAAAAACCTCTCCAAAAAAACCCACTCCAGGCACATGTGCATGAGTGTCCAAGACCCAAAGGGGAGAATGAAGGAGAAGGGATTGTGGCATGGCCATCCCCCCCGGGGATGATTCCTTGCTTTTTGTCTCTCTGTCTCTCTCTGTCTCGCCAGCAAACACATATGCCCTATAGCAAAAATCTCTCTAAAAAGAAAAAAAGAAAGAAAACACTAAGAGTATGTGCATGCTTGCCCAAACTCTCAAGACCAGAATGGAGGAGAAGGGATTGCGTGTGGGATGGCCATCCCCTCAGGGGGATGATTTCTCATTCTCTCTTTTTCTACCTCTCTGTGTCTATCTTCAGGGAGCACTCATGCCATATAGGAAATTAAAAAGAAAAACTAAAGTTTAAAATACGTTTTGTCTGGGGTCAGCAGGTGGCATGGTGGTTAAAGGCACTGGACATCCACATGGCCGACTGCAGTTCAAGTCCTAGATGTGGCAGCTTGCTTTCTCTCTTTCCCTCTCTCTGGTCAAATTAAAATAAGTAAAGGAAAGAAATGAAATGAAATCATTCCTTTAAAAAATATATCTTTGGGGACCAGCAGTTAGTGTAATGGCTGTGTCGCTGGACTCCCATGTAGTCGACCATGGTTCAAGTCCCGGACCCAGTGGCTTAAACTCACGCCGGGCATGTGTGTGTGTGTGCCCAAGATCCCAAGAGGAGAATGGAGAAGGGATTGTGGCGTGGCTATGCCTCCTGAGGGATGATTTCTCGCTTACTGTCTCTCTGTCACTCTCTGTCTTTCTGGCGAGCACATGCGCCCTATAGCAAAACCTCTCCAAAAGAAGAAAAAAAAATATATATATATCTTTTGTCTTTAGAATGATTGGATTTTTTCTTATCAGTAAAATTGAAGAAGGTTTTCCAACATCTAATAAAAAACACTGTTGCACTTAGAATTCATAAATGTCTTCATCTGGCCAGATGGTGGTGGTTAAGGCAGCTGGATCCCACATGGCTTATTGTGCAGTTCGAGTCCTGGACCAGCATCTTGAAAAAGACACCAAGCATGTGTGCATGCATGCTCAAAATCCCCCAAGGAGAATGGAAGAGAAGAGATTGTAGCATAGCTATTCCCCCACCCCCAAAGATGCTTTCTCTCTCTCTCTCGCTCTCTCTCTCTCTTTCTCTTTCTCTCTTTCTGGTGAGCACATTTACCCTGTAGCAAAAAGAAAAAAAAGTCTTCATCTGCTCTCACATCTGCTGTCACAGTTTCTCGTGCACAGAGAATAGTTGCTTGTTATATGGAATTTTGCAGTCACTAAAAGAGTATAGTTGAGAGTATAAAGACTATAATGAATCTTTGTAATATTAGCAATGTTATCAACCACTTTAAAAGACATCATAGTATGATTGTGCATTTTCTCTGTCTATATTAAGCTTCAATTAAAAGTTTCTAAAAACTCAGTTTGTATGGAAGATTAAGTTACCTAGATGTATAACCATGACATCAAATAAAATTTAACATTACTTACTGGTAGTGAATCAATGATTAAATGCACCTTTTTGGTTTTTTGCAGGTCCTACTGGTTGGGGCAGACAATTTCACGCTACTTGGCAAGCCACTCCTTGGGTAAATGCTTTTGTCTAGTGTCTCAGGCCTGGGTGTGCAGACTGGAGACATTGTGCCATTGGGCCCCATGGAGAGGATTATATCCACACTCATTGTCAACACTCAACATGTTTATACATAGTAATAGTGGATATTTAGTGGGACCAGCAGTTAGCGTAATGGCTATGTAGCTGGACTCCCACATAGTCGACTGTGGTTTGAGTCCTGGACCCGGTGGCTTAAACTCACACCAGGCGCGAGTGCGTGCGTGCCCAAGATCCTGAGAGGAGAATGGAGGAGAAGGGATTGCGGCATGGCCATCCCCCCTGGGGGGTGATTTCTCACTTTCTGTCTCTCTGTCTCTGTCTCTCTGGCGAGCGCACACGCCCTATAGTAAAAAACCTCTCCAAAAAAAAAAAAATAATGAATATTTAGTGTCCTTCAAAGAGAACATCTAGATCAAATTGTTAGTCTGTTATTAATTCATTACAGTACAGCCCTTTTAAAATTCATTCATAGACTCCATGGAACTGTTGGAAAGCTTTTGTATACTTTTCAAAATGTTTACAGTGATAATCAGCCAAAAAAAGCAAAATTTCATTTTGGAAATTCTCATGTAAAGCACTAGTAAAATAGGGACCAGCAGTTGGCATAATGGCTATGTCACTAGACTCCCACATAGTCAATCACGGTTCGAGTCTCCGACCCAGCAACTTGAACTCAAGCCAGGCGTGTGTGCGTGTGTGCCCAAGATCCCAAGAGGAGAATGGAGGAGAAGGGATTGTGGTGTGGCTATTCCCCCTGGGTGGTGATTTCTCTCTTTCTGTCTCTCTGTCTTTCCAGTGAGTGCACATGCCCTATAGCAAAAACCTCTCAAAAAAAGCACTAGTAGAATGAAAAAAGAGTTAAAAGGTACCTCATCGTTTATTTTCTTTCTTTCTAGAAAGGATCTTGTTCGAGTGGAAGCCACAGTTATTGAAAAGACAGAGTCATGGCCAAGAGTCAATATGAAATTTAAGAAAAGGAAAAACTTCAGGAAGAAAAAGAGTAAGTTGGACAAAGTGTAGTTACACCCCATGTTTGGTCCCTCGTGCTCTGGTGTGGTCCTGTACCCACTGTGGGCCAGGCATATGAACCCTGTTCTCAGAAGGCATCATTTTAGCTATGGTAGCCACAGAGACAGGTGAGAGCCCCCAAAGCTCCTGGGTCTGGTAGGGACCACACCACGGGTTGGAGGGTGAGGGCCCAGGGAGACCTCAGACACCACCACCCAGATGGGGGACACAGGGACACAGCAGGAAACTTGAACATTTGCCTTCACCATGACTCAGCACAGCATGCAGTACAGACACGGAGGGGAATATCTGGCACATCAGCTCATGCCGCAGACTGGCTCGTCTCTCATGCCCTCCATGGAGTGGATGACTAGGTGGAGATCTTGCCCTCTCAAATGTTGCCAGTAGTTCTGTGAATGAACTGCCCCTACATGATTACAGGAGTGGGTCTTAGGTGACCAGCAGGGTGGCACCATTTAATAAAGACTAGTGATAAGCAAAACTGTATGTCAGGCGCACACACACACACACACACACACAAGTATACAATAGAAAAAAATTATAAAGGAAGAATTATTGCAGACTCCATGGCTGTGGTCCCCTGTGGAGAGGAGCGGGGGAATGTGAAAGGAAGACACGGGGTTAGAATGTGAAGGAACTGGTGCTCAGTTCTTATTTCCTAGTTACTTGGTAAGCTCAACGGAGTCCATCTATTGTCTTAACAAGGTTACATTAAAGCCTTTTTAAGAAATGCATTAACAGTGGAGTTGAGGCCGGTGAGGACAGCATCCTTTGGAGGTGATTAGAGAAGAGACTGGAAAGGGGTCTGAGGTCAAGGCCAGGCTGGGGAACAGGCTGGTTTGTTTTAAGTGGTGGGAGAGGCTTTTGGTCAAAGGACGGACAGTCCTCTGAAGACTGAGGAAGGGGAACCAGCAGTTGGCGTAATGGCTATGTCGCTGGACTCCCACGTTGTCGACTGCGGTTCGCGTCCCGGACCCAGTGGCTTAAAACTCACACCAGGCTAATGTGCATGCGTGCCCAAGATCCCGAGAGGAGAATGGAGGAGAAGGGATTGCAGCGTGACCATCCCCCCTGGGGGGTGATTTCTCACTTTCTGTCTCTCTGTCTCTCTCTGTCTGTCTGGCGAGTGCACACGCCCTATAGCGAAAACCTCTCCAAAAAAAAAAAAAAAAAAAAAGACTGAAGGGAGGAAAACATGGGGAGGAGAAGAGGGAGGTGAAGAGCTACAGAGCCAAGTGGAGGGTCATCCAAGCAAGCTGCTGAGGACACCCAAGGGCAGGTGGCCACTGGAGGGGCCACCAGAGAAGGGCAAAGCCACAGGCATCTGGACTGGGCAGGCTCTGAGTGCAGGGGGTGAGCTGGGGAGGGGAACAAAGAGGCAAAGGCTCCTGTGGGGACGAGAGAGGTGAGTGCTCTACAAGGGTGTGGGGCTCAGCGGGAGCTGCCCCATGCTGCTCTGTGAGTGCAGAGTGAGGTGATGGGGCAGCACAGACAGAGGGCCACAGAACCTCAGCCCCAGAGGGAGGAGAGGATCACAGGGGCCGCTGGGTATCCAGGTAACAGCAGAGAGGAGTCCCATGAGTGATTCCATGGGGAGCCAGCGTGCCCTGTGGGTGCCTCCTCCATGGAGGAGCCATGTGATAGGTTGAAGAGAAAATGGGGGACCAAGGCGTGGGCTGCTCAATAGCAGGTCAGCAGGAAGTCGCCCATGAGGTGGTCAGCCCAGAGTCAGGCAGAGCCTCCATTTATTGGTAGAGGTGCTCAGGAAGCAGTGCGGGGCTGGTGCCACTACAGTTCTGTGCATGCCAAAGGTGGAATGTGTGCCAGAGGGATTGGGCCAGGGCACCAGGGCTCTGAGTGAGGCAGGAGGGTGGGTCTAGCAGTCTCCTGGCTATAAGGGTTTTGGTTTTCTGGGTGTGCACCAAGGTGTAGGTAGGGGGAACAACCAAGATGGAGGGCAGTAGGCAGATAGGGCTCCCCCATAGGTCTCAGTCCAGCCTCAGCTGCCCACTTTGTGCCTCCTGTCCTGGAGGGTGTACCACCCCAGGGCCTGGCCCTCTTCTCCCCATTTTCTTTGACCCGCCCCCATGTATAACCTAGCTTTGTTCCAGTCCTCAGCTTGGCATTACCCCTAACGTGGCAGTTAGCCCACAAGCAGATTCGTAGGAGATTCGTCCTTGTAGGAGCTTCCACTAGACAGTCCCCACAAGGCAGGGGCTCCCCAAGACACAGGGCCACATACCCAGGATCCTGTCGTGGGAAATGAGTGTCCATCACGCTCTAGGTCACAGCAACAATTGCTGACCAGGTGCCAGTTGTGGGAGTAGTTAAATATACCCGGAACAGTAGCATTTGCTGTCCTTAGAATCGGTCTGGTAGAGGAGCCTTCCTGTATATTCTGGTGCTTGCAGGTGACCTCACAGTAAGCTGGTTGGGGGGGGGGGGGGGAATCCCACTCACTCAGTCAGGAGGTCAAGGTGTGGAACCAGCCACATGGCCGACCTTGGGGTAAGCCCTGATAGGACAGACAGATGGAGTGGAAGGAATGGTGCAGAAGGAATTGTGATGTGGCCACACTCCATTGGGGGGTAATTTTTCTCTCTGGCAAGTGCACGCACTCTAACAAAAGTCTAAAAGGAGTTGGGGGGCAGTTGGGCAGGGCCATCAGGCAGTGTGGAGGTTGAGGTGCTGGATCTCAGGGGGCCGACTTCACAGTTAGCGTGTGAGACCAGTGGCTTGCACACTAGGTGTGTGCACCAGTGGTGTGCTTTCCCAAGTCCCGAGAGGGTAATGGAAGAGAAGGGACTGCGGCATGGCCATCCCACCTCAGGGGTAGTGGAGGGTCATTTCTCCTTCTCTGTGGATGCTGTCTCTGCCCAGGGAGAGCATATGTCCTACCTATATACACCACACAAATGAATGGAAAATTAAAATATGAGGGGGCCACTGTGGCCTGGCGGTTCAGGTGACTGGATCCCACATGGCCAATTGTGCAGTTCTTCTTGAGAGCTCAGCAGCTTGAGAAACATGCCACACGTGCCGTGCATGCCCAGAGTCCTAAAAGGAGAATGGATGAGACGGGATTGAAATGTAACCGTCCCCCATGGGGGGGGGCGCTTTCTCACTTTCCCTCTGTCTTTCTCTCCAGTAAGTACATGCAACCTCTGGCAAATAGGAAAAAAAACGGAGTCAGGGGAAGACAGGATGCCAGTGTAGGGCATCCCTACCATGAGGCCATTGGTAGTCCAGCCTCTGCAGTGGCTAAATGAGTGAGGCAGTCAGTGTGCACCTCAAAATAAACAGGGCTGTGGGAGGTGGGCTGTGGCTGGGGGTCCATGCTGCCTGGGGTGGGCCGATGCCAGGGCCCCGCCTCTGAGTACAGCTAGCAATGAGTAGAGGCTGCATCAAGTGCATCAAGATTTGACCGTCATTCATATGCATTCTCTCTCTCTCTCTCTCTCTCTCTCTCTCAGTTATCGTGACCCCACAGACCATCCTCCGGATAAACACTATTGAGATTGCTCCCTGCTTATCATGATCATTGAGCTAATATTTACAGAAGTATAAAAATAAACTAATTTTCCAAGGAGGCCATGCGTCTGTGTCCCGATTTAAAAAGCTATGTGTGCCTGTTACAGATTGTTTGAACTCAAGCACCATGTCTATAACCCCCAGCCTCCCTGAGCCAGAGAAAACAGGAACTGGGAAGAATGACAAGCATCCTCTCTCCACCCCCCAGCAGAGCCTGGATGCTTGTGTAAAAGACAAAATAGTATTCTTGGCAGCCCTCCACCCCCGTGGCGGCAGGGCCCAGGGAGTGGTGAGGGAGACACAGCTGGGCTTCTAGAGCTGACTAGGGAGGCTCAACCTGGATTCCACTGGAAGGCAAGATGGACAAAAACAGGAGCGAATTCCACCTCTTGAGTAATCAAAACATATTTGTTTCTAGCGACTTGCTTCTAAAAGTTGGATTTTAGGCCAAACAGGCTGGGCCAAGTCCTGCTCTCATCCTCTTGCTCTATTTGCTGTAGCAGAAGCGGAATCACGTGCAGGGTGGCATCCTGACCGCAGGCTACACAGCTGGCAGCCAGGAGGGAGGGCCAAGCTGAGATCCAGGGCCGAAGGATGGCGTGGGGGTGAGCACAACATGTCCTGCCCACTAGATGTGACAGTGGCAGGGGTGGAGCAGAGGGGCCAGAGGCATTCTCAGCTTGGTTCTGAGAGCAGTGCCCAGGCCCGGAAGGGTTCAGGACTACCCAGGTCTGTGTGGGTAGGCCAGGCAGGCAGCAGGGGAAACCCATTAGGAAGCTAGTCCAGGAAAGGACAAGGTCCTGGATCTGGAGTGACCAAAGGAAGCATCAGAGAAGGAAGAAGGGAGTCGTGCATGGAAAGGCCGGTCTCAAGACCTCGGGTCCCTGGTTTGGTTCATTCACTGAGATGGCACAGCCCTCTAAGAGAATAGTTAGTGTTTTCAAGTGATGCTATAATGCCTTTTATCAAAACATGGTAAATGTTTCCTTTTAAATGTTTCTAAAGAGTCCCATGGGGAGCCATCCTGAAATCTGAAGTGAGAAGGAAACCAGCCCTACAGCCAAGAGGCCTCTCATGCCCATTCCCAGTCACCCAGCGGGACACTGATCTGGCTCCCCTTGGAATGTCCTCTGCCTACAGCAGGGGGCATTAGGCTTGCCAGCCAGTAGTCCCTAGGCATCCTGAATATGGAGAAGGGGAGATCCTGCAGCTTCAGGCCTGCTGGGGAAGGGAAGGGTTGCAGGGCCCAACCTTGGTGTGTAGAGCACTCAACCTCTCAGGGCAGCCATGTCTGGAGGCTTTAGTAAGTAGTTCTAAACGTTGAGGACATTATACTGAGTGAAATAAGGCCACCACAGAAGGACGGGTACTGTGTGATTCCAGTCCTATGAGGTCCCTAGAGTAGTCAAACACATGGAGATATAAAGTAGATGGGAACCAGCAGTTAGCGTAATGGCTATGTCGCTGGACTCCCACGTAGTCGACCGCGGTTCGTGTCCCGGACCCGGTGGCTTAAAACTCACGCCGGGCATGTGTGCGTGCGTGCCCAAGATCCCGAGAGGAGAATGGAGGAGAAGGGATTGCAGCGTGACCATCCCCCCCTGTCTCTATGTCTCTCTCTGTCTGGCTGGCGAGCACACGCGCCCTATAGCAAAAATCTCTCTCAAAAAAATAAAAAAAAAAGTAGAAGGTGGTGGGACCAGCGGGCAGCATAAGGGTTATGTCACTGGACTCCCACATGGTTGACCGTGGCTCGAGTTCTAGACCCAGCAGCTTGAAACACACACTAAACATATGTGCATGTGTGTTCAAAATCTCAAGAGGAGAATGGAGGAGAAGGGACTGTGGCATGGCCATCTCCCCTGGGGGGTGATTTCTCACTTTCTGTCTCTCTGACAAGCACATGGCCCTATAGCAAAAATCTCTCTTAAAAAAAAAAAAAGTAGAAAGTAGTTAGCAGGGGCTGAGGAGTTTCAGTTTTGCAGGATGACGAGTTTTGAAGATGGTGGCAGTGGTAGTTGCACAACGCCGTTGATACAAAATGGTAAGTTTTATATTTAAGTTTTGTATTTTACCACAATTTTAAAATATATATATATCGAAGATTTGATAAATAATTCCTAAAAGATTCACTTCAGAAAACTAGCTATACAATGCATTTCACCTATCATGTTAAAACATGCATTAGTCACAAATACAAAGCCATGAAACAAGCCACCATTCTTCAACAATTTGAGCAAAGATAATGCCTAAGGAACAACATGGATGACTTGCAAAGGATGGGCTCTTGACTTTAAGCACTACTGGAAAAAAAAAAAAAAAACACAAACAAATGAGTGTGTACAGTTATATACACTGAATAGAACCTTTGGCCGAGGAACGAGAGCATTTTGGCATACAGCACGAACATATATCATAAAAGAGCATAGTATCAAAGGAATAGAACCTCCAGCATTTGAAATCAGCTCTGTCAACTAGGCAGTTAAACACTACAGCACGTCTCTGCTGTTCATCATCGACTACACTGGTAGCAACTTTGAAATGAAAATAAGAAAGAAAAAAAGGAGCCAAACCCCTTTTATTTTCTCTGTTTAAAATCAAACAGGAAGCAACCATCAATTCTGTTGTACACTAACATCTTCAAAGAACAAAAAACGTGTTTACAGAGATCCACACGTAGGCGAGTGAGTGCACCTCTCACACAACTTTGCAGGGGTATTAAGGGGGAGCCACTTAATAATCACTGGCACTAAACAGAGTTGCAGAATTCTTTGCCAGGTGTTTTAGGAAATCAAGAAGATAACTCGGTAAAAAAAGCAAGGCTCTTCTCTTCAAGAAGTGTGTAGGCCAACATCGCACCAATCTGTACAGATCACCTCAGTAGATGAGACGCTCTCTATACCCGGGACATGGCACATCAGGGTGATCTGCAAGGATCTCAGCATCCTGTGGTCTCTCCAACTCGTAGAGCAGCCATAAGTGCCCAACGTGACGTTGAAGTATTCTTTTATCCTGGTCACAACCTTAGGAATAGCATACTCCTTGCATTTGGTGTTTCCTGGAGATTTCTTACAATTTGTATAATCCTCCAGTACAGAATCCACATTCTTAGCCAGAAGATAAAAGAACTGTTTTTGCCTGGTAATTAAGTCCCAGTCATCAACAAACCCTGGTTTTAGTTCTTTGGAAATCTTCATCTAACTTCAACTCTGTTCGAGAATGTTTCTTCATTTTCAGTAGTAGGATCTACCTGGGCCCGTTTCTTTTTGTTTGTTTTTTTTTTTTTTTTTTTTTTTGGAGGGGGGGTTCGGAGAGGTTTATGCTATAGGGCGCATGTGCTCGCCAGAAAGACGGAGAGAGACAGAGAGACAGCGAGAAATCACTTCCCCCTAAGGGGGATGGCCACGCCGCAATCCCTTCTCCATTCTCCTCTTGGGATCTTGGGCACGCACGCACACGTGCCTGGCGTTGAGTTTAAGCCACCGGGTCCGGGACTCGAACCACAGTTGACTACGTGAGAGTTCAGTGACATAGCCATTACCCTGCTGGTCCCACCCGGGCCCTTTTCTGCCGAGGAGGTGGAAAAGTCTGCCACCATCTCCATTCCCAGATGTTTTCTGTTTGTTCTTTTTTGTCTTCACTTCAACATTTTTCCGTTGCAGACCAGATGTCTTCTTCCCTGGGGCAACCCTTATCATCTTCCCCTCTGAATACTTCTCATTGGCTTTATGAAGTTCTCTTGCTGTTTCTGCAGATTGGCATCCATGTATTTGAGTACTGCTCCCTGGAACTCATTCCTCCCAATTTTTATTCCATCCACTGTAATGTACAAAATATTCCATTTGTTCTTTATGATAACTTTCACACATTTGCTTCATAAAGAAGAGGTCCATAAGGGACCAGCAGATGTCATAATGGCTGCGTCGCTGGACTCCCATGTAGTCTACTGCAGTTCGAGTCCCAGACCCGGTGGCTTAAACTTACGCTGGCACATGTGCATGTGTGTCTAAGATCCTGAGATCTCGAGAGGAAGAGAAGAGGAGAAGGGATTGCGGCATGACCATCCCCCCTGGGGGGTGATTTCTCGCTTTCTGTCTCTCTGCCTCTCTGTCTTTTTGGCAAGCACACACACCCTATAGCAAAGACGTCCTCCAAAAAAAAACAAACAAACAAGAGGTCCATGAAAGCACAGTGCTCTCCCACCCTCCTAAAACTTAGGCTCCCAATCCTGCTTCGGTGTCATTTATAAATGATTTGCAGACTCCTCCCACCATCCCCGACTATGGCCCTGTACTCCCTACTCCACCCAACTCCTGGTCAGATGCACTGTCAGGCACTGCCAGCTCTGGGCCTTTACCACAATTTTTAAAAATAGATTTAAGTGGGGCCAGCAGTTAGCGTAATGGCTATGTCACTGGACTCCCACATAGTCGACCGCGGTTCGAGTCCCGGACCGGGTGGCTTAAACTCACGCCAGGCTCATGTGCGTGCGTGCCCAAGATCCCGAGAGGAGAATGGAGGAGAAGGGATTGCGGCATGACCATCCCCCCCTGGGGGGTGATTTCTTGCTTTCTGTCTCTCTGTCTCTCTCTGTCTGGCGAGTGCACGTGCCCTATAGCAAAAACCTCCAAAAAAAAAGAAAGAAAAAAAAAATAGATTTAAGCTGGGGCCAAAAGGTGACATGGAGGCTAAGGTAGCTGGATCCCACAGAGCTGACTCCACGGTTCCAGTCCTAGATCCAACAGCTGGAAAAACAGGCCAGGTGCATTGTGTGTGTATGTGTCCAAAATCCTGAGAGACTAGAGAAGAGATTTCAGCACACACTCCTGGGGGTGTGATTTCTCATTTTCTAAACTCTGTCTCCAGAAAGCTCACACACTCTATAGCAAAAACTAAAGCTAAAAATTATTTTAAATTTTTTTAAAAAGGCTATTAGTGAGTTATATTACTTGTCTGAAAAAAAGCGAAAACATGGATCCATGTTCAAGTCCCAGAACTGGTGGCTTGGAAAATATATGTGTGCAAACATGCCCAAAATCCCAAGAGGAGAATGAAGGAGGAGATCACAGCACAGTCATCCCCTGGGAAGGGAGGTGTACTTTCCCACTTTCTTTTTCTCTATCTGCCCCCCCCCATAAGAGCATGTGCCCTATAACAAATAATAATAACAACAAAAAGATGGAGCAGCCAGTAAGTGGCATAGTGGTTAAGGCACTGAATTCCCATATGGCTGAAAAGAGTTCAAATCCTGAACCCAGCATCTTGAAAATCATGCCAGGCACGTGTGCGTGCCCAAAATCCTGAGAGGAGAGTGGAGAAGAAAGGATTGCAGCGTGGCCATCCCCCCTCAGGGGTGAGTCATCATTTCCTTCTCACTCTCTCTCTGCCTCTATCCAGCTAGCGCATACGCCATACAGCAAAAACCCGGAAAATGAAAAAGAAAAGGGGATCCACATCACTTTCTTTAGAGTGTAAATGTTCCCTCACAGGTTTCGTGGCTGATCTTAGACCAGCGTCCTGTGCTGCCTTGGGGCTGGCGTGAGGCTCCTGCCCAGACCACCATATACTATATACTAATAGCTGCCATTTGCTGAGCTCTACGCACCTGGCAGGCACTGTTCTCAGGCCTTTACCTATATTAGATCATGTAGTCATCGCAGCATGCTCCATGGAAGGGTCTGGAATGATTTGCCGTTGATCGATGTGGAAACATCTACAGAGACATGCAGGTGGTCAGTACAGAGGTGGCGTTCTGATTGAAAGCCTTTGTGCTCAGCTGGTGTGCTCTGCACCGCAAGTCGGTCCTTCCACACACTCCTGCCATGCCTTACTCCTCTGCCATGATGAGGCTGCTGCTACCCCAGAACCTCCCAGCTTTTATTATTATTGGGTTGTCGGGAAAGTCATGACACATTTTTGCATAGAAAAAATAAATCATGGCTTTTCCGACAACCCAACAGATATTGTGGAAGCCCTGCACCCCGGCCCACAACTTCCTCATCGCACTTCCCACTGCTCAGTTGTATTTCTCAGTCCTGCTGCGCCCTGAGGCCACCCATCCAGTGTCAGGCCATCTGGGTCTCCACTTACCACTGGATTCGTTTGCCACCTCCTTTCCTCAGGTTCGCACAGGGGCAGGAGTGCAGCTGCAGGTCCCTGTCATTTGCCTGGGTTTTGTTTTGTTCTGGCATTGATACTTTTAGGCCACGGGACCTTGGGCTTGCCACATAAAGGCCCAGCCTCAGTTTCCTCTTTCCTAACATGGAATTCCCGCATTATGTAACAGGGTTTTGTTTTTTTGTTTGTTTTTTTTTTTTTTTTTTAGTGTATTTATTTCTGGGACCAGCAGTTGGCATAATGGTTATGTCACTGGACTCCCACATAGTCAACTATGGTTCAAATCCCAGACCCGGAGCTTTGAAACTCATGCTGGGTGCATGTGCGCACATGTAAATTGTACTGCAATGCAAGTGGGGTTCAGTGCCCAAAATCCCAAGAGAACAGAGGAGAAGGGATTGCAGCATTGCCATTCTCCCCTGGGGAGTGATTTCTCGCTTTCTGTCTCTCTGTTTCTCCAGTGAATGCTCGCATCCTATAGCAAAAATCTCTCTTTAAAAAAAAAGAAAGCAGTAAAGAGAAAGCAAGACAAAGAGAAAGGCAGCACCGACAGGATCCCCACATTGTGACCCACTCCCCCACCCCACCTCTGTCTCAGCCAGCCTGTGTCACTGGCACCTCCCACATGGCTGACTGCAGTTCGGGTCCCAGACCTGGCGGCTTGCTTCCTCACTTTTCCTTTCTCTCTCCCTCTCTCTCTCTCTCCCTCCCTCTCTCTCTCTCTCTCTCTCTCTCTGTCTCTCTCTCTCTCTCTCTCTGTCCCTCTCTGGTCAAATTAAAATAAATAAATAAATCAACGAATAAGGTAGAATAACATTTTTTTTAAAAAATAAGAAATGTGTTTGGATCATAATTCTGGAGTCTGGAAAGTCCAAGGGCAGGTGTAAACATCTGCTTAACATCTGGTAAAGGTTTCGTGCTGCATCTCCCCCAGCAAAAAGTAGAAGGGCAAAAGAGGGGAAAGGGCAGAACCTATCCTTTCGTCAGGAACCCACTCCCCAGTAAGAGCACTAATCTGTTTATGAGGCAGATTCCCTCAGGACTTCATGTCCTCTTAGAGGTCTTACCTCTCTACCCTATTGCAATGGAAATTAAGTTTCCAAAACATGAACTTTGGGGAACACATTCAGATCTTAGCACCTGGTCGTGATCTGCCCCCTGGTGCCAACTCGTGTGTATTTACATGTCCAGAGGTTTCTCATCTGCCTCCTTGCCCCTTAGACTACCAGCTAACAGAGAGAGCATATATCCACCATTTTCATTAATGTATACCCAGCACCAATTCCCATGCCAGACACACAGCCCTCTCTCAAATGCATGAATGCGTCTCCCTGAACCCCTAATTCCACACTGCTGATGAGCCAGGGGTTAGACCCTTTGGAGTGTTGGAGTGACTCCCTCCATGAAGTCCAATGAAGTTCAGGCCTGGATCCTCTGCCACGCTGAGAAGGGTTGAGAGTTTGAGATTGCAGAAGAGATTGAGTCCTACATGTCTACAGAACCACAGCCAGCTCGAGCAGCATTCAACATGTAAATGTACTGTGATGCAGGTGGGGCTCAGTGTTATCTAAGGAGATCAGAGGAGAGGCTGCAGGCTATAAGCCTCTCCCTTTGCATGTGGCATGTGGCTCCGAAGGACCCAGCCTTCAGGACAGCAGAGTTTATGGCATCTCACACCCTGGTGCTTCCGACTCCTGGAGCCATGAGCCTGCAATGACTCACAGAGATAAGAGAAGCACACCTGACAGGCTGGGTGTCCTTTGACCCACTTCCTGCCTAGAGGCCTCCTCCAGTGACTGGGCTGTATCCAAGGCCAACAATCTAAGGCCTTGATGTGGGGGCCACTTTTGTGGGGTTTCATCCTACCCAGGGTAGTAATAAAAATTCAGGGCTGGCAGTGCCCTTGTCTGGTAGTCACTGATAAGATTATGAAAGTTGCGATGTTTTAAACAGGCTTTGTGTAAAACCATTGAGTCTCTTTCTTGATATTATGTCCTAGGAACATTTCCCCAACCTAGAATTGTAAAAGTACGAACTGTTGACAAAATTCTGCCAGACACTACAGTTAGGAAAATGAAGGTTGATGAAATTCAGGTAAAAGTTGTGTTGGGTTTTTTTTTAAGAATTATTTACTTATTTAATTTCATTTGTTATTATTATTATTATTTTAATTTGATCAGAGAAAGACAGAGAGAGAGAGAAAGGGAAAGTGAGAAAGCAAGCCACCAAGTCCACAACTTGAACCACAGTCAGCCATACAGGAATCCAATGCCCTTAACCATCATGCCACCTGCCGGCCCCTCAGGTAAAAGATTGTAAGAGAATTGGTGTACTAAGTTTTTTGTTTGTTTAAGATTTGTTTGTTTGTGTGTTTTTAATAGAGTTTGTGCACTTGCCAGAGAAAGAGGCAAGAAAAGGAAGTGAGAAATCGCCCCTCAGGGGGATAGCCACACTGCAATCTCTTCTCTATTCTCCTCTTGGAACTTAGAGCATGTACACACACACTCCTAGTGTTTTTTTTAAGTCCGGTACTCAAACCACACTGTCAGCCATGTGGGATTCAGCTGCCTTAACCACCACACACTGGCTGGCCCCAAGGAATTGATATACTTGAACAGGCTTTGTTTGAAGACATTGTGTCTCTTTTAGCTCAGAGTATTATGAAGCTAAACCTTATATCTGACTGGGGAATGTTCCTCCGGTTCTATAAGACAAGGCATGAAAATATGCCCTTGAAGAAATGTTAAATGGACATGCCAATGGAAACCAGTGAGATGACAGGAGCCCACTGAGGTTAGGACAGATTCTCGGTGTGTAGACTGTGGCCTGGGAACAAACCTGTGAGTGCCAGCCAGAGACAACTGCTGGGACTGTGGACTAAAGAATTTCCATTTGGCAGGGCCATCAGGTGGCATGGTGGTTGAGGCACTAGACTCCCACATCACCAACCATGGTTAGAGTCCCAGACCTGGTGGCTTGAAACTCACTTTGGACACAAGTGCATGTGTGCCCAACATCCTGAGAGGAGAAGGGATTGCAGCATGGCCATCCTCCTGGGGGGTGATTTCTCACTTTTTCTCTCTTTGTCTTTCTAGCGAACACACATACCCTATAGCAAAAATTTCTCTTTAAAAAAAATAAAATAAACCAAAAAACTCACCCTTCAAAAGCAAAAAAAAAGAAGAAAAATAGTTCCATTTGAGCAGCATTTACTAGCTTGCTATCAAACACTAACTGAAACTACCTTAGATCTAAAGGACAAAAAGTCATCTTTTATTTTTTTTCAAATTGATGTATTTCTTCTATGAGAGAAAGAAAGGAAGGGACTGACCAAGAGGCACCCCCAACAGTCTTCCTGCCAGGACCTACCCGCAGCCTCAACCAACCAAGATCACAGCATGGAACACATGCCCGGGATGTATAGGGAGACTCGAACCCAGAGCCTTCCCTGTGGTTTCAGCCTTGCAGAGCAGTGTGCTTGTGCCGTGCCACCACAGTTGGCCAAAAACCACTCTTGAAACCGGAAAATCCCATCATGGCTTGGGTGATGTCAGAGGAACACTCTGATGGGGATGGCAGGTGCCCAGAAGAGCTCCCTAGTGAAATGGGAGTGGTTTATACAGAATGGCGCGACCTGGGCTGCTTCAGGAGGAGATACCCATGAGCAGGGAGCCTCTTTCCCCAGGACTGACTCTGGAACTGCATGAGGAGCTGTGGGATTCTGTCAGCACTAGCACCAGTGCCCTGACGCAGCTGTTCTCTGACCAGCCAAGAGCTGCTGGCTGTGTGGACAGCAGTTTCAATGTGATTGGATAGCAGCATATTTAAAGGGCACTACTCTGGTTTGTTGTTGTTGTTGTTTGTTTATTCATTTATTTATTTTAATTTGACCAGAGAGAGAAACGGAGAGAGAGAGAGAGAGCAAGCCACCAGGTCCAGGGTTCAAATCATGGTCAGCCATGTGGGAGTGTCCAGTGCTTTAACCACCACGCCACCTGCTGGCCTCAAGGGCACTGCTCTGATCAAGAAGGGTGAAAACAAGTTAGTTCAGTGGGCTAAACTGCATGCCATCTTCCTATCAGTGATGGACAGTGGTAAAAGCTCCTGTGTGTGGGTTTTGACCAACTCGTGGGCAGTAGCCAATGGCTTGGCCACATGGTCAGGCAATGGAAGCCTGGCCTATTAAAAGGATGCCTGTGTGGGCGTCTGCCCTAGGGAATTTGAGAGATGTGTTAAAGTAGTACATCTTGACACCCATCAGAACTCCCATGTACTTGCTTCACGAAGCCATCTTGGTCCATGAAATGGCTGGGTGGGGGCTGCCGAAGAGCAGAGATGTTCCTCTTACACCCTCTGAGGTACAAAATGCCAATAAGGACTGCTCTGTCTACCAGCAAGGAGGCCACAAATGGCTATGGGTGGATTCCCTGTTGAGAGGTCTTTGCATAAAGTTAGTAAGACTGATGCAGGAGCCCAGGATCCCAACAGGAATAGACACTGACCTAGGCTTTGCTTACTTGGTGTAGATGCAAATGCTTTGAGTGCTGTAAAAGGACTGGAACCGAAGACAGTGCACCAAGGTGGATGGCCAAGTCACATTTCTTCAGACCAAGGAACACGTCGAACAGCCCCTAATGGGCAACAATGGCAGAGAGAGATTCTCCTGAGATTCTCAGAAGTTTGACAAAAAATTAGAGCAGGCGATTGAAACGTTGGTTGTCATAGGACCAGCAGATGGTGTAATGGTTACATCACTGGCCCCCCACGTAGTTGACTACGGTTCAAATCCCTGACACAGCAGCTTAAAACTCATGCCAGGTGCATGTGCATGTGTGCCCAAAATCCCAAGAGCAGATTGAAGAAGGGATTGCAGTGTGGCCAACCCCCAGGAGATGATTTCTTGCCTTCTGTCTCTCTCTCTCTGTCTCTCTGGAGAGCACATGCACTCTCTAGCAAAAAATCTCTCTCTCTAAAAGAAAAAGCCAAACATTTGTTGTCTAAAACAGGGGATAAAGGTATAAATGGCTGGCTTATCTGCCCCTGTGTGTGCTCACACTCAGCGTGAGTGGGACTGAATGACCCCACGAGTTATTCACCAGTATTTCTTATGGATCTGGGGAAGAACAGAGGGGAGGAGACTGGCATGATACTGGCGTGATTAAACCTTATGTCAGAATTGCGAGGACAGGCTGTGACTTCATCCCATGTGACAAAATTAGGGTGAGAGTGACATAGTGCTGGCCTCATGGCACAGCTGTAATGTGCTGCTCAGGAGAAACCAGATCCTACATGGCAACCACTACCCAGTCTGCCTAAAATACACCAGGCACTCACACAAGTGCCCCAAGATCTGATGAGCTGGTGGACTGGAGGGAGGGGATCATGGCATGACCAGATCCAGGGAAAGGTTGATCTCTCTCTCTCTCTCTCTCTTGTTCTCTCTTTTTCCCCCTCACATGCATGCATGTGCTTTATCATGAATACAGGAAAAAGGAGAGAAGGGGAATACAGCTGTACAGCCTAGTGGTCCGGATAGCCCACTAGCTCTGCACCAGTGTAACTGGACCCCGTCTGATGAAGCAGGACAGAGCGGGACTCCTTGCTAGACTCATACTGCTGCCTGTTTTCTGGACCACACAGTGGCAGAGCCTAATTTTCCTTCCAAAGGTGGGAGAGCCTGAGCATTCATGTAGTGAAAGTGAGACAATAGCCGAGGGTTAAAGGAATGAATAAACAAATTGTGTGAGGAGGGAGATCCAGTATTACATCAGTACCTTGAAAGAGGCTCAGAGCAAGAGATGTTGTCTTAGTCGCACCAGATTCCTGAAAAGGTGGAGTCTCTTATTGCTCAGGCCCTTCCTGCTTTTGCAATCTGACAAGGTCAAACGGAAGCCCAGATGGTCTTGCCAGGGAGATATTTTCATGCGATGTGATGATGGACTAATTGTTAATTATGGAATGAGACTCTTCCAATGTCTCAGTATCTTTTAACTATCATAAACATTTTGTCATAAGGTATCTGTGGTCAAAGTGACCCACTTCTATCTTGCGGCTGTGACCTCTGGAACATGTGGACTGCAAGTCACCCTAACGAGGAAAAGGCCAGAATATTCCAGGGGATTTTTTTTTTTTTTTTTTTTTTTTTTTTTTTTTTTTTTTTTAGAGAGAGAGAGATTTTTGCTATAGAGCATATACATTGGCTGGAAAGACAGAAAGCGAAAAATTACACCCCTCTCCCCCAGGGGAGTGACCACAAAGCAATCCCTTCTCCTTCATTCTCCTTTCAGGATTTTGGGCATGCATGCACACTCGCCCAGCATGAGTTTCAAGCTACCAGGTCTGGGATCTGACTATGTGGGAATCCAGTGCCTTAACCACTATGCCACCTGCTGTGTGGGTCTCCCCTTGATACCAAGGGATTTTGTTTTTTTTTGAGAGAGATTTTTGCTATAGGGTGCGTGTGCTCACCAGAAAGACAGAGAGAGACAGAGAGACAGAAAGCAAGAAATCAACCCCCAAGGGGGATGGCCATGGCGTAATCCCTTCTTCTCCATTCTCTCCTTGGGATCTTGGGCACGCACATACACGCACCTGACATGAGTTTAAGCCACTGGGTCCAGGACTCGAACCGTGGTTGACTACATGGGACTCCAGCAATGTAGCCATTACACTATCTGCCAGTCCCCCAAGGGATGTTTTTAAGAGCTAGGCCTCAGCAAGTTTATATTGCTTCTCCCTATTCTTTTTTTTTTTTTTTTTTTTAATTTGACCAGAGAGAGACAGAGAGAAAGAGAGAGTGAGAAAGCAAGCCACCAGGTCCAGACTCAAACCAAGGTCTGCTTCTCCCTACTCTCCTTTGGCCTGAACGCAATCACATGTCCTTAACTGAGCCTAACAGCAAGGGATGGTGGGAGGTGCCCAGAAAGGAGAGCCATGAGGACATAAAAGTCTCTGCTGCACACAGGAGTTTTTGAAAATGCTATTGCTAGTCCCCACTCACCAATATTGATCCACTGGGTCTGGGATGGGACCAAAACCCACACTGGATTTTTTACTCATGTTCTCAGGTAAGAGTCTGAAATGGGTAACCTGGGTTGAGAACAAGCTGCAGAGCCAACCTCTTATCTGGAAGCAAGGGAGGATTTCTACGAACGGAAGGTTTTGGATAAATAAGAAGCTGGGGGGATTTCTACAGCCCCTTGAATTGTTGGGGTTTTTTTTGTTTTTTGGTTTTTTTTTTTTTTGGAGAGGTTTTTTCGCTATAGGTCGCGTGCGCTCGCCAGACAGACAGAGAGAGATATAGAGACAGAAAACGAGAAATCCCCCCCCATGGGGGATGGCCACGCCACAATCCCTTCTCCTCCATTCTCCTCTCGGGATCTTGGGCACGCACGCACACGCGCCCGGCGTGAGTTTTAAGCCACCGGGTCTGGGACATGAACCGCGGTCGACTACGTGGGAGTCCAGTGACATAGCCATTACGCTAACTGCTGGTTCCCAGCCCCTTGAATTGTTAAAAGCAGTCTCTGTCCACCTGGCAAAATTGTATCCCACCTTGACCGTTTCTTCCGTCAGTAATCCAGAGCCAATCTGTGTCATGTGCCTCGGTTTCCTTATCTGTAAAATAGGGATAAGAAGGGTACCCACCTTGACTGGAGCCCGTGGGTGTTCAGGGTTAGACACTGTCATCATTGCCATCGCCACGGAGGTGGTGGAGAATTGTCAAGGCATGTAGCTCTATAGAACACTGACAGTTGCCTACCTTCCAGAAAACTCTCTTCTCACAGGGTGAGGCAATGCATACTGATGGAAACTGGTTCTCCTTCCCCTTTAAGGGCAGACTATTTAATCACCAAACCTAAGCCTTGAAATTGAAACTAGTATTTTACCCAATAAGGAAGGCTTTCTTAAGGATACTCAGATCTTGGGACCAGCAGATGGTCTAATGGTCACGTCACTGGACTTCCACGTAGTTGACTGTGGTTCAAGTTCCGAACCTGGTGGCTTAAAACTCATGCCGGGCATGTGTGCGCGCGTGCCCAAGATCCCGAGAGTTGAATGGAAGAGGAGGGGTTGCGGCATGGCCATGCTCCTGGGGGGTGATTTCTCACTTTCTGTCTCTCTCGGTCTCTCTGGCTAGGACACGCATCCTATAACACAAATCTCTCTTAAAAAAAAAAAAAAAAAGATACCGAAATCTCTGAAGAACACAAAGAAGGGAACATTTTCTCCTGATGGGCTGGCCCAAGGCTGTATTTGGAAGCCTCTGATAGTCCATCCCTCCCTGCACACACCCCTGGGGCTAACCATAGCCCATGGCCACTGCCAGCGACTTCCTCCAGTTCAGCTTTATGAAAGTTGTCTCCAAGGCTCTTTGAATTGGACTAAACTATCCCAAGATGCTCAACGAGAAGATTCTCCAAGTGGAATTATTTCAAGAGATAAGATTTGAGGCCCAAGCTTAGGGCCCTCTATGACCTTCTATACAATGACCTCTTCTGCCTCCACCTTCTCCTCCCCGCAAAGGTCTCCTACTCTTCCTGGCCCCTCCCTAGTTATTACACTCTTAGTGTTACATGTCAATGACACTTAACATGTACTGTGAGCTCACCATGTGCACCTCCCTATGCGAAGGGCTGTGTGAAGTTGCCTCGTGGAATCCCTTCATACTGCAGGACTGGTGGCCTGGTAGATGGAGTCCCAGCTCCATCCATTACTCACCATTGTAATGGTGGGAAACGATTTCACCCTCTGAGCTGTGGCTTCCTCATCAGTACTGGGGCGATGGCGGTACTTGGTCTATGGGGAGCACTCAGTGCGGGCCCACAGCAAGCACCCTGCAGTCTCTACCACTAGCCTCATTATCCAGAAATGGCACCATGACTCCTTCCCTAGCCACTCGCAATGCTTAGCCATTCCCTCGATGTACTTGTACAGTCACCTACATGAGCATCGTTTTCTCCTAGCCTGCAAGGAGCTGAGTGCCTCTGTTTTAAAATGGAGGGTTTGAGACCAGCAGGTAGCATGGAGGTTAGGGCAGCTGGATTCTACATGGCCAACTGCATAGAAGTCTCAGACCCGGCACAGCAGCTTGAAAAACAGGCAGGGTGCATGTGAGTGAGTGCTCATAATCCTGAGAGGGGAATGGAAGAGAAAGGACTGCTGCATGGCTATCCCCCATAGGGAATGCTTTGTCACTTTCTCTCTCTATATCTGTCTCTCTTTTGCTCACTCTCTCTCTGCTCTCCAGTGAACACAAGCACCCTATAGCAAAATAAAAAATAAAAACAAAACATAGGTTTTGGGCCAGCCTGTGGCACAATGGTTAAGTCTGGATACCACGTGGTCAACTGAACAGTTCGAGTTCTAGACCCAGTAGTTTGAAAATCACACCAGCAGGACCAGCAGATGGCATAATAGTTACATCGCTGGACTTCCATGTAGTCGACCGCAGTTCAAGTCCCAGACCTGGTGGCTTAAAACTCATGCCAGACATGTGTGCGTGTATGCCCAAAATCCTGAGGGGAGAAGGGAGAAAAAGGGATTGTGGCATGGCCATACCCCCTGGGGGGTGATTTCTCACATTCTGTCTCCTTGTCTTTCTCTGTCTCTCTGACAAGTGCATGTGCCCTGGAGCAAAAACCTCTCTCTAAAAAAAAAAATAGAAAAGAAAAAATCACTCCAGGTGAGTGTGTGTGCATACATGCCCAAAATCCCAAAAGGCAGGAAAAATGGAGAAGGGATTGCAGTGTGACCATTCCCCATGGGAGTAGCTTTCTCACTTTTTCTCTCTCTGTCTTTCTGCCCCTAGCCCAAGTGGATGCATTCTCTAGCAATTTTTTTAGAGAGATTTTTTTTTTTTTTTTTTTTTTTTTTTTTTTTTTTTTTTGCTATAGGGCATGCATGCTCACTGGAGAGACAGAGAAAGTGAGAAATCACCTCCCGGGGGGGTGGCCATGCCATAATTCCTTCTCCTCGAGTCTCCTCTTAGGATTTGGGGCACATATGCACATGTGCCCAGAGTGAGTTTCAAGCCTCCAGGCCCAGGACTCAGACTGCCGTCAGCCATGTGGGAGTCCAACATCTTAAACACTATGCCACCTACTGTCCCCCCTGGCAATTTTTAAAATTTTGGTTTTATTATAATTATTATTCAGACACATAAGACCAACAGATCAGATGACTACTGCCATCGAAAGCTAGCTGATTACTCCCACTGCCTGAAAGCAGGGGACACGCCGTGTTACACAGGGCCACGTGAAATAGGGTCAGTCAGGAGTAAGTGGAGAAAGTAGGTAAGAATCTTTCGGGTGTTTCCGTGGGAACGAATGCATAAGGCAGGGTAAGCAGGTTCAGGACTGACTCGTCTGAATCATTTTAGTGGGCTCTTGGGCACAGGACTTGTTCCTAATGGGGTGGTACCTCTCTGGGGTGATTAGGGTAGGTGAGTAGGGGCCCGAGTATGAGAGCCCACAGAGGAGGAGGTGGGAGTGTGGGCTCTGGATAGGTTGGTTTGCGTGTGAGTAGTTTACTATCTAGGAACTGACTAACCTTGGAAGGGGCCACCCTCTAGGGTCTATAAGGACCGAGATGCCAAAACATCAGAAATGCAGAAAATACAAAAGCATGATTAATACATTCCTGGGCAGTGGGGTGTGATAGGAAGGAACACTGCATTGAGGCCCAAGCCCAGGCTCCTGCCTTAGTTCTGTAGGTACTAGTTGTGTCATTAAATATGGGGACAAAAATGGAACTCTCGGAGACCAAAAAATGACACCGTGGTAACATGCGGTGCTCCGTGAGGCTGATCCATGTGGAATGATTTCAGATTCAAGTCCAGAAATCCCCCTGAGTGCATGGGACACGTGTATGCCTGTGATCCAGATCGGCTGAGGCTGGGGTGGATCAAGGTGATGGAACTGTGTTGGAGGCACTGTCTGTCTCTGTCTCTCTCGCTCCTCTCTCACATGGGGTGGGGGGGAATAAGGCCCAGCCTAGTGATGCAGTTGGTAGCAAAATGAACTGCAGTGTTGGAAGCCAGTCAGCTAACCGCAAGATCAGATCTCAGCCTCAGCTTGAAATCACACTAGATACGTGCATGGGTGCCCAAGCTCCTGGGCACAGTGTAACAATACCTTGTGGAGGATCTCTCTCTGTCTCTGTCATGCACATGCACACACTATCACGAATGAAAAAATCCTTTCTTAAAAAAATGGAACTTTAGGGTCCAGCAGGCGATATGGTGGTTGAGGACGCTGGACTTCCACATAGTCAACAAATCCAGGACCTGGTGGCTTGCATTCTCACTTTCTCTCTGATCAAACTGGAAAATAATAATAATAAATAAAAATAATTCTTAAAAAATGGAAATTTGAGGCTGGTAGGTGGTGTGATGGTTACGGTGCTGGACTCTCACATGGCTAGCCATGGTTCAAGTCCCAGACTTGGTGGCTTGCTTTTTCACTTTATCTCTCTCTGTCTCTCTCTGGTCAAATTAAACAATGATAATAATAAATAAGATAATAATTATTTTTAAAAAATGGAACATTCAGGGCCAGCAGGTGACATAGTGGTTAAAGTGCTGGACTCTGGGGACCAGCAGTTGGCGTAATGTCTATATCGCTGGAGTCCCATGTAGTCGACTACAGTTCAAGTCCTGGACCTCGTGGCTTAAACTCACGCCGGGTGCCTGTGCGTACATGCCCAAGATCCCAAGAGGAGAAGAGGAGAAGGGATTGTGGTGTGGTCAGCCCTTGGGGGGTGATTTCTCACTTTCTGTCTCTCTATCTTTCTGTCTTTCTGGCGAGTACACGTGCCCTATAGCAAAAACCTCTCCAAAATTAAAAAATTAAAGTGCTGGATTCCCATGTGGCTGATTGTTTGCTATATGATCTTTATGCTCACTGAAGACACAGAGAGAGACAGAGAGAAAGTGAGGGATAGCCATGCCACCATCCCTTCTCCATTCTCCTCTCGAGATTTTGGACACATGCACCCAGTGCGAGTTTCAAGCCACCAGGACTTGAGCAGTGGTTAGTCATGTGAGAGTCCAGCATCACAACCACTATACCGCCTGCTAACACCCCCCCCACACACACACAAAATTAGTAAGTATGGACATTTCAAGAGCAAAAAGACTAACATTTTTCTTTTTTTTTTAATTTTTAATTCACTATAGCATGCATACACTTGCCAGAGAGAGAGAGGAAAAGAAAGAAAGCAACCCCCAATGGAGATGGCCACATCACAATCCCTTCTCTTCCATTCTCCTCTCATGATTTTGGGCACACATACACCGCATCTGATGTTTTTCAAGCCAGAGGGGCCAGAACTCAAAGTCAGCCATGTGGGATCCAGCCACCTTTACCACTGTGCCACTAGCAGCTCCTGACATTTTTCTTTCAAAGAGTGAGGACTCATCAGATGGCATGAAAGTTAAGGCAGCTGGATCCTACTTGGCCAGCTGGATGGTTCAAGTCCTAGACCCAGTGGCTTGAAAATCACACTGGGTTCATGTGCATGTGTACCCAATATTCTGAGAGAATGAAAGAGGAGAGATTAGGGGCAATAGATGGCATAGTGGTTACGTTACTGGACTCCCACTTGGCTGACCATGGTTTGAGTCCTGGATCCAATGGCTTGAAAATCACTCCAGACACATGTGCATGCATGTCCAATATCCCAGGAAAATGGAGGAGAAGGGATTTTGCTGTGGCCATCCCCTCTGTGAGGTGAGTCTTCATGTTCCCTCTCACTGTCTCCGTCTCTTTCTCTCTCTCTTTGGTGAGTGCACACACCCTTAGGCAAAACCTCTTTAAAAAAAAGAAGAAGAAGAAAGAGGAGAGATTGTGGCATGTTAACCCCTCTCTGGTTTTGTTTGTTTGGTTTTGGTTTTTTTTTGTTTTTTTTTTTTTTTTTTTGGAGGGGTTTTCACTATAGGGTGCATGCGCTCGCCAGAAAGACAGAGAGACAGAAAGCGAGAAATCACCCCCCAGGGAGGATGGCCACGCCGCAATTCCTTCTCCTCCATTCTCCTGTTGGGATCTTGGGCACGCACGCACACCCGCCCGGCATGAGTTTAAGCCACCAGGTCTGGGACTCGAACCACGGTCGACTACGTGGGAGTTCAGGAACACAGCCATAACATCAACTGCTGGTCCCCCCCCTGCGGGGGGATTATTTTTCAGTTCCCCTCTTAGTCTCTCTCTGGCCTACACATGTGCCCTATGGCAAAAACAAAACAAAAACTAACCAACAAAAAACCCTTAAAAAAGAAAAAAGACTAACTTGAGTATAGAAAGTAGGAAAGAGAGAAAGAAAGGGAGAAAGAAGGAGAGAGGGATGGCTTCATAGCCGAGTGGTTAAAGGGAGACGGAGCCTGTTACTGGAGTTGGAGTCCTAGCCCTAGACACAGTGACTTGAAAAACATACTGGGTGCACATGCGTGCGTGCCCAAAATCCTGACAAGAGATGGAGAAGGGACTGTGGCATGACTGTGAGCCGCTGGGGGTGCTTTTTCTCCTCTCTGTCTCTGTCTCTCTCTCTCTCTCCAAAGCACACACTCCTGACAATTTTTTTTTCTTTTTTTGGAGAGGTTTTTTTCTTACTGGGCGCGTGCGCTCGCCAGAAAGACAGAGAGATAGAAAGCAAGAAATCACCCCCCAGAGGGGACAGCCACGCTGCAATCCCTTCTCCATTCTCCTCTTGGGATCTTGGGCATGCACGCACATGCACCCGGTGTGAGTTTAAGCCACCTGGTCCGGGACGCAAACCGCGGTCGACTATGTGGGAGTCCAGCGACATAGCCATTACGCTAATTGCTGGTCCCACAATTTTGTTTTTAAAGGAGAAAAAGGAAGAGAGATCTTGGAAGTAGTGGTACAAGGCAGGGAATTAAAGAGGATTGGTACAGTCCCTGGAGCAGATTGCAGGAAAGCAGCCAGGAAAGAAGGAATGCAGACGGTCAAGATCTACAGTGTGACTGACAGAGTGTTGGCAACGTGAGTTTCTAGGAAAGGGCCTGAATTCCTGCTGGCCGGGGAAGTCAGAAAGTTGGAAGCACCGCTCTGGACCAAGGAGGACCTGCTGGCATTGTCGTGGCAGAACATGGACTCCATGAGGTTTCCTTATCTCTATGTCCTGCAATGCCAAAGCCAGCCAATGCTGACCCACGGGATTTGGAAGAAGAGCACCTAAGATCCTCCACCTCCAGAAGCTTGCCTGACCCCACTCCTGCTTATCAAGTCCCCGTCCTTCCATTCAGCCGTGTACCCCTGGACACTTGGCACTTGTGTTCTTCGTCCTTCCCTGAAAGCAGGGAGGGGCCCAGGGCAGGGAAAGTTCTGCCTGTCTTGCTGGACACACACAGGGCGTATAAGGGTGAAGGTGGGGCACCGACAAGCTCAGGACTGCCACCTGCAGTGTCCCTCTTACTTGGTGTTTGGTTTCAGGAGGGAGGAATTCTCCTGGGTCAAGGTGAAACAGTAATACCTCTGCCTCTTATCACTGTTCCTAGACTCACTTCGGCTTTCTTCACAATTTCTGTTTAGCCTAGTACCGTGTGTATCGTTCACTACTTTTCTTTGCTTTCCCTCACTCTTGTTTTTTTTACTTTAATCCTACTTAGCCTTGCCTGAGCCATTACAGCTATGACATTCTTTTGTTTAAAATTATTTATTTATTTAATTTTATTTGTTACTGTTATCTTTTAGTTCAAACTGTTATTTTTAAATTTGATCAGAGAGAGACACAAAGAAAGAGAAAGAAAGGGAAAGTGAGGAAGCAAGCTGCCAGGTCTGGGACTTGAATCATGGTCAGCCATGTGGGAGGCCAGTGCTCTAACCACCACGCCATCTGCTAGCCCCACAGCTATGACATTTTGGCCTCTGTGTAACAGCTATTTAATGATACATATTAAATATCTTAAGCCCATTTGAGATGATATAACAAAATACTTTAGTAATTTTTTTTTTTTTTAGAGTTTTTCACTATAGGGCGCGTGCGCTCGTCAGAAAGACAGAGAGACAGAAATCACCCCCCAGGGGGGATGGCCACTCCGCCATCCCTTTTCCTCCATTTCTCCTCTCAGGATTTTGGGCACTCACGCACATGCGCCCAGTGTGAGTTTAAGCCACCAGGTCTGGGACTCGAACCATAGTCGACTACATGGGAGTCCAGCGACATAGCCATTACGCTAACTGCTGGTCCCAATACTTTAGTAATTTTTAAATAACATAATTTTCTAAAGTCTTTATTTCAGGGCCAGCAGGTGGCATAGTGGTTAAGACACTGGACTCCCAAGTGGCTGATCGCAGTTTGAGTTCCAGACCCAGAGGCTTGAAACTCACACCAGACACATGTACATGCATGCCCAAAATTTCTAAAGAATGTAGGAGAAGGGATTGTGACATGGCCATCTCCCTGAGAGTGCTTTCTCATTTTCTCTCTCTCTCTGTTCCTCCAGTGAGCACATGTGCCCTATAGCAAAAATCTCTCAAAATAAAAAAGAAAAGAAGTCAGACCCAAAAGATCACATATTGGGGCCAGTTGGTAGCATGGTGGGGTAGCTGGATCCTACATGGCTGACTGTGCAGACCCAGCAGCCTGAAAAACACACCCAGTGCACGTGCATGTATACCCGAAGTCCCGAAAGGAAGGAGAGATGGACAAGAGAATGCAACATGGTCATTCCCCACAAGGGGTGCTTTCTTCTCTCTCTCTTTCTCTGTGTCTTTCTGGCTAGTGCACGCACCCTCGAGTGAAGAAGAGGGAGAAGTAGGGGGAAGTGGAGGAGGAGCCAGTTAAATTGCCCCTAGAACACCCTTCTTCTCTTTTCAAACTAGGGAGAATACAGCATCATGACACACAGTCTTGGCAAGACCCTGTGTCTATTATGTTACTAACAGAAATACCTGAAACTGGGTGATTTACAGAGAATCAAGGTTTATGACTCATATTCCAGTGGCCATGAGGCCAGCTACAACATGGGTAATCCCTTGGTGCCAGCAGGTGGTGTCTTGGTTAAGGTGCTGGACTTCCACATGGCTGACCATGATTTGAGTCTCCAACCTGGTGGCTTGAAAATCACTCTGAGTACATGTGCCTACATGCCCCAAATCCCTGGAGGAGAATGAATTACTGTATGGTCATTCCCCCCGGGGGATGATTTCTCACTTTCCTTCTTTCTCACTGTCTCTCTCTATCTCTCTCAAGCAAGCACCTTATACCAAACAAACAAACAAAAAAAACTAACCCTTGTTCCAGGAACTTGAAGCACTGTCTCCCATGAGAGTATTGATCCATTCATGAGGCTGGTGCCCTATGATCTAATTACCACGACTAGACTTCACCATCTTTCAACACCATTACGTTTGGGACCAAATTCCAAAATACGAACATTTGAGCAACAAACCACTATCCAAACCATAACACCCTGTGAAACTCTCACCCCTGGCTGGTGGAATCACAAATAGCACAAGCCCCATGGAGGCCCTGACGGTTCATTGTCAATCTGACAGGGCCACAAGGCGCCCAGACATTTGATCACGTTTTGTTCTAAGTATCTCTGTGAGGGTGTTTGTGGATGAGATTAACATTTAAATCAATAATTGAATAAAGATTATCCTCCCTAATGTGGACGGGCCTCATTTAATCAGCTGACCATCTCCCAAGAGGGCATTTCTCCTGCCTGACTTTGAACTGGGACATTAATTTTTTCCTGCTTTCAGACTCAAACGGACATTAGTGCTCACTGGGTCTCTAGCCTGCTGACCTTCGAACTGGAACTGCAACATCAACTCCTCTGGGTCTCCAGCTATACACTGCTGATGCAGAACTTGTCAGCCTCCATGACTACATGAGTCAATTTCTTATAATAAATCTCTTCAGAGATAGATGATAGCTAGGTAGGTCCTATTGGTTCTGTTTCTCTGGAGATCCTGAAGTACAGAGGACATCCCAGTAACATCCATCACCACTGTGCACACGGCTTTCACCCGCAATCACAATTCTTAATAACCTGCCCTAAGGATGGAATTTCAGTGGAGAAAATGACCTTATACAGAGCTATTCAGTACAATTTTTTGTTTTACAATTTTTTTAAGAGAATTTTGCTATAGGGCACAGGTGCTTGCTGGAGAGACAGAGAGAGACAGAGAGAGAGAAAGCAAGAAATTGCCCCCCGGGGGAGATGGTTACACTGCAATGCCTTCTCCTCTGTTCTCCTCTTAGGATTTTGGGCACACGTGCCTGGCATGCATTTCAAGCCACCAGGTCCGGGTCTCGAACCAAAGTCAACGACGTGGGAATCTAGCAACATAATCATTACACGATCTGCTAGTCCCAAGTAATTTATTACAACAATGTTTATAGGAGTGAAAGATGAAACATACAGGTGTCATGGGATAAATAAATTACAGAAAATAAAACTATATGATGAGGGCAGCAGATGGCATAGTGGTTACATTGCTATGCTATACACCCACATGACGGACCGCAGTTCGAGTCTCAGACCCAGTGGCTTGAAAATCATGCTGGGCACATGTGCATGTGTGCCCAAGATCCTTTTTTTTTTTTGGAGAGGTTTTCACTATAGGGCACGTGTGCTCGCCAGACAGACAGAGACAGAGAGACAGAAAGCGAGAAATCAGCCCCCAGAGGGGATGGTCACGCCGCAATCCCTTCTCCTCCAGTCTCCTCTCGGGATCTTGGGCACGCATGCACACACGCCCGGCGTGAGTTTTAAGCCACCGGGTCTGGGACGCGAACCGCGGTCGACTACGTGGGAGTCCAGCGACATAGCCATTACGCTAACTGCTGGTTCCCTATACCCAAGATCCTGGGAGGAGAATGGGGAAGGAATCGTGGGTGGGAGGATTTCTCACTTTCCTTCTCCTGTCTCTCTCTTCAGCAAGCGCACGTGCCCTAAGACAAAAAACTCTAAAAATTTTTTTTGAATAAAGAAAATAAAACAACCATATGTTAGAAAACTGTACCCTTGGGGCCAGCAGGAGCTGTGGTGGTTAAGGAGCTGGGCTCCCACATGGCTAACCATGGTTCAAATCCCAGACCTGGTGGTTTACTTTCTCACTTCTTCTCTCTTGGGACCAACAGTTAGCATAATGGTTATGTCGCTGGACTCCCATATAGTCGACCGTGGTTCATGTCCTGGACCCGGTGGCTTAAAACTCATGCTGGGTGCGTGTGCGTACGTGCCCAAGATCCCGAGAGGAGAAGGGGTTGCGGCATGGCCATCCCCCTAGGGGGTGATTTCTCGCTTTCTGTCTCTCTGTCTCTCTCTGTCTGGCAAGCGCATGCACCCTATAGCAAAAACCTCTCCATAAAAAGAACAGTGTACCCTTGAGACCAGCAGATGGCATAATGAACTGTCACACAGTCAACTGTGATTCAAGTCCCAAACCCGATGATTTGAAACTCACACAAGGTGCATGTGTGTGCATGCCCAAGATTCTCAGAGGAGAGTAGAAGAGAAGAGATTGTGGCATGGTCATCCCCCTGGAGAGTGATTTCTCACTTTCCGTCTCTGTCTCTCCGGCAAGCACATGCACCCTATAGCAAAAATCTCTCTAAAAAATGAATAATAAAAAAAAGAACACTGTACCTTTAAGCAATATATAAATGCATAAAGTCAAAGAACAAAGAAGTTCTCTATTTAGTAAAGTGGAAATAATTCCAAGAGATATAATTAATTTTAAAAAGACAAGCAAAGAGGGGACCAGCAGTTAGCGTAATCTCTATGTTGCTGAACTCCCATGTAGTCAACCATGGTTTGAGTCCCGGACGTGGTGGCTTAAACTCACGCCAGGTGCGTGTGCGTGTGTGCCCAAGATCCTGAGAGAAGAATAGAGGAGAAGGGATTGCAGCGTGACCATTCCCCCTGGAGGGGTGATTTCTCGCTCTCTGTCTCTCTCTGTCTTTTTGGCAAGCGCACGCGCCCTATAGCAAAAACCTCTACAAAAAAAAAAAAAGTCAAGCAAAGAGCAGAGGGCTAATGGTGTGCTTACTTTTACATGCATGAGAAAGGAGAAAAATATACACATATTCCTCTCTCTGCTTACATTTTTGTGACTTAATTCTAGAAGGATGCACAAGAGACCGACCATCAGATGGGGCAGGGGTCAGAGTAAGGCTTTTCTCAAGTTACTTTTTTCTTTTGATTTGATATTTGAACCATACCAATGATTGATTTCAACATATTCCCTACACAAAAAAATAGACTCCTCCTAGCCCACTCCAGTGTACTTGTTCATTGCTCTTGTAGAACGTTAGTTTTACAAGGCTGTATTTATCTGTTTGGTTTATTATTGTGCTCTCCACACCTAGGAGAGAGCTGGGACACAGTAGGTGCTCAGTAAACACAGAGGATGAAGGCATGAACAGAGAAAAACTGGAAACAAACTAAAAACAGAGAATGCTGGAGGTAAATACAGGTGCAAGCTATGGAGCATCATAAAGCAGTTAAGGAAGAGATAGTCTAGGAACCAGCAGATGGTGTAATGGTTATGTTGCTGGATCCCCATGTAGTCAAACATGGTTCGAGCCCCTGACCTGGTGGCTTGAAAATTCATACTAGGGGTGTGTGGGTGTGTGTGAGCGCGCACGTGCCTAAGATCCCAGGAGGAGAGTGAAGAAAGGATTGCAGTGTGGCCATCCCCCCGTGGGTGATGTCGTGCTTTCTGTATCTCTGTCTCTTCTACCATATAACTTTCATTTTTTAAAAAACTAAAACAGTTGACAATTTTATTATTTTCACATTTCACAATACAAATGAAAACTGCACTATTTTGTCTCACTTCTCTCCTACAAAACTACTCTTTTTACTTTTTTTTTAATAGGAAGGGGGAAGTCTTCCTTGACATGCTGTTAGAAAACACCCAGAGTCACAGCACCATGATCTCCTGGTGAAGTAGAACAAGTTAATATAAAACTGACACAAAGAAGCCTCCCTCCATCCTTATCTGTCTGGCCGAGTCATCCCTGGCCGAGTGGGCACCATCATTGGCCGGGCAGGAGGTCTCACCATCGGAGGCCCAGGCATTGTGGGCATGAGGCCTCCCATGGGTGGCCTCATTCTAGGAGCAGGTCCTACTGGCATCATCCCAGGAGGAGGGCCCATCACTGGCATCATGGGAGGGCCCCCACATGGGGTGCTGGCATCATGCCAGGGTGAGGAGGACCCGGGAGACTGGGGGGAGGTGGGATCATCGCCCATGCAGGAGGAGGAGCAGAGAATGGAGTAGGAGGTATCTTCCCTTGTTAAAAGGCAGAGGTTGTTTTGTCAATCAGGCTCTGAGCCTACTCTTCCATCCATTTCTTTTTTTATTTTTCTTGGAGAGGTTTTTGCTATAGGGTGCGTGCACTCGCCAGACAGACAGAGAGAGACAGAGAGACAGAAAGCAAGAAATCCCCCCCCAGGGGGGGATGGCCAAGCCACAATCCCTTCTCCTCCATTCTCCTCTTGGGAGCTTGGGCATGCACGCACACGCGCCCAGCGTGAGTTTAAGCCACCGGGTCCGGTACGCAAACCACGGTCGACTACATGGGAGTCTAGCGACATAACCATTATGCTAACTGCTGGTCCCTTCCATCCATTTCTGATAGTAATCTTTCACATTCTCTTTGTGTTTCCTACCACTGCAGTGTGTTTTTCTCACGGATGGAGAATCGTGGGTGAGGTATGGATCACAGTAGTCATAATAAAACAGGCATGTTGCTCCTCAGGCCGTTGGACTTTCCGCTTCTCTCCCATAACTTTCATTTTTTAAGCATGCACAAAAAGAGTGAAAAAATATATAGACAGACAAAAGATCAAAAGAAAATGAGAATGTTAATCAGATAAGGAGACTTCAGGCAGTTTTTTGTTACATTTTATATATTTTTTAATTTTAATTTAGTTTATACATTTAATCAGTATACATCACTTAGCTTGTAAAGTGAATTTACCCAACAGGAATACACTTCATGCCAGTCCAGTTCAGGATACTGTACACATTATCATCAACAGGTAATAATCCATTTCTGTGTCAATGTCTTGCCTCTCTATTTTTTCTCCTTTATTTCTTTCCTCACATACCTCCCTTCTTCCATTCTAACTCCAGGCAATTTTTTTTTTGGAGAGGTTTTGGCTATAGGGCACTTGATCTCACCAGAAAGACAAAGAGAGACAGAGAGACAGAAAGTGAGAAATCACTCCCCAGGGGAGATGGCCACACCGCAATCCCTTCTCCTCCATTCTCCTCTTGGGATCTTGGGCATACATGCACTCTGCCCAGTGTGAGTTTAAGCCACGGAGTCCGGGACTCGAATCATAGTTGACTACATGGGAGTCCAGTGACATAGCCATTACGCCAACTGCTGGTCCCCTCCAGGCAATTTTTTAAAGCTTTTTGTTTTACGGTTCGGTGTTTCCTGATTTTCCACAATGAATACGTTTATTCTGTAGTTTGAAAACTCGACAATGGTAGAACCAGCTAGGTGACTACGATGAGGTTGAGTCCCTGGCGGCTTGGAAATGGCAGGGCTGGTGAGCAGGAATGCCTGAAATCCTTAGAGGAGAATGGAGAAGGGATTGCAGTGTGACTATTCCCTCTGGGAGGTAAGTTCTCGTTCTCTGTCTCTCTTTTCGGTGAGTGCACGCACCCTACAGCAAAAAAAAAAAAAAAAACAACTTAGTGAAGGAGAGTCGAACTCCTGCTCCGGCCCGACGTCTGCCCCTGGACGTCTGCGGTCGCGGGGCCAGGGCGTAGGCGGGGTGGGCAGTGATAGAGGACACCGGAGCAGGAAGCAGGTGTGTGCTGCTGAGCGCACGAGAACTACGAGGAAGTGCTCGCCTGGACCGCGGAGGGTGCGCCGGACTCGGGCCTTCCTCCAGGTCTCGCTGCTCTGGGGCCGGTTGGGGGCGCCCGTCAGTCCACGTGCAATCTCCCCGGCTGCGGGGGACAGGATCCCCTACCCCTCACCTCCACTCCCAACGCGGCGTTGGGTGAAGGGGTAACTTGAACGTCTTAGCCAGTTGACTGAGAGGTTAACGCCTCGGAAAGGCGTCTCTCTTGCAGTCGGCAGCCGCGCGCTCGGTCTGGGCAGATCTCCACCTGCCGCGATCGCCCGGGCCAGCCCTCCTGCCAGCCCGGCTGATCCGGCGAGGTTGGGGGAAAGATTAGCGAGCTGCTGCGGCCGCCTTCCTCCTCCACCCAGCTTCTCCTGGTCTTCAAAAGAGGTGCACGCAAGCACCTTGAAATGCAACTGCGACTATCGAGAACGCCAAGAGCAACAGCGGAAGTCGGGGGGATGGGCGGTATGTGGGCGGCTCCTCCTTATCCACCACCAACTGCCTCCCAGAGGGAAAGACCTGCGGCTGCGTGGGTTGCACAGGACTTTGACAGCGCCTTCGGTCCCAGCTCTCCCTCGGACCTGCGCCAGGCGCCTCAGCGGGCAGGAGAGGGTGCAGCGTCTGGAAGGTCCAGACAATTTCTTGCATGAGAAACAAATTCAAGAAAGCAAGGCAACTGGAGGTTTTCAATTCAAACTGCATCCTGCAGCCGACCGCAACCGCCACTGGGCCTCTCCGGCCCCGCACGCCCCAGCCCCAGCCACAGCCACAGGGAACTGTCACTTCCTCCTCCCCATTCACACTGCCCCCAAAATTCCCCAGCTCCTTTCTCCCCTATCGACAGGGACCTTAAGGAAACAACTTGCTTATCTACAGGTCAGTTCGCGCCTGGCCAATTTCCCTTTCCCATTCCCCACCAGTTTGAGCAGGTCGGAGAACCCCAGGGCCTCAGAAATGAGTCTCTACTGCAGTTGTGGATGCCCACAGGGGCAACGGAAAATTCGCGTTCTTTGAAAAGGCAGTGTCCTGGGGCGGGGCCCTGGGGGCGGGACAGCCCAGCAAGGGATTATGGCTATTTGGAGTAATCTGGAGAGTCTTCTTGGAGCGGGTGACCTCTGAGTGGAACCTTGAAGGTAGAGTAGGAATCTTCCAGGTAGGAAAGGAGACAGACAACAGGTTGTAGTTCAGGGTGGACAGCTAAAAAGAACAACTGTCAAACAATATTATAAAGAAAAGGGGTGGGGATGGCAGGTGAAGGGATGGTTGGGTGCTGGACTCCCACATGGCCAATCTCGGTTCCAGTTCTGGACCTGGTGGCTTGCTTTCTCACTTTCTCTCTCTCTCTCTCAATGCAATAGTAATAATAACAGGGACCAGCAGTGGTGTGGTGGTTAAGGCACTGGACACTTCCACATGGTCGACCATGGTTAGAGTCCCAAACCTGGTGGCTTGCCTTCTCACTTTCCCTCTCTCTCCCCATGTGTCTCTCTCTGGTCAAATTAAAATAAATGAATAAATAAATCATTAAAAAAATAATAACATATCTTATTTTAAAATAATAATGAATAAAACTAAATAAATAATTTTTTTAAAAAAAGAAAAGCAAGTTTATTGGTCTCACAAGCTAGCATCAAATGAGGGCCAACTCTTGGGGCATGCTCTCAGACCCACCAGCATCAGGGCCAGGTTAAAATTGATGGCATGTTCACTGACCATGAAAAGCTAGGGTTTTTGTTTTGTTTTGGAGAGGTTTTTGCTATAGGGTGCATGCCCTCACCAGAAAGAGAGAGACAGAGAGGCAGAAAGTGAAAAATCACCCCCAGGATGGATGGCCATGCTGCAATCCCTTCTCCTCCATTCTCCTCTTGGGATCTTGGGCACGCATGCACACGTGCCTGGAGTGAGTTTAAGCCACCGGGTACAGGACTTGAACCACAGTCAGTCGACATGGGAGTCCAGTGACATAGCCCTTAGGCTAACTGCTGGTCCCAAGGCTAGGGTTTTTCATGCTAGTGAAAGGGTCACAAGTATATGCAAGTTGTTCTGAAAGTTTACATTGAACAAAGATAACAGAGGAAGGTCTCGTGGAGATAGGGAAGAGACAGGATTGGGTGAAAGACTATTAGCAGAAGCTGTCTGCAGGCAAACTGGTGGCAGTAGCGTGATGAGTGGGGCAGTTGGATCCACATGGCCAACTGCGTGTTTAGAGTCCAGGACCCAGTGACTTGAAAAACACTAGGCACATATGCATGCATGCCAAAATCCCAAGAAGAGAATGGAAGAGAAGGGACTGTAGTGTGGCCATTTCCCTTGGGGGGTGCTTTCTTACTTTCCCTCTCTCTCTCTCCCCCATCTCTGTTTCTCTCCTGAGAGCACACACGCCCTGAAGCAAATGGGGACCAGGGAGTAGGAATTCTGCAGCAACTTCTTGGCAGTGGTAGTAGTCCATTCAGGATGTGTGATCAGCCTAAGGGAATTATCTTGAGAAAGAATGGATTGTGAAAGTCTAGCAATCAGTGACTGGTCAGTCACCCTCTCTTCTCAGTTCTCTGGCCACGTGTGTGCTTAACAATCTCTTTTCTAAATAAACTATCTCCACATGGGTCAAGGTCAGAGTGAGAGGGCAGTGTGCAGGCACACACACACCCAACAGGCATATTGGGAAGTAGTGTGAAAGAGATATAGATGTCCATTAAATGATAAATGGCTAGGGACCATCAGATGGCATAATGGCTGAGTCGCTGGACTCCCATGTAGTTGACTGAAGTTCAAGTCCTGCACCCGGTGGCTTAAACTCACGGTAGGTGCGTGTGTGTGCATGTTCAAGATTCTGAGAGGAGAACAGAGGATAAACGATTTGCCATGTGGCCATCTCCCCTGGGGGAGGTGATTTCTCACTTTCTCTGTCTCTCTCTGTCTTTCTGGCAAGCACACATGCCCTATAGCAAAAGCCTCTCAAAAAAAAAAAAAAAAGATGGTTAAACAAAATATGGTATATTCATACAGTAGAATATTATTTGACCATAAAAAGGTAGGGGCCATGGTGGTGTGGTTGTTAAGGTGCTGGACTGACACTTGGCCGAACACGGTTCGAGTCCCAGACTTAAATTTAAATAGTAATAATAAATAAAATTAAATAAATAATTCTTCAAAAAAGTTCCCTCAACTGTGGGAGAGAAAGTTCTACTGTGAATTTATTTGATCCTCTTTAGCTCCTCTTTTATAAACAAGGAGGGCCTGTGCTGAATCTTGAATCCAGAATCCTAGAATGTTTCCTTCTTAGGGTGAGGACAAAAGAAAGGTGTGGTCAAGCTGGGCAGAGCCACTCGGTTTTCTTAATATTTGGTATTTCCGGTTCTCATGTGTTTTTGTAATAAAAAGGAAAATATTCAAATATGTTTGAAATCTGAGGACGACAATGTTTGCAAATGGAAAAGGGCTATAAAAATTGTGAGCCTTGTAAAAATTTCTTGAGTGGGCTGTGCCAGCAGCTCATGGGTGTCATTAAGACTCCTCATAGCAGGGAGCCGGCGGTGGCATGGTGGTTAAGTGTGCTGGATTCCAACATGGCCGACATCATTCAAGTCCCAGACCTGGTGGCTTGCTTTCTCACATTCTCTCTCTCTCTCTCTGTCCCTATCTGGTCAAATTGAAGTAAGAAAATAAATAAAGTTAAATAAAATAATTCTTTTTTTTTTTTTTAAAAAAAAAAAGACTCCTCCTAGTAGTGCTGCTGGAAAGCTTGAGGCTGTTCTGGCCCACATAAGCCTTCTCATCCCTCCATACGATGGAGTATCTCAATGTACCAGTCCTCGTGTAGCCTGATCCTTCTATAACCTACTAGATGAGCTCACTTAGAAGGGGGAGCCTCAAATTTCCAAGTCACCTTCAAGACCCCTTCTTTCATACTCTGAGCTATTCTGCCAGCAAATGTCATCTCTCAAGAAGGTTTCATGCTCTGGTACCAGCAGTTGCCGTAATGGCTATGTCGCTGGACTCCCATGTTGTCAACTGCTGTTCGAGTCCCGGACCCAGTGGCTTAAACTCACACTGGGCACATGTGTATGTGTGCCCAAGATCCCAAGAGAATAGAGGAGAAGGGATCGCGGCATGGCCATCCCCCTGGGGAGTGATTTCTCACTTTCTGTCTCTCTCTGTCTTTCTGGAGAGCGCATGCGCCCTATAGCAAAAACTTCTCCAAAAAAAAGAAAAAAGATTTCTTGCTCTCAGGGCCAGCAGGTGACATGGTGGTTAAAATGCGCTGGATTCCCAAATGGCTGACAGCAGTTCTAGTCCCAGACCTGACAGCTTGCTTCTCACTCCCACACTCCCACTCTCTCTGACGAGTACACATGCACTGTAGCAAATTTTAAAAAAATAATAATAGGACCAGCAGCTGGCATGGTGGTTAAGATGCTGGACTCCCACATGGCTGACCACAGGTTGAGTCCCAGACCTGGCAACTTGCTTTCTCACTTTCCTTTTCTCTCTCTCTGTCTCTTTCTAGTCAATTTTTTTAAAAGAATTATTTTATTTTATTTATTCATTCATTTATTTTAATTTGAGAGAGAGAGAAAGTAAGAAAGGAAGCCACCAGGTCCGGGACTTGACTCATGGTCAGCCATGTGGGAGTGTCCAGCGCCTTAACCACCACACCACCTGCTGGTTCCTTCTGGTCAAATTTTTTAAAAAAATAATAATGATGATAAATAAGAAACTAAATAATTTTTTTAGAAACTAAATAAATTTTTTTAAAAAATAATAACGATAGGGAGCAGCAGATAGTATAATGATTAAGTCACTGGACTCCCATGTAATTCACCATGGTTTGAGTCATAGACCCAGCAGCTTAAAATCAGTACCAAGCACGTGTGCATGTGTGCCCAAAATCCCAAGAGAAGAGTAGAAGAGAAGGGATTGTGGAATGGCCATCCTCCCTGGGGGTTGATTTCTCACTTTCTGTCTCTGTGTCTCAAGCGAGCACACATGTTTTATAGCAAGAACCTCCCGAGGACCAGCAGTTAGCGTAATGGCTATGTCGCTGGACTCCCACGTAGTCGACCGCGGTTTGCGTCCTGGACCCGGTGGCTTAAAACTCACGCCGGGCGCGTGTGCATGCGTGCCCAAGATCCCGAGAGGAGAACGGAGGAGAAGGGATTGCGGCATGGCCATCCCCCCTGGGGGGTGATTTCTCACTTTCTGTCTCTCTGTCTCTCTCTGTCTGGCGAGCGCACGTGCCCTATCGCAAAAACCTCTTCAAAAAAGAAAAAGAACCTCTCTAAAAAAAATTTTTTTTTTAATTAAAATAAAACTTATTGGGACCAGCAAATGGCGTAATGGCTACGTCGCTGGACTCGCATGTGGTCGACCGCAGTCTGAATCCCGGACTTGGTGGTTTAAACTCACGCCAGATGCATGGATGTGTGCGCCCAAGATCCCAAGAAGAGAATGGAGGAGAAGAGATTGCAGCATGGCCATCCCTCCAGGGAGGTGATTTCTCGCTGTCTCCCTGTCTCTCTCTTTCTGGCAAGTGCACACACCCTATAGCAAAAACCTCTCAAAATAAATAAATAAATAAATAAATAAATAAATAAATAAATAAATAAAATAAAACTTATTATTTTAAAAAGTCTACCAGTTTGCATGTACCCTCATAGACTCTGTGGCCTAGTCAAAGATACATTTTCCTAGAAAATAAATGAATCCTTGGCTGGGCCACTTATTTATTTATTTTTAGACAGGATCTCACTATCATGTGATTCTCCTGCCTCACCCTCCCAGCTGGGACAACATGCGTGTGTCACCATCCTCACCTCTTTTTCCAACATGGTCTTGCTGCCTTTCCCAGGCTAGTCGCAACTTGATATTCTCCTGCCTTGGCCTCCCAGCTGGCGCTTTCTTTATCTGTCTTGCTTCTTTCTCTCCTTCCTTCCTTTGTTATTAATTTGCTAGAGAATGTGTGTGCTCACCAAAGAGAGAGAGTGAGACAAAGAAAGAGAGAGGGAAAGTGAGAAAGCACCCCCCCGATGGCGGATGGTCACAAGCACACATGATCCCTTCTCTGTTTCTTTTTTTGGGATTTTGGGCAGTGATGCATGTGCACCTGGCATGTTTTCCAAGCCCCTGTGTCTGGGACTCACACTGCACAGTCGGCCATGTAAAATCCAGCACCTTAACCACCATGCCACTGGCTGGCTCCACTCAGCCGATTCTTTTTTTCTTCTTTCTTTTTCTTTTTCTTCTTCTTCTTCTTCTTTTTTTTTTTTTTTTTTTTTTTTTTTTTTTTTTTTTTTTTTTTGCTATAGGGCGCGTGCACTCGCCAGACAGACAGACAGAGAGAGACAGAGAGATAGAAAGCGAGAAATCACCCCCCAGGGGGGATGGCCACGCCGCAATCCCTTCTCCTCCATTCTCCTCTCGGGATCTTGGGCACGCACGCACACGCGCCGGCGTGAGTTTAAGCCGCCAGGTCCGGGACTCGAACCTCGGTCGACTACGTGGGAGTCCAGAGACATAGCCATTACGCTAACTGCTGGTCCCCTTCTTCTTCTTCTTCTTTTTTTTTTTTTTAGAGATTTTTTTCTATAGGGTACATATGCTCACCAGAGAGACAAAAAGCAAGAAATCACCCTCCCCCCCACCCCGGGGAGATGGCCATGCTGCAATCCCTTCTCCATTCTCCTCTCAGGATTTTGGGCACACATGCACACGCATCTGGAGTGAGTTTCCAACTGTCAGGTCCAGGACTTGAACCTTGGTCAACCACATGGGAGTCTAGCACCTTGACTACCATGCCACCAGCTGGCCCCCACTCAGCTATTACTTAAACAGGGTCTTACTGTGTTGTTCAGGTTAGCTTTGAACTCAAGATGCTCGTACTTCAACCTCCCAAGTTGCTGGGATAGCAGTTACAACCACGGTACAGTCTTAGGTTGGACTAGGAATTGAAGCTAGGCTTTCTATGTGGTCCCAGCCTGCAGGGTACAGCATCTTAGCATCACCACCACAGCTGGGTCCTGGGTGGCCCTTTTAGACCATGAGCCAGTATGACATTAAAAGTACATTCAGGCATCTTTTGCCTTATTTCCAGGTTTTGGATAATTTTTCTTTACTCCTCTGTGGGCAAGAGTCTAATAATGGGTTTTAGAAGGTCTATGACCAATTAAAAAAAATGAAAGAAAGAAAGAAAAAAAGAAGCTGGCGTAAGGGACCAGCAGTTGGTGTCATGGCTATGTCACTGGACTCCCATGTAGTCGACTGCGGTTGGAGTCCCAGACCCGGTGGCTTAAACTCACGCTGGGCGCATGTGTGTGCATGCCCAAGATCCCAAGAGGAGAATGGTGGAGAAGGGATTGTAGCAAGACCATCCCCCCGGGGGGTGATTTCTCACTTTCTGTCTCTGTGTCTCTCTCTGTCTTTCTGCCAAGCATACACGCCCTATAGCAAAATCTTCTCTCTCTCTCAAAAAAAAAAAAAAAAAAAATGGAGGTCTATGACTAAAATTACTTACCACTATTTTTGTGTGTGGGCATTTTTCTGGGGAAAGGATTTGTAGCTACTATCAGTTTTTCAAAGGACTCCCCCCCGGCCCTATCATGACTCAAGATATTATCTGCCTCCTCCCTCCACTCTACTTCCAAAGGGGAATATTGTATGTCCACACAGAAGCCTTCCTATGACGCCCTCATTTGGATACTCAGGCATTTGAGTGACAGGAGGGTCACCTCCTCCCTGCCTCTGATGTCCCAGCGTCCAGCTGACACTGCAGTCAAGAACAAGGTCGGCCTGGTCTTGGCTTTGGGCAAGTCAAGACGCCAACTTCAAATAGCGTCTACCGAGTAACTACCTGCCCTGTGCCCTGCACTCTGCCCTGATCTCATGTCAGGTCCTCACCTGAACGTGCACCTGCCAGGTGAGCAGGGCCTGTGGGAGCCTCAGAGATGATTTGAGGTCTGAAGAGTTAATCTGGCCATTTCAAAAAACCTTTAAGAAGTACCATAGTTATCTGAAATTAACTTGTATGTATCAAAATATCTAACTTTTTTGCTCTTGGTTGATGGCACACTGGTTTTTGTCAGTCGCTATACTTATTAAGCCTTTGTTAAAGGAATGAATGAATCTCCTGCCGAGTCTAAGCTTTACCTGCAATCGTGCCCATGTTTCCACTTGATAAACAAGAAACTAAGTTATTCCCCCCCATTAAAAGTACTGTTTTCTCTCTCTCTCTCTCATTTTTAGGATTATTTATATAATTTTATTTATTATTATTACTTAATTTGTATAGGGTACTATGCTCATGAGAAAGAGAGAGAGAGAGAGGGAGGGAGGGAGAAAGTGAGAAAACAAGCTGCTAGGTCCAGTACTTAAACTAGTTGGCCATGTGAGAGTCCAGTATGCTAACCATCATGACACCTGCTGGCTCCTCTTTTTCTTTCCTTCTTTCTTTCTTCCTCTCTCTCTTTCTTTCTTTTTTCTTTTTCTTTTTTCTTTTTTTTTATTTGAGAGGTTTTTGCTTTAGGGCTCATGTGCTCGTCAGAAAGCCAGAGAGAGACAGAGGGACAGAAAGCAAGAAATCATCCCCCGGGGGGATGGTCATGCCACAATCCCTTCTCTTCCATTCTCCTCTCGGGATCTTGGGCACACACGCGCACGCACCCAGAGTGAGTTTAAGTCACCAGGTCTGGCACTCGAACTGTGGTCGACTACATGGGAGTCCAGCAACATAGCCATTACACCAACTGCTGGCCCCTCTTTTTTGTTTTTAAGAGAAATTTGTGTTATAGGCATATGTACTCGCCAAAGAGACAGAAAGCAAAAAATCACCCCCCAGAAGGGATGACCTTGCTGCAATCCCTTTTCCTCCATTCTCCTCTTGGGATCTTGTGCACACACATACATGCACCCGGTATGAGTTTAAGCCACCAGGTCCAAGACTTGAACCGTGGTTGACTACATGGGAGTCCAGTGATGTAACCATTACACCATCTGCTGGTCCCTTTTCTCAGTTTATTTTTATTTTACTCACAATTGAGAATTTGTGTGTGCATATGACATGAGAGAGTGAAGTACCTTCAATAGGGTGTGGTTATGCCTCAATCCCCTTCCTCTAGTTCTCAGTTTATTAGGATCTTGGGAGCGAATGCACATGCACATGCCCATGTGTTTCAGGTTGGTCAACATGGGCTGGAGATCTGAACCCATGGTGGGCCAGGGGGTTTCCAGCACAGCGGTACACTGCAGACTGCACTACCAGGCTGGACCAAGAATACATTTGAATTGTCACCTGACTTCCTTTCACTAGTCCATCCTCCCACTGTGTTTATTTACTTTCATTTACATCACCTTGCTTAGTCCTTATCAAACATTGTTGACTCTGGTTGAGCAAATAACCCTGCTCTGAAGTGAAGCTGCTGCCATTTCTTCATAGCCTAGAGGGGCTCAAGTTCCTGTTCAGAGGGATTCAAGGCTTTGGAGAGATGAGGGAAACCCAGCACTCTGAGATTACAATGTTTCCTATGGGAAATGTGAGCCGAGTTCCCCCCAAAATCCTACACACTTCTGGACCAGAAGCTGTTGGAAGCTGCCAGCAAAAAATAAAGCTGGCGGGGATGGCAGGTGGTGTGGTGGTTAAGGCGCTGGACTTGTTACCGAACTCAAATCAGGTTCACTCTCCCAAGTGCTATAAAAGCAAACCATAGGCACATGGTGTGATGAAGGAAAGTACATCTTTATTGCAAAGCACAAAGCAAGGAGAGCGGGCAGCTCCTGCTGAAATTCAAGACCGGGTCTCCTGGAGATGTTCCCCACATGTGATTTAGGGGCAGGGATTCCAGATGCATGATCAGTTCAGTGATTGGTTCAAGAGGACGGTACTGTCTTGTGGGCATTCTTGATTGGTGAGGCCTTAGACAATCAAATTGCTCTTCAGGTTTCTGGAGTCATTCAGCCTGAGGTCTTTGAACTCACAGCCAGTAGTTTTCATCCTACAAAACATCTTAACATATTGAAATGAAAACCTTATCTTTTGTTTAAGTGAGAGTTTTAGAGGGCAAATGGCCCTTCTTCATGGTCAATGTTGTTTTGTTATCATAACCAAAGTCTGAAGACTTACCCCTTACTCTGGCCCATAACAATGTAAATGGACCTTATATTTCAAGAACCTTAGAAAATACATTAGGGAGTCCCTGCTTCATTTCAGACTCCCACATGGCTGACCTCAGTTCGGTCCAGGACTTGGCAGCTTGCTTTCTCACTTTCCCTCTCTCTTCTTTCTCTTTCTCTGGTCCAGTTAAAATAATAATAATAATAAATAGAATTAAAAAAAAATAAGGCTGGAAAGATGAGTAGGACTCAGCTATGCTTTTGGCAGTGCAGCAGGGCTTTACAGGTTTATTCATCTGTTTTGGGTGGGATAATAGTATTGTGGTTATGTTTTTATTTTTTATTTTTTTTTTTAAAAGAATACTTATCGGGACCAGCAGTTAGCGTAATGGCTATGTCGCTGGACTCCCACGTAGTCGACCGCGGTTCGCGTCCCGGATCCGGTGGCTTAAACTCACGCCGGGTGCGTGTGCGTGCGTGCCCAAGATCCCGAGAGGAGAATGGAGGAGAAGGGATTGCGGCGTGGCCATCCCCCATGGGGGGTGATTTCCTGCTTTCTGTCTCTCTGTCTCTCTCTGTCTGTCTGGCGAGCGCACGCGCCCTATAGCGAAAAACCTCTCAAAAAAAAAAAAAAAAAAAAAAGAATACTTATCTTTTAGGTCCAAGCACTGCATTGCCACTGTAGCACATTGCTAGGTTGGAAACCATATGGCTGGCTTTGGGTGCTGATCCCCGGGAGGGGCCTAGAAACCAATGCACTGCTGGAGGGCTAGAGAAAGGGGACTGTGCTGTGATGAGCCCGTCAATCTCTCTCTCATGTGTGTATGCATGTGCTATCATTAAAAAATAATAACAATAGGGACCAGCAGTTAGCGTAATGGGTATGTCACTGGACTCCCACGTAGTCGACCGCAGTTCGTGTCCCGGACCCGGTGGCTTGAAACTCACGCCGGGTGCGTGTGCGTGCGTGCCCAAGATCCCGAGAGGAGAATGGAGGAGAAGGGATTGCGGCGTGGCCATCCCCCGTGGGGGGTGATTTCTCGCTTTCTATCTCTCTGTCTCTCTCTGTCTGTCTGGTGAGCGCACGGGCCCTATAGCGAAAACCTCTCAAAAAAAATAAAAAAAAATAATAATAACAATAATACTTATCTGTGGAGAGCAGCCAACCTAAAAACATGTGGTTAAAGCATGTGACCTGTAGACACATGCAAAAATGCACTTCTGTAAGCTACTCTAGCAGGGCTATTAAAAAGCATCTACATACAGGGAACCAGCAGTTAGCATAATGGCTATGTCGCTGGACTCCCACGTAGTCGACCGCGGTTCGCGTCTCGGACCCGGTGGCTTACAACTCACGCCGGGCGCGTGTGCGTGCGTGCCCAAGATCCCGAGAGGAGAATGGAGGAGAAGGGATTGCGGCGTGACCATCCCCCCTGAGGGGTGATTTCTCGCTTTCTGTCTCTATGTCTCTCTCTGTCTGTCTGGCGAGTGCACGCGCCCTATAGCGAAAAACCTCTCCAAAAAAAAAAAAAAAAAGCATCTACATACAAAAGCAGTATCTGCCTGTTGTCAATAATTGTCTTCCTATTGTTGTTGATACCCAATACCCTGATACTGCCCAATATCAAGCTAAAGGAAGTCACATGCGTTTATCAAATTACCCCCCCAAAAAATAAAAAAAAATTATATGGCACCAGTCATTTTCACATCTTCAAACAATTTACATACAAAAACAACCGGCTTTGCATTCCAATTTCTCCTCCCTTATTCTCTTTGCATTCCACTTCCTTCTTCCCCATTCCTTTTACATCCCATTTTCCCCTTCCCCACACTTATCTTTTAGAGGTTCATACTCAAGAGTTTGTGGGCAAATGGGCAGGATTTTTAAATTTGCTTTAAAATGATCAGTGGCAGTGATGGAGGAGTGAGCAAGAGCACGGACTACATCTCACCCCAGCTTGATCATTTTGGTTGTAGAGGCCTTTTTCTTTCTTTCTTTCTTTTTTTAATTCATGATAGAGCACGTGCATGCATGTGGGAGAGAGAGAGAAGCATCCCCCAGGGTCTGTGCAGTGAGATCCCCTTCCTCCAGTGCTTCAGCCTGTGGGGTCTTGTACATTCATATGCATGCCTGGCATGATTCAGTTGGTGGGGCCCTGAATTCCTCTGACTGCAGGTGCCATGTGGATCTGGCTACCCTTGGGCACTGCATTACCAGTAGGCCACAGAGCCAGCCCTATATAGGCCTTTATTACACTGGTCTCATTAACTTTTAAACCTATGACTGAGGGGTTGGCAGGTAGCATAGTGGTTAAGAGTGCAGGACTCCCACATGGCAGATCACGGTTCAAGTCCTGGACATGAATGGCTTGCCTTTCTCACTTTCTGTCTCTTGCTGATCAAATTAAAATAAATAAAATTAAAAAATTCTTTAAAAAAAAAACCCTGTAGTTTGAATTTATCCATAAAAAGTTTTTAGAGTTAAAAATAAAAATGTCTTAGTGATAAAGACATTATATGTTTATATTTATATATGATTATTTTGTTTTCTTATAAGCACAGCAGACAGCTGCTACAGTATATTAGATTCAAACTGGGAAAGAATTTGAAGGAAAAAAACAGCTTGAGAAAGACTATTCTAGTTTCTGAGGCAGATACTAGGAAGTTTTTGGCCCCCAGGGAACTCAGGATCAGGCCTGGAGCTCCCCTGGGACCTGGTCCTCTGGCTCTTTATTAATAGCCACCGACAAGCCGCCCCTGGGAGCCGCAGTTCTGGAGAGCAGATCAGCGGTTTGGAGCGCGGGAGGGGATGAGGCCTCCAAAGGCCGGCGGGAATGGCTGGAGTGGCCTTACTGCCTCTGGCCTACCCCGCACAGGTGAGCGTGGCGCCTCCGGGCTCCCACCCGCCCAGGTGCAGCCCTGCTTCTGCCCCGCCCGGCCTCCAGGTGGCACCGAGGCGGCGCTCAGTAAGGGACGCTCGGTGAAGGCCGTGCCACGGGGACACAGTGCGTTGGGCCAATCCCAGCGGTGCGGAGTACAGGACCCTAACTGAGCAAGGAAATGACCTTGGGGCGGGGACCTGCCGGCTGCTGGAATTCCAGAGAGCGGAGGGAAAGGTATTTGAGGTGAGCGAGACCGACCAGCTTCTGTGGCGCAAGCCGCTAACTTGCAGGAAGAGGCGCGCAGGTGAAGCTGAAGCGGCCAGGACAGGTGCAGTGCAGCTGCGGGTCGGGCAGGTGTGTCCTGACCCAAGACCACTTGCCTTTCCAGGCCATGAAACAGGCGGGGTCAGAAGTCTGGGATCGCTAGCGGTCCAGGCAAGAGCCAGAAAGAGTACCAAACCCCCCAACTTCTATGCTTAAAAAAAAAAAAAAAAGGCAAATTAAGAAGAGATTCTTCCCTCACCGGCCCTCCTTTTAGGATTGGCAAAAGAATCGTTCATTGGAGCCAAGACCCCGCTCCCATGAGCGGGTTGGAGTCGAAGTAGTAAAATTTTCCGGATGGCAGCCGGGCAGGTAGCACTAAAATGTCGGACGTGCCTGGTTGCATCATTTCTAAGGATTTACAGGACAGACAGGCGTTCTAAAAGGTACGTGACCGGCTGAAGCAGCTTTCGGTTATACCTGCAATGGTGGAAGAGTGCCCTAAATGCCCCTGGAGGCCGCTTAAGTGGATTAAAGCACATCGTCAAAGGAAACGCTGTGCGGTGGGGTAGGAGACAGTGGTCATCCCCGTGCCTTCAAAGAATCGCGTTCACGACAGAAGCCAAGTGAAAACAAAGCAGTGTTACAAACAGCGTACATGCTAGACTTCATTTAAAACAATGATCCTGGAGAACACGCCGCAATAGTTAACTGTAGTGGTGGTTGTGGTGGGGGCGGGATCAAGGGAGAACTTTCATTTTCTTTTCTAAAGCCTTCAGCGTTAACGATCAAATAATACAGAGAGGACGATAGAGGCAAACATGTGTTGGACATAATCAGCAGGAGTAATTGACCTTCTGAGATCTGGGTCTCGGTTCATAAGATCGATGCATTTACCGAGCACTTGCTGTATGTAGGGCGTTCTGCTCCAGCCTGAGAACATTGTTGGCAAGATAGGGGAGGTGCGGCTCACCGGGCGGGAGGATCCCTGCCTCGCCCGCTAAGCCCAGGCTCCCCACCCCATTCGACCGCTGTCCTGGTCCTGGACCCCAGAGGTCAGCCGGTGTGCATTTCCCACTCCCTAGCCCCTCTTTCGTGCTCTGGCACGAGGGTTCTCCTACTGTGCCCTCGGCTCCAGCCTCTCCTTTCTTAGCACTTATTATGTTCTTGACTCCAGAGTAATTATTTTGCTACTTTTCACCAAATTCCTGCAAGAAAGACATATTTATCCCAGCTAGATGAGGAAGAGGTCACTAGGGTGGCCCGGCGAGCTACGCTGCCTCCAGCTCTCATTATAACTCAGGGAATAAGGTCCCTACTGGGGCGTGGATTCTGAAGTCAGACTTGGGCCCCAAGTCAGATCCACCGCTTCTTAGCTGTGTGATCTTGGCCGAGTTAGTCATCCTTTTTTCCGCCCTGAGTTAGTCGTCTGTGAAAAGGATGAGTGAGGGATAAATAGCATCAGCACGATAGGCTTGCTGTGAGGATCACATGGGGCAATGCCCATAAACCACGAGCAGGAGCCTGGCACGGTGCTAAAACGCTTTTATGGACATGTTCTTAATGAGTTGGCCCGTTTTACAGACGAGGAAACTGAGGTTCACAGGGTGAGGAACCTCGTCCTAGGCGGTATCCTGGTTGAGACGGGGGTTGCATGCACGGTGGAATCCTCAGTTTCCTCACCTGACACCCTACCCTCGGGGCTCCGCGGATGCCCCGCCCCGTCCAGGCCCCGCCCCCGGCCCTTCGCGCGCCGCCCGCCGGCGCTGCAGCCGGCCAGCTCAGCCAATCGGCGGCGGCCGGCGTCGGGTGCACTCGGCCTCGCCCGCGGCCCTCCAGCCCCCGGCGCCTGCTAGCAGCTTGCTCATTCTGCCGCCGCAGCCGCAGCCGCTGGTACTGCCGCCGCCTCCGCGCCTCCGTCCGCTGACTCGGTAAGACCGGACTGCTGCCGTGCGCCGTGTAAAGGGCAGGCAAGAGCCACCCTGAGGGCTACGGTGGGCCCGGGGCGGGAAACGCGCGGGGGCTGCCGGGACCCGGGCGGGGGGGGCGTCGCTGTAGGAACCGGGGTATCAAGGGGAACACCAGCATTTCCTTTGGACGGCGAGGATCGTGGAGAGCCCGAAACTAGAGTGGGGATGGGGGCTCCGTCTTCCGCTCAGTGACTTGGGTCTAGGGTCCCGCGGGTGGGTCTGTCTGCGGGTGGGCAGATCTGGTACGGCTGCGGGAGGGATGCTTGGCCCTGGCAGGACGCCTCCGGCCCCGGGCCAATGGGGTCGCCAACTCCCTTTTCTCCCATTCCTCAATCCGCCCTAGATTGCATTGGGTCTGGGGGTCTGCCTGGGGGCCGGTCTGCTGGCAGCCGAGTCTCGTGTGGCAGCGGAAGGGATGCTTGACCCTTTGGACTTGGCAGGACATCTCTGACCCAGTGCCAGTAGAGCCGGCAACTCCTCCCCCTCCCCTTTCTTACCCCCGCTCTTGGAGTGGATTGGGTCTGTGGGTCTGCCCGAGGGTCGCTTAGTCAGTGGGTAAGTACAGTGCGACAGAGGAAAGGATGCTCGGCCTTCTGGAAATGGCTAGGCGCCCCCGTGCTGTCGATTCTGCCCAATCCCTTGCCCCTCTGGAGTGGATTGTATCTGGGGGTCCACCCAGAGACAGATCATCCAGCTGGCTGGTCCCATTAGGCAGCTGGAGGGATGCTGGGTTTTTGAGACTCAGCGGTGTCGCCAGTCCCCCTCCCTCCGCCCGCCCCCGCAGTGCAGCGGTCCTGACACGCCCTTGTGCCCGCGTAAGCGGGACGGGGGCACCCGGCCAGGGTGAGCACCTCTCAGCCACCCCTGTGCAGCCCTGGGTTGGCAGCAGGTGGGCGTGGAGAGCCTGCCCAAGGTCGTGCCCGGCCCGTGGGCGGCCTAGCCGCTGGGAAGGGTGGGGGCATCACGTGACCGGGTCTGGGCGAACTTGGCCTGCAAGCCCGACGGCGCGGTCATGGCCACTCCGGACAGTGCCTAGATCGGAAGCACCACCACAGCCCTCCAGCAGCCGGTTTCTTTCATTTTGTTCGGAAGGGCTTCTCGATCAGCATCTTTATAATGTAGATCGGTGCTTGGAAACAAAGATGAAGGCTTTTTTTTTTGTAGCTCATAGTTTAAAATCTTGAGTAATTAGTTACCAGGTTAAATACAGATCAAATTTAATATTCCCAACTCGGGACAGGCCTTCTCTTCCTCTCGGTTCCAACTAGTAAAATGTTCAAGGGCATATTTTAGTAGGAAATTAGTAACTTTGTAAGTGATCGAATAACATGAAAAGCAGCCTAACCTTTTGAAACATGTCTTTTGTTAAGCCATTTTCTTCCACGGCATCGGGTTTCTGGACATTCCAGATATTTCAGCATGTTTATTTCCTTCTGAACCACAAACCAAATGAATCAAAAATGGCCTAGTAGTGCTTGTCCTTTACTTAGGCCAGCAAGCATCCTTCCCTTCTCCACCCTATTTTCCAAATTATTTAAGGCGATTCTGGCAGGATGAACGCAGGCATAAATAGGGGACACTTGGTCTGATGCTTATAGTTGAGGCAGGGAGTGTCTAATAAATTAATCTAGCGGCCATCGGCATTCAGAGTTGGTTCTTTGGGCAGGCCTGCCTTTGCACCAAGGGCTTGTGGGCTCTTTTTTCACATGTAAATTACTGGTTTCCTTCTTGTGAAGCATTGCTAGACCTAACCTTGCACTTGAACTCCATTTTAACAGTTGGAATTAAACAGACAAAAGGGCTGCCTTTAGGAGGGCTCATGCTTTGTATGAAAGTGGCAGAAATTGGCATCACTCACAGGCCAAAATAACTTCCTGTGTTTGTACTAAAAGTAAGCTGCCTAAGGTGGAAGTGAAGGGAATTAAACTGGCATCCTTTCTGCAGCTACTGCCGTCCTTGGCCCTGGTCTCTGACCTGTGGTCACCAGCGTCAAGCCTGGGCCACTGGGGATTCCTGGGGCGAGGGCCTGCGCTTACCCAATCCTGGACCCGAGTGCCATTCAGAAAAACACTGTTAATTTGTACTTGGGTTTCTTACTGGACTTTGCAGGGAACCCTTTTCAGAGGCACTCTGAGCTCCTTGAATGCAGCATCTATCATGAGTCGCTCTGAGCTCTTAACTGTCCCCAAGGTTGAATACCACAGGGCATGGCCTTCTCGTAGAGAGGTATATTGCATTTTGCCTGCTGTTGCTGGGGTGGCAGGGCCACACGCGCCAGCTCGCTCCGGAAGGTCTCTGTGGGCACGGCTGGTGGAACAGGATCTAAGCGCCTGGGACACGCCGGGCCGGGGGCGGGGCTGACGTTAACCTTTCCCCTACTTTTCTCAGCCGTCACGTGACGACTGCTCCCGGGCTGTGGGGGGGGGAAGGGGCGGGGCGCCGGAGCCGCAGTTGTTGGCAGTGCCCTTGCGAGGACAGGATGCGTTCCAAGCCAGCAATTAAAAATGCTGCCTGAAATCTAAAGGCTTTGGGAAGGTGGTGGCGACGGGATGGGAGGCGGAATCGGGCCCAGGGCTGCTTCTGCACTTTGATCGTTTGCATTTTTTCCATTGTTGGAAAAAATGTTTAGTCACTGCATGGTTATTATTGGCAGGCCAGAGTTGTACTGCTGGTGGAAGCCTGAACTTGAATTCCGGAATCCGTGCTTTAAGATTAAAATGGTTGTTCAAGGTAGTATGTTTGAAGTGTGGCTTAATGAAAGTGTGTTTTAAGAAATTCTTTATCTCACACTCTAAAGATACCTGGACACTCTTGGCTTGGCTTATGCATGGATTTCTTGCAAGGATTTTTGTTTGTTTTCAAAATAAGCAAGATAAGCACAGGGTGCAAAGTTTAAAAGGCACAGTGAGTGGCCGGCAGGTGTTGTGAATCAAGCTCTGAACTCCCACATGGCTGACCATCTTTGGGTCCTGGGCCTGGCAGCTTGCTATCTCACTTTTCCTTTCTCTCTCTCTCTGATCAAATTATAAAAGAAATAATAATAACAAAATTAAATAAGTAATTATTTTGTAAAAAGGCACAGTGAGAATATAATCTAGAGTCTGCCTTCTTCCCACTTGGTTTCTGTTTCCATATGCTACCACTATTAACAGTTTCTTTGATGAATTTAAACATAGGCTAGGCTCTGCTAGTGAGAAAGTGAGAAAGTGTCCTCCACGGGGATGGTCTTGCCACAATCCCATCTCCTCCATTTCTTCCTCGTTTTGAGATTTTGGTCATGTACGCACATGCACTGGTATATTTTTCAAGGTGAGGTTGGACTCCAACTGTTCAATCAGCCTTGTGGGATCCACCTGCCCCAACCACCATGCCACTGACTGGCTCAGGTTGTTTATTTTTTTAAACTTCATACAAGTAAGGAATGTTTTCTTTCTCTCTCTCTCTTTTATTTTTGCCACAGGGCACATGTGTTGGACTGTGAGAGACAGAGAGAGAGGGAAAGTGAAAAATCAGCTGGGGGGGGGGGCACACCCAAATCTCTTCCTCTTCATTCTCCTCTTGTGATTCTGGGCATGCATGCACAAGTTCCTGGCATGTTTTTAAGGCTGCCGTATCCAGGACTTGAACCACAGAGTAGGTCATGTAGGATCTAGTGCTTAACCACCATGCCACCTGCTGGCCCCAGGGATATTTTCTACTTGTTGATTTCAAATACTTTGTTGGCTTTTGTAAACTTCAACTTTCACCCCTTGCAAATATTGGGTGGATGTTAGGTCCTCAGTAGGCCATGAACTGAGGCCAATTTGCCCTGTTTGGCTACGGTGACAGCCTCAGTTCTGAGAAATGCCTACCTTTGCCTTTCTTTTGTGAGGGTTGTTCTTACATTCAGTAATGTTTTTGGAAGTTAATAATTAAAGAAATTGTGCTTGGAGTGAGGTGTGTCCCTCCAGTGTACACTAGGTAATTGCCACCTTGGAGGGTTGGGAAACAGGATGGCTAGCTTTCTGCTTCCTAAAAATCATCCACTAATCTTTGGACATTGAGCTCCTTCAGTAAAACTAAAAAGGAATATTCCATAATTTTTTTCCTTTTAATTTTGCCAGAGGGTATGTGTACTTGCCAGAAGGTGTATGTGCTAGCTGGAGAGGGAGAGAAAGAAGGCACCCCCCTTCCAGTGGGGTGTAGTCACACCAAAATCTCTTCTCCATCTCTCCATTCTGTCAGGAATTTGGACACACACACACACACACACACACACACATACCCCTCTGGCATGTTTTTCAAGCTGCTGGTTCAGGGATTCAAACCTTGAGGTTGGTCAGGGTGAGTGCACGTGCCTTCTAGCTAAAAAGAAAAATACTGTTATATGCCATAAGTCAAACTTTGCCTTTTATAAAACAGTTCTCCATCTGTAAAAAGAATGATTGGGCCAGCAGGTGGCCTGAAGTTTAAGGCATCTGGATCCCACATGGCCAATTCCACGGTTCTAGTCCCAGACCCAGCAGCTTGAAAATCATGCCAGGTGTGTGTGTACCCATGTGTGCCCAAAATCCCAAGAAGAGAATGGAGGAGAAGGGATTGCATCTTGGCCATTCCCTCTGGAGGGTGATTTTTCACTTTCTCTCTCTCCCTCTCTGCCAAGTGCACACATCCTATACTTAAAAACATTTTTTTTTTTACCTCTGATTTTGCAAGTGTCAGCTCTTGTACCCTGAAAAAGATTTAACACACAGAGGTGTTTTTTTTTTTTGTTTGTTTGTTTGTTTTTTTCCCTTAAGCTTATTTATTTCTTCCATGAGTAAGAGAGATAGAAAGAGAGAGGCGACACCCAAACAAGGTCCATATGCCATGATCCACCCTCAGCCTCAGCCAGTCCTGGATTGGATCATGGATATATGTATACCAGGGTGGGTCAGCTTTGCAGTGTCATGTTTTGCCACTGTGACACTGTCTGGCCCCTAGGTTTGACTTCTTTATATTAGGGTGTCAGGAAAGATGCATTCTTTCTAGGCATAAATGCATCATGACTTTTCCTACAACCCGATACTTTCTCAAGCACACCCCATTGTTCAATGTGAGGTCCAACAAGGCCTGCTGAAAATACATCAGCAAACTGCTGTGAGTTAAATGCCACAGTTGGAAGACAGGGCCAAGTATCAGATGCTGGCTGGCATTGAGATTGGGGGGGAATAGGAAATCTACGTTCTGGGGGGGCCTTTTTGGCAGCATGTGGTTCCCGTTGGAAAGGTGCAAAGAAGGCCTGCATTAAAAACCTAACATTCATTGGAACGAGCCACCTCTGTTCCTTCAGTTTATGTGAGGTGTAGGTCTTTATGCGCTAGGAAACAGATTGAGAAGCGTGACATTTGCTCAAGCTCACATGTCCGAGTAAATGCTAGAGCTGGGGCTTGAAGGTCTGTCTTCTTTTTTTATTTTTTAAAAGCGGTTTTTGCCTTAAGGTGTGTGCGCTCTCTGAGGGGAGAGAGACAGACACAGTGAGAGGGAAAGTGAGAGAAATCACTCCTCCCTCTGCCCCCAGGTGATTTCTCTTCATTCTCTTGGGACCTTGGGAACATATGCTCATGTGCCCAGCATGATTTTGAAGCCACCAAGTCCGGGATCTGAACCGTGGTTGGCCCTATGGGAATCCAGTGATGTAACTGCTACGCCATCTGCTGGTCCCAACCCAGGTCTATCTTCTACTTTCCTTTTCCAGCAGCTTCCGAGACTGTGAGGCAGTCAGAGGGCTTGGGTTTTATTTTATTGTATTTTATTTTTAAGAATTATTTTATTTAACTTTATTTATTAGTTTATTTTAATTTGACTAGAGTGGGAGGGAGGAAGGGATGGGGAGAGAAAGAGAAAGTGAGAAAGCAAGCTGCCAGGTCCAGGACTCAAGCCATGGTCGGCCATGTGGGAGTTCAGCGCCTTTAAACCACCACACACCACCTGCCGGTCCTGAAGGCTTGAGTTTTACAGACCTCCTCTGACCCTGCAACCCTCACACTCACTCAGGTTGGGTGTGACCCTGAATCCGCTCTGAGCATTTCTAAGTTTCCATTTCCTCATTTGTAAGATGGTGGCTCTGGCACCTGTTCATTCTAGGTCATGTGAGTTTTATAAGGATCTGATAAGAGGTCAAATGTGAAAAGAGTTTTGAGTGTGTGCATACATGCAGATTCTGGCCAATCATGGCGTGGTTACAGGTGCGTCTTATGGATTCCACTGCACTCTGCAGTCCCCAGTTGGACTGTGGTGTGACAAGTTTAACCAGAGTTACACTCCAGGTGCAGGGGTGAAGGACTTACATGGGAAATACAGGGCTCACCACCCCTGTGGTTTTAAGAACATTTGTGGGAACGATCCACTGGCATGAAGAGAGGTTTCGGATCTCTTCTGGGTAGGTGCACGCTGCTCTGCCATTGTGTAAAGGTAAGTGAGGCTGGAGGGTAAGGCACGGGAGAGAAGGAAATGCACCCTGTTTAACTGCCAGGATGGACACAAGTATGAATGGGTCAGACATTTGGACCTGTCACTACACTGAATTTTTTTTTTTTTAAGAATTATTATTATTTTATTTCAGAGAGGTTTTTGCTATAGGGCCCAGCATGAGTTTAAGCCACTGGGTCCAGGACTCGAACCACTGTTAACTACATGGGAGTCCAGCGACATAGACATTATGCCAACTGCTGGTCCCAAATAATTTTTTTTAACTTTATTATTATTTTTGAATTTGATCAGAGAGAGAAAGAGGAAAAGCAAGAAAGCAAGCCACTAGGTCCTGGATTTGAATCACAGTCAGCCATGTGGGAGTCCAGCACCTCTAACCACCATGCCACCTGTTGACCCCTGCACTGGATTTTTTTTTTTTTTTTTTTGGAGAGGTTTTTTGCTATAGGGCGCGTGCGCTTGCCAGACAGACAGAGAGAGACATAGAGACAGAAAGCGAGAAATCACCCCCCAGGGGGGATGGTCACGCCGCAATCCCTTCTCCTCCATTCTCCTCTCAGGATCTTGGGCACACACGCACATGCGCCCGGTGTGAGTTGTAAGCCACCGGGTCCGAGACGCGAACCGCGGTCGACTACGTGGGAGTCCAGCGACATAGCCATTACGCTAACTGCTAGTTCCCCCCTGCACTGGATTTTGTGTGTGTGTGTGTGTGTGTGTGTGTGTGTGTGTGTGAGAGAGAGAGAGAGAGAGAGAGAGAGACTTTTTTTCCATAGGGCGTGTGCGGTCTCACTGAAGAGACAGAGAGAGAGACAGTGAGAAATCATACCCTAGGCCCGGGTGGAGGAATGGCCACACCACAATCCTTTTACCATTCTCCTCTCAGGATTTTGGGCACACACGCACATGTGGCTGGCATGAGTTTCAAGCCAACGGGTCCAGGACTTGAACCATAGTTGGCCATGTGGGAGTCCAGCACCTTAACTACCACCCTATCTGTTGGCTCCCACTGGATATTTTCTTTTTTTTTTTTAAACAATTATTTTATTTAACTTTATTTTTTCATTTATTCATTTTTAGTTTGACCAGAGAGTGACAGAGTGAGAAAGAGAGAGGGAAAGTGAGAAAGCAAGTTGCCAGGTCCAAGACTCGAACCATGGTCAGTCATGTGGGAGTCCAGAGCCCCTAACCACCATGCCACCTGCCAGCTTCCCCTCCTCCATTTATTTTCTTAATAAAATTGTAATCTTTGGTGACTTTTCCCTAATTCTGTTTTTGTTGTTAGCTGGGATCACATTTCTCTGTATTTATCTGAATAACCATTATTTATTGGTATGGTTCAATACAGGCTTACTTTTCAAATTTGGTTTTTGCGAGAGAGAGAAAGAGAGAGAGAAGATAGAAGATAGAAGAATAGTGAAAAATCACCCCTCAGGGAGGATGATTAGGGTACGATCCCTTCTCTTCCAGTCTCCTCTTATGATTTTGGGCATGCATGCACATGTACCTGGCATGTTTTTCAAGCCACCAGGTCCAGGACTCGAACCATAAAGTTAGCCTTGTGTGTTCCGACCAAGTTTACTAGCATGCCACTGGTTGGCCCCTAAGGCCTAAATTTGAATTTGATTTATTTTGACAGTACCTCAGCAGGCAAAACTATGTTGTTTTTGAGAGCTGCAGAAAAAAGTAATGATTCTGAATTTCTTTTTTTTTTCCAACATTCATTAATTTTATTTGACCAGAAAGGAAGAGAGAGAGACTCTGAGAGAAAGAGAGGGAGAAAGAGAGCGAGAAAGGAAGCTACCAGGTCTGAGACTCGAACTATGGTCGGCCATGTGGGAATCCAGAGCCCTTAACCACCATGCCACCTGCTGGACCCTGCATTTCTCTCATAACCTGACTTAACCCATATTTACTTTGTCAGAGTGGAAGGTTCATTATGATATGCTTCACTGCAGGAAAGTTACTGTGGCCAGTTTCAGTAGTGTGAATATTAAATGCTCCATCATGATTTTAAGATACGTTTATAATGAAAGTTAGTTCACCTTTTTTGTATATTAAACTCTTTCCAAAACTTAAAGTGAATGAGTTTCACGTTGTTTCTCAGGTGCTTCTGTCGGGTTTGGGAAATGTGTTAACATTTGCATGTGTACACACTTACTGAGAAAGTACAAGACCAGGATTACAAAGAAACATGTCTGCAAATGAATAGTGATACAGTTTTGGAATACAGAGAATGTGCTCCCCATGCATCAATTAGAGAGGACCTGCTTCTTTATTTATTTTTCTTCTTCTTCCCTTTGTTACTCATTCCCTCCCCCACCAACTAACTTCCAAAGAGCCCTGACCCTTGCATGCTGGTTTTAGGGAAACCCCCAGGCTACTGATGCCCTCCAGGTACTTTCCTTGAAGTTCTTTGGGTAGCAGTGACAAGCCACCTTGGAAGTCACACTTGGCACGAAGAACGTGGTTTCCCTGAGTTGGAGCCAGCTATGGAGGCTAAGACTAGCTCTGCCTAGCCAAGCAGCACCGTACTGGGTGTGGGTCCACGGGGAACTGAAGGATGTGTGGAAGGTAACTGTGCTGCCCTTCACAGAGAGGCTGCTGTGCCTGCCTGCCGTGTCTTTTCCAGTTTTTCCAGGGTGCAGGGCCCCGTGTATCATCCAGCCTCACACTTTCTCCCCGGCGTAGGATCCAGGCGGTTCCTCGAGACCCCGTGTGGCATTTGAGCGTAGCTCAGCTGTCGCTTCCTGTGAGTAACTTTCTCTCAGAGGATTTCCCACACAGCTGTTTACCGCCAGGCAAGAAGGGCCGCTGCTAGCTGTTGTTAGCCAGATTTAGTAGAAGGCAGAGCCTGTGCCCGTGTGCATATGAATTGTGCAATTCTAGCTGGAAGACTGGGGCATGTGAATTATTTTAAAATTGGCACCAACCGTGTTTGTAGTTACTGTAGTTTTATTGCTGGTTGAAATAACATCATTTGGGTTACAGCAGTGACCTAATCTTACCTCTGTGTTGTGACATTAGGGATCTTAAGTTCTACTTTTTGTGTAGTACCTGCCACTCTACCCTGGTAGGTAAGAGTATGAGTTTGGGAGCTGGACTTGAGTTTGAAAATGCCCAGCTCCACTGTTGGCTGGCTGTGACTTTGGGCAGGTTTCTTTTTCTTTTTCTTTGTCTTTTCTTTTTTTTTGAGAGGTTTTTGCTATAGGGCGCGTGCGCTCGCCAGACAGACAGAGACAGACAGAGAGACAGAAAGCGAGAAATCACCCCCCAGGGGGGATGGCCACGCCGCAATCCCTTCTCCTCCATTCTCCTCTCGGGATCTTGGGCGCACACGCGCCCAGCGTGAGTTTAAGCCACCAGGTCCGGGACTTGAACCGCGGTCGACTACGTGGGAATCCAGCGACATAGCCATTACGCTAACTGCTGGTCCCATGGTTTCTTGACCTGACATCTGAGCTGTGATCTTCTCATTCGTAAGTGAGGGTAGAACCCCTTTCCTAGTTCTAGTGGGAATTAAATGGGCTAATGCAGGTCAATACATGAGTAAATATGAAATACATTGCCTAGCATATGCCAAAGAGTTTGATAGAAGGACTATCTCCTATTTTCATTGTTTCTTTTTTCTCTCTTTTAATAATTATTTAACTTTATTTGTTATTATTTTCTTAAAAATTTTATTTTAGTGACTAGCAGATGGCATAATGGCTACGTTGCTGGACTCCCATGTAGTTGACTGTGGTTCAAGTCCTGGACCCGGTGGCTTAAACTCATGCTGGGCGTTGTGCATGCGTGCCCCAGATCCCTAGAGGAGAATGGAGGAGAAGGGATTGTGGTGTGACCGTTCCCTCTGGGGGGTGATTTCTCTCTTTTTGTCTCTCTGTCTCTCTTTGTCTTTCTGACGAGTGCATGTGCCCTATAGCAAAAACCTCTCCCCCGCAAAAAAAAAAAAAAAAAAAAAAAAAAAGAATGATTTTATTCATTGTTATTATTTCATTTTTTAATTTGACCAGAGAGAGATAGAGAAAGGGAAAGTGAGAAAGTAAGTTGCCAGGTCCAGCACTTAAACTGCAATTGGCCATGTGGGAGTCCAGCGCCTTAACCACCACACCATCTTCTGGTCCCCTATGTTTTCATTGTTAAAAGCACAAAAATAAATCTGTATGCCATATTTGCCTGCCCATCTGTCTGTCTACCTGCCAGTTCACCTCTCTGTACCTATCTCCATATCCATCGATTGCAAGGCTGTGTTGACTTATGTTATAAAACAAACTGTAAAGCAAAACTTCTGTTAACATCAGATTTATTGAAATATTTTGGTTGCCATAAAGACCATTTACGTAGAAGTCTGTTGTCACATGGCAAGTTTCATTGTTTGTTCACGATTGCAGTGGTGATTTCCACATCTCAAGTTTTCCCCGGGCATGTCCTGATTCTGGCAATGCACTTTGCACCATGCTGACCTTTTGCCTCCTTTCCTCAGCAGGCTCCTGTCGCAGCTCCATGGAGGAAGGTCTGAGAATGTGGGGAGATGCTCTAGGAGGCAGTGAAGCCACTCCGAGAGGGTCGGCTCTCCTGGAGGGAAACGGGCTCTGTCTCAGGGATGTTGGCCGAGTACATGGCCAGTGTTAGGATTCACGAGCCGCTGACCTCTGCAGGGAAAGCTGTCTGGTGAAAAGGAATTGATTACGGAGAACGGGAGCAACATTTGAACCACAACGTACAGAGCAGTCTATTGGCTGTGGATTTGGGGGTGACGTACAAGGTTATAAAATGAAGATAATCGTATGAAAATTAGATGAGATGCTTCAATGCTTTTCCCCAGGAAGTTGTTCTTTTAACTGTCTGTGGTCCTCATGACTTGATTCAGAGAACTAAACAAGGATTCATGTCCTTGAGAAGCTTACAATTTATCTTGGGGATTAAACGCACAACTTGTAAGTGAAAGTCATTTGCCAGCAAGTGCAGGAAAAACGTGCAGGCTAAATGCATCCTGTATAAGCTCCCTGCTTTGGGAGGGTGGATTCAGGGGCCCGCCAGCGTAGGTCCCTGGTAGAGGGAAGCTTTAAGCTAAGTGAAAAAGGAGAAAAGAGAAATCAAAAAAGAACAGAAAGCATACCAGCTGTGAGACAGTTAGCAGCAGTGACTCTGGTCCAGGTAGAGGTGACAGAGAATGTTGAATTTTGTGAAGGCACAATGAAGAACCACAATCAGACAGATGAACTCTAGACTGGAGATGAGAATTTCTAAAAATTGTGATAAATAGGTCGTGGTTCTCAGCTTGAGCGTCTTAGTCTGCATCATGGTGTTCTTTCTGAGAGTGGATTAACATAAGGTGCTTAAGTGCTCTGGTGAGGTCCCTCTCCTCTAGAAGCCCTTAGAACCGGGTGGCACATTGCCTGGCTCCCATGCTAGGCATGCGCACTGGCAGGTGTCCAGGTGTGATCCAGGCAAGCGGGTGCCCGGGCAGTGGGTTTTAAGTGGACGATCCCCACCTGCCCGAGCCGGAGGTGAGAGCTGGGCCCCAGGCCTCCATGCCAGCTTCTCAGATGTGACCTCTGTACTTTGAGTGCAAATACATCTATTTGCGGGCCCCACATAATGCCAGCCCACAGGGAGGAGAGGGTGTTTTGTCTTTTTTGTGTCAAATAAGTTTCTAGGGCATCTCTCTGGCAGGTGGAGGATGCTGCCATAGTCGCTGTCTCTGGTTTACCTCTGGTCTTGTCTGAGGGCACATGGCAAAAAGTAGCCTTATGTTAGGAAGAGCCCTCCAGAGGTCATTTTCCAGTCACCTTGCCAGACCAGCTTCTGGGGAAGTGGCAGCTAGTCCGTTCACCCGGGGGCACCTTTCTCTCTTACTTTGTCTAGTTCAGAATTTCAGTCCTAAGGCACAGAATAGTTGTTCGGTGACGATGGGAGGAAATGAGCGAATGGATGACAAGGGACAAGTTATGCTCTGTTTTCATCCATCTGTATTTTCTCATTCCTTCTGCCTTAGTCAAGCCCTGGACCATGGGTACAGCTATGCCCAGCATACTCAGGGAGGTCTTGGATGAGAACCCAGAACCTCCCCATGTGGGTCCTCCTCACAGAGCACGGTGTTGTACTGCTGTGCCACCGTCTCCCGCCCACGTCCTGCTGTTCTCCCAGTGTGTGTCACCCGCGGACGTAGGGCACAGGTGCATGCTGTGCTGTGCAGTTTGGATCCCAGCAGTCATGCTGCGCCCTGGGGACACTGCCCGTCCTGATCTAAGGCAATGCTGTGCCTCACAGATCTGGGTCTGGAAGGAAATCTCAGAACAAGAAGCACTGCAAACAGGCCAGCCCTGGGGTGACGGAGATCAGAGAGCTGTTGAGCAGGGATCTGCTGTGAGAGGGGCTGGTTGGAGGAAGGAGAGCTGGAAGAGGTGGAGAGTGTCATCCAGATGTACAGGGAAGGCTGCCCAGGTGGGAGTGGGCTGGGCACCAGGAGGCTGGCCTGGCCTTACATCAGCAGTGCTGGGGACTGGATTCGGGACAAGATCAACCTGGAGTAAGAGCAGCTCGAGTGTGTTCCTGCGGGGGGAAGAATGCCGAAAGGGAGGGTGCAGGCATGTGGGAAGGGGGTGAGATCTCCTTCCCACTAATGTAGGTTGGCATAGTGAAGACACACTTGAACTGAGAGTGGTGAGTGCACGGGTTGAAGTGAAAGCCCAGAGCAGGTTGACTCTAGGGTACAGAGGGCTAGGAAGAAGAGTGGCCACTGACTCAGAAGCCAGGAGGCAGAGTGGCGGTGATGGATTGGGAAACTACGTTCGTGAGCCTAGAGACCTCAGCCAGGAGGAACAGGAAGTGGGGCTGGCACACAGAGGCTAGCAGTTTAGTTATACACCGTATGTGGGACACAGTGGAGTCCCCCAGCAGCCTGCAGAGGCAGGGAGGGGTGTCTGCTTGTTGCGACCTTTGCTGCCATCCTTACTGTAGCCTCTGGAAGGTCGAAGGGCTAAAGAGAAGAGGCTGCCCAGAGTGGATGGCCTGGATCCACAACTCAGCCTGCCAACTGGAGCTGCTGTGGCCAGCTGGCCCCAAGGGCCCTTCCTCTCCAGCACGTTGGGGTTCCCAGCCAGGGTGCCCATCGTGGGCGGGGCGTGCCTGGGGACTCCAGGGCGGCCTCCAGAGAGAAGTGGAGACACAACGTGCGGGCTCCTTTGGCCTCCTGCCCTCACTGAGAGATGGCAGGAGGAGAGCCATGTAGCAAGTCTGGGGCAGGACTCCAAGGTGGGCCAGACACGGACAGGCCTGTCCCAGGCCTTGCTGTAGTGGAGAACTAAATGGGCACATGGAGAAGAGAAAGGAGCACAAAATGGACAAAGAGGGGGAGCACGTCACCTTCTCAGGCAAGCCCCCGGGCTGAGCGGTGGCCACCCCCACCCCCGCTCATGGCAGCCGAGGCAAGGTGAATGGGGCAGTCAGATCCCTGGGAAGGCTGAATTGGGATGGCCAGGGGATAGCCAACGAACAGTGAACCAGGCTTTGGAGAGGGCAGAGAGAGCCTGATGCCCTCAGGAGGGAGCTGGGTGGGCAGGACCTCAGCCTACCCACACACACGGCCTCCATTTCTGACCCCCTCCCATTAAATTACAGTGCTCTGACTTCTGTGAGGTTATCTACCGCTCCCTTGTTTGTGACAGTGAAGAAGTGAGAACAAGCCCCCTGTGCCTTAGCAGGGTCACGGTGCGGGCTGGTCCTCCTGGCAGTGGGGGCAGGACTAGAGCCCCCAAGGTGGCCGTGGCGATGCCTCAAGAATGCAGCGTGGATGAGCAGTGGGGGATGCAGGTGAGAGCACCTGAGCACGCTCGCACACACAGTTCTGTGTGGCTCATTGACACGCCAACGTGTGTGGGGAAGATGGGCCAGCGCTCGGGAGGTGCCAGGAGCTCAGGGAGGACGTTTTGTTCTGGAAGTGGGGGGCATTCACCGAGTCAGTGTAACAAAATGTCCATGTCTGTTCATTCTAGAAGGGGGCACGAATGTGTATTCCGTACTTTTCTGTATGTTTGCAGTATCTCGTGATTTAAAACATTTAAGACAGAAAACCATGTTGCTGTATAATACTGTGACGTTCCGGGGGAGGGGGCATTTAAGGGGTTGTTTTGAAGTCTTTGTAGCCCTTAGCTGTCCAGGATTTTTTTTTTTTTTTTTTTTAATTTTTGCCCGAGGGTGCATGTGCTCACAGGAGAGGGAGAGAAAGAAAAAGAAAGTAAGAGTACCTCCCATGGGGCATGGTTACACTGCAGTACCTTTGCCATCTCTCTCTGCTTTCAGGATTTTAGGCACACATGCACATGTCCCTGGCATGTGTTTCAGGCCACCGGACCCAGGAATTGAACCTCACGGTTGGCCATTTTGGATCCAGCCACTTTAATCCACCAGGCCTTGGGCTGGCCTCAGTTGTCCATGAATTTATGAATGACTTGCCCATTCCACTGGATACTCTGCCTCACCCCTGCCCTTCTCCCTGGATCCCTGAATCCCTGATCCCTGCCTGCTCTGGGCTTATTCTCTGCTGCCTCCCCTGGTGGGAGTCTGTTCACAGGGCAGGTGACGTCAGGGGGCTGAGAGATGACACTCTCACTGTGGTCTAGTCCTGTGTCAGTCCAGGCACTTATTCCAGAGCTGTTGGGCTGTGGATCCAATGAACTGCGACGGCCTGACCTGACAAACAGGTTGGCAGGAATGCATCTAACCTTTTTCCCAGTGGTTTTAAAAACTCTGGTCAGGGTCCTTTGTTGTTTAGGGCCTGGGGAGGGAAGGGGAAGTATCAGATGATCAAATGGTTTTATCTAGTTACCTTTTTGCTGCATGTTTTCCATTCAAGGAAATTTTCCTTGGTTGGAGACATTAGGAACCCTCTGGTCCAGTGTCAGGAGTGAGCCAGGGACCTGGCGCAGGAGCTGAGGAGAGGAGCTGGGTTGCTGGGTGCCCATCACTTCTGTGAAGCAATGACGGGCCTTTCTCAACTGTTGGCTGCCATTTCCCAGCAATGGGGAGGTGGGAGAGGCTGCAAAGCTGCATCTACACCCACCTGGATGGGAGGCAGGGAGCTGGAATTGCAGGGTGAAGGGGTGAAGGGTGTGGCAAGGGGAGCTTGGGCGTGGGCAGCAGACTCTCCACTGACTCTGGCCCCAGAGACCTTTGCCCTTCCTGACTTGATCTTTCCTGTCTCTGATGAGTTATGCGGCCTGGCCACGTCTCTGCGACTGCTCCCTTGTGGAGCCAAGTAGGAAGTGGAATGAGGTGTATGCCCAGGAGGCACGCCTCTGAGGGCACCTAAGGTAAAAAGCGCCCGGCCAGTTCTAGTGGCATTTCGTTGTTTAGTCTGGCACTCCATTTATACATTCGCTTGCACTTGGCAGGGTCCCCTCAGTGGCCACAGGTCACCTTCTGAAGGGTAGACCTTAGAGCCACAGTGGTGGCACAGTGGCTTACTCTGACACTTTCCAAACAATGACATTCCCTTTTTCATCTGGCTTTCAAGGTTGAGACCAAAGATGAATTTCAATTTTTTTATGCCAAAATAAATTGGTACTTTATTATTATTACCTTTAAAAAATTGTTGTAGGGTTTGTGTGCTCATGGTGAGGGGTGGGGCGAAGAAGTGAGAAATCACCCTCTGGGGGTGGAACCACTGTTCCTTCTCCTCTCGGGATTATGGGCATGCATGTACATGTGCGTGGTTTGTTTTTCAAGCTGTTGGTTCCGGGAGTTGAACCACTCAGTCAGCCACGTGGGATCCAGCACTTTAATTGCCACACCTCAGGACTGGCCTTTACATTTGTACTTTACATTGTCCATAAACTTTTGAAGTCATTTGTGTGTGTGTGTGTGTGTGTGTGTGTGTGCGTGCGCGCGTGTTTAAGTTTATTTATTTCTTGAGTGGGTGTACCTCTGATAGGGCCTAACCCTGATGCAATCTCCTCCATGCTCCTGCCTTGCAACCAGTCAGGATCATGGGGGTGCTAAGTCAGTGTACCCACAGGTGCGCCTGATATGTTCAGGTCAACCTGGGATCCAAACCTGGGGCCTTTCCGGATAGCTCCAGGATCACGCACTGGCACCATTCCTCCTCTGCCACAGTGTCTGGGCCCCAAACTCTGTATTTGAGGAGAGAAGGTTTAAGTGTATACATGTTAAATAGACACTTTAATTTCTTTTTCTTTTTAAAATTTGCTAGAGGGTGCAGGGTGAGGGAGGAGGGCAGAGAGAGAGAGAGAGAGAGAGAGCAAGCACCCCATGAGGAATAATTGTTATAACAACAATGTTTCTAAGGGCAAGGGTGGGATTTAGAGTCTTTACATTTGCATAGGAGCTTCCCAGGCCTCTGTTGTCCAGTTCACTAGTTTGCTATGGCTCCAACAGGGAGAAGCTAGTTCAGGGCTGACCATCTCAGCTACTGCAGAACTTGAAATTTTGCCCATTTTAGGGCATTTAAACCTGTCCAAACAAACAAATCCTGCCAATTAATATGTAAATTTGTGGATTGCTTTGCACATTGCTCTCAGCTAAGGGTGTACCACCAGGTGTGATCTTGTTCGCCAACTCGCCCTTTTCTTTGGAAGCCATCACAGTAGAGCTAGCAGGTTCTGTGTGCTGGTGAATCCTCGGTTTGTTGTCCAACCTAGCGTCTGCCTCGCTCTGCTCTGCCCTGCCTATGCACGTGACCTGGATCTCCACCTGGGTGCTTCTGGCAACATTTCCAATAGCTATGTGTGCATTCTGAATTCTTCCTCCCAGCTCAGCTCCTCTCCACACTGGGATGCTCCTACGTCAATCATGGCTCTGCTGAGTGGCTGTTGCAAGCCAGAATCCTGAGGATTCAAGCCATTTCACCAGCATGTGCAGCCCAGATGTCTCTGAACCTGTCTTGAGAGGCCCTGGGTCCCCATGCCCACTCTTCCCTCTCTAGGCCAGGTCTGTCTACACTCTTTTGGAAAACTGCCTCGGCTTCTTACTGGATTTGCTTCTTGTCTCGGTCCATGCTCCACAGCAGCCAGAATGGTCTTTAGAGCAGTAGTAGTTACAGGTGACTCCCTTCTTGGGAGCCCTTGGATGTTTTCCCATCGCCCTTAGCTCAGACCCAGGCTCTTCCCCAGACTACCACTGCATCTTCCTCTCCACACCCAGCCGCTTGCCCTTGACCCCAGCTGTCCTGCTTTGACCTCACCACCTGGCCTTGACATAAGCTGCCTACCCTTGATTAGAGCTTCCCACCCTTGCTCCCTGACCCCAGCCGAACCCCTTTCCTACCTCCTGGCTCTTCCCCAGATCTGCCTGTAGGCCTGAGGGATTGCTTCCACTTCCCACGGCCAGTCCTTCTGGGCTTCAGAAGGGAGATCCCTTCTGGCACTCCCTCTTCTTTCTGCACCTCTGCTCATTTGCTGTTCATTTGTTTGTTTGCTCTGTCTAAATTGCAGGAGGGCGGGGAACCATTTCTGCCATTGTCTGGTTCCTCTCCTGGGCTGGTACGTAGGCCATCACAAATATCTGTTGAATGATCAAGTGAATGAAAGTTGGGTGCCTTTCAAGGACCTGCTAGTGGACTCATCCCTGATGAGCTGAAGACTAAGCTAGTCTGACTTTTGCAGCTGGGTTTCCTTGAGATTGTGGTACGTGTTGATTTTGACAAGTCCTCCTTCTGGCCCTCAGCAGGCATCAGTGGTTAAAACAAAAAATTAATATATGATGAGAATAATACATGCATTTTAGATTTTTTATTATGAGTCTTGATACTTTCCCCTTTTATTAAGAAAGAATTATTTATTTTAATTTTATTTAGTCATTCGTTTATTTTAATTTGACCAGAGAGAGAGAGAGCGAGAGAGCGGGAAAGTGAGAAAGCAAGCCACTGTGTCCGGGACTCGAACCATGGTCAGCCATGTGGGAGTGTCTAGCACTTTACCACCATGCCACCTGCTTGTCCCCATTTTTCTTCCTTTTTATTCATTTTTCTTTCTTCTTTTTTTAACTTGCCAGAGAGCATGTGTACTTGCCAGAGACAGAGAAAGGAGAGGGAGAAGGCACTCCTCAATGGGCCACGATCACTCTGATATCCTTTTTCCTTGTTTGTTTCATCCTGTCGAAATCTGGGGGATGAGCACACACACACAACTATTGTCTTTTCAAGCCATCAGGGCCAGGATTGAAATTATGTGGTCAGCCATGTGGGATCTGGCTCCCTTAACCACTAGGCCACAGTTCAGACCTCATTTAGAATATTTTGAAAAAGTTTATTTGCCTATTTTTCCCATATGCTAGAGAGATACAGAGAGATAAGCCCTCCAACAAGATCAAAACACCAGGATCCACCCCCAGCCTTAGTCAGCCCTGGATCTTAGGCAGGTGCATGCCCAGTGTACTCAGGGAGGTTTCTGGGCGTGAACCAGGAGCCTTCCCATATGGATTAGCTGTACAAAGCATCACATTCATGGAGTCTTTGTGGTACTGCCTGAAACCTGTAATGGTTTCTCAAAGCAGCCCACACAAACACCAGAGGCAAAGGCATTTGGTGCTGGTCCAAAGGAAATCAAGGTTCAGGGCCATCATGGACTCGTTCATGGACACTCGGGGTTTCTCCTGTGCCGGTCTTCAGGCAGGTGGTTAACAAGAGTGAGATTTATCTCTATGGCAAGTTGCTGGACAGCCATCCATGTTTTGGTGTCAGTCGGGTGTAGCCTAGAAAATTGGCTGGAGGTATGGTTCCAAGGGATGGCCGGGGGTCCCAGCCCTGGCCTCTGCTGTTCATCCCTGGCATTTTTTTTTTTTTTTTTTTTTTTTTTTTTGGAGAGGTTTTTGCTATAGGGCGCGTGCGCTCGCCAGACAGACAGAGAGAGACAGAGAGATAGAAAGCAGGAAATCACCCCCCAGGGGGGATGGCCACGCCGCAATCCCTTCTCCTCCATTCTCCTCTTGGGATCTTGGGCACGCACGCACTCGCGCCCGGCGTGAGTTTAAGCCGCCGGGTCCGGGACTCGAACCGCGGTCGACTACGTGGGAGTCCAGCGACATAGCCATTACGCTAACTGCTGGTCCCCATCCCTGGCTTTTAAGCAGAGGCAGCAATTGTTTGAAGAGTCCTAAATAGGTGAGGGGTTATGAAGTGTGGTGACTATCGCATCTGTTAATGAAAAATGTTCAGTCTGTTAAAAAGGACAGAAAAACTTAAATTCAGAATGAACAGCACTTCTTTATGAGGAATTTTGCTAATATCTGGTAAAATGCCCCACGGCATTCCCATTTTGTTCCAGGTAACCACTAAAGATGGCAGAAGCTCACCAAGCTGTGGCCTTTCAGTTCACTGTCACTCCAGATGGGATCGACCTACGGCTGAGCCATGAAGCCCTGAAGCAAATCTATCTTTCTGGACTTCATTCCTGGAAAAAGAAGTTCATCAGATTCAAGGTTTCCCGATATCTGTCTAAATCTATATAGTAGTCACTTTTAATATCTATGAACAGGTCTCTTAGTGCTATTAAAAATAAGTGTTTTTTAATTTTTAAAATAATTATTTATTTAACTTTATTTATCATTATTATTACTGTTTTTTAAATTTGACCAGAGAGAGACCAGGGATGGGGTGGGGTGGCACAAGGGAATGAGAAAGCAAGCCACCAAGTCTGGGACTTGAACCATGGTTAGCCATGTGGGAGTCCAGTACCTTAACCATCATGCCACCTGCTGGCCCCCAAATTTATTTGTTTATTTATTTATTTTAATTTGACCAGAGAGGGCCAGAATGAGAGTCAAGTGAGAGAGAGAGAGAGAAAGTGAGAAAGCAAAGCCACCAGGTCTGAGACTCCAACCATAGTCAGCCACATGGGAGTCCAGCAATCTTAACCACCACACCACCTGCCGGCCCCGGTCTTTTTTTTTTTTTTTTAAAGAGATTTTTGCTATAGGGCGTGTGTACTCGCCAAAAAAGACAGAGAGAGACAGAAAGCAAGAAATCACTCCCTGGGGGGATGGCCATGCCGCAATCCCTTCTCCAGTCTTCTCTCCGGATTTTGGGCACACACACACATGCGCCTGGTATGAGTTCTAAGGCTCCGGGGTCTGGCACTCAAACCTTGGTTGACTACATAGGAGTCCAGCAACGTAATCATTATGCCATCTGCTAGTCCCAGGACTTTGTATGTTGAACAAGCACCTCAAGTGATTCTACCATACTCGGATTACCCTCAAGGACACTTTCAGGGAGGGCTTGACTCAGAAGTGAGGATGGGAAGAAACTGGCCAGAAGTCAGGACAACTGTGGCTGTAACCTCTAGGGAAGATTTCTATCAGTAGTGACAGCCCACATGCCACAGACTGCCTGGTGTGCTGGTGGCCTCGGGGCTGGAACCGTGCCGTGTAGTTGTAGTTACAGCACAGTCTGTGGGACAGCATTGCTCATGCCTAGTGTGTTTGCTTCCAGAATGGCATCATCACCGGCGTGTACCCGGCGAGCCCCTCTAGTTGGCTTATCGTGGTGGTGGGCGTGATGTCGACCATGTATGCCAAGATCGACCCCTCTTTAGGAATAATTGCAAAAATCAACCAGACCCTTGACACGACGTAAGTAATCCTGTGTAATTGTATAAAATTTCTAATTGTCTGGAAAGTTACTGATTTTCTTGTCCTTATGTCTCTTCAAACAGAATGACTTGCTCTTCTGATTTGATTTGGAGCTTTTGCCGTGGTTCTTATTTCTGCTTTTTTCCCATTTCTTGGACTAGTGTTAAGGTCCCCTGGGGAGTTTGCAGTTCCTGTGGCCCTTCTTTGGAAGATCAGATTGGGAAGAGTGGCCATAGCCCTAGAGCCACCCTCCAGACAGTGTCAGGGCCTGAGGTAGTGGTCAGAAGTGGCTGGGTACTTATCTCGATCCGGGGATCCTTACACGGAATTTCTGCCAAAGGGGCTGGTTCTTGGTGTGGCCATTTCTTAGCACATAGACTCCATCTAGGGCCAGCTGGTGGTGTGGTGGTTAAGGCAGTGGATCCCACATGGCCAACTCTAAGGTTGGAGTTCCAGACCCGAGGGCTTGAAAAACATGCCAGGCTCTTTCCCACTATACAAGATGGCAAGTGAAAAAGCTGTGAAGCAGGATACTAAGGAGAAGAAACCTGAAGCCAAGAAGGCTGACGCCAGTGGCAAGGTTAAAAAGGGTGACCCCAAGACTAAAAAGCCCAAAAAGGGGAAGCCCCATTGCAGCCGAAACCCCGTCCTAGTCTGGGGCATTGGCAGATACTCCTGGTCTGCCATGTATTCCAGGAAGGCCATGTACAAGAGGAAATACTTGGCCACTAAATCCAGGATCGAAAAGAAAAAGGAGAAGGTTCTTGCGACTGTCACAAAACCAGTTGGTAGAGACAAGAATGGTGGTACCCGCGTGGTTAAACTGCGCAAAGTGCCTAGGTATTATCCTACTGAAGATGTGCCTCGAAAGCTGTTGAGCCACGGCAAAAAACCCTTCAGTCACCGTGTGAGAAAGCTGTGAGCCAGCATCTCTCCTGGGACCATTCTGATCAACCTCACTGGACGCCACAGAGACAAGAAAGTGGTTTTCCTGAAGCAGCTGAGCAGTGGCTTGCTACTTGTAACTGGACCGCTGGTTCTCAATCGAGTTCCACTGCGTAGAACACACCAGAAATTTGTCATTGCCACCTCCATGAAAATTGATATTAGCAAAGTAAAAATCCCAAAGCACCTTACCAATGCTTACTTCAAGAAAAAAACTGCAGAAGCCCAGGCACCAGGAAGGTGAGATCTTTGACACAGAGAAGGAGAAATACGAGATTTCAGAGCAGCGCAAGATTGATCAGAAAGCTGTGGATTCGCAAATTTTACCAAAAATCAAAGCTGTTCCTCAGCTCCAGGGCTACCTGCGATCCATTTGCCCTTACAAATGGAGTTTATCTTCACATATTGGTGTTCTAGATTTTTTGCCAAGAAACTAATTAAATAACTGATCATATATATTTAAAAAAAAGAAAAAGAAAAAGAAAAACATGCCAGATAATATAAACAAAAAGAATAGCTAACTAAATAAATAGGAAAAAAAATTAGTACATTTAGAGTTCTCTGACCCTTGACCTGACTGCCATGGGTGCTCTGGAGGGACCTCACCTACTTAGTTGAGAGAGTGGTTTAGAATCCCATTTTTATCAAACTGCTTATATGTATAGGTGAGGAGAGTTCAAAAAAGTTTCTGGAAAAATCAAATCGAAGTATGAGTTTATTTTGTTACAAAACATTGAAATCCAGGGCCAGCAGGTGGTGCAGTGGTTATGTCGCTGGACTCCCACATGGCCGACCACAGTTCTTGTGCCAGACCTGATGGCTTGAAAATCTGCCGGGTGCATGTATGTGCATGCCCAACATCCCAGGAGGAGAATGGAGAAGGGATTGCAGTGTGGCCAGCTCCCTGGGGCTGATTTCTCATTTCCCTCTCACTCTGTCTCTGTCTCTCTCTCTGTCTTTCTGGCAAGCATATGCATCTTATGGCAAAGACCTCTTTAAAAAAATTGAAATCCATGCAGTTTTTTCCTTTTTCTCTTCTAAGAATTTATTTAATTTTATTTATTATTACTTGTTTTTAATTCACTTTAGGGTATATGTGCTCACTAGAGGTGGAGGGCAGTGAAAAAGCAAGCCACCAAGTCTGGAACTTGAACCACAGTCGGCTTTGTGGGAGTCCAGTGCCTTAACCACCATGCCACCTACTGGCCCCCCTTTTTCTTTTTCTTTCTTTTTTTTTTTTCTTTTTCTGGCTATAGGACACATGAACTTGTCAGAGAAAAAGGGGAAGTGAGAAAGTACCCTCTGGGGGCGATGGCCATGCTATAATCCCTTCCCCTCTATTCTCATCTCTGGGTTTTGGATGGGCATGCATGCACATGTGTCCAGTGTGATTTTCAAGTCACCAGGTTCAGGACTCAAACTGCACAGTCAGCTGTATGGAATCTAGCCACCTAACCACTGAGCTACCTGCTGGCCCCTCCGTTTTTAAATAATATGCATTTTCCATGAAGTTTTTAAAAATCCCTGTGTGCTACTCTTGGACTTTTAGATTTTTTTTTTAGGGACTTGAAAGTAGGGGGACCAGCAGTTAGCGTAATGGCTATGTTGCTGGATTCTCATGTAGTCGACCATGGTTCGTGTCCCGGACCCGGTGGCTTAAAACTCACGCCAGGCACGTGTGCGTGCATGCCCAAGATCCCGAGAGGAGAATGGAGGAGAAGGGATTGTGGCGTGGCCATCCCCCCTGGGGGGTGATTTCTTGCTTTCTGTCTCTCTGTCTGTCTCTGTCTGGCGAACACATGCGCCCTATGGCAAAAACCTCTCAAAAAGAAAAATAAAAGTAGGCTCTCCTCCCAAGAGAGACTGCCTGGAGAGACCTTTGCGACACTATTTCTCAAAGAGGGCACATGGTGCCTGGGCTCTCGTGCCAGAATGTTGGACGTGCTCCAGAGCCACGCTTGGTAATCAGCCCGTGTTCATTAAACATGGCCGATGACTTATTCTGTCCAGCTCCAGGGACGGCCCTGATTCTCCTTTAGGCCCTGTGGGTCAGACAGCACCATGGTGACTTCTCCCTGGGGTGTCCTCTGCCAGGGAAGAAGCATTTAGAGAGATGTAAGTGCCTGCCTGAGGTCACGGAAGGTGGGACTCGGAAAGCTGCAATGGGAATCTTGGCTCAGCTCCAACACCCGCGCTTTCTTCAGTGTACCATCGAGCTGCTCTCCCACTCAGAACCTTCCAAGACACAAACACAAATAAGTAATGATGTTTCTGTGATGTCTGAGTGGCCACGTGGTAGAACATGGGGTGTCTCCCTTGTGCAGCTGTGACCCTTGCACTTTGAACACACTTTTTTTTTTTTTTTTAGTTTGGAAGCTCTACAGTGTCTCGTGAGCTTCTCTTGCTGTTCTATGCCAGTTCAGTTTGATTTCTGCGTAGTAATTTATACTGACCTGCCTGTTTTCCTGGTGGTATGGATTTATTTATTTGAATTATTTCCTTTATTTTATTTATCATTCTTGTTATTTATAAATTTGACCATAGCAAGACAGAGAAAGAGAGAGAGAGAGAGAGAGAGGGAGAGAAAGCAAGCCACCAGGTCTGGGACTCGAACCATGATCAGCCATGTGGGAGTCCAGCACCCCCAACCACCACGCCACCTGTCAGCCCCAGTGGTATGGATTTAAATATTGTTCCATCAAAAAAGGAATAAGTGGGCCAAGAGATGGCGTAATGATTACATCACTGGACTCCAATATAGTCGACTGCAGTTTGAGTTCCAGACCTAGTGGCTTAAAACTCATGCCAGGCATGTGTGTGTACCTGCCCAGAATCACGAGAGGAGAATGGAGAAGTGATTGTGGTGTGGCCATTCCCCCTGGGGGTGGTTTCTCTCTTTCTTTCTCTCTGTCTCTGTGGCAAGCACACATGCCCTCTAGCAAAAATCTGTCTTAGAAAAAAATAATAAAAGGAATAAGCAAATAAACTGGCAAAAATGTGACAAATGAAAACTCACCCTAATAACTAAATTCGAGTCTGATGACTTGCAATATTGGTAAATGGTTAAACAAAATTAATAATGTGAATATTCTACTTTTTCAAATTATTTTATTTAACTTTATTTATTTATTTTAATTTGACCAGAGACACACGCACATACACAGAGAGAGAGAGGGAAAGGGAAAGTGGGAAATCAAGCCACCAGGTCTGGACTTGAACTGCAGTTGGCCATGTGGGAGTCTAGCGCCTTTAACCACCATGCCACCTGCTGGACCCAATAATGTGAATATTTTTATGATGTCTTGACTAAGTGCCCTAACTCCTTAACCTGTGTTTTTTGTTTTGTTTTGTTTTTAAGTGTTTTTGCCATAGGACACATACGCTGGCCAGAAAGGGAAAGTGAGAAATCACTCCCTGGGGGGAATGGCCATGCATGCTGCCATTCCTCCATTTTCCTCTCAGGATTTTGGGCACACACACACACACACACACACACACACACACACACACCTGGTATGATTTCGAAGTTGCCAGGTCCAGGACTTGAACTGCGTTCAGCCATGTGGGAGTTCAGCACCTTAACCACCACCCCATATGCCGGCTCCCTCTTGAACCTGTCTTTGTGAGAGGTCCACTGAGGGTCCTCTGTCTCCTCTCTTTATTCAGAAGCCCCTGGACACTTGGGAGTTATTAAGTAACTCTGGCCAAGTTACAAACCCTGGTTGGCTCAAGAACACTGGCCTGTGCCTTCATAAGTGTCCACAAGAGACAGAATAAAAATTCCTAGTCACTTGAGTGGAGGCGTGTCAGGCCTGGGCACCTGCCAGTTTCCTTGTCCGCTTGGGGCCTGGGGGAGCCATGGCAGGGACTGTTGTCATTCTTGCCTCATAAAAAGCAACGGGCAGACAGTTCACCTCTGCACATGGTGTGGAGTGCCTCCTTCATACTTGTCGGACTGTGGTGGGGTGAACCGATTTTTAATTTACTCTCCAGTGTGGACTGTCTCTTAATACTGGATTATATTTAGAAGTGGCGGCTATTTAAAACTCTTTCTAATCTGGGTCTTGATAAGATTTGTTTCTTGGTCCCTTTAAACCATTGCAGTAAACTGGGCCATCCTGGGCCTAAATTTAGAAAGACCAGGTTAAGGGCCAGCGGTTTCCAACCTCGAAAGTGGCTCCGGAGCCGTCTTCGTGGAGAGGACCTCCGGTATCCCTGGGTTACTGCTCTCAGAGGTGGTCATGATGTGCTGTGTGGACTTTGTCTTTGCAGCTACCCACTCCACAGCCACACAGCGAGCATGTCCTGTGAAAGAAAGCTTTCTGCTGATGCCTTTCACCCAAGTGCCTATATGGAAAAGTTCGTGGGAAAATGAAATTGAAGTTTATTTTTGGTGCAACAAAAATAACGACATCCATGCAATGGTTTTCATAATACTCGTTTTTCATGAATTTTTAAAAGGTCTTGGCAGGTGGTGTGTTAGTTGGGGACGCTGGACTCCCATATGACCAACCGTAGTTCGAGTCCCGGGCCTAGTGACTTGCTTTCCCACTTTCTCTCTCTCTCTCTTGCTCTGTCCCTCTCTGATCAAATTGAAATAAATAAAGTTTAAAAAAGTAATTCTTTAAAAAAAAGTCTATGTGTGTGTATTTATAATGTATATGCTATAAAATCCTACTTGGACATGTACATGTGCCTGTAGTCCTAGCTGTTTGGAAGGTTGGGGCAGGAGGATCCTGAGTTCCAGGCCCACTTGGGCAACACAGTGAGACCCTGTCAATAAAAAGAAAGAAAGAAGAAAAAATTCTGTATGTGTCCTTTGTTTATGCTCAAGTACTGTTTTGTTTGAATTTTATGAATGGAGTATGCATGTATTTTTCCTCCAGTAAAGTAGTATTTAGAAATCTAAAATGTAGATTATATAAAATATTTTTTTAAGAATTATTTATTTGATTTTACTTATTTTTAATTTGACCAGAGAGAGAGGGAAAGTGAGAAAGCAAGCCATTGGGTCTGGGACTTGAACCACAGTGGACCATGTGCCTCAACCACCACACCAACCCCTGGCCCCAGAATTATTATTAATTTTTAAAAAAATGTTTATTTATCTATTTGTTGTGATTTTTAAGCTGCCATATCTGGGTCTTGAACTGTGGCCCGCCATGTGGGAATCCAGCACCTTAATCATAATGCCACCTGCTGGCCTCGAAAAGATGTTTTTAATCTTTCAAAGTTTTTAAAAGACTTGTTTAATTTTATTTATCATTATTAAATTTTATTTATCATTATTTATAATCTGTTTGTCATTATTATTATTTTAAAAAAATTGTTACAGGGTACATACTCTCACTAGAGAGAGACAGAGAGAGAAAGTGAGAAAGCACGCTGCCAGGTCTGGCACTCGAACTGTGGTCAGCCATGTGGAGAGTCCAACCCCGTAATCACCACTCCACTTGCCAGACCCCAAAAATGATTTTTTAAATACTTAAACCCAAATTTGTAGATTAGATTATCAGGAAAGTTGCTGGATTTAAGTAGAGACTACAGTTAAAATTGAAAACTAGGTTTGACAGGATATAGAAAAATGTAGGTTTTCTTCTTTTTTTAATAGAGGTTTTTGCCTTAGGGTGCATGTGCTTGCTAAGGAGAGAGAGACAGAAACTGTGAGAGAGAAAGTGAGAAATCAGCCCCTAGTGGGATGGCCATGCTGCAACCCCCCCTTTCTTCCATTCTCCTGGGATCTTGGGCATGTATGCAAACGCCTCCCAGCCTGATTTTCAAACCACTGGGTTCACAGTTGGCCATGTGGAAGTTCATTGATATAACCACTATGCCATCTGCTGGCCCTGAAAGGTGTTAAGTTTTAAAGCGAAAGTTTTTGTTTTTATTTTTGCTATAAGGTGCTTGCACTCACTGGAGACAGGAGGCGGAGGAGGAGGGAGTTGAACCAGAGTAGGGATCCCCTAAGGTATTTTCTAAGGTTCTTGAACTATAAGGTCCATTTTACATTATAATGGCCCAGAGTAAGGGGTAAATCTTCAGACTTTGGTGATAACAAAGCAACATTGACCATGAATAAGGCCATCTGACCTCTAAAACTCTCACTTAAAGGAAAGATAAGGTTTCATTTCAATATGTAAGATGTAGGCTAGAAACTGCTGGCTGTGAGCTCTAAGACCCTAGGCTGAATGGCTCCAGAAACCAGAACAGAATTTTGATTATCTAAGGCCTCACCAATCAAGAATGCCTTCTTGGGAACCAGCAGTTAGCGTAATGGCTATGTCGCTGGACTCCCACGTAGTCGACCGCGGTTTATTTCCGGACCCGGTGGCTTACAACTCACGCCGGGCGCGTGTGCGTGCATGCCCAAGATCCCGAGAGAAGAATGGAGGAGAAGGGATTGCGGTGTGACCATCCCCCCTGGGGGGTGATTTCTCGCTTTCTGTCTCTCTGTCTCTCTCTGTCTCTCTCTGTCTGGTGAGCGCACGCGCCCTATAGCGAAAACCTCTCAAAAAAAAAAAAAAAAAAAGAATGCCTTCTTGAACCAATCACTGAACTGATCATGCATCTGGGACCTCTGCCCCTAATTTTGGCTTTAAAAATGCATGTGGGGAACATCTCCAAGTAACCGAGTCTTTCCAGCATGAGTTGCCTACTCTCCTTACTTTGCCGTTTGTAATAAAGATGTACTTTCCTTCATCACACCATGTACCTGTGGTTTGCTTTTATGGTGCTTGGGCCAGCGAACCTGATTTAGGTTCGGTAACAGGGTGAGAAAGCACACCATGGATTGCCACACCACAATCCCTTTTTCTCTCTTTTCCTCTTGGGATATTGGGTGCACACATACCTGACATGTTTTTATATTTTCTTTTTTAAGAATTATTTTATTTATTTTAAAAGAATTACATTATTTTAAAATTTGCCCTAGGGCATGTGTGCTCACCAGAGAGAGAGAGAGAGAAAATGAGAAAGTAAGCCACCAGGTCCAGGACTCAAACCATAGTTGGCCATGTGGGAGTCTAGTACCTTAACCACCACGCCACCTGCTGGCCCCCCTGGCATGTTTTTCAAGCTACTTTGCCCAGGACTTAAATCATACATTCAGCCCTGTGAGAGTCCAGCTGCCTTAACCACTATGGCATCTGCTGGGCCCTAAAGCGAAAGGATTTTTTACCTTAAAGATAATTTGTTTCTGTATCACTTATACAGTGTTAAATTGGTGGTTTTCAAATATCTTTAGGTTATGTATATTAGTTGTTTTAATAATTTGAAGTCTACTTTTTTTTTTTTGAGAGGTTTTTGCTATAAGGCGCGTGCGCTCGCCAGACAGACAGAGACAGAGAGACAGAAAGCAAGAAATCACCCCCCAGGGGGGATGGCCACGCCGCAATCCCTTCTCCTCCACTCTCCTCTCGGGATCTTGGGCACGCATGCACCTGTGCCCAGTGTGAGTTTTAAGCCACCGGGTCCGGGACGCGAACCTCAGTCGACTACGTGGGAGTCCAGCGACATAGCCATTACGCTAACTGCTGGTCCCAAGTCTACTTATTTTTTATTTTGAAATTTTTTTAGAAGAATTATTTTGTTTGGTTTTTGGGGTTTTTTTTTTGAGAGGTTTTTGCTATAGGGCATGTGCACTCCCAGAAAGACAAAGAGACAGATAGAGAGACAGAAAGTGAGAAATCACCCCCCAGCGGGGGTGGCCACTCCGCAATCCTTTCTCTTCCACTCTCCTCTCAGGATCTTGGACACGCACGCACACGTGCCCGGTGTGAGTTTAAGCCACTGGGTCTGGGACTTAAACTATGGTCAACTACATGAGAGTCCAGTGACATAGCCATCACACCAACTGCTGGTCCTAGAAGAATTATTCTATTTTATTTTATTTCTTTCTTTATTTTTAATTAGACCAGAGAGGGACAGGGTGTGTGTGTATGCGCGCGTGCGTGTGTGTGTGTGAGAAAGAGAGAGAGAGAATGAGAAAGCAAGCCACCAGGTCCGGGACTTGAACCACAGTCAGCCACGTGGGAGTCCAGTGTCCTTAACCATCATGCCAGCTGCTGGCCCCTAGTTTTTATTTTTTAAATAGTTTGTCATTTCCAAAATAATTAAACCAAAAATCACCTGCTTCAGACCAGCAAATGGCGTAATGATTACATTGCTGGACTCCCATGCAGTTGACTGCACTTCAAGACCTGGACCCAGCGGCTCGAAACTCATACCAAGTGTGTGTGCATTCGTGCCCAAAATCCCAAGAAGAGAATGGAGGAGAAGGGATTGAGGTGTGGTCATCTTCTCTTGGGGGTGATTTCTCACTTCCTCTGTCACTCTCTGTCTCTGGTGGGTGCCCATTGCCCTGTAGCAAAAAAAATCTCAAAAAAAAAAAAAAAAAAAAAGAGTGCCATCTTTACCCCTAAAATGTAATTTTTCTATAGCAAATTAAAACATTTTCTGTCTTTACTTATTTTTAAATTTTTGCTGGGGAGTGTGTGCACTTGCCAGAGAGAGACAGAGAAAGGAAAAGCCAGAAAGCATCCCCCGTGGGGAATGGTTGTGCCACAGTCCCTTCTCCTCTGTTTCTCCCTCTCTTGGGGGTTTTGTGCACACATTCACACACGCCTAGCATGGTTCTCAAACTCCCAGGTCCAGTACTCGAACTACTCTGTTGGCCATGTGGGATCTAGCCACTCTAATCATCATGCCACTAGTTTTATTATTACCTTTTAATTTGACAGAGGATGCACATTCTAGCTACAGGGAGAAAGCACCCTCACTGGGGTGTGGTCTTGTCGCAATCCCTTCTCCTCCATTTTCTCATCCTGTCAGGACTTCAGGCTCACAGGCTCACGTGCCCAGCATGCTTTTTCTTTTTCTTTTTCTTTTTCTTTTTGGAGAGGTTTTTGCTATAGGGCGCGTGCACTCACCAGAAAGACAGAGAGAAAGAAAGCAAGAAATCCCCCCCACCCCCAGGGGGATGGCCACGCCCACACTGCAATCCCTTCTCCTCCATTCTCCTCTCTGGATCTTGGGCACGCATGCACACACGCCTGGCGTGAGTTTAAGCCACTGGGTCCAGGATCCGAACTGTGGACGGCCACATGGGAGTTCAGCAACATAGCCATTACGCTAACTGCTGGTCCCTCCAGCATGCTTTTTCAAGCCATTGGGGCTGAGATTCAAACTGAGGTTACTGTGTAGGATTCAGCTGCCTCAACCACCAGGCCACAGGACTGTCCTCATCTATTGTTTAAGTGATCATTCTGCATATCAGTTTCTTCATTTGTTGGCCATAAGTATTCCTGTCCAGTAAAAAAAAAAAAAAAAAAAAAAAAAAAGTCCATTTGATATAAATGGGTCATCAGGAAAGTCATGATGCATTTTTTGCATTAAAAAAAATCATAGAGGGACCAGCAGTTGGTGTAATGGCTATGTTGCTGGACTCCCATGTAGTTGACTGCAGTTCGAGTCCTGGACCTGGTGACTTATACTCACACCGGGCACATGTGTGCGTGTGCCTAAGATCCTGAGAGGAGAATGGAGGAGAAGGGATTGCAGTGTGGCCATCCTCCCAGGGGGTGATTTCTCGCTTTCTGTCTCTCTATCTCTCTTTCTCTGGCAAGCACACATGTCCTATAGCAAAAACCTCTCCAAAAAAAATTTTTTTTTTAAATCATAGAAAAATGCATCATGATTTTCCTGATGACCTCATAGTTCAGGTAATAGTTCTGACCAATGATTTCAGTTTCTGAGTAATGCAAAATTCAAGTGTGTTTTTTGGGGATAGAAATCATGACAAGAAGAAGAAAATGACATGGAAAGTCTGTGAGCACCAGCGGGGGGTGAGAGCAACCTGGGTGTGGTTTTCACCAGGGTCAGGGCTCAGCTTCATACCATTCCCCTCTGCCATTTGTCCCTAGATCTGGAAGAAATTGTGTGTTTTTCCAGATTACGCAAATTAGCCTCTGTTTTGAGGCCCACTGTGGTAGATTAGGCTGGTTCATTTTTGATCATTTTATTATTATTATTTTTTTTTGGAGAGATTTTTTATAGGGCGCGTGCGCTCGCCAGACAGACAGAGAGAGACATAGAGACAGAAAGCGAGAAATCACCTCCCAGGGGGGACGGTCATGCCACAGTCCCTTCTCCTCCATTCTCCTCTCGGGATCTTGGACACGCACGCACAAGTGCCCAGCGTGAGTTTTAAGTCACCGGGTCCGGGACGCGAACCGCGGTCGACTACATGGGAATCCAGCGACATAGCCATTACGCTCACTGCTGGTTCCCTTTATTATTTTTTTAAGTGGACAAGTTCTTTTTGAAAAATAATTATTGTCACTATAATTATTATTTCATTTGCTACAGGGCACTTGCGCTCACCAGAGAGAGACAGAGATAGGGAAAGTGAGAAAGCAAGCCATCAAGTCTGAGACTCGAACCACGGTCAGCCACGTGGGAGTCCAGCAACTCAACCATCACACCACCAGCAGGCCCTATTATTTTATCTTGTCTCCTGAGAAAGAGAGAGGAGAACCCACCACAGGATCTCATCACTGTAACCTCTTCCTTCAGCCTTCCTATCAGCCAGCATCACGGGCACATGTTTGCTCTGTGTTTCAGGTCCTGCAGGAGGGAGACCAGGTCCTCCCTGACTAGGGGGGCTCTAGCACTGCAAAGTGGTGTCCTACTGCTTGTGCCTCCATAGCTCACCTGTGCTGGTTCATTTTCAACACTTTTAAAAAAGTATTTCTCCCATGGGAGAGAGACAGAGACGGAAGCAGACAGACACAGGCAACTCCAACAGGGCCTTGATGCAGTGATCCATCCACAGCTTCAGCCTGCCGAGGATCGTGGTCGTAATGCACCTGGCATGTTCACGGAGACCTCTGTATACAAACCCAGAACCTTGCCACATGGCTTAGCCTCAGAGAGCGTTGTTACTGCAGTGCCACTGTCTGGGTCATTTTGTGGCGGGGAGGAAAATGCCTGTGAATCTTGACAGTTGGATTACTACCGGTGCTCCCTCCCTGTTCAGGCCCATCCCTGACCTAGGGGCTGTTTTGGCTCAGCTCTGTCTGCAGAAGGGTGCTCTGCCCTGGAGCACGCCGTGCCTCCCTTCCCCATGGACACAGTGTGACTCCTCTCATTTGTCTCCATAGCGGCTACATGTCCAGCCAGACCAAGAATGTGGTCAGCGGCATCCTGTTTGGCACGGGCCTCTGGGTGGCACTCATCATCAGCATGCGCTACTCCCTAAAGGTGCTCCTCTCCTACCACGGCTGGATGTTCGCTGAGCACGGCAAGATGAGCCGTGCCACCAAAATCTGGATGGTAATGGAACTCGCCCCCTGGGGAACTGGGACGGTCTTTCCTTTGAACGAAGGATGCACGTGGAGCCTGTTGTCCTTTGACATTTGGTTGTGAGTCTTGACAGAAGTATGGCCTACGAGTGCTATTCTTTGATGATGTTGTTGAGTTCTGCAGCATTTTATATTAATGTCTGCTAGGTTTATAGAGCAGGTCATTTTCAGCTGAAAGTATCACCTATCGCCTGCTTTGTAGCTCTTCTGAATAACCTGTAGTCAGGCAAAGTGGTTTCCTTGTTGACACATCAGACTAGACTCCAGGATTCACCCTGCGCTTCCAGCATGTGTCCCTGACTCACCTTGGTCCTTAGCTCAAAAAGTGTCCCTCATTTAAGATAATTATGGCTCTGCCATGTGCCTGGATATCGTCTACAATTTCACTATCTCAGTGTTCTTGGGAGTCAAGTTTTCTGAAAAGAAACTACTTAAGGTGGGAATCATCTCTGGACTTCTGAGGCCTCCCTTTTTCAGGCCTGTTCCCCTGTAAGTGTCGGCCCTCTGTGTGCCAGCTGCCTTCTTGCAGTCGTGGCCTAGGCCTCGTGAAGCTCTTCTAACCCAGCTTGATCTCTGGAGCTGGGCATTTTATAAAGAAACACTAACCTCATTAGGCCACATTTTTTAAAAGTAACTAATCATGTATATATGTGTGTATATAAACACATTTAAATTAATTTGTTTCTCCCATAAGTGACACAGAGACAGCACCGCCAGTATAGTCCCGATGCCACAATCCACCTCATCTTCAGCCAGCCCCAGATCTTGGGCATGTGTGTGCCTGGTTTTCCCGGGGAGATCTCTAGACACGAATCTGGAACTTTCCCATGTACACTAACCCATGTTTTTGTGAAGTGGCCCAGACGATTCTAATGAACCCGGTCATCATTGAGATTTCCTTTAATCTCTTTTTTCAGTGGGGCTGTTTCATGGATTTTTTTAGCACACGTGAGACAGGTGTAGAGCCTGGCTTCCTCTTCTGCACCTGAGGTTGGGCCACCTGGGCTGTTCTGCTCAGTTGCAATGTGGCAGCTCCATCCGTGGGCTGGCCAGCTGCCCTGAGTTCCAGAGACTTGCTTGTAAGAGAAGCTGATTTCCTTGTTGCTGCGCTCACACCCCTGGACTTCACCCTCTCCTGAACTAGTTGCTTGCTATTGTTTGGATGTGAACTTTTGGACTTCAAGAGAAGCGGATTTTGACACCTAGAAGAGATTCAGAGACAGTTTCCCAGACTATATAGACAGGCTGCTTGCTCAGATGGTATCTGTGGCCGATGTCGAGCTGGTCCCGAAGCTCTTCAGCACCAAGACGTGCCACTCCCCACACCCTGAGCCACGGGAAGTCCTTTGTTTCAGTCATGAGATCATCGGTAACCAAGCTGAGGTCATCCAGCCTAAACCAGGGTCCAGAGTAGGCAAGTGTGCTTCCTGTGAGGTTTATAATACCCAAACGGGCTGCAGGGCTTCCCCTGGGGCTAACTTGAAGGCCAGGGACCTCAGCCCAGAGCCTGAGCCAGTCCCTAAACCAAGGGCCTCACCGAAGTAGGTGGGGCAAAACTTGCCCCATGTGCCCAAGCGCTGTCAAGCTACAACCGTATAGACCCAAACATGGGCAGCAGCATCTCAAAGCTTCTGTCAGACTTTAGTGTCAGGACATGCATGCACGGGAGAGGGGGAAGAGAGAGAAGGCGGTCCCCAAGAGGTCCTGGTCATGCTGCAGTCTCTTTCCCGCCACTGCTCTAGCCCATCAGGATCCTGGGTATGCACGTGCTTGCCCAGAGTTTTTCAAGCCGCTAGGACCAGGGCTCAAACTCTGATTGGCCATGTGGGACCCAGGCTTCTCCATACAGAGCTTAACTGCTGTGCAATGGGTCCAGCCCTTAACCTGGTATTTTATTTTGAGGGGAGAGGACTTTACATGTTCGCTAGGGCTTGCAATTGTAGAGGCAGAAAACAGACGAGAGGAAAACTAAATCCCCACAGAAAATCAGTCAATTGTTGGCAAGTTCTATACGATTGAGAACTGGCTTCAGTTTAACATGGGCTCATCTTTAAAACTGCAACTCTTTCTCTTTAGGGAATGGTCAAGATCTTTTCTGGCCGAAAACCCATGTTGTACAGCTTCCAGACATCTCTGCCTCGCCTGCCTGTCCCAGCCGTCAAAGACACCGTAGACAGGGTGGGTGTGGCTTCAACCTCACACTCTGCTTATGTCTTAATTACTGTCAACTCCTTTAACACCGTTTGACTATGTTAGTTCTGATAATGTGCCTCGTAAGATTGTTATAGGAATCTTTTTTTTTTTCTTAATGTGTCGCTGCATCTTAGATGTTTTTAAAAAGGTCTCATGTTTCATAGAAGAAAAGCTCGGAGACTTGTTTTTAACAGCTTTGCGGAGATATTTCTGTATCATGCAGTCCACTCATTTAAAGTGTCCAATGCAGTGGCTTCTGGTATATTTATGTTATTGTTCTAAATTGTAGGAAATGTATATATAAGATAAAATTTGCCATTTGAACTGTTTTTAAGTGTAAGTTCAGTGGCATTAATCATATTCACAGAGTTCCATAACTGTCACCACTATCTAGTTTCAAAACTTTTCAGTTATCCCAGTAGGAACTCTCTAGCCATTATGCAGCCATTCCCCCTCCCCCTCCTCCACCCCATGGTAACCACCATTCTACTTCCTATCTATGAATTTGCCTATTCTAGGACTTTGCATAAGTGGACTCATAAAGTATTTTTATTTTTATGTCTAGTTTCTTTCACTTAGCACAATGTAATATGTGTCAGAATGTCTCTTTTTTTAAAAAATAAATTCTTTTGGGATCAGCAGATGGCATAATGGTTAATGTTGCTGAACTCCCACATAGTTGACCTCGGTTTGAGTCCTGCACCTGGAGGCTTAAAACTCATGTCGGGCCCATGTGCGTGTGTGTCCAAAATCCCAAGAGGAGAATGAAGGAGAAAGGGATTGTGGCAAGGCCATCCCCCCAGGCAGTGATTTCTCACTTTGTCTCTCTGTCTTTCTCTGTCTCTCTGGCAAGTACATGCACCCTATAGTAAAAATCCTTCCTTAAAAAAAAAAATAAAAAAAAGAAAAAGAAAAGATTTTTTTTCTATAGGGGTGCATGCACTTGCCAGAGACAGACAGTCAGAAAGGGAAAGTAAGAAAACATCCCCTGGGGAATGCGGCTATACCACAGTCCCTTCTTCATCTCTTCTCAGGAGTTTGGGCATGTATGCACATGTGCCTGGTGTGTCTTTCTTTTTTTATTTTTTGTTTGCTGTAAGGCATGTGCACTCACTGGAGAGAGAGAGAAGGGGGAAGACAGAGAGAAAGTGAGAAGGCACCCTTTCCAGGGGGATGACCATAATGCAATCCTTTTTTTCCTACTCTCTCATGGTTTTGGGCATGCATGCAAATGTGCCCCGTGTGTTTTTCAAGCTGCCAAGTCTAGGACTCGAACCACTCAGTTGGCCATGTGGGATCTAGCTGCCTTAACCACCACGTCACCTGCTGGCCCTGTCCTTCCTTTTTTATGACTAAATAATAGTTCCGTTGTATGGAAGACCACCTTTTGTTTGTCCATCCAGCCGTCACTAGGTGGTGGCTACTTTTGATCTGGTTGTGAAGGTCACCAGAGAGTCATTAGTAACTCTCTGATGACCCTGGCACAGCTACGTGGGGAGCAGTCATGGCCCCTGCCTAAGGCAGGCTGCTTGTTGACATCTCCTCCCATATCAAAGCTGGACCCCTGAGGGCAAGACACCGCCTGTAAAACCCTGTAAAACCCGTCTAACAACACCCACAGCCAGCACATTTCATTTTAGCCTCAAAAGCACCCTACATGCGAGTAAGCAGCTCTATTTTTTCCTTCCTTTTTTATTTCTTTTTTTTTTTTTTTTTTTTTTTGGAGAGGTTTTTTTTCGCTATAGGGCGCGTGCGCTCGCCAGACAGACAGAGAGAGACATAGAGACAGAAAGCGAGAAATCACCCCCCAGGGGGGATGATCACGCCGCAATCCCTTCTCCTCCATTCTCCTCTCGGGATCTTGGGCACGCACGCACACGCGCCCGGCGTGAGTTGTAAGCCACCGGGTCCGAGACGCGAACCGCGGTCGACTACGTGGGAGTCCAGCGACATAGCCATTACGCTAACTGCTGGTTCCCCTTCCTTTTTTATTTCTAACACAGTAAAATATACACAACACAAATGTGCTCACCATTTTCTAGTGTATAATTCAGTGGCATTAAGTACCTTCAGCGTGTCATGCAGCCATCACTGCTGTCCAAATTTGGGACTTTTTCATCACCTAAAAAACCCTGTGCCCATTAAACAGTCACTTCCCAGTCTTCCCTCCCCACCCCACCCCCAAGCCCCTGGCAACCACTAATCCACTTTCTGTCTCTATGGCTTTGCTATTCTAGATATTTCGTATAAATGAAATTGTACAATATGTGACCTTTTTTGTGTGGCTGTTTTCACACAGCATCATGTTTTTAAGGCTCATTCTGTCCTAGCATGTGTCAGTCCCTTTATTCTTCCCCCCAGGGGATAGCCATGCCATAACCCCGTCTCCTATATTCTCCTGGGATTTGGGGCACACATGCACATGTACCCAGTGTGTTTTTAAGACACGAGGTCCAGGACTCAGACTACTCATTTGGCCACGTGGGATCCAGCCGCCTTAACGGCCACATCACTGGCAAGACCACTCTCATTCCTTTTTTCAAAAAGGTTTTTGCCATGGGGTACATGCACTCGCCTGAGAGAGAAAGAGACAGTGAGAGGGAAAGTAAGAAATCATCCTCCGGGGGGATGACCATGCCTTAGTCCTTTCTCCTCCATTCTCCTTGGGATTTTGGACATGCACGCACATGTGCCTAATGTGATTTTTTCCCCTACTTTAAAAAAAAATGAATTCATTTAATTTTATTTATTATTATTTTTAAAATTTGCTACAGGGCGTGCACACTCACCAGAAAGAGAGAGAGGGAAAGTGAGAAAATAGGCCAACACGTCCGGGACTCAAACTGTGGTTGACCATGTAGGAGTCCAGTGCCTTACCCCTATGCCACCTGCAGGCCTCCACTCTCATTCCTTTTCAATGGCTGAATCATATCCCACGTTAAGGAGAGATTACAGTCTATTCGTTCATGGTCTGAGCTATTGCCATCTTTTGGTCATGGTGCGTAACACTGCCATGAGCGTCCGTATACAAGTTTTTTTTTGTTTTTTTTTGTTTTTTTTTTTTAAGCTATAGAGCGCGTGCGCTCGCCTGAAAGACAGAGAGAGACGGAGAGACAGAAAGCGAGAAATCACCCCCCAGGGGGGATGGCCATGCCGCAATCCCTTCTCCTCCATTCTCCTTTCAGGATCTTGGGCACGCACGCACACACGCCTGGTGTGAGTTTAAGCCACCGGGTCCGGGACTTGAACCACGGTCGACTATGTGGGAGTCCAGCGACATAGCCATTACGCTAATTGCTGGTCCCTATATACAAGTTTTTGTTTGAGTACCTGTTTTCAGTTGTTGGGATATGCAGTTGGAAGTGAATATCTGGGTCATAAGTTAATTCTGTTTACTTTGTTGAAAAACCACCAAACTGTACAATGCACCATTTTGTAATCTAACCGGTATGGATGGGGCTCCGGTTTTTCCTTGTTCTGAGGTCCCATTTTAAAAACCATAAGCAGGAAAGTTCTAGGCCTTAGGGTTGAACCCAGGCTCAGTTGCACTCAGCAGGTTCTGTCTCATCTCTGTTCCTCTGTCTTCACCCCCACGTGAGAGTTCTGATGGGAGCTCCCCCTGTTACAGGGTGGGGTGAGGTGAGAGGCTTGGCTGATTCACTGTCTTGTGGAGCTCAGTGTTCTGCCACAGCATGATCGGAGCATGAGTTTCGGTTTCATTAATCTCATTTTACTTTGAATATGCCTCAAAATGTTTAAGGACTAGCTGGTCCTTCCTTGTTAGGAAATACGGCTTTCCCTTAAATGTACAGGGAGGGGCCCTAGAAATCACGAATGTCTCAAAGCTATTTTTACAGCAGACAAACAACTTGTCCAATTAGAACATCTGATAAATCATAGATCATTTATATCTGAGAACCTTTTGTTTTTTCTTTTCTGTTAGTTTTTGCTGTAGGGCACATGGACTTGCTGGGGAAAGATGGAGAGAGAGAAGGAGAAAACACTCACTAGGAAGTATAGCCACCCTGCAGTCACTTCTCTTCCATTCTCCTCTTGAGATTTTGGGCATGCATACACACATGCCCAGCCCGCTTTTCAAGCTGCTGTGTCTGAGACTTGAACCATGCAGGTGGCCATGTGCAATCCAGCCACCTTAACCACTGTACTTCTGACTGGCCTCACCGAGAAGCCTTTCAACCAAAGCAGTGTTTGTGAGGGTAGGGAGAGAGGAAGGCTGAGAATTCTGTACCCAGAGCCCTGACCTTGGCTATGACCTTCCCTGTCCCTGTCATCATTTCAGCACCTCCTCCCTATTTGGCTGCCTGCGCATCTGTCTAACCCCAGTACTTGGCTCTCAGCACTGCCCCGCTCCATTTCAGGGTCACCATCTCAGGTCATGTAGCTTACGTGAGGATAGATCTTTCCTTGAGGGCCAGATAATATGAAAAGAGACACTCTTTAAATATCCTTATTAACCAGTGACATTGTCACTTAAGAATTTATTTTGGTGATTTTGCTGGTGATGCGGGACTTTGGGACACTTTTCAAGCCAATAAAGGATGAAAAGTTTAGTCTAATTATCCTTAACCTACAGCATTATTTAACTTGTCTGAGGACTGGTGGGGCTTTTTCTAACCTTTGAAATGTGGTGTTGCAGCCTTTTCTAAGACAAGGGTGAGTAAGCTCTCGGCTCCGATGCACGTGCTGTAACCTGATGGATGTTTTCTTTGATACCTTCAGTACCTAGACTCGGTAAAGCCTCTCATGCAGGAAGGAGACTTCAAACGGATGACAGCACTTGCGCAAGACTTTGCTGTCAATCTTGGACCAAAATTACAGTGGTATTTGAAGTTAAAATCCTGGTGGGCTACAAATTATGTGAGTATACATGCATGCTATCTTTCTTTCTTTCTTTTTTTATTTTTATTTTTGTTGTAGTTGTTGCTATAGGGCGCATGCGCTCGCCAGAGAGACAGAGAGACAGAAAGCAAGAAATCACCCCCCAGGGGGGATGGCCACATCGCAATCCCTTCTCCTCCATTCTCCTCTCGGGATCTTGGGCACGCACGCACACACGCCTGGCATGAGTTTAAGCCACCGGGTCCGGGACTCAAACCACAGTCGGCTACATGGGAGTCCAGCAGCATAGCCATTACGCTAACTACTGGTCCCAATGCATGCTGTCTTTCTTGATGAAACTTTTCTGTATAAAAATACTAATTTTGTGGGGTAGGGATAAGACAGCTGAAATGAGTTTAGAGTAGCCAAAATCACACGTTAGCACCAGTGGGAAGTTAGCATGGTGGCCCTCCCTTTGAGCACGGGGGCACTCGTGTTAGGACTGGCATGTAGTTGTGGAGACAGCCTGACCCCCACTGCAGGTGGGTACAAGGGTTGGAGGATTTGCATCCCGCACTGGGCGTGAGGCTGTGGTTTGCATGTGCAGATCCTCTTGGCCCTCCTGCCGGGTCCCTGCTGGGAGCTGACTCTCCTGTAGCAGTAACATGCGGCCCTAGCCACATTTTCTTGTCCTCTGCATTGCTTCCTCATGATTCCAGGGCTGTCAGTTCTGAGCTCACTGGTCAGGGGTCGGGATGTTGTGCAGAGTAGGGCAGGGTTGACTTCCTCCCTGGGCTGAATGCGCCTCAGGCTCTCATCGGCATTGCCTCCCAGGAAGGATCTCAGCCAATGCCGTCTGCTCTGTGACCCAGCTGAACTTCCACTACTGAGACAGCAAAACAAGGAAGGGGTTAAAACAAGAAAGGGGAGTCTTAGTTTTGAGGAAGAGACGGTGTTACTGTGACTCACATGGAACCAGCAGTGGTGTGAGAAGTAGGCACCATGGTTGGGTGGGAGTGGGTGCCTGCAGGGAGCATGGGAGGCCTTGGCCTGTCATGTTGTTTCTAACAGGCGCTGGCTACGCAGGTGTGTTGGAAACATTGCATACACTTAAATGTGCACGGTTCTGTGTGTACACGGGAAATTCAACAAGTTTGTGGAAAAATGGAATTAAACTATGAGTTTATTTGGGTACAGACATTTTGAAATCCATACATGGATCGTTTTTCATAGCAAGCATTTTCAGTGAACTTTTTGAAGACCCCTTATATAGATATTCTTCACAAAGTAAAAAATAGAAGAGTCCCTTGGCCCCGAAGATCATAAACAGCAGTTCTGGGTGTGATGAGGCTGAGCTTGCTGGATGCTCTCAGGACAGTCGTTCTGGGGGACAAAAATTGCACATGCTGGCCTCAGTGTTAGTGTCAAGCTCTAACTCCAGAGCTAGATTGAGATAGTGGCTTCTTGAGGGACAGTGGGAGGCAGGAAGAGATGCAGCCTGTTAAGCAGCTTTGGATAGTGTTGGTGATGAAAACATTAGCAGCCAAACGTTTCTCACTTTTCATTTGGTCTTTTTCTAACCACTTATAAAATGAAGGCGATCTCCCTTTTAGTTATGCCTTGACTTGAGACACTTTAGTTTTCTTGCCTTCTTGCATTCCGTCTAGATGGGACTGTCGTTTTCTGGCCCCACTAGATGCTGCAATGTCTGACAAAAAGCACTAAGGTTCTCACCGCGGCTCTCGCTAAGCCTGTCGGTTTGTCTCTCGTGTTTGCACCACCAGGTGAGTGACTGGTGGGAGGAATACATCTACCTCCGAGGACGAGGACCGCTGATGGTGAACAGCAACTACTACGCAATGGTGAGTTTGGGAGGGACCTGGGCCAGCTTTCCATGCCAGAGAGCCGTGTGCGCATCCTTCTGTATTTGTGCAGCCACTCAAGGGCCCTGAGCTACTGCAGAGAAGTGTGGACTTCAAAAATACATCCAAGGCAGGGGCCGGCAGGTGGTGACGTGGTTAAAGGCGCTGAATATGGTCAACCGCAGTTCAAGTCTTGGACCTGGTGGTTTCCTCTCTCACTTTTCCTCTCTCTGTCTCTCTCATCATCTTGGAAAATATAATAATAATAGTAAATTTAAAATAATTCTCTTAAAAATTACTTTCAGGGCAGACTGAAGTTCCTTGCTGTACATGTACCTGTACTGTCTGTGTGTCTGTGCCTTATGTGTATATGTGCCACTACTGTGCATGTCCCTGTACTGTACATGTACCTATACCGTGTATACCTGTACCATACATGCCCCTGTACTGTACATGCCCCTGTACTGTATGTGTACATGCTTCTGTACTGTAGGTGTCCTGTACTACATGTGTCTCTGTACTGCTGTCTTGTAACTTAGCTCTGAACATAGTGCCACAGTAGTCCTACAGGTTCACGTGTCCACCAGAGCTCAGGGACAGTATGGGCTGACCTAGAGTTTGCCACTGATGTGTGTGTGTGAGCCTTCTGTATGCTAAGATGCCAGAAGGTTGCGTATTTGAGAGTAGTTTCCATGTCTTTAGAAATGCTGATGGTTGTTAGAAGGCCTCTCAGTTTGGGTTCTCAGCTGCTGTTTAATATCTGGGGAACAGAATTTATCGTCTTTCCCTTTCTGTTCTTTACTTCCTTTTATTTGTTCTTTTTCCTTATTTCTCCTTATTTATCTTTTGCTTTTTCTTTCTGTTTTTGTTTTAAGAATTTTACTCTTTTCCTTTTAACACCCCCTCCCCTCCCTGTCTGAAATTATCACAGAGAAAAGTCGTCAGTGCGCCTTACAGAACCACTCTTCCCTGCACCACTGGGTGCCTTTTCCTTCCTGGAGATTTTTGTGTTTGTTTCCTACAGACAGAGGCACTTCTCAGATCAAGGACCTGTTCTGCACATATATGCTTCATAAATGTCATTTAGACATGTGTTCCTCAGCTTTTACTTGCAGTTAAGGAAAATGTAGACCGTAGAAATGTGTCTCAAACTTCAGAAAGTTACAGCCACATCTCCATATAAATGATTTTTTTTTTCTTTTTTGGAGAGGTTTTTGCTATAGAGCGTGCATGCTCACCAGAAAGACAGAGAGAGACAGAGAGACAGAAAACGAGAAATCATCCCGAGGGGGGATGGCCACGCCACAGTATCTTCTCCTCCATTCTCCTCTCAGGATCTTGGGCACGCACACACACCTGGCGTGAGTTTAAGCCACCAGGTCTGGGATTCGAACTGCAGTTGACTACATGGGAGTCCAGCGACATAACCATTATGCTATCTGCTGGTCCTGCATATAAATGATTATTTTAACCTGGGTTACTTGTCATTCAGAAAAATGTTCTAATTGTCTAGTTCCTCTCTGGCTTTTATTCTACTTTCTGTGCTTTTTTTTTTTTTTTTTTCTTTCTTTTTTTTTTGGAGAGGTTTTTGCTATAGGGCGCATGCGCTCGCCAGACAGACAGACAGAGACAGAGAGATAGAAAGCAGGAAATCACCCCCCAGGGGGGATGGCCACGCCGCAATCCCTTCTCCTCCATTCTCTTCTCGGGATCTTGGGCACGCACGCACACGCGCCCGGCGTGAGTTTAAGCCGCCGGGTCCAGGACTTGAACCGCGGTCGACTACGTGGGAGTCCAGCGACATAGCCATTACGCTAACTGCTGGTCCCTACTTTCTGTGCTTTTTATATAAGGCTGTTGGGGTGAAACACTGTTGTCTTTAATAGCTCAAGAATACTTGGGGACCTGTGTTCTTATAAAACATTAGTAAAGTAAAACCGACAAAGTACAGAAAATTAAATTTCAGTTTAACATCTAGCATAGCAGATGTAATTTTAACATCGTGGAGGTGCTATGCAATGTATTAAAATCAGCTTCTCTGTTCATGTGAACATTCTTTCTGTTTTTTTTTTCAGGATTTGCTGTATATCATACCGACTCACATTCAGGCAGCAAGAGCAGGCAACGCTATTCATGCCATCCTACTTTACAGACGCAAACTGGACCGGGAGGAAATCAAACCAGTATGTAAACGGTTTTTTAAAGCAATTTTTTAAGGCTGGCCCTGTAGCTCAGTGGCTAAGGGAACAGTTCCCACATGGTCAAACAGGGCTCAAATTCCAACCCCTGGGAGATTGAAAAATATGCTGGGCTCATTCATGTGTGTGTCCAAAATCCCAATATCATGAAGAAATGGAGCAGAAGGAATTGTGGCCTGACCACACCCCCCGAGTCCCCACTGGGGTGGTGGACTCTCTTTCTCTCTTTGGCAGGTGCATGTGCCCTCTAGCAATTGAATAAAATTCTGGCCCAGATGTGGGTATGGTGGTTAAAGTGACTGGATCCCACATGGCTGACTGCATGGTTCCAGTCTTGGAGTGGGTGGCTTGAAAAACATGCTAGGTGTGTGTGTGTGTGTGTGTGTATGCTCAATATCCTGGAAGGATGGAAAATGAAGGGAGGGACCAGCAGTTAACGTAATGGCTATGTCGCTGGATGCCCTTGTAGTCGACTGTGGTTCGTGTCCCGGACCTGGTGGCTTAAACTCACGCTGGGCATGTGTGCATGCGTGCCCAAAATCCCGAGAGGAGAATGGAGGAGAAGGGATTGCGGCGTGGCCATCCTCCCTGGGGGGTGATTTCTTGCTTTCTGTCTCTCTGTCTGTCTCTCTCTGTCCGGCGAGTGCACGCACCCTATAGCCAAAACCTCTCCAAAAAAAAGAAAATGGAGAAGGGATTGCAGTCTGAGCATGTCCCATGGGGGAATACTTTCTCACTTTCCCTCTCTTTCTCTCTCCTGTAAGTGCATGTGCCCTCTGGTTAATTTTTTTTTTTAAGAGAGATTTTTGCTATAAGGCGCGTGCACTCTCTAGAAAGACAGAGACAGAGAGACAGAAGCAAGAAATCACCGCCAGGGGCTTGGCCACTCCATAATCTCTTCTCCATTTTCTCGGTATCTTGGCATGCACACACACGTGTCTGGTGTGAGTTTGAAGCAGTCGAGTCTGGGACTCGAACCGCGGTTGATTGCGCAGGAGTCCAGCAATGTAACCATTATGCCATCTGCTGGTCCCTCTGGTTAAATTGTTCTAAAATTGTTTTAAAACATCTTTGCTGAGGTATTATTGACATATTGCACACGTTTAAAGTATGGTTTGGTAAATCTACATGTGGGTGAAGTCACACGTAGTTCCGACGAAATCTACTTGTGGGCGAAACCATCACCACAGTAAAGAGAGTGAATCCATCCGTCACCCCAGAAGTCCTGTCTGTCCCTCTGTGATCTCTCCCCCGACCCCTTCCTCACCTCCCCATTGCCCTCTTGATCTGCTGTCATTCCAGGTCAGTTCATAGTGTCCGAAGTTATATGTAAATGTCGTCATATGGCATGTATTCTTCTTTGGGGAGGTCTAGTTTCTTCCACCCGGCATCATTTTTTTGAGATTTAATTCTTCTATGTATCCTAAGCTGGATCTTTCTTGTCCTTAGGTTATATGATTTGCCCTTCAAAGAAACCCTTGTTTGTTTTTGAAGCAAAGTAATAACTGCTGATGAGGTTCGTAAGAGACACAAAACATCTCTCCCTGAGCTCTCCGTGTGGTTTAGTGCCAGTTTATACAGAATTCATTCGAATGTGTCATTTAGGAAGTAACTCTTCGGAAGTCGTACCCTGGTGTAGTTCAGCAAGTTGGCTCAGTGAACCGTCCCGGGGGACCCCTGGAAAAGGCGAAGTGAGACCATGCAGTGTGCACATGAAACAAACGACATTTAAACAAACAGGTGGTTTTCATTCGCTCCCTTTTTTCCTGTGGAATTTTGTTTATTTAAAATGTATTTTTATTACAGATTCGTCTTTTGGGATCCACCATTCCACTTTGTTCTGCTCAGTGGGAGCGAATGTTTAATACTTCTCGGATCCCTGGAGAGGAAACAGGTGAGTGAGGCTTCCCCCAGACTCACGCTCAGAAATAGGACACGTCAGAGGAGGAGTCTGAGGGGCCAGACTGACTTGTGCCGACCTTTCCTGGGATCGGAGGAGGGCGAACTTTCCATCTGTTGAATTTCCTTTTGTATTTATTAGGCCTGGACTGTGGATGATTTCCAGGTTTGTGTTTCTCCTCTGGCGAAGGCTATTTATAGACTGTTCTTCCAGGCCTCATTAGAAATAGTCCTGTTTCTTCATCTGGACTCCTTGGACATTTTTCTCACATCCGATCCACATTTCAGTTTCTGAATCTGAGTGTAGATGGTCCTGAGCTGATCCAGCGCTTTGAGTGTGCAGTTGCAGGCCAGCGTTTCTGGGAGGGAGCCCCTCACTCAGCGTCACACTGTGGTGTCACTGGGGGCCCTTGCTGTGCCCTTGTACAAAAGCCATCTCTGTGTGGGTGTTCCCAGGTGGATGCTTCCCTCTCTCTGATACCATGTTCAAAGGTTCTCTAGAAACTCACTCCATGTTTATTCCCTGCTTTCACAGTGTGAGGCGTTTCTAGCTAAAAAAAAAGTAAGCCTCTATTCTCTCACTGCTGCACTTTGGAGTCCCCTGCCCCGTAGCTAGACACATTATGAAATATAGATGAGTTGGCAAGAAACAGTACTGGGCACTAGACCCGTAAGGCAGTGGTTAAGGGATCCCACATGGTTGAGCGCAGTTTGAATCCTGGCCTTGGTGGCTTGAAAAAACACGTCAGGTGGATGTGTATGCCAAAAATCCAGTTGCGATGGAGACATGGAAGAAAAAAGATTATGGTGTAACATGCCCTACTGGGGGATACTTTCTCTCACTCATACACACAAATATACACTCCCCAAAAGCAATACGAGGACCGTTGACTTGCTATTTGGAAACTAGCAAAGTAGATTCTCTCCACTGTCTAACAGTGCCTCCCTGCTGGGAAGGAGTCACCCAGGGCCCTGATGAAGGCACAGGGGCTCCTGAGGGAGGCAGCACCATGTGGGCCCTGCTTTTTGGTCAGCATCTCAGGGTGAGGGTCCTTATGGTGAGAAAAGTTTAGGAAATACCAGCTTATGTCACAGCAATATGTATGTATTTTAAGAAATAAGAAATAGGGCCAGTGCTGGGCTAAATCATAGTTACTAGCTGTACTTAGAGACACCCTTTCCTGAGTGGGTGTTATGGGGTTGCCATCATTAATAGCCATAGTTGGTGTCTTTTTTGGGGGTTAAATAATTATTTATTTAATTAAATTAATCATTTTAAAATTTTCTATAGGGTACACAGACTTGCCAGAGAGAGAGAGAAAGTGAGAAAGCAAGCTGGCAGGTCTGGGACTTGAACAGCAGTTGGCCATGTGGGAATTCAACACCTTAACCACCATGCCACTGGCTGGCCCTAGACTTGGTGTCTTAAAACAAGAGAAGTTTCTTGTCTCTCATTTTTTCAGACCAGAGTTGGAGATTAGTGTGTGAGTGCAGTTGTGCGTTCTTCAAAGGCTGCAGGGGAGGATCCTGCTCGCTTCTTCCAGCTCCTGGTGGCTCTAGGTGCTCCTTGGCTTATAGGCACCTCATCCCAGTTCTTGCCTCTGTGGTCATATGTGGTCACCACCTCTGCCTGTGTGTGTCTCCTCCTGCCAGGCCGCCAGTGATTGGATTTAGGGCCCGCCCTAACCCAGTATGACCTGATCTTAACATTGTAATTACATCAGCAGAGACCCTATTTCCAAGTAGGAAATAAGGTGCGCTCCCTGGGGAGTACTTTCTCATCCTCCCTCCCCATCTGTGTCTCTCTCCAGTAAGTGCATGTGCCCTATAAGCAAAAGTACAAACAAAACAAAACAAAACAAAACTCCCCATGATAAGTCAAGGGGTAATACAACAGAGAAAGATTCATATATAAAAATTTCTTATGAATCTGTTGGGAAAATATAAAGATCCTACTTGGAAAGCAGGCAAAGGGCATACCCTAGAAGTTCACAGAAGGAAAAGCATTTTGTGAGTGATGGAAAGCAATTCAGGCTTGCTGTTAATCAAAGAAATACAAATACATGTGGCCATGGGTGCTTTTGAAAAATAGAATTATTTACTTAATTTTTAATTTATTTATTCTTTCATTTTAATTTGACCAAAGAGAGACATGGGGGCAGGCAGTAAAAAAGCAAACCACCAGGTCCGGGACTTGAACCATGGTCAGCTATATGGGAGTGTCCAGTGCCTTAACCACCACGCCATCTACTGGTCCCCCATGTGATGCTTTTTATGGGCAGGCAAGGCACAAAGCCTGCAGGCCACCCCAGGCACATCTCCTCATTGAGCAGGCAAGTCCTTGTCTATCAGACCATTCAAATTTCCCGAAACATTAAAAGGACAAGAAGTATAGACTTATCCTTTTTTTAGAATTACTTATTTAATTTTATTTATTATTATTATTTTAAAATTTGCTATAGGACATGTCACCAGAGAGAGAGAAAGATAGAGAGCGGGAATGTGAGAAAGCAAGCTACCAGATCTGGGACTAGAACAATGGTCGACCATATGGGAGTCCAGCACCTCAACCACCATGCCACCTGCTGACCCCCCGACTTATCTTAAAGCTCATGTTTCAGCTTTTTTCCGTTCCATCATTTTTATTGCTATGTGATAGAATTGCCACTACAGTTAGGTAAATTTATAAAGAAGATGAAATACTAAGTCCTGTACTTCAGTGTAACCATCGTTGGTATTTTGGCGTACGTTATTTTAGCATGAAAACAACTCTGATGGACACCAGCAGATGGTGAAACGATTACGTTGCTGGAGTCCCATTTATCAACTGCGGTTCAAGTCCTGGACCTGGTGGCTTAAAACTCATGCCGGGTGTGTGTCCGTGCGTGTCCAAGATCCCAAGAGGAGAATGGAGGAGGAGGGATTGCTGAATGGCCACCCCCTCTGGGCGGTGATTTCTTGCTTTCTGTCTCTCCCTGTCCCTCCAGTGAACGCACACATCCTATAGCAAAAATCTCTTTTTTTGGGGGAAAAACAACTCTAATATGAACACTTTTTTCTTTTCCTTTGTAAGTGATGCTGCCCTGATTGTCCATGACCATTTCTCCCCTGTGTGCTTCAGTAAAACTTTCTGGAGGGCAGTTTTCTAGCAATGGACTTGATGAGTTTCATGATGGGCGTTTGTAATTTTATTGGCCTTCACACACTGCCCTCAAAGTGATTTTACCAGCTCATACTCCCACGGTACTCCATAGGCCTTTTTCCCTTCATTCTACCAACACCAAGCTCACCAGGTGAGCAGCTTTTTAAACTTGTATTTCTCCATGTGAGAACATTGTGTTCATATATTTTGTGAGTTTTTTTAATAGGTCGTGTATCTTTTTCTTATTGAATTGTGGGAGGTCTTTACATATTCTAGGTATTCAGCTTTTTTTCTTTAAGTTCACTTTTTTTTTTCCATGTAAAGAGAGAGAGGGTGAAAGACTGACACTATCAGGGCCTCACCTGTGCTCCTGCCCCCAGCCTTTCCACCCAGCCAGGACGACAGGCATGCGCGATGGCCACCCGCACCAGGACTTGCAGCATTGCTGAGTATTGTATGCTGCTGCGCCGCCACAGCCGGGCCACTAGGTAGTCAGGTTTTCACAGTTACATACGGCTGTTCTCCCAGTTTGCCATTTGTCTTTTCAGTTCTTGGTGCCCTCTTATCTCACAGAGAGTTTAAAATTTATTTTAATTTTTTATTTTTTTTTTTTTATTTTTTTTTTTTAGCTTTAGCTTTAGGGCATGTGCACTCACCAGAGAGAGACAGAGTGGGGGGCAGGAAGTGAGAAGTCACTCTCCAGCAAGGATGGCCATGCTGTAATCCTTTCCTCTCCTCCATTTTCCTCTCAGGATTTTGGGTACACATGCGCACGTGCCTGGCACGTTTTTCAAGTCCCCAGGTCCATGATTTCAACCACTCAATCAACCACATGGGATCCAGCCCTCTTAAACACTACACCACCTACTGGCCCAAGTTTGTTTATTTTTTTAACTACCAGAGGGCATGTACACTTGCCAGAGAGAGAGAGCAAGAGAAAGCACCCCCCAATGGAGTGCAATCACATTGCAGTCCTTTTCCCTCTTTACTTCCATTCCATCAAGATTTTAGACACAGGGGACCAGCAGTTAGCATAATGGCTATGTCGCTGGACTCCCATGTAGTCGACCGCGGTTCGCGTCCCGGACCCGGTGGCTTAAAACTCGTGACGGGCACGCGTGTGTGCATGCCCAAGATCCCAAGAGGAGAACGGAGGAGAAGGGATTGTGGCGTGGCCATCCTCTCTGGGGGGTGATTTCTCGCTTTCTGTCTCTCTGTCTCTCTCTGTCTGTCTGGCGAGCACATGCACCCTATAGCAAAAACCTCTCTACAAAAAAGAAAAAAGATTTTAGACACTTACCCACACCTGCCTAGCATGTTATTCAAGCCACTGGGCCCAGAATTAAACTATGGTCAGCCAGCCATGTGGGATCCAGCTCCCTACACACATGACTTGACTGCTATGCTATAGGGCTGGCCCTCATGGAAGTTTTTAATAGTAATGTGCATTAACGTTAAAATTGGGGGTAATACTGACTTTATCAGATAGGACCTAGTTCATACTGCAATCCTTTTTCCTCCAGTTTTCCATTTCCTCAGGATGCTGGGTGTGCATGTACATAGGCCCGGTGTGAAGCCAACGGGTCATGACCTACACCCTGTGCAGCTGTGTGGGATCCAGCTTTCTCCGCACAGTACCTAACCACTGTGCCACAGGGCCAACCTTCCTTTGTGTCCTAAGAAATGTATTCCTTCCCTGAAAGCATTTAACTTTCTCATTGCTTTATAGCTCTTCAATCTGATTGGAATTGATTTTGGCGTTCAGTGTGAGAAATGTGTCTCATTTTGTCTTTTTTCCCCATGGATAAACCACTGTTCTGGCCCCATGTGAGAAATCATAGTTCATCCCCCTCTCCCCACCCATTTGGTATGCAGGCTTTAGGCATGTGTAGAGCTGATTCTTGCCTTTTTCATGCTTTGTCTTTTAAAAATATTTGCCAGAGGATGCATGTACTTGCTGGAAAGAGACAGAGAGAGAGAGAAACCAAGAAAGTACTCCCCCCAATGGCACATGGTCACACTGCAGTTCCTTTTTCTCCAGTCTCTTATGATTTTGTGTATACACACACACACACACACACACACACACACACACATGCTTGGCATGTTTCTAAAGCCACCAAGTATAGAACTCAAACCATGGAGTTGGTTATGTGGGATCCAGCACTCTTAACCACAGGCTGACCTGGCTCTTCTCTCTTCTGAACTCTTTCTTTTCTTAGTCTATTTTGTCCCAGTACCAAACTGTTTACATTTATTTAAGAATTATTTATTCAGTTTTATTATTATATATGTATATATATGTGTGTGTGTGTGTATATATATATATATATATGCCAAGCATGTGTGTGTGTGTGTGTGTGTGTGTACACAAAATCATAAGAGACTGGAGAAAAAGGAACTGCGGTGTGACCATATGCCATTGGGGGGAGTACTTTCTTGGTTTCTCTCTCTCTCTGTCTCTTTCCAGCAAGTACATGCATCCTCTGGCAAATATTTAAAATATGCTATAGGGTGTGTGCACTCACCAGAGAGAGACAGAGAAAGAAAAAGTAAGAAAGTAAGCTGAACTCAGACTGCGGTGGGCCATGTGGGAGTCTTAACACATTAACCACTATGCCACCTGCTGGCCCCAAACTGTTTAAATGTGATAATAAATCTTGGTGTTTGGTAAAGTGAATCCTTCTTTCTTCAAGACTGTCCTGGCCCTTTCCTCTTCTGTAGGATCAGCCTGTCAGTCCCATGAAAGTCTCTTACTGGAATTGCCTTGAACTATAATAGATGGAGGAGAATTATCATTGTCCAGTATCAAGTCTAATTGCCTATGACCATGGCTTAGTTCTCTGTTCTTTTTTTTTTTTTTTTTTTTAATAATTTTTAACAAAGTGTTATACTTGTCTCCATAAGGGTTTCCCACGTGATTTGTTGTTTTGTTGTTCCTTTGAAGTATTTTCAAGTCACTGCTCAGTGCATTCATTTTTTTAGGGCTTTCCAGACAAATACCATAGACTGAGCAGCAAAAGGAACAGACGCTCAGTGCTGGGGGCTGGAAGGCCATGATCAGGGTGTCACAGGGTGGCACCTCTGGTTTCTCTCCTTGGCTTATAGATGGTGTCTTCTCCTGGTGTCTTCTCCTGGTCATCCCACTGTGTGTGTCTGCCCTAATCTCTTATAAGCATAACAGTTACATGGGCTTAAAGCTCATCTTAATGACCTCATTTTACCTTAACTGCCTCTCTCTGTCTTATTTTATTTTTATTTATTTATTTATTTATTGAACTTGCCAGAGTGGAAGGGGAAAGCACTATCCTTGGAGAATGGTCCCAATCCTTTCTCCATTTCTGTCTTCCGGATTTGGGGTATGCATGCATCCCCGGTTTGTCTTTCCGACTGGCAGGTTCAGGACTCAAACCTCACAGTTGGCCACATGGGATCTGGCCTTTTAACCACCACACCACCTGCTGGCCCAAAGATACTATCTGTAGATATGGGCACAGTCTGAGGTATGGATTAGAGGTGGGGATGCATCTCAATATATGAACGGGGAGAGGGAGCGTGATTTAGCTTATACACTGGGGTATAGGAATGTAAATGATTTTTAAAAATTGAGCTTGTACCTAACTATATTCATATTTATTTAAATAGTTGGTAGATTTTCTTCAGTTTTCTACTTAGCTAGTCATAAGTACAAATGACAACGTTGGTAGTTCCCTTTTATCTTTCATTTCTTTTTTCTTATTTTACTGTCCTGGCTAGGATCTTGGGTATAGTATTGAATATAAGTTGGTCATGGTATGTATTCTTGTCTCATTTCTGACATTAAGGCAAAGACTTCAAATGTATGTTTGCTCTACATTCCTGGTAGAAATCCTTGAGCAAGTTAAGGAAGTTTTTCTCTATCCTTGGTTTGCTAAGCATTTTAAAAATGAGGTCAAGCATTATATGTTAATGTTCTGTGTGCTTTATCTGGCTGTTTGTTTTTTTTTTTAAGAGATTTTTTGCTATAGAGCACGTGCGCTCGCCAGACAGAGAGAGACAGAGAGAGACAGAGAGACAGAAAGCGAGAAATCACCCCCCAGGGGGGATGGCCATGCCACATCCCTTCTCCTCCATTCTCCTCTCGGGATCTTGGGCACACACGCACACATGCCCGGCGTGAGTTTTAAGCCACCGGGTCCAGGACACGAACCGTGGTCGACTACATGGGAGTCCAGCGACATAGCCATTATGCTAACTGCTGGTCCCTGGCTGGGTTTTTTATTTGCTTGTGTTTTTTTTTTTTTTTTTTTTTTTCCAGTTATTTATGTATTCCATGGAATGGGAAAAGGAAAAAAGAGACTTTCAGACATAGATACAGCACCTCTGGCAGGGTTTTAACACTGCATTCCCTAGCCACCGCCCTGGATCGTGGACATACCTGTGCCCAACCTGAGCAGGGAGTTCATCAGACATGACCCCCGAATATGGGTCTGTCTTGTCATATTTTACTGCAGGACCACTGTCCAGCCCCTGGCTGTGCCTCCTTAAAGGTATCTTCTTAGTGGGTGGTGGCAGGGCCTTCTCATATTTCCAGGGCCCTATTGTCACATGGCTTTTAGCATCTTGTAACACTTGGCGTGTTTTTAATGGTTGGTCTCATATTCTCCCAAGGCTGTCTTGTTTGGCTGTCACTGAAGCGTGTTTAGGAGGACTTGATCAATATTCATGGAATGAATTTACTTAATCACATTCCTGTGATGTTTAAGCCTTTTAAAGTTTCTCTCTGTTTTAGTGAGTTTTATAGAACAGCTCTTTTGGGGACCAGCAGGTGGTGTGGTGGTTAAGGCACTGGACACTCCCACATGGCCAATTATGGTTCAAGTCCCGGACCTGGTGGCTTGCTTTCTCACTTTCCTTCTCTCTTTGTGTTTCTCTCTCTGGTCAAATTAAAATAAATAAATGAATAAGTTAACTTAAACAAGTAACTCTTAAAAAACAAAACAAATAACCAACTCTTTTGTTTTAGTAATTTTCCACATTTGTCCTCAGGACATTTTATAAGCTGCCCATTTGTAATTAACTAATATAAAATAACTACACTACTTGAATACTTTCTGTGTATGAAATATATGAATCATAAGTGGTATCTTTTTCTTGCACAACTACCTGAAAGATTTATTATCTTGGGGACCAGCAGATGGCGTAATGGTTATGTTGCTGGACTCCCACATGACCGCCCATCCCAGACCCACACGCTTGAATCTTGCACTGGGCACGCGTGTATGCTTGCCCAAAATCCCGAGAGGGGAAGGGATTGAGGCATGGACATCCCCCCTCAGGGGTGATTTCTTGCTTTCTGTCTCTCTGTCAAGCGTGCATGCCCTATAACAAAAATCTCTTAAAAAAAGAGATTTTCTCTATTTTACAGATGAGAAAAATTGAGACTTAGAGTTGACTAATTTGTCTAAGAACATTTATCCAATGAGTAGCTGAAGTGAGTTTAGTAGGCAGACTAATTCCAAAATTCTCAACTCAATATTGTACTTAATTGTTTAAAAACTTAAGGAATGTTACTCATTAAACTGAATGGAGTAATGCAGAGCAAAGAGCTATGTGCCATTTATTGATAAAAAGTTAGGTGTAGGGCCAGCCGTGGTGTGGTTTTAGGGCAGCTAGGCCCTACAGGGTTGACTATGTGGTTGAGTCTGGGACTGGTGGCTTTAAGATGCACTGGGTGCACATGTGCACCTAGGATCCCGAGGGGACAATGGCAGAGAAGGGACTGCAGTGTGCCTATCCCCCTGGGGGAGTACTTTCTTACTTTCTCTCTCTCTCTGCCTCCCCTGCAAGCCTATGTGCCCTCTAGCCTTATAGTAGATTGAAAACAATTTTACAAAGTCAGGTCTGACCCCCGGGTCCCTCTGGCCTGTGACTCTGGGTCTGTGTCTCTGCCCTGTGCGCCCCCTCAGACACCATCCAGCACATCAAGGACAGCAAGCACATCGTCGTGTACCACAGGGGGCGCTACTTCAAGATCTGGCTCTACCATGACGGGCGGCTGTTGAAGCCCCGAGAAATCGAGCAGCAGGTGCAGAGGATACTGGACGACCCGTCGGAACCTCAGGCTGGGGAAGCAAAGCTGGCGGCCCTCACCGCAGGAGACAGGTGTGTGTCCCGCTGTCATCTGTCACATTCCTAGAGGTTAGAGAGGTATATTTTCTTGCTCTTTCTGCTCAGGAGCTGTATCTGCAGAACACCAGGGTGTGCCCAGACACGATGGCTCCACTCTGTTCTGTGGTAACAGGTTCCAGTCCCAGCCAGAGAGTCCCATGAGCATTGAGGAGACAGAGGGGCCCTTGGCCATCTCTGTACATGATGGGCACACGTACGTATGGAGGGGTACGTGATGGAGGAGTGAGAAGTTAGGGTTCTGAACTAGACTCTGGGCATTCATTTAGGAAACAGAACAGCTTTAACAAGGGCCCAAGTTAGGGTTACATTTCCTTGCCTCGTTTAAAGAGAATCAGTCAGAGGCTCTTGCCTACCCCGTGATTTAACGTGGAAACACAACAGTTTCCCAGCCTGGCTCTCTGGACACTTGAGGCAGGAGAATTCGTTGTTGAGGGTAGGATGGTGCTACCCTGTCCCGTGTAGGATGGAGAGTGACGTCCCTGGTCTCTGCCTGCTGGATGTCAGAGAAGCCTAGTTGCGACAACCAAGAATGTCTTCAGAGGTTGCCCCGAGTCTCTGGGGGGCAGTGTCACTTGCAGTGGAGAGCTGCCACATTGCCACAGTGTGCTGTCACTAGTGTCAGGAGTGAGGCGGAGACGGAGGCCATGGGAATTCCTCTGCAAAGAGCAGGACGGGCTTTGCCCTGGGAGCAGGACCCACAGAGCCCTCCATCCCGCAGAAGGTGGGAGCAAGCCAGGAGCACAGTGGGCTTCCAGGGGAGGAGCTGTGTGCCCTGAGGCAGCACAGCAGGTCGGAGCCGCAGTATGCCGAGGTGGCTGGGGCACAGCGCCAGGCTGGGGGTGGTCCTTGGTGCCTGTCCCCATCTGGGCTTGCTTCCCTGACCAAGTCCTGTTAAAGGGACTGCTTCTGGCTGGGAGTAACATAATGAGAGTGACAACAAGGTTGATACTTTGGTCTAGTGTGGACAAGGGGCCTGGTAGAGGGAGGCATTTTCATGGTCCAGGTAGTGAGGCCCAGAAAGGGGGCTGGAGAGGGACTGAGCTGGATTTGCCCTGGGAAGCCTGGACTCATTCAGCTTTGCTGTTTATTGATTAAGCAGGGAAGAGCAGTGGTAGGCAAAGATGAGCTTACTTCCAGTGTGCCCATCAGAGTGTCTGGAGAGACCCCGATGCTGTCCTCCAGGTGGGGACAGTGCCAGCCCTCATCATTGTCACCTTCGTGTCCCGGGCTGGGTGTGTGTTGGATACTTGTATATATGTGCTAGTTGGTGCCACAGGCTGCCGCAGCTAAGCACTCAGCTAGGGAAAAACAGGAGTCGGGAAGTCAGATAGCCCTGCTCTGGAACAGTGGGCTGGGGCAGCAGGGCTCGGGGAGGTCAAGTGAGAGGCACCCACGAGCAGTCGGAGGAAGCCACAGTCAGCGCACCTCTCAAGAAGGAAGCAGGCATTGCAGCAGCAAGGTGGGCACGGGGACCTGATCACAGGCGTCTCAGCTGGTCATCTGTAGCATGGCCTCGGGGCAGGTGGCTTCCCTCCCACAAAATAGCTATAAGCTAATCTCTCTGTGCCTCAGTTTCCCCATCTGAAAAGTAGACATGGGAGTGTTAAAAGAACACCAGTGATGACGGCTTGGGAAGGGTTGGAGCAGAGCCGGGCCTGAGGGCAGTGAGTTCCCACTTTTCTTGTGATTGCTGCTGCCAGAGGCAGGATTGGGGATGGCCCCTGTGGGCGGGGCAGGGAAGGGTGGGTGGGGAGCACCTTGCTCTTGCTCTGGCTCTCTGCTCCCTGGCAGCTGCACTCACAGGGCCAGTCTGCATCCTGATTCTCCATTCAGTCAACATTATCTGAACAAAAATGACACACCATGCTCTGTGCTGTTGTCTGAGGGCTGTGAGAAGACAAGGTCCCTTCTTTAAACCATGTAGTACGGCAGGCAGGCAGGCAGATAGCATCAGACAGAGAAAATCATAAGCATATATTGGGTCATCACAAAAGTCATGACGTGTTTTTCTAGGCAAAAATGCATCATGACTTTTTCCGATGATCCAATAGTTTTTCTCTTATAAATTTCTAAGAATCTGTTGAGATGTTATTGTGTCATTTCAAACATCATGCAAGGAGTTGGGACCAGGTTGTTAGAGGTCCAACTGGATTTAACTGGATTTAATCTTTACTACAGAGTACCCTGGGCCAAGTGTCGCCAGACCTATTTCAGTCGTGGGAAAAATAAGCAGTCCCTCGATGCTGTTGAAAAAGCAGCCTTCTTCGTGACATTAGATGAAACCGAACAAGGATATAAAAAGGAAGACCCACATACCTCGATGGACAGCTACGCCAAGTCTCTGCTGCACGGCAGATGTTTTGACAGGTATTGCTCTTAACAGTCTGGTAGTTTGCCTGTGAGTTTGGAAGAAATATCTCATGTGGTTGATGCCCATCCTGAAATATCTATACTGCTAAGGAATAACTTAGTGTAAGAATGTAACTTTTAATATTTTCCTCCAATGAAACTGTCCACATGCACACAGAGCTGACCCATCACGTTTGAGACTCTCCTTTCTCCGTGATGACCACGTTTGTGTGGAGATGCTGGTGAGATGTATCTGCCAGTTACCAAAACCTAGGCAGGAGAGGATAGGCAGGGCTGGGCCTGGGGTCAGATGTGGGTGTTGGCCTTGGGCCTGTTTGCTAGTCACATGACTGTCGTGAAGCTGCTCTCCTGCTGGGGCCTCTTTACCTGTAGGTGAGGGCCTGACTCTGGCAGTTTGGGGGCAAGGATGAGATAGGGAGGGACAGCCTCAGGTCTCCTCCCAGGTACCTTGCTCTGTAACAGAATGTCCTGTTTTTCTTGTCTCTACTGTGAATGTTCATCTTCAGTACAGAAAAGAAATGAGTGACTTAGCAACCTGCTTGTACTTTATTCCTCAGTGCACAGATTTATTAGTAGCTGCTTGTTGTTAGAGGTGCAAAGTAAATTAGCTTATTTAGGCTAAAAGAAATGCAAGGGGACCCCAGTAGTTTATGGAAAATGGAATGAAAGTTATTTATTTTGGTGAAGAGAAAATTGAAATCCGTGCAGTTTTTTTATAATAAGCCTTTCCCATGAACTTTTTGAAGAGCCTGCATGTGTAGTTTTCGGTAATTTCTGTCTTTCTGAACGTCTAAGTTCTATAAACACATTCGTTTCACATAGGTGGTTTGACAAGTCCTTCACATTTATTGTCTTCAAAAATGGTAAGATGGGCATGAACGCAGAGCACTCCTGGGCAGATGCACCTATCATTGGCCATCTTTGGGAGGTGAGTATTTGTGCTTTTAACTTGAATGTGAAAATTACTTTTGAGGGTCCAAATCCTTGGGCCAGCCCCATGATCTAGTGGTTCAGGGAGCTGGATCCCACACGGCCAACTGCAGTTTGAATCCTGGCTTCAGTGGTTTGAAAAAACATGCCAGGTGTGTGTTTGCACGTGTGCGTGTCTGTACATGCCCAGAATCCTGACAGGATGGAGCAATGGAGGAGAAGGGATTGTGTGACCAGGCCTCATTGGGGGTGCTTTTTTTCCCTCCTTCTCTCCTTGTGTCTGGCAAGCACATGTACCCACTGGCAATTTAAAAAAGAAAGAAGATCCAACCCCCAGACTGAATTTAGTTTCATAATACTTGCCTAATTATATCATATGAATTACTAACATGTACTGGTACTGCATATAAATTTATCACTAAGTTCTTATGTTTCTTATCTTCATTCCTGTAATCAACCAAAATTATGAAATGGCAGTTTGCTCTTATGAAGTGACTTCAGGGTAGAACTGAAGCTCAGTTTATTCTGGAATAAACTACCTCTTACTTACTGGATTTCCTAGTTTTTCCTATCTATCAAGTTTCAGGCCAAATAGAAGCAAGCATATTATAATTTTGGTCTACCAAAATGCAGCATGCCTTTTACCTACATCATTTAAATTATTTTTTTAAAAAGAATTATTTTATTTAACTTTATTTATCCATTTGTTTATTTTAATTTGACCAGAGAGAGAAAGTGAGAAAGCAAGCCACCAGGTCCAGGACTCGATCCACAGTTGACCATGTGGGAGTCCAGCACCCTTAACCACCATGCCACCTGCCGGCCCCCATTTTAATTCTTAAAATTAAAATGATCAGATTATTTAAAAATTACCAAATCCCAGGTCAGCCAGTGGTATGGTGGTTAAGGCGGCTGGATCCCACATGGCCAACTGTGCGGTTCAAGTCCCAGACCTAACAGCTTGAGAAGTACACCAGGTGTTCATGTGTGTATGCCTGAAATCCCAAAAGGAGGGAGGGGTGGAGGAGCAGGGATTATGATGTGACTATTCCCTATGGGAGGTACTTTTTCATCCCATCCCCTCCCCCTCCCTCTGTTCTCTGGTGAACATGTGAACCTTCTGATAAATTAAACAAAGCAAAACAAAAATCACCAGGCTCCTGTCATCCTCTCCCTCCACTCAGCTTTTTAAAATACGGAGTGTATTGGAGACCACCATGTGACATGATGGTTAAGGTGCTGGACTCCCAATGGCCGATGACAGTTTGAGTCCCAGATCTGGTAGCTTGAAAATCATGCCTGGCACATGTGCATGCATGTCCAGAGTCCCAAGAGGAAAATGGAGAGAAGGGATTACAGCATGATCATTCCCCTGGGGATTGATTTCTCACCTTCCCTCTCACTGTCTTTCTCTCCCTCCGCCAACAGGCACATGTGCCGTACAGCAAAATTTTAAAAACTTAAAAAAGAAATACAGAGTGGATTGACTTCTCTGCCCCTGCTTTTATTTTTTAATTCATTGCTCTCTGAACTGTTTGTGCTATTCCATGTTTGCCACTGTTGGTCATGAAAAACTGAAGGTTTTGTTTCCTTAGTTTAGCTGTCGGGTTCTTTTTTGTTTTTTTTTTTTTTTTTAAAGAAATTGCTAAACTCTAGCGTCATCAGCAGTTGGGCTTGGCACAGAAAATACTTCATTAACTTGTTTTATTGAGATTTGAGGATTTTTAAAAAAAAAAAAAAAAAAACAAGCCCCAGGACCAGCAGGTGGCACAGTAGTTAAGAAACTGGACTCCCACATGGGCCGTCCTCAGTTTGAGTCTCTGACCCAGTGGCTTGAAACTCATGCCAGGTGCATATGCATGTGTGCCCCAAATCCTGAGAGGAGAGTGAAAGAGAAGGGACTGCGGTGTGGTCATGCCCCCAGGGGGTGATTTCTCACTTTCTGCCTATCTCTCCAGTGAGTGCATGCATCCTATAGCAAAAAAAATCTCTCTCTCAAAAAAAACAAAAAAAAACCTTTGACACTTTGATAGTCATCTTGAATATAAAAGCTCTTTTTGCTGTCTCTTTTGTTTCTCCTGCTTGTCTAATAAAGAAGGACGTGGGGGAGACACAGCTCAGTGGTCACAGGCTGATTGAGTTGAACCGTCCTTTATGGGGTGTGGAGCCAAGTTTGTCTGAAATTAATGTAGTAAATCTGTGAAGCCGTCGTAATGTATCACCTCATTTTTGTTTCTTTAAACTTCTGTGAAGGCTTTGAATCTTGACCTTTCTTTTTACAAGACATGCCCCTAGAGCTAAACAAATCCAAGCACATGCACGTTGTCTTTGAGGGCCTTTGCGCATGCTCTTCCCTCTGTCTGGAACACTTCTCCTGGCGTTCCCTGACTCCCAGCCCTTTTAGGTCTTCCTTTAGGTCTCAGCTGACTCCAGCTCCCCTAGGAATGACCCTCTCTGGCTGCTCTCCCCCAGGACGAGGTTAGGAGCCTCTGTCTTACTTTCCTTTACCTCTCTTAACTGTCTTTCCCCTGATTGGGGTTGTAAAACTGCACTTGCTGCTCCTTCAGCCAAGGGAGGTATTCCACACGGGGAAAGTAATAAAAAGGAAAGCCACAAAGCGCTTCAGGCTTTAAGAAACCAGTATGGTCCTAAGACACAAAGACATGATAGAAGGCAGCCAAGTACCGGAAATACTCTTTTTTTTTGTTTGAGAGGTTTTTGCTATAGGGCGTGTGCGCTCGCCAGACAGAGAGAGAGAGAGACAGAAAGCGAGAAATCACCCCCCAGGGGGGATGGCCACCCCGCAATCCCTTCTCCTCCATTCTCCCCTCGGGATCCTGGGCACTCACGCACACACGCCCGGCGTGAGTTTAAGCCACCGGGTCCGGAATGTGAACCGCAGTCGACTACATGGGAGTCCAGCGACACAGCCATTACGCTAACTGCTGGTCCCCGGAAATGCTCTTCATCCCCACCAGGGTTCTTTGATGATGACCACAGCTTATCGAGCCATTTAACTCAGAATCCAGCAAAGATCCAACCACCTTCAGGGCCTCTGGACATAGAAGAGACCCTTGAAATGTCTTTGCACAACACAGTTGTCCAGGCCTTTTATACACTATTCCCAGGACTCCCCGAGTATACCCTCAACCAGAGCTCTTGTTTGGTAAAGGAGAAAGAATCTGAGTTACAGGCATTCTGCATTACTTGGGGGAAATTGATCAAATAAAGGAATCTACTGACTATTTACAAGGTCAAGCTTCTTTTTTTAGTTCTGTGGATACAGTAGGGATAAAGGGATGTCATCTTAGACCAGGGTGGGCAGTTAGAAGTGGTGGTGTTTAGCTGTCACTATTCGACAGCTAACAGTCTCCAGGGACCACTGGATGGGAACCCAGATGTTCTGGCTATTGGTGGGGACTGGCCTAGTGTCTCATCATAGAGGCTCAGTGCCAAATTGAAATAGGGGCTGGTGCAACAATGTAGTACCCATTAAAAACAGAGCTAGTCGAAGCTAGTTTAGTGGCCCAGTTTAGTGAACTGCAGTGCTGGAAGCCACTGGGTTTGAATCCTGGGGCTGGTTGATCTGAAACATGCCAGTGCATGTGCCTGTGCTCAAGATCCTGATGAGCTGGAGGGCTGGGGAAAGTGGATCACAGCGTAACGAGACCTTGTTGAAGGTGTCTCGCTCACTCTCTGGCTTGTGTGTGTTATAATGAAAAATGAAACTTAGGGGACAGCAGGTGGCATGGTGGTTAAGACTTTGGACTTCCACATGGTTGAGTGCAGTTCCAGTCCCAGACCTGGTGGCTTGCTTTCTGACTTTCTGTCTCTTTCCGGTGAGCATACATGTCCTACAGCAAGAATTAAAATAATAATAATAAAACAAATAATTCTTTAAAAAAGAAAAAAATTAAATAAAAAGAAAACTTTGATCCAGCCTGGTGGTGCAGTCAAATTATAGTGCTGGAAGCTATATGGCTAGAAGCTTCGGGTTCATATTCCCCCACCAGCCTGATAGCCCAGTGGGTGTGTGTGCCCAGCAGCCTGGAGAACTGGGGAAGGGGGTCACAGCATGACAAGAACCTGTCAGTGATGCTTCTCTCCCTCTTTCTCTCTGTCTCACTCACTCTCTCATGGACATGTGCATGCACTGTTTATCATGTATAAGAACAAAGTTGAAGCCAGTTTTGTTTTTTTTTTTGGAGAGGTGTTTGCTATAGAGCGCCTGCACTTGCCAGAAAAACAGAGAGAGACAGAGAGATAGAAAGTGAGAACTCACCCCCTGAGGGGATGGCCATGCCACAATCCCTTCTCTTCCATTCTCCTCTTGGGATCTTGGACACACACACACACAGCCTGGCATGAGTTTAACCCACTGGGTCTGGGACTCGAACCATGGTTGACTACATAGGAGTCCAGTGACATAGCCATTACGCCAACTGCTGGTCCCAAAACTTTGTTTATTTATTTATTTTAATTATTCCAGAGAGGGACAGTGCGAGAAAGAAGAGAGAAAGTGAGAAAGCAAGCCGCCAGATCTAGGCTTTGAACCGTGGTTGACCATGTGGGAGTCCAGTGCCCTTAACTACCACACCACCTGCTGGCCCGTTCTTGACATATTTTTTCAATAACCAGAGGGCACATACACTCCCCAGAGAAAGATGGAGTGGGAGGAAGGGAGGGACCACCCCCAATGGAGCGCAGTCACACTTTAGTCCCTTCCCCTCCATTTCTCTATCTTGTTAGGATTATCATAATGCATTTTTTTTGGTTTGGTTTGGTTTTTGCTATAGGGGCATGTGCACTCGCCAGAAAGACAGAGAACGACAGAGAGACAGAAAGCAAGAAATCACCCCTAAGGGGGGATGACCACACCATAACCCTTTCTCCTCCATTCTCCTCTTGGGATTTTGGGCAAATAGCCAAAACTCGCACTCAGTGTGAGTTTTAAGCCGTTGGGTCCGGGACTTGAACTGCAATCAACTACATAGGAGACAGGTGACATAACCATGACGCCATCTGCTGGTCCTCCCCATCCCAGGCATATTTTTAAGGTTCATAACACATACTAGTACGCTGCTCTTTTTATGGCTAAATAATACTCCATTGTATGGAGAAAACTACATTTTGTTTTTCTTCAGCCGATGGGCGTTTGGTTGTCCGCACTTTGGGGCTGTCGTGAATAACGCTGCTGTGAACATTTGTGCACACGTTTTCATGTGAGCATTCACTTCCCTTCTTTTCATTGAATATATACCTAGGAGTAGAACTGCTGGGTCCTAGGGGTATTTCTCACGTTCTGAGGAAGGGCAGACATTCTTACCTGTGTTATTCACAAGACAGTGCTTAGAGAACGTAGTTCCTGTCTGCTCAGTCACTGCTTGGGTGTCACTGGTGCTACAGTGGTACTGACCCACAGAGGGTGCTCAGTAAGTGCCATTGAAAAAGTTGGCTTAGGTTTACTCGCCAATGGAGAGAGATCAACCCCACCTAACCCTGGACACTGCCTCCCGAGGGAGCGTGAGCTTGGCCAGCCGCTTCACCTCTCTGAGGCCCCGTTGTCTCATTTATACACACAGGCATGACAGTTACTGCCTTGCAGGCCAGACATAAACAGTTTGAGGGGTGGCACCTAGAAAGGCCCTAGCTTGGGACCTTGAAGGAGGCCCCGAGTGGCTTCCTACTGTGAGATTGTGTCAGGTGCTGTCAGCGCTACTCCTGGCTCTGTCCCTGACGAGTTGTGTGACTTTGAGCGAGCCGCTCTCCTCCGGTCTCATCTTTCTCCCTCCAGGATAGAGATGAGGCCCACCTCATTAGGGGCTACACAGAGGGTTGTGCCGAAGGGTACCTTTGGCGCACAAAGTGGCAGTGCTGGTTAAACCTTTGTCATATCAATGTAAGGAATAAGGATTCGTTCCTCTTGGGAGGTCAGACACATTTTATGTAACACTGTTAGTTATAATTTCTGAGTTTCTATTTGGGGGGGGGGGGCGCAGAAAGTGCATACGCTTGCCAGAGAGAGACAGAAAGAGGGGGGAAAAAGCAACCCTCATGGCAATGGTCACACTTCACGTCCTTCTCCTCCATTTTTCCCTTCTGACAGGATTTTGGTATGCATACATATGCATGCAGTATGTTTCTCAAGCCACCGGGTCCAGATCTCGAACTGCATAGTTGGCTATGTGGGATTCAGCCATCTTAGCCACCATACCACCAGCTGGCCCCTGAATTTACATCTTTTTCTTTTTTGCCAGTACGTCATGGCCACAGACAGCTTTCAGCTGGGCTACATGGAAGATGGACACTGTAAAGGGGACACCAACCCAAACATTCCGTACCCCACGAGGCTGCAGTGGGACATCCCAGAGGAAGTAAGTCCAAATACTGAATAACCGTTGTTTACTTGTGGTAGGAAATAGATTTCAACACAGGTGCCTGAATCTTCCAGCCGTAGTTGCCACGTACTCACAGGTTTCCGTTGAGGCCACCGAGACCGAATGTTGTGTGCTTGGGGAATGTTCCTGGGGCTGTGGTGCGGCCGTGGCTCCTGTTGCCTCAGAAGCCTTAGTCAGTATTTCTTCTTCCATCGCAGACTTTTGGCTAAATTTGTCAGTATGATTTCCAGTTCAAACTTAGCTAGACGTCTATAAAATGTTCACAGTGAAAAAAAATCAAAAAGAAAACCACCTAGTTTAGAGCTTGAATACTCAAAATTGCTAATTTAACTTTTTTTTAAGAGAGATTTTTGCTATAGAACGCGTAAGCTCATTGGAGAGACAGACAGAAAGCAAGAAATCACACCCCCTGCCTCCCCCCCGGCGCAGGGGGATGGCCATTCCATAATTCCTTCTCCTCCAGTCTCCTCTCGGGATCTTGGCCATGCACACACACACACACACACCCGGTGTGAAGTTTTTTGAGTTTTTTTTTTTTTTTTTAAAGAGTTTTTTGCTATGGGGCACGTGTGCTTGCCAGAAAGAGAGAGAGAGAGAGACAGAAATGAGAAATCACCCCCCGGGGGGATGGCCACGCCGCAATCCCTTCTCCTCCATTCTCCTCTCGGGATCTTGGGCTCACACGCACATGCGCCCGGTGTGAGTTTAAGCCACTGGGTCTGGGACTCGAACCGCGGTTGACTACATGGGCGTCCACCGACATAGCCATTACATCAACTGCTGGTCCCCGGTGTAAGTTTTAAGCCACCTGGTCCAGGACTCTAACTGTGGTCGACTACGTGGGAGTCCTGCAATGTAACCATTACTCTATTTGCTGATCCCACTAATTTAACATTTTCCAAACTTTAATTAATTTTTGTTCCCTTTAAAGTTTCTCAGACACAGCACTTCATAGATGCTCGTAGGGGAAGGAATTTTTGGGTTAGAAATACAAATCCTGGCTCCTCTAATTCAAGCAGGAACTCCTAGGGCCCAGGCAAGGTTCTTGGGCTTAGTGTCCTGGTAACTGACTGAGCCATTTATAAAGTCATTTATTTGAAAACATTTTGAACAGACTTTAGTTTTTAGAGCAGTTTTAGGTTCACAGCAAATTAAGCAGCAGGTACAGAGAGCATTCCTACATACTCCCTGTTCTTGCACATGCACAGCCTTTCCCACCTGCTGTCAGCAGCCTCCCCCAGAGGGCACAGCTGCTAAGTCAGTGCGCCGACCCTGACACCTCGTCCTCACCCAAGGCTAAGGTTTGGGATTTACGTCGTGTGTTCTCAAATGGACAATGGTGTGTATCCACCATTGCAGTGTCATAGGAAAGAATTTCACTGCCCTGAAAATGCTGTCTCTGCCTCTTCATCCCTCCTCCCTCCTGACCCTAAGCAACCACTAATCCTTTCACTCTGTCTGTAGTTGTTTTGTTTTGTTTTTTTTTCACAAAATATTTTATTTTAAATTTTTATGGGTTATTGTCTTTAATACAGCAGGGATTGATAGGATTATAAAAGATACACAAAATAAATCAGAAGAATGTTAGCACTCAACAAAAATTAAAACCGGAGCTGAAGGTAGATCAGAAAGTTTGACACCTGGCATCCATTGATGGACATTAAGAAACTTGTTTCTAGGGACCAGCAGTTAGCATAATGGCTATGTCGCTGGACTCCCACATAGTCGACCGCAGTTCGAGTCCTGGACCCAGTGGCTTAAACTCAAGCCGGGCGCGTGTGCGTGCGTGCGTGCCCAAGATCCCGAGAGGAGAATGGAGGAGAAGGGATTGCGGCGTGGCCATCCCCCCGGGGGGTGATTTCTCGCTTTCTGTCTCTCTGTCTCTCTCTGTCTGGCGAGCGCACGCACCCTATAGTAAAAAAAAACAAAAACAAAAAAAACAAAAAAACAAACAAACAAAAAAAACTTGTTTCTAGTAGGCTTCTTAAACAATTCAGGTAATGCAGAAAATTACAATACACTGATTTTTGTTTTTAAGAATTCTTTTATTTAACTTTATTTATTTATTTTTAATTTGACCAGAAAAGGACAGAGCGAGTGAATGAATGTGAGAAAGCAAGCTACCAGGTCCGGGATTCGAACCCTGGTCGGTCATGTGGGAGTTCAGCATTCTTAACCACCACTCCACCTGCTGGCCCCACAATACACTGATATTTACAGTTAATGACTTTTGCTGTTGATAAACATTTAAGAAAATTAGGGTTATCTAAAGCTCATAGTCTTGATGGCAGGCAGTCATGTAAATTATAGATCTTTAATTAGTAAGAAGCAAAGTAAGATTTTGTTGGTAAAAACAACTTGTTTATTCATGTAGCTCTAGAAGGCTGGCTCAGTCTTGTCCAAGCTCAAGAGAATGGCAAAGAGAGGTCAAAGTTGTGGGGATGGGTTAATATAAATCCATCCCTGCTTCTGGAAAACAAGCGACACCGCACAACACTATCACAAAGAACCTCACTAGTAGGAATAGGAGACTTGTGGTCTAGTTCAATTACTTTGGATTCTGTAGTGCCTCTTAGTAAGAATATGGTAAAACAAAACAAAACAAAACAAAACAAAAAAACAGGGATATCCTTACTCCTTTAATAACTATCCATGTAGGCAAAAGGAGAGAAATACAAGAAAGCTAGCATAGAGTGATGGGCCTTATTGATTAAAAATCTGTGAATTTGAATACACTCTAATATGCTGACTCTTGAGCTATAAGCCAATGGTTAATATGCTACAAAGCTTTACAAACATAAAATCTTCTCATATGTTGTTGAACTTCAAAAAATGAAACTTCTTGGGAACCAGCAGTTAGCGTAATGGCTATGTCGCTGGACTCCCACGTGGTCCACCACGGTTTGTGTCCCGGACCCGGTGGCTTAAAACTCACGCCGGGCGCGTGTGCGTGTGTGTCCAGGATCCCGAGAGGAGAATGGAGGAGAAGGGATTGCGGCGTGACCATCCCCCCTGGGGGGTGATTTCTCACTTTCTGTCTCTGTGTCTCTCTCTGTCTGGCGAGCGCATGCGCCCTATAGCAAAAAAAAAAAAAAAAAAAAAAAACCTCTCCAAAAAAAAAAAAAGAAACTTCTTCTTTTACTTATTCTTTGCACAGAAGTCCTAGAACTGAAGAGTCACTGGTGCGTCTGCACATTTACACAGGTGTCGTCCAAATGTGATGGCTTCTGTCAATATGATGCAGGAAGCAATTTCAATTGAGGTCAAAGATTTTATAGTCTCTCAGAACACGCTTTCAGTTCTGTGCTCCATGTCACATAAAAAGAAAAGAGGGAACCTGGACTGGTGTAGTTTCTTTCAGCCCCACGCCGTTAAAGTCCCAATGTCTCGATGCTAAGGAAGGATACCAGTATTTCAGTGTTCTCATATAAAGCATCTCTAGTTCTAAAGCAGACAGTTTCAATTTTTCTACTTAGATATTTTCTTTTCTTTTTTTTTTTTTTTTTGAGAGGTTTTTGCTATAGGGCACGTGCGCTCGCCAGACAGACAGAGACAGACAGAGAGACATAAAGCGAGAAATCACCCCCCAGGGAGGATGGCCATGCCGCAGACCCTTCTCCTCCATTCTCCTTTCGGGATCTTGGGCACGCACGCACACGCGCCCAGCGTGAGTTTAAACCACCAGGTCCGGGACTTGAACCACGGTCGACTATGTGGGAGTCCAGCGACATAGCCATACTTAGATATTTTCAAAGAGGGCTGAAGCAGTGCCCTTTACTTAGTGGAGACCAGCCACTGACTTCCTTTCTTTACCAGCTTTCCAAGAAGATACCAAGTGAATTTTTGCCCTGGTATTTTCCCCCCAGGTTTTATGAGGCTTCTCTTCCTCGTGCACCTTCACATGCTGCCTCAGAGGAGAGCTCTGGCTGAAACGTTCTCCACGTTCACTACACCGATAGGGCTTCTCCCCTGTGTGCGTTCTCTGATGTCGAGTAAGGTGGGAACTCGGGCTGAAACCACGGCCGCTCTCATCGCACTGATAGGGTTTCTCTCCAGTATGAATTCTCTGGTGCTGAATGAGATGTGTGCTCTGTTTAAATCTTTCTCCATACTCATCACAACCACAGTGCTTTTCTCCCAGTGTGAGTCTGGCGATGCTGAATGAGATTAGCATTCCCACTTTTCCCACAGCCAGCACATTTATGGGGTTTCTTTCCAGTATGAATCTTCTGGTGTTGAAACAGAGTTGAATTCTGACTAAAACTCTTCTCACACTCGGTACATTTATAGGTTTCTCGTCCAGGCTTCTTCTCAGCCTACTCAAGCTTGAGTCATATCGAACAGTCATTCCCCATTTCTGCCGCTGCTGCCTGTTTTGCGTTTGTTTTCAGAGGCTTTTCCTGGACTTGAGCTCCGAGAAATCCCCCCTTTAGGTTTTCCTAATCTCATGGTGAACATCGAAATGTATTTGTAAGACAATCCACTGACTTCTCCTGAACTAAGTTTTCATTTCCTAGAGCTTCACAGTCCAGACTTTCTGTTTTTACACTAAGGCACGTGGGCACAGCGCCAGCTGGTACAGGGGCCTGGCTCGCACCCGCAGCAGTCGTGAGGCCCGATCTCTTAGGGGCACTGCATCCCCCACTGCCGAGTCCCGCACTGACCAGGACTCTGCAGCTCCCCAGCAAGTGCCACAAACTTGAGTGACAGGAGCTACTTGCAGTGCAGACCTGGCTACCTAGAAAACACCTCCATCACCTGACACATCAAAGAAGATGCTGATAACATAAAGGAAAACGGCAACCGGCCGGCCACCACCCTCACCCACCGTGCGCCTCTCGCACTCTTCTCTCTGTAGTTTTACCTTTTCCAAAATGTCGTGTAGTTGAATCATACAGCATGCAGTCTTTGCATTTGGGCTTCCTCCATTTTAGTAATAAGCATTCTATCTCCTCTGTGTCTTTTCATGGCTTGACAGTTCATCTCTCTTTTCTTGCTGAATAGAATTCAGTTGCTCATTGTCGATTTATTTCTTAAAAACTTATTTTTTTTTAAATGAGTTCCTCAGTTGCCACGGGATAGCAGCAATGGGCTTCATAAAACAATACCCATGACTGAAGCACCTTTGGGCTCTTACCTGCGTTGCCCCCCCCCCCCCCATACACACTGCTCCTGGGCGGGCTCAGGAGGGTGCTCTGAAAGAGCTAAGAAGGAAATGTGGTTTGTGTATTTCTAAGTAACAGCTTTGTAGCTGCCCTGAAAACTGGTTTCTGATTTTCTTCTGGATGTATGGCAGTGCCCCTGCCTGAGGGCAAAGAGAAAAGGGACCCTGAGGGTAAGGTCTGGGGATTGAGAAAGGACAGAACAGACAAAAGCAGGGTCCAGGCGGACCCTGGCACCTCTGCTGGAGAAAGCCATGGCCTCGAGCCGTTCCGTGCTCATTCGTTCACAGGGGAGGCAAAGCCACGCGCTTCAGCTGTGGAGCACCTGTTGGTTCGAAACAAGCCTCTCCTGGCCGCCCATGACTGACGCTCAGGTTACTGCTAGTTTGGGTCTGACCCAGACAACCAAGTTCATCTCGCCAGCCGTAGGGTCTGCCTTTGTTTGGAGCTCTCGCGTGCCCAGCAGGTCGCAACCACAAAGCACAAGGACTGTATCCACTTTAAGTCCGCTCCTTGCGCGTCAGTACTTTCCCCTGCATGAAGTAAAACCATGTCCTCCCTTCTCTCAAGTGTCAAGAGGTCATAGAGACGTCCCTGAGCAGTGCAAACCTTCTGGCAGACGATGTGGACTTTCACTCTTTCCCATTCAATGCCTTCGGTAAAGGAGTAATCAAGAAGTGCCGGACAAGCCCAGACGCTTTTGTCCAGCTCGCCCTCCAGCTGGCTCATTACAAGGTAAGGAGCTTCTGTTGGAAGCACTTCTAGGGTTTTCTTATTTTCCTGCCTAAGGCTGTTTGTCCCGTGGGTGAGGAAGACTCCAAACCTTGTGTGGCAGACGTTGCAGACCGGCCCTTCTCGGTCTAGCATGTCCTAAGTATGATTTTAGTAGAATCCCTTTTGGGCAGTAGTAGATTTATTTTTTGTAAAGAATTATTATTTTTATTTTTTTTTTTGGAGAGGTTTTTCGCTATAGGGCGCGTGCGCTCGCCAGACAGACAGAGAGAGACATAGAGACAGAAAGCGAGAAATCACCCCACAGGGGGGATGGTCACGCCGCAATCCCTTCTCCTCCATTCTCCTCTCAGGATCTTGGGCACGCACGCACACGCACCCGGCGTGGGTTGTAAGCCACCGGGTCCAGGACGCGAACCGCGGTCGACTACGTGGGAGTCCCAGCGACATAGCCATTACGCTAACTGCTGGTTCCCTGTAAAGAATGATTTTATTTAACTTTATTTACTTATTTAAATTTGACCAGAGAGGGACAGAGTGAGTGAGTGAGTGAGTGAGAGAGAGAGAGAGAGAGAGAGAGAGAAAGTGAGAAAGTGAGAAAGCAAGCCGTCCGAGACTTGCACTGTGGTCGACCACGTGGGGGTCCAGTGTCCTTAACCACCACAACACCGGCCAGTCCCCGGTTTTTGTTTCTTTTTAAAAGTATATACCACGAGAAAGGAGAGACAGCACCCCGAAAAGGGGTGATCCATGCCCCATTTCTGCCAGATCTCCACCATGGGCATGCACCTGACTGACATACTTAGGGAGGTCTCTGGATGCGAACCCAGAACCTTCCCATGTGGATCAGCCTCTCAAAGTGTTGCATTTCACCACTTTGCCACCATCTGAACCTCTCAGTAGTAGATTCCCATATGATACAGGAGAGGGAAGCAAAGCCAGATCTCATCACTCTACTAAGCAGAGAGTTAAAACTTAACATAAGCTCTGAATCTAGACTCTGATAAAGGCACTATTTGGGCAAAGTACTTCATATCCCTGACATTTGACGTCCCCCTTTCATGAAAGGGGAAACCAGCTACTTGGTGCTCTGAGTTGGATGTGGTCCCCTGTATACATGCAGAAGTATACGGTATTTCCATCTCCTGTTTCTGAGCAGCTGGTCACATTTTGGCTTGTACCTAACAGCCCCTGTCAGAGGAGCAGCCTGTGCCCATGGGAGGACGTAAATGGGGTTTCTTGCCCATTGAAGAAAGCATTCCACCCCAGAATCGGAGCCTTTCGCTTCCTATGGCAGAGTCAACGAGTCATTGACTGAAGATATGCCATCTTTTTCATTGAGCATCTTTATTTTAAAACCCAAGTGGGGGCCAAATTTGGCATGGTAGTTAAGAGGCTAGACTCTCAAATGGCCTACTGCAGTTCAAATCCTATACTAGGGGCTTGAAAATCACACTAGGGTGCATGTGCTTGCATACTCAAAATTCCAAGAGAATGGAGGACAAGGTATTGTGGCGTAGCCATCCCCCCCGGGAGATGATTTCCCTCTTTCTGTCTCTTTTTCTCTAGAAAGCATATGTGCTCTATGGCAAAAAGTGGTGTGGTGGGTGGGACACTGGACTCCCACATGGGTCGATTATGGCTCAAATTCTGGACATGGCAGCTTGGGAATCATGCTGGGGCATATGTGTGTGCATGCATGCCCAAAATCCCAGATGGAGAATGGAGTGGAAGGGATTATGGCATGGCCATCTCCCCTGGGAGGGATGATTTCTCACTTTCCTCCTACTGTCTCTTTCTGGCAAGCACACGCACCCTATGGCAAAAACCTTAAAATAAATAAAATCAATAGAACTCGAGTGCAGTGGAAATAAGGAGTGTTTGGCATTCCTGCGGTAACTGTTGTACCATGATCAAGTCGACCTTTGTGCCCACTACTCGTCTGAGTTCTTTCATTTCTGTACATGAAGAAACAGGTACGAGAGGTGAGGTGATTTGCCAAGGAGACTCTAGACTGTATATAAGGCAGGGGTGGAGTTGGGTGGCACCTCTGCAGTCTGTGTTTGGAAGCTTGGCTTCCTCTAGAACCGAACTAAAGGTAGTCAACAAACACTAAGTAAAAGAGGCAATGCTAACATCAGATAGCAAAGAATGAATGGGCTGGAATTTAATTAATTCATTTAAAGATTATTTCTTTTCATTTTAGTTATTATCATGATTATTATCACAATTTTACTTTGCCATAGGGCACATGCTCTCACCAGAGAGAGAGTGACAAAGCAAGCTACTAGATCTGGGACTCAAACCACGGCCAGCCATGTAGGAGTACAGTGCTTTAACCAGCATACCACCTTCTGGCCCCCAAAAATTGAATTTAAGAAGGATAATTATACAGGGTATTTTTGGTTTTGTTGTTGTTTTGTTTTTAAGAGGTTTTTGCATTCTCCAGAGAGAGACATAAACATAGACAGGGAGAGGGAAAGTGAAAAATCACCCCCCAGGGGGGATGGTCACACAGCAATCCCTTTTCCTTCTTTTTCTACCCAGGATCTTGGACATGCATGCCTGGTGTAATTTTCAAGCCACTGGGTCTGGGACTTAAACCATGGTTAGCCATGTGGTAGTCCAGAGATATAGCCACTATGCCATCTGCCAGGCCCCTCGTGGCATTCTTTTTTATTTTTCCCCCTTTTTTTTTGGAGAGGTTTTTTTTCTTATTGGGCGTGTGCGCTCGCCAGAAAGACAAAGAGAAACAGAGAGATAGAAAGCGAGAAATCATCCCCCTAGAGGGGATGGCCACGCCGCAATCCCTTCTCCATTCTCCGCTCGGGATCTTGGGCACACACGCACACACGCCCCGGCGTGAGTTTAAGCCACCGGGTCTGGGACTCAAACCGCGGTCGACTACATGGGAGTCCAGCAACACAGCCATTACGCTAACTGCTGGTCCCCCCTCATGGCATTCTTGAGAGAGGTTACTTTTTCATCTCTGCTCTACATAGTACAGGGAGGCGAAATATCTTCCCCGAGAGCTACAGCTCACTAATGGGAAGGCTGAGAGTGCAACCAGCGAGGCTCGTTCCAGAGCCATGTGCAATAACAACCTGGCAGATGTGCAAAGAATGCAGAGGCCAGTTTCACTCGTGACTGTAATGGTAGAGACCCTAAGGAAGATACTAGCCCAACAGAATCTACCAGTATCAAAAAAGAGTAATCACCAGCCACAACTAGATCAGCAGTGGGAAGATGGTTTGGTATTAGTAAACCACAGAAGGCACAAAATGATACTACTGGGTCAGGGAAGAAAGTCCATCTGTCATTTTGACCGAGACTAAAAAGACATGGAAAATTTAACATTCGTTCCTAATAACAACTTGTGGTCAAGAGGCTTAGTAATAGGGGGCTATTTCCTTACCATGAAAGATGACAGCATGCATTAGTATCTAGCTGTTGCTTAGAGGTGAAAATGTGGGCGGAAACCCCATTAAAACAGGAGAGATGAGGATGCCTCTGGTAGCTACCAGGATATTTGTGCAGGAAGAATGCTGATATGTCCTCAGAAGGTGGAGCAAGTGGAAGAGCTTTCACCATGAAGAAGCGTGCTCTGTAAGGAGATCCAGAACCAGTATCTCTCCTGAGTAAGGAGGACAGCGAAGTGGCCAGCAGTGCAGGGGAGGGAAACCCTGGGGCTCACCCAGCTTCCCCCCCCCTCCAGGACTGTTCTGCTCTGGCTTTGATGTGCTGCCCTGGTTCTCAGTGCTTCCTCTTCCTCTGCAGGAGGAGCTCAAATCTTGGCATCATCAGATACTTTACTACAGCCAAACGTTCTTTCCTTCTGCTGCTGGTCAATGCTCTCCTTTTCTGGGGCCGCGGTGCTGTGTTTCAGGGGCGTCATCTCCTGCAGGAGAGGGTGGCTGGGCTAGAAGGAGCCTATTTCATGTATCTGAGGGTGAGGCAAGTCTTGTCTGCAGATAGTAGGCCTTATTTATTCAGCTGCTTCTGCACACCCTGTGCTGTGCTGAGCTTTGTCAGTCCCAGGGCCCAGAGCAAACTGCTCAGTGCTCAGCAGTGGCCAGGCCCAGACACTGCCACTCACAGGTTTGGGTTGCACCCTGGGAAGTCCAGCCTTGCCATTGGCACCCTCTCCTGGAGTTCTTTTTTCTTTTTTTTCCTTGAGAGAGAGATTTTTGCTATAGGGGCATGTGTGCTCGCCAGAGAGACAGAAAGCACGCACACACACACACACACACACACGCACCAGTGAGAGGGAATGGCTATGCCATAATCGTTTCCCCTCCATTCTCCTCTTGGGATTTTGGGCATGCACGCACACATGCCTGGTGTGTTTTAAGCCACCAGATCGGTGACTCAAACCGTGGTGGGCTACATGGGAGTCCAATAACATGACCATTATGCCATCTGCTGGTCCCCCTCCTGGGATTCTTTAAGAGTGGTGCCCTCTAGATATCGGCTGGTCTGTCACCCTGGGGCCGCCAGGTGCTGTGCTAGGGTACGCCATAATGCCCAGGGGTGTGTTCAGTCAGAAGTTTTTTTTTTTGTTTGTTTTTGTTTTTGTTTTTGTTTTTGTTTTTTTCTTTTTTTTGGAGAGGTTTTTGCTATAGGGCGCGTGCGCTCGCCAGACAGACAGAGAGAGACAGAGAGATAGAAAGCAGGAAATCACCCCCCAGGGGGGGATGGCCACGCCGCAATCCCTTCTCCTCCATTCTCCTCTCGGGATCTTGGGCACGCACGCACACGTGCCCGGCGTGAGTTTAAGCCGCCGGGTCCGGGACTCGAACCGCGGTCGACTACGTGGGAGTCCAGCGACATAGCCGTTACGCTAACTGCTGGTCCCAGTCAGAAGTCTTTTAGGTCCACAGACTGCTGCTCGCCACTCTTCCTTCCATACCTGGACCTTGTTCATGCCTGAACTGGCCTGGGGCAGTTTGCAGAGGAAAGCCCTCCCATGTCTGCGGACTAGACACACATGCTCCCTTGGACTCTGTGTCTCTTTCCCCGCCGTCTGCCTTTGGCTCCTCCTGGTGTGCCAAGCCCTCTGGTCCCAGATGCCAGCACTCTTTGGCTTCATCAGGGTCTCTACTCCTCCCTTCCCTGCTTTTTGCCCTCCTTTTCCCCTCTGTGGGCACAAATTCCACAGCCTGTTGTGACCACCACCACCACAGCTCCCATAGAACCACCTCCAGCTCTACACCTGCTTAGACCTACTTCCAAGGGGCAGGCAGGGCCAGAGGAGAACGCCCAAGCTACCAACTTATCTCATTTTTTGTCTGTTTTTGTTTTTGCTATAGGGCACGTGTGCTCACCAGAAAGTGAGAGATAGGGAGACAGAAAGTGAGAAATCACCCCCCAGGAGAGATGGCCATGCTACAGTCCTTTCTCCTCCATTCTCCTCTCGGGATCTTGGGCACGCACGCACATGTGCCCAGCGTGAGTTTAAGCTACCGGGCCTGGGACTCGAACCGCGGTTGACTACATGGGAGTCTAGCAACATAGCCATTACACCATCTGCTGGCTCCCCAACCTGTCTCATTTTAAATGAATGAGTATTGGGCCAGGCAGTATCCTGGTGGTTAAGGCAGCTGGGTCCCACATTACCAACTGCAGGGTTTGAGTCTTGGACCTGGCAGCTTGGAAAACATACTGGGCACTAGTACTTACGTGACTAAAATCCTGAGAAGAGGGAGAAACAGGAGTAGGGATTGTGGTGTAACCATCCTCCGTAGAGGGGGGTGTGTTCTCATTTTCTCTCTCTCTTTCTCTGTCTCTCTAGCAAGTACATATGTCTTCTAGCAAAATTAAAGGTGATGAGCATTGACTCTTTGGGCCCTTAGGCCACCCATTTTCCATATCACTCAACAAAGCTTTACATCGACTTCCACTGGGAGCACCTCCTCCCCATCCTGTCAGCGGAGGGCCTTTCTCCTGTTTAACCTGAAAATAGGAACTTTCAGAAGAGACCCTCTGCCTGCATCTGTCAGCCCACCCACTGCTGCCTCTCCTGCCTGATGCACTGGCCGTGCTACCTGCTCCCCTGCCACCCACTTCACCTTCCTTCTGCTAAGGGACATCCCTCTGCACCTGATCCCCCTTTTTTTCTTTAAGAGAGAATTTTGCTATACGTAGGTGTGCTTGCCAGAGAGACAGAAAGCGAGAGGTCACCCTTCGCCCCCAAGGAAATGGCCATGCTGCAATCCCTTCTCCATTCTCCTCTCAGGATTTTGGGCACACACACACACTCACCCAGTGTGAGGTTAAGCCACTGAGTCTGGGACTTGAACTGCAGTTGTCCATGTGGGAGTTCAGTGACATAAGCATTACTACATCTGTTGGTCCCAGTCTTTCTTTTTCTTCTCATTTTGCCGGAGGGTGCATACAACTGACCAGAGAGAGAGAGAAAGTAAGGAAGCACCTCCTACAGGGCATGGTCACACTGCCATCCCTTCTCCATCTTTACTCTTTCTGAGATTCTGAACAATACACACACACACACACACACACACACACACACAGCATGTTTCTTTCTTTTTTTAAAGAGAGATTTATGCTACAGGGTACATGTGCTTGCTGGAGAGACAGAGAGAGACAGAGGCAAGAAACACCTTCCCCGCCCCCCCCCCCAGTGGGGGGGATGGCCATCCCGCAGTCTCCTCTCCTCCATTTTCCTCTCAGGGTTTTAGGCATGCTCGCACAGGCACCCAGCATGAGTTTTAAGCCCCTGGGTCTGGAACTCAAACTGCAGTCGACTATGTGGGCGTCCAGTGACATAATCATTACACCATCTGCTGGTCCCACCCAGCATGTTTCTTAAGCCACTGGGAATGAGAATTGGACTGTACAGGTGGCCATGTGGGATCCAGCTGCCTTCACAAGCACTCTATGGCTGGCCCTTCTTTAATTGTTTCTAACAGCTCTTTGTAGGTCTCCTTGTCATGCATGCTTTCCTTCCCTAAACATGTCAGCATGCGGTCAGGGTAGCAAGAAGGGCATTTAGTCCAGGCGTGTGAGTCTCAGTAGGGTATGTCATGGCGTCAATTTCATCTTGAAACAGGAACCTGGGTTACCCAGGAACTGACCCTCCTCCTCCTCCTGCCCAGCCCTTCCCAGAGCTAATGAGATCCCTGTGTATTGCCACCTAAGCAACGACGTGTAAAAACTGACAGTAACTAAACACCCAAGCTGATGATAAAGGCCACTTCTTACTGTCCTGACTCAGTCTTTCCCTACACTTTAAATCTCATCCGTATGCCATGCCTTGAACTCAGATGAACTTTTCCTTTCCCAGGACAGGGGCAAATTTTGCCTCACATATGAGGCCTCCATGACGCGGCTCTTCCGGGAAGGGAGGACAGAGACCGTGCGCTCCTGTACCACAGAGTCCTGCAACTTTGTACTGGCCATGGTGGACCCCGCCCAGACGGTAATGAGAACGCAGTGCACTTTTCAGGCTTTAGTTAGGGGAGAGGGGAATCCGAAGGCTGACACTCCGGCTTCTCTAACTTCATCACACATATACCTTCTTCTCAGCTTCTTTTTTTTCCCTGCCCCTTTCAAGGGAACACAAAGTATTCAAAGATAACACTAGGGCCAGTTGCAAAGAGACAATGCTATATACTACTATGCTTCCAAAATCTGATCATACTTCCTAAAAATCTCAAAAATTAGCGTAGTACACAAGTGAGTAAAGGAATAGCAGGGAGATGCAGCAGACAGTACAGGTCATTGGTGTTAGGGTGACAAAGTGGTGACTGTTGCACAGAACCTTGCTTAATAACTTGGGGCCAATAAAACCCCATTACCATGCCAAGCCCTGCATGCCAAGCGTGGGAATCAGGGTTTTCTGAACACCGCCTACCTAGTGGTAGCCCTGTGAACTATTGTCAGCTCATTTTCATGAAGAAACAGACTTGGACGAATGCAGCAAACTGCTAGGCCATAGGGCTTCTAAAGGGCCTGTGGCCAGTCTGTGCCCAGGTGTGCTTTCTGCTGACCGACCGAGGAGACATGTGCCAACCTTGTCTTTTCTGTTGAAAATTTCATTCTGGAAAGGCTTCCATTTCTGTGGAAATATGTCAGTTGATGTCATGCCAGATAGCTCTACTCAATTTCTTCATAACAGGCGTGAGGACCAAGTCTTGCAATAGAGATATTACATCCTGGGCAGACTCCCACTTAACAGGGAGTTGCATTGCCCTAATTCTGCAATTTCCGTAACAGATCCCAAAAGAACCTACGATACCCTTTCTGAGTGAGATTTAAAGGCTCCTAGTTCTGTTTTGGCATAATTACTAGCCAGACCACTTTGGAGGGTTATTTACAGCTCATGGTAACTCTGTGGTGAACTGAGAGGGGCAGAACTTCATCTTCAGACAGTGAGAATTTGGAACTCAAGCCTTCCTGCCTAGTGATGTCATTTGCCTGAAGGTGGAATGAACCAGGGCAAGAAGATTGTACAGGGGACCCTGCAAGGGTTTCTCCAACTACCCCAACTCCCACTTGGGAGCCTTGAGGCCACCCTGTCTGGAATATAAATCTAGGGAGGGGCAGTCAGTTGAGGGACTTCTGGAAGCACTGCCTGACAACTGCACACCCTGGCACACCTCACCAGGAGACCCCCGGTTGCCTGCAAAGTCAGACCACTGGGTAGAAAGGCCTGTTACCTTTCGTTTTGCAACTTCAGTCCCCGCTGCACAGCTTGCAATAACCAATGCCACGTCCTTCCCATCCTTTGTCATTTAGGTGGAACAAAGACTCAAATTATTCAAGATAGCATCTGAGAAGCACCAGCTTCTGTACCGCCTTGCCATGACTGGCTCTGGGATCGATCGCCACTTGTTCTGCCTTTACGTGGTGTCTAAATATCTCGCTGTCGATTCTCCTTTCCTTAAGGAGGTAAGTCCTATATTCTCATGGAGGCTCACTCAGCTGTTACTGACAAGCCAAAACTTAGAAAATTAGTCCAGCCTTGCATGTTGGAACAGTGTTAAAAGTTAAGGGGGGGGAGTTAGCTGTGGATGTAGCTGTCATAACAGTGAAAAATTTGAGCTGTATTAGTACTGCATTTCTCAGTTCCTTGGAATACTTCACTATCTTATTTATCTCCTGACCAAAAAAAACATAAATAGCCTCAACAGCTTAAATAATATTAGATTGTCAGGAAAGTCATGACATATTTTTCTATGTAAAAAATGCATCATGACTTTCTTTTAGTTTTTTGGGGAGGTTTTCGCTAAAGGGCGTGTGCACTCACCAGAAAGACAGAGAGAGACAGAGAGACAGAAAGTGAGAAATCACCCCCCAGGGAGGATGGCTACACCACAATCCCTTCTCCTCCATTCTCCTCTCAGGATCTTAGGCATGCACACACATGCACCCAACGTGAATTTAAGCCACTGGGTCCAGGACTCGAACGACTACATGGGAGTCCAGCGACATAGCCATTACACTAACTGCTGGTCCCTGTCATGAATTTTCTTAACAACCCAATAGTAAAACTTGCTAAAATAATTAGGAAATGATGAGCTTTGACTAATTATCATCTTTGTTTTTAGTGTAATTTATTTTATTATAAGTTTATAAAATTTTATCTTTTTTTTTAAAGGGAGATTTTTTTGCTATAGGGCTTGTGCACTCACCAGAGAGACAAAAAGCAAGAAATCCTCCCCAGGGGAGGGGGGGAAATGGCCACACTGCAATCCCTTCTCCTCCATTCTCCTCTCAGGATTTTGGGCACATGTGCACATGTGCCCAGCATGAGTTTTAAGCTGCCAGATCCAAGACTAGGAACCACAGTTGGCCATGTGGGAGCCCAGCGCCCTTAACCACCACACCACCTGCTATTCCTAAAATTTAATATTTTTTTAGCATTTATTATTTTTTTTCCCACAAATGAGAAAGATGCAGAGAAAGAGAGACGAGACAATATCCTCTAGCGTCTTGATGCTGCAGTCTACCCCCCGCTTCAGCCAGTTCCACATCATGGGCACATGTGTGACCCGTGTGCTCGGGGAGGTCTCTGCATGCGAACCTGGAACCTTCTCACGTGGGTCAGCTTTGCAGATCATTGTGTTTTACGGCTATGCCACTGTCCAACCCCTAAAACTGTCATTTGGTTATTCCCTTCTTTTACTCAACAGGTTTTGTCTGAGCCTTGGAGATTATCAACCAGCCAAACCCCTCAACAACAGGTGGAGTTGTTTAACTTGGACAAGAACCCAGAATATGTGTCCAGTGGAGGGGGCTTCGGACCGGTAAGTGCAACAGATGTCAGTAGAGGTAAACAGGGTGGTGGCATGCTCAGCCTGCATCAACCTCAAACCCTTCTTAGCTCTGACTCAGACCTAATTATCTTGTTGACATACAAGGGAAGTGTGGGGGGGGCAAGCAGGTGGTGTAGTGGTTAAGGCTGGACTCGCATATAGTTGACCACAGTTCACATCCTGGAACCGGTGGCTTGAAAATCATGCCATGCATGTGTGTGTGCATGCCCACAATCCCAAGAGGAAAATGGAGGCAAAGGGATTGAGATATGGCCATCCCTCCCTGGGAGGTGATTTCTCACTTTCTGTCTCTTTCTCTCTCTGGTGAGCACACATACCGTATAGCAAAAATCTCTTAAGAAAAAAAATGAAGTCTTGGGCCAGTAGGCGACATGGGGTTAAGGCAGCTGGTTCCCACATGGCTGACTGCGTGGTTGGAACCCCAAACCCAGTGGCTTGAAAAACATGCATTCACATGGCATGCCCCAAATCCTGAGAGGAGAATGGAGAAGGGATTGTGGCATGCCTATCCTTTCCCCGCCCCCGGGAGTGATTTCTCACCTGCCCTTTCTCTCTCTCTCTCTCTCTGCCTCTCTCTCTTTCTCTGTCTCTCTCCAGTAAGCACACAGACCCTAAAGAAAACTAAAAAAGGAAAGAAGGAGGGGAATTCTGACTGCTTATACAGATTTTAATAGCAGCCTTGTCTCTAAGACAGTCCCTTCTTCACATCCGCTCATTTCCCGATGGTAACTTGGAATGCCTTTTGTTATCTAGGTTGCTGACGATGGCTATGGTGTGTCGTACATTCTCGTAGGAGAGGACCTCATCAACTTCCATATTTCTTCCAAGTTCTCTTGCCCTGAGACAGTAAGTCTAAAATCTCTTTGTCTAAAGATGGGATATTTTTACATTTTTTCTTTTTAAGGGAGCACAGCTTTAAATTGATAGGAAATTTCAGGTTAACTCTGCTTTGACTTGATTTGGGCATTTTTAAATAAATGGAATTTAAAGTTCTCTTAACCTAGTTTTAAGGAAATATCTCTTTTTTTGGTTTCACATGTTTATCTTTGCTGGTAGCAGTGGTTTTAAGTCTTAATGTTGGAGTGCCCCTGTTAGCCTCGGACTCTATAGCAGTTGGAAGATGGACTAAGAAAAGCATGTGCGTGCTAAAAAATGCGTGCACACGACAGAGCAGGGGACCCAAAGTGTCCTCTGTGGATGGAACAAAGAACCTCCCTCCTAGCATGGCCCATTTAGTTCTTGTATTGTGTTTCCCTCGTTGGCCATAGCCTGCTGAGCAACACCACATTCACTGTGAATAGAGAAGAGTGGAATTCATTTGCTCACGGTGTTTTTGACGCAGTGCGTTGACATGACGGGAAACCTTCCGTCAGAAACATGTCCACGCAGACACATCAACTGTTACCTCTGTTAACCTCAAAGTTTCTTCAGGATATTTAAGTTGACCCTTAAACCCTCAGGTCAAAGCGTAGGGAATTTGCAGAAAGGAATGCGAATGAAAGTTTGAGTCTGATTACAGATGGAAAGGCTCGTAACGTGGGAGTTTCTGCGTCTTGATGTGTTTCTTGTTTTTGTCTTTAAATGACAGGATTCTCATCGCTTTGGAAAGCACCTGAGACAAGCGATGACTGACATCATCACTTTGTTTGGGCCCAATTCTAATTCCAAAAAGTAATTCCATTAGCGCTGCTGTGAAGGAAAAGGAACTCTTCTGATATCAACCAAATGAAAAATAGGTATTAATCCTGATTGTAGATCAGGATGAAAAAATTTCTCTTAAAAAAACTCATGTAAGTTTTCCTTCCATAAAGGGTTTGGTGTTTTTATGTTCCTAGAACAGTACATGTGAAGTATAACCCCATTGCTTCCAGGAAGGTCTTCACTTTGGGACATTTGATACAACCCCCCTAAAGTCTTTGCATCAGCTTGTATTTATTAAGGGATTCAAATACTCTTGCCTCGGTCGAGGAATCAGTGGGGTTGTGACTTCACGCACATTGAAAATGGAAATGGCACTTTCTCAGTGGTGACCGAATACCTGGTACTTAAAGGGCATTTAACTTCATCAGAGCACTATAAACATTTGTTTTGTTCAAAGTGTCCACGTTGGTAGTGTTAACAGTTACAGCTAACACACATGTAACACACTAACAGAAAATGCTGTGCTTTGGAAGCAGGTGTTTGTCACTGTGGGTAATGATTCTGTCGTTGCCGGATTTGGTCGTCAGGGTTTGCCTCTCCATGTTTGAAGCAGGTATAACACCACATCTTTATTTTCCTGACCTTGCATATCTTCAAGACCCAGTGCCTTAAAATGGAAAGGCCCTAAATGTAAAGAGGGACCATGTGAAAGGTTTATTTTATGGAATCTGTGGGTGGGTTTGTGAGAATATTGCTCCCTTCGCAATTTACTGAGTATGGCTGACCCTAAATAAATATTTGCTGCAGTTTTCCCCTACCCCTAGAAAGACCAGTTCCTTTATGAGGGCTACTTGTTAGATTCCTTCATTGGACTGCCTTCCTGTCATCATTCAGCAACAAACGAAATAACAGGCATGTTTCAGAAAAAAGGGAAAAAAGAATTATGATGGTCTAATATGATGTGTCCGGAGAATCCACTAAAAAATAAAATGTAGAATGAGCCTCAGGATTACTGCTTACCCAAACCAACAGTAAGGAGAGCATGACATTGACCTCTGGGAAAGGAACAGAACTTGAGAAAAGGTCAGGCAGCCACTCAATGGTCAGGAGCGTGCAGCTCCAGGACACCATTGGAATTACTTTCTAATTCTTCCCAGTAAGAGAGAAGACCTGTCCTCATTTCCAAAGGAGCTGGAGGTAGATGGAAACAGAGTGCCAGGTCATCTGGGTGACAGACCCACATGTCCCAAGTTACAGGTGCTAGGTTAATACAGCCTATCTTTCAGATAGGAGTGCCTTTTTTGAAAGTGTCTGACTGACCACAAAGCAATTATGCACTGAGTCAGCTTCAGTATTTAATGTAAAAGTAAAGCATCATGGAATGAAATTCCTCCTTCCTCTGGGCTGTCATTATAAGCTTAACTGTCTGTTTTTTAAAGCATATATTTATTTTTCTGACCACTTTGTTGCAGTTGGGCCGACCTCTTTCAAAGTTCTGCACTCCGATAGTACAAAACCGAGGGCTAGGCTACTGGAGTAAATGAAAGATGCTTACTGAAGAGCATGAGCATGTTTTATTTATGTATATTTTGTAGTGTAAAAAAATCCCACCTCGATGGGCCAAAGATTTATTTTTTTCTCTTTAAATCTAGAAGAAATGAATACAAAAGACAAAAAAAAAAACTTTTTCAACCAAAAACAGCAGTCATAAAACCCCTGATCATCTGTGGTTTACAGCCTAGCAGGTTTGGAGGGTGACAGCCCTCTGTTTAGGGCAAGTGAAGCTTCTAATCAAAAACTAGCAACCGACATCGGTTTGTGTCAGAGCCACCTAAATCATGCACCGTTGACCACTGACCCATCTGTATTCCCGTAGTGTTCCCACGTGGACTCCAGTATACATGTTAGTGCTTCACCATATTTGGGTTTATCTCTCAGGTTTTAAATGTTTCAGACACAGTCGTTGCTAATCACTGCAGTTATCAATGCAATTTTATATTCCTTAAAAGGAGGAAGAGTGGGTTTTTATTGTACATGTTGAAAGGGGGAGGTAAAAGTATTATGTATTTTATTTAATTTGGAACAAACCATATTTGTTAACACAGCCATGGTTGGAATTTGTTCTCTTGGACTGTCCATTGCTTGTAAATATAATATGCTCTTTGGATGTAAATCTTAGAAATGCACAGTGTGAATGTAGGTTATCTTTAATAAAACATTAATCCTAGTCTACTATAATATTTGTTTTTGTCTCTTTTGTTATACTAATAAAGGGAATTATAAATCAGGGTCCAAGCTTGGACACGTTGGACTAAGATGTGCCAAAAAGGCTTCAGAGCAGGCAGAGTGGATGTCATCAGGTACATTCAGAAAACCTTCTAAGTAGGGCCCATTGACTTTCACCTTACATTCATTTACTCATCCATTTCTTTTTTTTTTTTTTAATAATTGTTTCATTTAACTTATTTGTTTATTTAAATTTTATCAGAGAGGGACAGAGTGAGAAAGAGAGAAAGGGGAAGTGAGAAAGCAAGCCCCCAGGTCCAGGTCTCAAACTGCAGTTGGCCATGTGGGAGCCCAGCACCCTTAACCACCTGTCAGCCCCTTTTCATTCATTTCTTAACACAGACATGGTTGGAATTGGTTATCTTGGACTGTCTATTGCATGTAAATATAATACGGTCTTCGGATATAAATCTTAGAAATGCACGGTATGAATATAGGTTATCATCAATGCCTAGGACAGTGCCTGACGCATAGTAGGTACTCAATAAAGACCTGTTAAATGAATGCATGAATTCAGTTTTTCTTGAATCCCTATAGTATAGTGACGATCCCACAAGGTCCTGGCTTACTGGGAGCTCAAAGATGAGGAGAACCAAACCATCCAGTTGAAGGATTTTGTCTTAAATCTTGTAAGACAAATGAGAGGACCATGGGAAGGCAGGACTAGAGGCCGGCCCTGGAAGGAGGCTGGCTTAGAATGGAGTTTAAAATTTACTATGGGTTTGAACTGAGACCTGAATGGCCACACAGCCAGCTTTGGCTGATCCGGTAGGGCTAGCAGAGAATTGAGAACAGCAGGTATAGAAGTTCCAGGATTGATTTTGACTGGCTTTGTGACACACAGGCAGCTGTGCACACTTGGCATGGTGCTACTCAGTAAATGTTTGACTGAGCTCAATGAATGGTACAGCCTTGTGGGTTGATGCCTTGCTCTTGCTACTCAAACTATTCAAATTTTGTGTGTGTGTGTTTGCTGTAGGACACGTGCTCATTGGAGAGAGAGAAAGAGTGAAAATCACATCCTGGGGGGATGGCCATGCCCAACCCATTCATTCTCTTGGGATTTTGGGCACACATGCACACGTTCCTGGTGTTCTTTTTTAAGATTTATTTAATTTCATTTGTTAGTATTATTTCTTTAATTCGACCTGAGAGAGAGAGAAAGGGAAAGGGAAAGCAAGAAAGCAAGCCTCCTGTCCAGGACTTGAATTGTATTCAGCCATGTGGGAATCCAGTGCCTTTAGCCACCACACCACCTGCTGGCCCCCCTGGTGTTCTTTTAAAACTGCTGGACCCAGGACTTGAACCGCAGAGTCAGCCATGTGGGATCCAGTGCCTTAACCACCATGGCACCTGCTGGCCTGCTACCCAGTTTTTCACTTGTTTTTTTTCGATTTACATCAACTGTCTTCTAGATCCCTGTGATTTAGGAAACCCAAGTTGGATTTTCAGTCATGCCTTTGAATTCAAGTGAGTTTAATGTGATATGATTATTCCAGCCATAACAATGTGAGAGACCATCCACAAACACACGTATGTAAATGTCCAGAGAGAAATAGATATACAACAAACTTGACAGTGATCCCTTCCTGAAAGGCAGTGTGATTGGGGATGGTATCGTTTTCAAGGGAATGCTAGCTTTACCTGTAATATTTACGTATTTTAGCAGGAGAGTTTAAAGAAGATATAACTAATGAAAAAAAGCTTTTTTTTTTTAATTGCTAGGGGTGCATGCACAGGCCAGAGAGACAGAGAAAGCACCCTTTAGTGGGTGTACCATGCCTTTATCCTGTCTCCATTTATCTGTCCTGTTGGGTTTGGGACATGCATACATAAGCACCTAGTGTTTTATGTTTGTTTTTGTTTTTAAGAATTAATTTAAATTTGACCAGAGAGTGAGAGAGAAGGAAAGTGAGAAATCAAGCCTCCAGGTTGGGGGCTTGAGCCACGGTTGGCCACGTGGGAGTCCAGCACCCCCAACCACCATGCCACCAGCTGGCCCCAGCACCTGGTGTGGTTTTTTTTTTTTTTTTTTTTTTTTTTTTTTTTTTAGAGGTTTTCGCTATAGGGCGCGTGCGCTCGCCAGACAGACAGAGAGAGACAGAGAGATAGAAAGCGAGAAATCACCCCCCAGGGGGGATGGTCACGCCGCAATCCCCTCTCCTCCATTCTCCTCTCGGGATCCTGGGCACGCACGCACACGCGCCCGGCGTGAGTTGTAAGCCAACGGGTCCGAGACGCGAACCGCGGTCGACTACGTGGGAGTCCAGCGACATAGCCATTACGCTAACTGCTGGTTCCCACACCTGGTGTGTTTTTGAAACCAGTGGGAGTTTGAACTGCTGTTGGCTATGTGGAATTTGTCTCCTTTAACTTCCAGGCTGCAGAGCTAGCCCTATCCAAATCTTAATCTGAAGATGCCACTAGAAGTTTTTTCCCTATGGAAACTAGCCCCATAGTTGAGGAAATGACGTACATGGGAAATGGTGCCCCGACTTCTGCATGTTGCAGTGAGAGGATCAAGCAGCAGCCTTCTGGTTTGTCTGTAATTAGCTAGTTGCTTGGAATGGAATATATTTTAGGTTGTTCACCTGGCAGAAATATTCCTACAGTGATCATATAATTATATTATGTTCTTTTAAAATCCACTCTAATGTCCCAGAATAATTTTTTTAGATAAGGAAATTCTATCTATATTCCTTTTTGAATGCCCTAACCTGCCAGCCCAAATGTAAGAATTCTCAACTGGGCAAAATTTTCTTGAGAATTTTTGAATGCAGAAGTGTATAGCTAAATAGTTCACAGTGTTCCTGTGTCTCGATTCCTACCCTTTGACTTAGGAAAGTCTTTGGTTTGGGTTCTGTACTGTGGCCTACTGTTTAAGGGAGCCAGATGCCACATGGCTGACTTCTGGGTTCAATCTCAGACCTGGCAGCTTGAAAAATACCCCAAATATATGTGCACGTGTGTGCGCCCCCAATTAGAAAAGGACGGAGAACTGAAGGAGAGGGGATTACAGCATGACCATGGTCCACTGGGCTGTGCTTTTTCCCTTTCCCTCTGTCTCTTCGTTTCTCTGGTGAGTGCACATGCCCTCTGACAAATATCAATATTTTTAAAGTATTTGATTATTTTAAATAATTATTTAATTTTATTTATCATTATTATTATTAAAGAGAGATTTTTGCTATAGGGCATGTGTGCTCTCGGGAGAAACAGAGAGAGAAAGCAAGAAATCACTCCCCAGAAGGGACAGCCACTCTGCAGTCCCTTCTGCTTCAGTTCTCTTCTCAAGATCTTGGGCACACACACACAGATGCCCAGCGTGCATTTCAAGCTGCTGGGTCCAGGACTCAAACTGCGGTCGACTACACTAAGTCCATTATGCCATCTGCTGGTCCCTTATTATTTATTTATTTGGAACTAAAGAAAGGATTTTAGTTACTGAGGGCAAGAGGATGCAAACAATATAAAAATCAAAAGCTTATCTGGCTTTTTATTCACTTTTCTCTCTCTGCTTGTCAAATGGGAGTTGGATTTTCTTTGTACATTTTCTAAGGGTCCTGATCCGCTCATGAAATCCTTATACAGGGGAAGCTGCAAAGTGGATTCCTTAAGTGACCCTATGGGAGAACTTTTAATAGCAATAGGAGTAATCCGGTCGGTTCTACTTACTTCTTTCCTTTCTGCTTCATGTGTACCACAAAATAGTCATTGCATGCAATGGCGAGGCCTGCAATTAGTGAAAAAAGCTCTGGAAGCCCACTTTGTCATCTCGGCACTGGTCCAGGTCCTTCATTATTTTGTCCACAGCCAGAAGGTCTTTTTGACTTTCCAAAAATCCTGGGAACTTCTTTTCCATGAGTACTCTCAGGTCCTCCTTTGTCAAGTAGTCTTTGTCCTCAGCAAATTTGTGAAATGTAAATATCATGGTTTCCATGACACGCTCCATTTGAGATGGCGTTTTGGTGATACCTATTGAAATCTTGGCAAGCAGGCAGGTGGGGACCTGGTCCCTTATTATTTTTAATTTGCTACAGGGCACATGCACTCACCAGAGGGAGAAGGAGAGAGAGGGAAAGTGAGAAAGCAAGCAGGTCCAGGACTTGAACTGCAGTCAGCCATCGGGGAGTCCAGTCCCTTAACCACCATGCCACCTGCTGGCCCCAAGTCTTTGATTTTTTTCTTAAAGATTTATTTTTCATTTTATTTGTTATCATTATTCTTAAATTTTGATCAGAGACAGACAGAAAGAGAGAGTGTGAAAGCAAGCCACCAGGTTCAGGACTTGAATCGTGGTAGGCGGTATGGGATTCCAACACCTCGACCACCACACCACCTGCCAGCTCCCAAGCCTTTGATTTTTTTCCCCTCAAGTCTTTAATTTTTAAAAACAAGATTGTAAGGCTGACGTTTTAAAAAGAATTATTTTACTCATTATTATTATTTTTAAATTTTGCTATATAGCATGTACACTCACTCACCAGAGAGAGAGAGTGAGAAAACAAGCTGCCAGGTTGGGGACCAGAACAACAGTTGACAATATGGGAGTCCACTGCCTTAACCACCATGGCACCCGCTGACCCCAAGATTGACATTTTTCACTTTTTATTTTACCAAAACAATACTTCAAGATGAAAGCAGTACCTTAGAACTGCCCCGACACCCTTTGAACTCTGTCTGATTAGATTGGCAGGTTGCAGCCCTCAACCAAACTGTCAGCCTCTTTTCTTGAGTAAGTTCCTCTGTGAAAGATTTAGCTCTCTCCATCCAGGTTTGGGAGTTCAGTTTTATTTGTTATTTCTGTTTCTTGACCAGCTCCCCTCATCCCTGTACACCAACGTTGGAGTCTTTACATTCATTCTAGGGACATCCAGTTTCGAGTTACATAAAAGATCTGGCACCAAGGATTGCCAAGTTGGAAATGCGCACATGCATGCCGCCTTGTTCCCTGGCCTGGCTCTGTCCTGAGAACTGAGAGCAGAAAAAGCCCGGGACTCCCACCTAGGGGCTGCCATAAACTCGCTGAGGACCCATCTTCCTACCTGAGTCTGGCGGACCCTCGGCCCCGCCCCCTTACGCCCCGCCCTTCGCACCGTGGGCCCCGCCCACACGCCGTGGCCCCGCCCACCTCCCGCCCCGCCCCTTTTCCAACCGCCAACCGCCGGCCGCGGGCTCCGGGCTAGTCTTGGCCCCGCCCCGGCCCGGCCCCCGCTTCTGCACCGCGGCAGCCGCTGGTGTGAGGCTCCGAGGGCCCTGACGAGGCGCGTTCCCCGCAGTCCCCGGCCCAGCCTCGGGTGTGTGGGCAGGGAGGGGGACGGTGGGGACACTGGCCACCCTGCAAGGGTGGCGGGCCCCCTCCGCGCTCGGCCGGTCACTGGCGGCACACCCTCTCCCCGGCGGCAGGGCCTCCCCGCCGGGCGCCGTCGGGGCGGCGGTCTGGGCCCAGCCTCCTCACCTGGCCGCGTCGTTGCAGGTGCGCGGCCCCTCGCTCGACCCCGCCTCGAGCAGAGTGCGGGGTGATGCTCTGCCCCACGTCCCGTCTGCGGCCATGGACGAGGCCCCCCTGCTTGGCGGAATGTCCTGTCCGGAAGATGAGATGGTGACAGACCTTTTCAGTCCCGAGAGTCAGTTCGTTTCCGAAAACATGGCCCTGAAATCTGCCGTGGTGGTGAAGCACGAGGAGGACGAGTTCCACGTCTTCAAAGACGCCTACCTGGGCGCTGACGACGCCAAGGAGCCCCTCCTGCACGCCTTCAACCCCGCGCTGGGCGCCGACTGCAAGAGCAAAGTCAAAGTGGAGCTCCTGGTGGATGACGACCAGGAGGAAGCCCTCGGGGAGTATCCCGGGCTCCAGGAGCTCCAGGCCCTCGACGACGCTGTGCTGCCTGCAGCTCCGCAGCCGCAGCCGCAGGTCTACAACGTCCACTTCCTGTCCTCCCTGCTGACCCCGCACCGGAGTCCCACAGTCGTGCCCCTGGGTGCCTGGGCCAGAGACGGAGCTGCCAACCCGGGTGTCTGCATGATTCCAGTAAGAGCCATTAGGAAGATAGGCAGAGGACCCCTGCACCCCTTCTGGGCTTAGGTCTGTGGGCCTGCTGGCCTATTCCAGTATTTCCCCCTTCTGGTCTTTTTCCGGATTCTTAGCATCTCTAGTTAGACATCTTACACCCCACTGGATTCCAAAATTCTAGACAGGGCTCATCCTCATTGTAATCTAAGACGTGCCAACCCAGCTGTCAATGCAAAAAGCAGATTTAGTGGGGACCAGCAACCACAGTTCAAATCCCATCCCGACCCTGTGGCTTAAAACTCATGCCAGGGGGACCACCAGTTGGTGTAATGGCTATGTCACTAGGCTCCCATGTAGCCTACCATGGTTCGAGTCCCGGACCTGAGGGTTTAAACTCAAGCCAGGCGCATGTGCGTGTGTACCCAAGATCCCGAGAGGAGAATGGAGAAGAAGGGATTGTGGTGTGGCCATCCACCCAGGGAGGTGATTTCTCGCTTTCTGTCTCTCTTTCTCTCTCTGTCTTTCTGGCGAGCGCACGCACCCTATAGCAAAAACCTCTCCAAAAAAAAAGCTCATGCCAGGTGCACGTGTGTATGTTTGCCCAAAATCCCAAGAGGAGAATGGAAGAGAAGGGATTGTGGCATGGTCATCCCCCGTGGGGGGTGATTTCTCACTTTCTGTCTCTGTCTCTCTGGAGTGAGCACCCACACCACATAGGGAAAATCTCTCAAAAACAAACAGTAGATCTCCAAATCTTGAATTTGGGAAGAAGTAGGAGATTGTAATTTGAGATGCATATGCTATGATGAATCATAGGTGGTGCATCCTTAGAGGCTGGGGTAAAGGAAAACTTTGAAAAGCAAAAAGAAGTGTAAACTGTTTTGAAACAAACATTATTAGTCACTGAGCTCATTGCAAGAGGTGGTGTTAATTCATTGGTGGAAATGGCAAGTGTTCTTGTGAGGGTAGCTTATCTGAAACACTAATCTCGAGGAGTATTTTACATAAATCTTGTCACTGACAAAGGCAGGACATACAGGGCATGCAGGAATTTCTTGTGAGAAAAATATCACAAGAAACTTGTGATTGGCCAGCTGGTGGCATGGAGATTAAGGAGGCTGGATCCCACATGGCCCATTGTACCGCTGGAGTCCTGTACTGGAGGCTTGAAAATCATGCCAAACATGTGCATGTGTGCCCAGAAAATCCCAAGAGGAGAATAGAGAAAAAGGGATTGTAGCATGGCCATCCCCCCAGTAGAGTGTTTGCTTGCTCGCTCTTTCTCTCTTTCTTTCTCTCTTTCTTTCTCTCTTTCTTTCCCTTTCTTTCTTTCTTTCTTTCTTTCTTTCTTTCTTTCTTTCTTTCTTTCTTTCTTTCTTTCTTTCTTTCTTTCTTCTCTCTCTCTCTCTCTCCCTCTCCCTCCTTCCTTCCTTTCTTCCTCCTTCCCTCCCTCCCTTCCTTCCTTCCTTCCTTCCTTCCTTCCTTCCTTCCTTCCTTCTTTCCTTCCTCTCTTTTCTCTCTTTCTTTCTCTCTCGCTCCCTCACTCCCTCACTCCCTCACTCCCTCCTCTCCCTCTCCTTCTCCCTCTCCCTCTCCAGGGAGAGTATGTGCCCTATAGAACAAGGAACCAGCAGATGGCGTAATGATTACATTGCTGGACTCCCACGTAGTTGACCGCAATTTGAGTCCTGGATTCAGCAGTCTAAAACTCATGCCAGGTGTGTGTGTGTGCTTGCCTAAAATCCCAAAAGGAGAATAGAGGAGAAGGGATTATGGCATGGTCAAACCTCCCTCGCACCACCACCACCACCAGGGGTGATTTCTCTCTAGCGAGTGCACATGCCCTCTATCAAAAATCTCTTAAACAAACAAACAAAAACCACACACACACAAAACAGAAACTTCTTGTGATGATTCATATTTCAGACATGTATGCATAAGATCCCCTCCCTCATGACTTCCTGGGTCCACTTTGCTTTGGGTCTAACATAAGTGACTCCATCTTTTCTTTTGTTTTCTGCCTTTTTAAAGATTTTTTTTTGCCACGGGGCATGTGTGCTCATTGGAGAGAAACAGAAACAGAGGGAAAGTAAGAAATGACCTCCCAGGGAGGATGGCCATGCTGCAATCCTTTCTCCTCCATTCTCCTCTCAGGATTTTGAACATGCGCACACACACACATGCCTGTCATAATTTTCAAGACGCTGGTTCTGGGACTTGAACAGTAGAGTTAGCCATGTGGGATCCAGTACTTTAACCACCATGCCACCTGCTAGCTTGAATGACTCTATCTTGACATTAGTTTGGACATAGCCAACCCCTTCTACCTGAAGGTAGCCTAAATAGGCAGACAGCATACAATAAAAGAGAGGAAAGGAATTAGAAAGTTTGTTCATTTGGGCCCTACTGCCATAATTGGCATTAGGAAAGAAGTCATTATCTCTAAGTAACTAGTGTCTGTGAAAACAAATATCATGTGATTGAGTGTTGGTGTGTTTGCTTTTTACATGTTTTTTCTTTGTAAGGCTCATCATTCCTAGCAAGGACTCAAAGTTAATACTTGTGTTTATTAAGTCTTGACATCAAGTTTTAGGGCTTCTCTTTGTTAATAAGTGATTGTTCTTTAAGCATGTGTAATATTAATCAGAGTCTGCATAAATTCTTGCTAATTCTAGCTAAGTGTCGTCTTTAGCTATGTATACACACTGGTAGTCTGTTTTATTCTTGTTGAAACTAGACAAATCAGTTTACAAAGGATCCCAAGAAAATGTATGCTGTTCTCCTACCTCTGTAAAAGGATCCAGTTTGGAAAACTATTCATCCATTATATCATTTTTAGTAAATTGTAGATTAAGCCTTTGTGAAGCATTTTGAGTCAGTCAGTGTTGAGATGGGTAGAGTCTTACTTCATGTATCAAAGCCGTGGTAACAGGAGCTTGAATTTCTGCTTCTCCGGTTTTCTTTTATTGCACTTATGGCTCCTTCATGTAAAAGAAAAGTGGGTGATGTCTGGAGCTTCCAAATTCTCTTGGTCTGTGCATGGAGCACCACACTGCACTTCTAGTACTCCCGGCCCTCTCCTAATACAGAGTTCCTCAGAGCGTTTTTCAGGTAATGTTAGAAATGATGTTAGATGATGAGTTGAGATATTAGAAATTCTGTTTTGTTTTCTTTTTCTTTTTCGGAGAGGTTTTTGCTATAGGGCGCGTGCGCTCGCCAGACAGAGAGAGCCAGAGAGACAGAAAGCGAGAAATCAACCCCTGGGGGGATGGCCATGCCACAATCCCTTCTCCATTCTCCTCTCAGGATCTTGGGCACGCACGTACACGTGCCTGGCATGAGTTTAAGCCACTGAGTCTGGGACTCGAACTTGGTCAACCACATGGGAGTTCAGCGACATAGCCATTACACCAACTGCTAGTCCCTAGAAACTCTGTTTTGCTACCAGACAAACTTGTATCCCAGCGCTTTCTGACTGTTTGTCCTAGCTTGACTCCCTTGCTTCGCAAAGTCAGTGGAATTTATCAGAACAGGGAAGGGAATAAGCTAAGGATGGCAAAATTCTCTTTTAAAGTTTGTTTTTTTTTTTTGTTTTTTTTTGGGGGGGAGGTTTTTGCTATAGGGTGTGTGCATTCACCAGAAAGACAGAGAGAGACAGAAAGTGAGAAATCACCCCGCAAGGGATATGACCACACCGCAATCCTTCTCCTCCATTCTCTTCTCGGGATCTTGGGCACGCACATGCATCCAGCGTGAGTTTAAGCCACCAGGTCCGACTCGAACCGCAGTCGACTACATGGGAGTCTAGTGACATAGCCATAATGCCAACTGCTGGTCCCAAATTCTCTCTCTCTCTCTCTCTCTCTCTCTTTCTCTCTCTCTCTCTCCTCTTTTTTTTTTTTTTTGTAGAGGTTTTTACTATAGGGTATGTGCGCTCGCCAGACAGACATAGATAGAGAGACAGAAAGCAAGAAATCACACACCCCCCCCCAGGGGGGATGGCCACGCCGCACTCCCTTCTCCTCCATTCTCCTCTCGGGATCTTGGGCATGCACGCAAACGCGCCCAGCTTGAGTTTAAGCCACCGGGTCCGGGACTCGAACCGTAGTCGACTACAAGGGAGTCCAGTGACATAGCCATTATGCTAACTGCTGGTCCCCCAAATTCTCTTTTAAAGTAATCCTGTTTTAACAGATTGCTGGTTTGACAGCAGAGACTTCACTCTGAAATTTTCTTAATTATTTTATTATTATTATTGTTTTTCAAAGTTTTGCTCTAGGGCATGTATGCTCACCAGAGAGAGAAAGAGAGAGAGAAGAGAAAGTGAGAAAGTGAGAAAGCAAGCCACCAGGCCCAGGACTCAAACTGTAGTGCACCATGTGGAGTGGAGTTGAGTCCAGCCCTTTAACCACCACACCACCACCTGCTGGTGCCACTCTGATTTTTATTGACTCTTTTCTGATTCATTAACCAAATGAAAAAGGTACATCATGGACACATTTATCATCTAAGTTGAGTGGAATTATTTTCCAGTAAATATTCAGGATGAATTGCTAGTTTGCTCTTTCTAGAAATTCTTTTCCATGTATTGACCTTTGTTTTGATCCATTCTGTAATGATGAATGAGCCAGCCCTATCACACAGTGGTTAAGGGAGCTGGATCCGACATGGATGACTGCAGTTCACGTCCTGGCCCCAGCTACTTGAAAAACACCAAATGCACGTGCTTACTTGCCTAAAATCAAAGGGGCGGAAAAATGGTCAAGGAACTGTATGTGACCATGCCCGTCGAGAGGGGTGGTTTCTCTCTCTCTCTTTCCCTCTTGCACTCTCTCTCTGGTGAGTGCACGTGCCCTATAGCAAATTTTAAAATAATAATAATGGGCCAGCAGGTAGCATAGTGGTTAAGGTGCTGGACTTGCACATGCCTGGCTGTGGTTCGAGTCCCAAACTTGGTGGTTTGATTTCCCACCTTCCTTCTCTCTCTTTCTCTGCTCCTCTCTGATGACTATACCAAGTTAAAAAATAATACTAATAATAAATAAATAAATGAAAAGAAATATTTTTTTAAAAAATAATAATAAATAAATTTTTAAATGATAATTTCCTGTTCTGTGAATTTTTTTTTTTTGGTGAGGATTTTAGAATATTACCTTAGAATCACCCTTTTATGAAGTGTCACCCTTTATGACCTGCCTCCCAGCCCTTTGGGAGACTCACCTGTATTCTCTCATAGGCAGGATGGGCAGGCAGAGGTTAAGGAGGTGGGGACAGTTGATACAATAATTAGGTTATTTCCCAATCTTCCTTACATTTTTACCAAATTTAAAAAAGAAGCATACCAACTTCTTTCTCTTCTTTCTTTCTCTCTTTCTTTTGTTCCTTTCTTTCTTTCTTTCTTTCTTTCTTTCTTTTTTTCTTTCTTTCTTTCTTATTAAGAGGTTTTTGCCTTAGGGCATGTGTGCTCACCAGAGTAAAAGAGAGAGACAGAGAGAAAGTGAAAAATCACCCTTTGCAACAACTGTCAACACCAGTAAATTGCTAAAAATATGGGGGAAATGATATTACTGAAAATTAGTGGAATTAAAAAAACCAAAAATCTCAGTGGTTAAAAAAATTACTATTAGAGGGATCAGCAGATGGTGTAATGGTTATGTCACTAGACTCACATGTAGTCAGAGTCCCATGCATTATTGGACCCAGCAGCTTAAATCTCACACCAGGCATACCCAAGATCCTGAGAGACAAATGGAGCAGAAGGGATTGCAGCATGGCCACCACCTCACCCCCCTGGAGGGGGGTGATTTCTTGCTTTCTGTCTCTCTCTGTCTCTCCATGAGCACATGCGCTCTATAGCAAAAAATCTCTCTAAAAAAAAAAAGTTGGCAGGACCAGCAGGTGGCATACCAGCAGGTTAAGACCCTGGACTCCCACATGGCCAGTCACAGTTTGAGTCCCAAACCTGCTAGCTTGAAAATCATGGGACCAGCAGTTGGCATAATGGCTATGTCGCTGGCCTCCCATATAGTCGACCGTGGATTGAATCCCGGACCTGGTGGCTTAAACTCAAGCTGGGTGTGTATGCGTGCATGCCCAGAATCCCAAGAGGATAAAGGAGGAGAAGGGATTGTGGCGTGACCATCCCCCCTGGGGAGTGATTTCTTACTTTCTGTCTCTCTGTCTCTGTCTTTCTGGTGAGCACACGCACCCTATAGCAAAATTCTCTCCAAAAAAAAGGAAAATCACACCAGATACGTGTGCATGTGTACTCAAAATCCTGAGTGGAGAATGGAGAAGGAGGGCTTGTGGTGAGTGCACACACCCTTTAGCAAAAATCTCTAAAAATCAAAACAAAACCCACAAAACTGGCACTTATTCCCTACTCTCATTGTTTCACATTAGTTACTGTTCTACTATTAAGTCAGAAAAGGGATACTATTTAATTAAAAAGATTACTTTAATGTATAAATACATTATAAATGATAAATTACATTAATGTATAAATACATTATAATGATAAATTACATTACAGATGTTACTAATATCGGGAAAGATTTTGAGCTTAAGGAAACAATACAATCATCTAGAAATTTCATATACTCTTCATGAGCAGTCCTGAAGAATGTGTGATGAAGGGCCAACATTTCAGGTGATTTTAGGAAAATTCAACAAGGGGTCCAGTTGCATTAGAGTGGGGGCGAGTAAGCTGCACAAAAGGCACACGACCAGCTGGGGACTCTTCGGTTACTTAGACCATGTTTTTGAAACAGCACAAGCACCACATCAGAATTGCATCTCCATACCTCATGGACAGTTGGTTTGGGTCCTCAGAGTCTCGGTCCCCAGGGAGGCTGGTCAATGACCTGTTGCCCCATAGGGAGAATAATAAATCGTTTTAGAAGCACCAGTGAGGAAGAGAGGCAGTAGGGTAAGAGTGCTCTTTACTTTAAAGTGTAACTTTTATACAGAACTCAAAGTTTCCTATATTATGCAACTAGAGCCAATGTCCACAGCATGTTGTCTAAAATAACTATGGCTTTTTTTTTTCCAGGTCGAGTTAAAGGAACCAGATGGTACTGTTACAAGTAATAATCCAGAAGAAGCAACTTTTCAGAACCCTCTTGCTCAGGAATCCTATTGCAAATTCCCACCTTCCCAAGAGCCAGAGGACACCTCCAGCTGTTCTCAAAAGAAAGACTCGAGCCCAATGGTAATTATGCCCAAGAAAATGTGTATGAGTAACATTTTATTAAATGTTGGGTCCCCATCATTACAAAGTCCATAGATTATTTCAGTACCTAAATCAAGAGATTATTCTAGTCTTTTTTTTTTTTTAATCATTCTGTTTCCTTGTGGAATCAGTCATTTTGATCATCTCATCTAGCAAAAGAGGATCATCTAGAGCCGTTTACTTTTCACCTCTGAGATTCTCATTTCTACCCAATCTTCGCAAATCAAACAAAGATTAGGACAGTGCTCTAATTGCTGAGGAGAATAACCTCAAGTCACATGAGTCAATGCAGAGCTGGGTTGTGAGCCCAAAAGTGGTGACACAGAGAGCTGAGCCATGTGGTTTGGCCTGTCGTTGGAGGGTGGGGCTGCGTTCTGTGACTTCAGAGCAGAGGCTGCAGCCGCTTCCTTCTTTCGTACCTCCAAATGTCTAAGGATGACAGCTACCACTGTATAGGATCTATAATGAGTCACATCTGTGGCTTATGTAATAATTTTGCTTCGTTAATTAATTTCATTCTAACAATTCGGTGAAGCATTATTTTTATACTCATTTTATGGAAAAGAAAACAGATGTTAATATTTATTGTCTACATTAGTCTTCACAGTTTAAAATAAATAAGTAAATAAATAAATAAACGCATCTGAACCTAGATCTCCTTGTGGTGAGGGTTAGTGGTGGGAGAGCCAGAAAAGTGCACCTCTAGCATTCCTTAGCAGAGTACTTAGAGTCCAAAGAGCAAATTATTGTCTTCCCTTGGCAGTTCTTTGTTCTTAGAAATGAGACTGTAACTCTAAGACATAGACTTTCACAAGGAAATACTTGAAAATGAACTCGCACGAACTTTGGCTTAGCTATGGTATACACTAGTACTTGCCTCTGATCAGGGCCATGGGCTCTGAGGGCAGAGTTTTTCCAAGACACCTGGAACCAGGTCAGCAGGATGAGAACTCTCGGACTCCCCCAGACTACAGAGTTATGTTGGCACACTCCACACAGGGCAGGGCAGGGCAGGTCAGAGGCTCCTGTATGGGTAGAGTCCAGGCATGGGCAACAGCGAGAGGTCTGGAGAATCCACTCTGATCCTTCTGCCCAGTTTTATGCATGCACTTGGCATGTGTGCATGTGTGTGAGTATGTGTATATGGCTATAACTTTATCCTCAAATTATGAACAAAATTCCAGTGAGCATGAATGCTGGGCTCTCCTCACCTGTCAGGGTAATCTGAAGTGTTGACCCAGTGATCAGCACCTTGCCACCATAGTAGTCTCTGTGTGTGAGATTTTGTAACTTTGGCCCTCTATGCTTACTTGGGTTTTACTGTCCAGATTATAAAAAACATGCAGAAGGAAACCACAGCTTCTCTGTGTAGCTGTGGTTTTGCCACTGGAATTGTAAGCTGCATGTGGCCAGAAACCACGACTGCTCTTGCCTCGGTATCCATGCCACACGGCCTGGAACAGGGCTGAGCATACAGTGAGCTGCATTGATGTTTTGGCTTGACTAATGGGACTGACCGACTGACTCACTCGGTTCGCTGAGAATTCACTACGGCCGGAATCTGACAGAGCTAGTCAGATCCAGAAAGATTCTTAGGCTTTCCAGTGCTTGGATTAAACTTTCCTGGGTGAAGCTTTCTAAGTTGTTATTTTATGAAATAAAATAAGTGGACATTAAAATTTTTAAAGTGTATTAAATAATGACATATGCCAAAAAAGGACTATAGTAAAATTAAAGATTATTCTAAATATGTGCCCAGCTATAGAGAGGGAGTCAGGGAGACACAGTCTTTCTTGGAGCTAATGGCATCCAAAGGGGCCAGGGGTCTGGCTGAGACGCCCACTCTCCTAATAATGTGTGGCTGGGGTGAGGACGGGGTACAGGATGCTCTGGTGCATGGTCACCTGACCTGAAACGAAATCTCGGTGGTCATTCACCTGTGGAGAAAGACACAAGCACCTTCTTCATCTTTATTAGCACACCGATGGCATCTCAGGAGACATTCCTGGGAGGTGTTTTTGCCCTGTGGTACCTCAGAGAGTATATTATTATAGGGTAAGAAATTGAGAACAGATCTATAGTATTTGAGCTTTCATTAAAACTTAAATTCTGGATTAAAGCCATTTTCTCAGATTTAAGTTTACTTAGGTTCATTTTATTAGAGTTAATCTTTTAAAAATGAAATCTGATCATTATTTTTCATTTTAGGTGATATGTCAGTTGAAAGGGGGTACACAAATGCTGTGTATAGACAATTCTGGCACAAGAGAACTAAAAGCACTTCATTTGGTTCCTCAGTATCAAGACCAAAATAATTATCTACAGTCAGGTACATAGTAAACTAATGAAAAAATTATATCATGTATCATATGTAAGTTGATAAGTGAATGTATTTGGCTTTGTATATAGAGTAAAGTTGAAATAGGCAGTTAGATTATTAAATAGGCATTTTGATAAACCCCTAGCCCATATTAGTGAGCTAAGAATAGAGCAAAACATATTCTCATAGACTAATTTATATGCATCATATTGACTGTTCCAAATTTTTGAACAACTGTTGTCTATGCCTGCTTGCTGCAGAGAGCTGTGTGGTCCTAGTGGGTGACCACGGAAACCAACACTGCTCTGTTACTAATCCCACAAGTGGGTCTGCCTAGGTACGCTTTGGTTGAAATGTCAGCCTTTCTCAGATTGGTTTGGTGGGTTAACTGTTCAGGTCTGATATTTATTATCTACATTTTAATGTAACATTTGATGGGAACTATCACTCTACTTTAGTCACCATGAGTTCTGAAATATTAGCAAATGATTTATCTGACTTCATTCCCTTAGACACTCCTTTAAACTGGCACAATAGTATTATGAATGACCTCTTGATTATGCTGAAATGCCTTGTGAATGATTAAAGAGAAATTAAAGGACATAGTTTCAGGGTTGTGTTTACCAAAAGTTAGATGCTATTTTTTTTTTTTAGAGGTTTTTGCTATAGGGCATGTGCGCTCGCCAGAAAGAGAGAGACAGAGAGACAGAAAGTGAGAAATCACCCCCGGGGGGGATGGCCACACTGCAATCCCTTTTCTTTTAGGTATCTTGGGCATGCGCACACACACACCCGGCGTGAGTCCCCATGGACCGGGTCCGGGACTCGAACTGCTGTTGGCTATATGGGAGTCCTGTGACATAGCCATTATGCCAACTGCTGGTCCTGATCTCGCCAGTAATTCTTAAAAATAATTATTTATTTAATCTTATTTATTATTTTTAAATTTTCTACAGGGCATATGTGCTCACCAGAGAGAGAGGAAAAATAAGAAAACGAACTGCCAGGTCTGGGACTTGAACCATGGTTGACCATGTGGGAGTCCAACACCTTAACCACCATGCCACATACTAGCCCCCCAGTAATTTAAAACTAATAACCATCTAGATGTAGTCTCTCTCTCTTTTTTTTAATAGGGATATTTTTTGCTATAGGGTGCATGCATTTGCCAGACAGAGAGACAGAAAGCAAGAAATCACCCCCCAGGGGGGATGGCCATGCCGTAACCCCTTCTCCTCCATTCTCTTCTTGGGATCTTGGGCACACACACACATACACCCGATGTGAGTGATCTGAGACTCAAGCAATGGTTGACTATGTGGGAGTCCAGCAATGTAACCACTACACCATCTGCTGGTCCCTATCCAGATGTAGTTTCAAGCCTTTGGAGTCCAGGGCAAAAAGTAAAAGTGTGACTCCTTATCTCCTCATTCTATCTAATAGTCCCTCAATCCAGGAACAGAAAAAAAACATCTTCTAAGATATTTATTTTCCCATGCTGAAGAATCTGGGATTGGAGATTTGGCCTGGAGAATCCCTTTGCTACCCTCCAGCCAGATTTTCCGGTTCTGTTTCCTAGAGGTCATGCTGTGTCCATGATCCTCTCTGCAGGCAGGGGGACAGTTTTTCTACTTCCCTTCCTCCTGGCGCAGGACAGAATCCTACTGCCTTAAGGTCCACAGAAAAGAGAGCTTAGTGTTTTCCAATTCAGTTTACTTATCATATAATCTTAGTCTCCCCTCCCCAGTCTCCTTTGTCATGCTGTGTACGTATTTAATATTACCATAAAGTAAATGCATCCTGTTACTTAAGTCTACATCTCCTCAAAGATGTAGGCCTAGAGAAGGAATGTATTCAACCTAGGGGAGTAAGATATTTCTCTTTCTACTTAGATTCAAGAACACAGAGGTTCATGGTGCCCTTAGTGTCTCAGGAATGTTTCTCAGTAGTTCTCTTAGACCAAAGAAGTTCCTTTCAGTTTCAGTATTTAGTAGTCAGGTCCAAATAACTTAACAAATATTTATATCCTAACAATTTATTGGGTTGTGGGAAAAGTTATGACACTTTTTTTTTTTTTTTGGAGAGGTTTTTGCTATAGGGCGCGTGCGCTCACCAGACAGAGAGAGACAGAGAGATAGAAAGCGAGAAATCACCCCCCAGTGGGGATGGCCACGCCGCAATCCCTTCTCCTCCATTCTCCTCTCGGGATCTTGGGCACGCACGCACATGCGCCCGGCGTGAGTTTAAGCCACCGGGTCCGGGACTCGAACCGCGGTCAAGTACGTGGGAGTCCAGTGACATAGCCATTACGCTAACTGCTGGTCCCAAGTCATGACACATTTTTACATAGAAAAAATATGTCACTACTTTTCCGACAACCCAGTAGTAACCATTTGAGAGAAAAGAATACTATACACAAATCAGAAGTAGTTGTGGTGTCTAGCAGGGGTCGCTGGGCTTTTCTTGGAAAATGTGTACTGTTCCCTGATGCCCACGTGAATCGGCCTTGGCACCTGGGCTCCTTGCTTGGGAACCTGGGCAATAACATTTTTTAAGCATAATAGACTATACGGGGGAGCTCAGGTCAAGTAACTTGATGAGTAATTAAAAAAACGAGTATAATTAGTAAAAAAAAAAAAATAATAATAATAAAAAATACATTGATTCAAAAGGCTTATAGGATAAAAAACATAAACAGGATCAAGATAAGTTTAACTTTTTACATGATAACTCCATAATACATTTCTGTACTTTCTTCCATGTGGAAGTGGAAGAGGAACGATATATGCTATCAATTAATTTTAATTGTCTTCCTTACAGATGTCCCTAAACCAATGACTACTTTAGTAGGAAGATTTTTGCCAGTACCAGCAAAATTAAATCTCATTACCCAACAAGTGAGTCACTGTTTTAATAAAAAAATACAATTGATCATTATTTTCTCTTGAAATTTTGACTGTGGAAGCTGAAATTACTCAGGAAATATAATTTGTCCTCCATTTTAAAATCAACAATGAGACATATACCAAGTACTCAGGCCCTCACCACCAATGCAGGTTGCTGTGGAAAGATGGAGGCAGTCTCAGACCAGATTCTTTGCCAGGTCTGGATGCGGCTTTGCCTTTCCTACAGCCTCCAGGCAATGCTCTGCGCCATTAGCCAAGCCTATCCTTTGTGGACCTTCCAACAGCACGTACCACCTGCTTGGTCCAGAACGTCCCTCGCCTTCCTAGTGTTATGTGGAAATGCTTTTTTAGACTTTGCTTTTATGATTACATCATAACATGTGTATGTTATGTATAATAAAAGACAAATATAATCTTTTCTCAGGTCTTGCTACAAAGTGTCCCATTTCATCCAAAGTCTCCCCTGCAAGCCTTCCCTAACTGCTCAGTGTAGATTGTCATAGCACCATCACTATCTTATGCTTTTTGGTTTATTGATTTATCTGCATCCACCCACGGGAATGCAAGCTCCATAGGAATTGGGCTCATGTGTACCTTGTTCACTGTATCTTGAGAACCAGCTCAAAGCCTGGCACATATAGGGCACTTGCTCACAGTTCCTCTGGGTGAGTGCCAGTATGAGCACTTGGGTTACATCAGTGAGCTAAATTAACCCCCAAACCAAAACAAAATGTAGAATCTTCCTGTGGCACACATTTTAGTGTGAGAGCCAGACACTAAGCAAATCTAATAAGTAAGTAAATTATATTGTATGTTAGGAGAACAGAGGAAGGGTATTGGGGGAGTGGGGGAATGAGGGGAAAGAAGGCAGTTTACAGGTTTAAACAGAGTGGTCACAGCTTCTTTGAGAAGGTGACATCTGAGCAAAGTCTTTAAAGAAATGAGGGAGTAAACCCTGTGATTATCATGTAGAAGAGCATTCCTGGTAGGAGCAATAGCGCAAGTCACAGGTAGGGTCTTACTTGTCATGCTGACAGTGAGGAGGCCAATGGGGCTAGGATGGACTGAGCAAGGAAAGGAGAGCAAGGAAAGTTAAAGATGATGAAAGGATTGTGGCTTTTGCTCTGTTTGAAAAGGGGCTGGTGGATGGGCCAGCAGTTGGCATGATACTTAAGGTGCTGGACTCCCACATGGCCAACCACGGTTCAGGTCCTGCACCTGGTGGCTTGAAAATCATGTCAGGCATGAGTATGTGCATGCCTAAAATCCCAAGAGGAGGGTAGAGGAGAAGGGGTTGTAGTGTGGCTGTCCCCCACTGGGGAGTGAGTTTTCATTTTCCCTCTCCCTGTCTCTCTTATGAGTGAGTGTATGTCCCCTATGGGGGGAAAAAAAAAACTAAAGAAAGAAAGAAAAAATTGAGTAGTGGGAAGGAGGAGTCAGGATCACAGCAGGTAAACCTGCTATTGCAGTGAGATGAGGGGTGATGGTGGCTCAGACCAGGTGTTAATAGCTTCAGATTCTTTGAAGGCAGCCAGCAGAATTTGATGATGTGGGATATGAAAGAGAGGAGTCAAGGGTGTCCCCAGATGCAGTCTCCACCAACAGAGATGTGATGGTCTAAGTTTTACGAGGGAGTCTAGGAGACTGGTATATTAAATTTGAGATTTCTCAGACATCCAAGTGAAGGCGTGTGGGAGTTCAGAATGAGAAAAATCTGGGTTGGAAAGGTCACCTGCACGTTGATGGTATTTAAAGCCACGTGAATAGATGAACTCTCTAAGCCAGTGAAGGTAGATAGAGGTAGCTATTCGTTGAATGAGTAAGTATTTTTCAACGACATATCAGACTAAAAAATAGAGTATTTACACAGTATAGGAGCTCAGCAAGTACAGGCTGTTGTCTGGTGAGTGCTGGTATTGAGTGGCTCTCGGTTGGTACTGTGTATAAACTCCGGTCCACTGACCCCTCCCACGGCACTGGCCTTTTATCTTTCCTGTCCCAGTAAGCAATCAGGAGGCACACGTTGCATTCGTTTGCCTTGCAGTAGAAGTGCACCTATTGGGCCACAACCTCCTTTCTTCCACCTTCTTTCCATTTTTTCTTGACTATGTTTGTTATTACCCCATTTTGGCTCCCCCTGACCTGGGCCTCAGGGTGATTTGTTTTTATTATTATTATTTTTATTATTGTTTTTTAATTTGCCATAGGGCACATGCACTCACCAGAGAAAGACAGAGAGAGAGAGAGAGAGAGAGAGAGAGAGAAAGTGAGAAAACAAGCTGCCACGTCTAGTATTCAAACCTCCTATATTGTTGGCTATGTAGGAGTCCAGCACTTTAACCATCGTGACACTTGCTGGCCCCTCAGGATAATTTTTTTAAATTACTTAATTTTATTTATTCAATCATTTATTTTTTAGAATTATTTTATTTAATTTTATTATTATTTTTAAATCTCTTTTTAAAAAGAATTTTATTTAACTTTATGTATTTAATTATTTATTTTTTATTTGACCAGAGAGGGGTAGAATGAGAGAGAGAAAGAGAGAAAGAGAGAGAGAAAGCAAGCTGCCATGTTCAGGACTCAAACCACGGTCGGCCATGTGGGAGTCCAGCGCCCTTAACTACCATGCCACCTGCTGTCCCCTTATTGTTTGTTTTTTTAAAGAATTATGTTATCTAACTTTATTTATTCATTCATTCATTCCTTTTTAATTTGACCAGAAAGAGACAGAGTGAGAGTGAGACATAGAGAGAGGAAAAGTGAGAAAACAAGCTTCCAAGTCTGGGACTCAAACCATAGTCAGCCATGTGAGAGTCTAGCACCCTAAACCACCACACCACCTACCAGCCTCCCCCCCATTTTTTTTTTTTAATTCAATTTGACTAGAGAAAGAGAGAGAGAGAGAGAGAGAAAGTGAGAAAACAAGCTGCCAGGTCCAAGACTCGAACCATGGTCAGCCATATGGAAGTCCAGCGTTTTTGACCATCATGCCACCTGCCAGCCCCTCATTCATTTATTTTAATTTGACCAGAGAGAGACGGAGAAAAAGAGAGCCATATAGATATATCCAGTACTTTAACCACCACGTCACCTGCTGGCCTCCAGGATGATTCTTAAGCAATAGTTGGTACATCCCTAGGATCCCATGCTTCTTCGCCAGACCCCCAGTTCTGTGTACTCTTCAGAGCTTCATCACTCAAAGCATGGTACGTGGGCTGGAAGTGTTGACCTTACCTGGGAACTTACAGAAATGAGAATCTCAGGCTCCACCCTAGACCTAGATTAGACCCAGTGAATCCGAATCTGCCTTTTTTGTTTTTTTTTTTTAGATTTTTGCCATAGGGTGCATGCACTCACCAGAGAGAGTTTTCCGTTGTGCACACAGTGTAAGTCTGAGAAGCCTGTCTTTAGAGTTTACCCTTTTCACCCCTAGGAGACCAGATACTGCTGAAGAAATTCATAGGTTCTAGCATTACATTGCCCTGACTTTACGGCCTACGTAATACCTAAAGGACATTTCTTTCTTTGCTTTACTTTGAGTCTAAATAAGCAAAGGGGGGAAATATTTTTACCTAGTTTATGCAAAGAATAGCCTCAACCCAGAGAACTGTGAACTCCTTTCCCAGAAGAATGCGGAACACTTCAGATTGCCGTTTGGAGACTTGGGGCCAACAGTTCGGTGCCTGGGTGACTGTAAATGAGACACCAGTCTAGGCCTGTGAACACTTCCGTCCTGTAGGCAGAATGAGGGGAGAGGATGCCCACTGCTCACAGCCAGACTGGAGGGATCCGAGGGGAAGAAGTCCTGTGGGACTCAGGATCTGATTTACAAATGAGGACGGTGATTAGACACAATTTTAAAAGAAGGCAGAAGAGAGAAAGGATAAAATGTGTGCTTTCCCATGCCTATACTTCTTAAATAAAGCTTATTTTTAAATTTTATTTTGAAGGCAAAGGGAACAAGGATAGAATGTTTAGCTGTGATATATTACAAATAATCTCAAAACCTAATTCTACCCAATACTGCTAATTTCTCAAGCTTCTAGTAAGAAAATTAAGTCAGTAATGGTTTCACTACCCATTCATCTCCCTGTGAAGTGCCTCTTTGAGCTGTGCTAATGAATAATATAAAAAACGAAAAAAGTGAGAACCAAGAAAGCGAAGTTCATGGATTATGCAGAGCTTATGACTTCTTTTTTTAATTTGTTAAAACTGACTATGAAATATTTTTTGTGTAGATGAAAAATAGTGGTTGCCATTGAGGCTTCAAGTGGTGAGATCACTAATGTGATAATAAGAATATAGTAATAGAACATTTTTAGTTTATGGAAATTTGTAATTGAATCTATTTCACAATTGATAATTCATAAAAGCAAGAATGAGTTGTGTTACAATCTCCCTGGCCAGTGACAGAGAGCTACGTGCTGCCGGCTTATCAACGGAGGGTCTGGACCCCTCACCCACTGCCTGTTTGTGCACTCAGTCGGGGGCTTCCTCACCCCACAGCATCCTGCGGTCAGCCAGGTCTGCAAGAGAGCCTCAACTCTTGAGCCTGCTCACATATTAGTAGATTCACTGCGGTAACAGGACCTGCACATGGTTGTAAAGGGATTGGGATGCAAACTTTGAGAAGGATCATTTTTATCTATATGCAGGGGTTGGCTGGATGGAACTTGTAAACCACATGCTAATTCAAAATGTTTTTGCCTTTGGCTTTGTACAGCTTGATAATGGAGCCTTCCCATCAGCAGTAGTCAACGGATCTGCTTTCCCCTCAGGATCGACTCTTTCAGGACCACCAAAAATAACTTTGGCTGGGTAAGGATTAAAAGCAATAAATTGTCACCTACTTTAATGTGAAAGTGTAATAGGCTTTTGGGTACATTTGTGATTTTCTTCCAGGCTATAAAATTAGCTGTAGCTGCAAACCTTTATGACTTCTGAAAAAAATTATAATTTTTTAACCTTAAGCAATGCCACTGACAGTGCTGCTTTACGTGACTGGTTCTCTTCTTGCCGCAAAGACTGATTCGTCACCTCCATTTGTTTCCACTGGCCCGTCTGCTGTCCTATGTCAGAGTCTCAAAGGCCTGTTGCCATTTAGAGCTCTGTCTTGGTTTCACAAGGATTCAAACAGTGCCATTCTGTTTCTTTTTTTGCTGTCATCAGTGTAAGTAATGACATGGCAGCTACTCCACATCGACAACGGTCTGCAGAGTGCCTCAACCGTTGCCTCTGTCTGCTGCCTTCCATGCTAAGCTGGCTCGTGCTCTATGGCAGGGCTAGTGTGTGAGCCTGCACTCACGATCTCCAGATGGACGTGGGCTGCACTTATCTAGCACTTTGTCCTGCCTTTTTTTTTTTTTAAGAATTTTTTTATTTAACTTTATTTACTTATTTTAATTTGACCAGAGAAGGAGAGAGAGAGAGAGAGAGAGAGAGAGAGAGAGAGAGAGAGAAACAGAGAGAGAGAGGGAAAGCAATAAACCAAGCTGCAGATCCAGGACTCGAACCGCAGTCGGCCATGTGGAAGTCCAGCACTCTTAACCACCACACCATCTTGCGGCCCCGTCCTACCTTTTTGAAGTTGTGTTTATAATTGTAACTAAACTAACCACACTGATTGAGACTTTGATCAATTACTGTTTGTGTACTAAGGGTGGTCTAGGCATCTCTGTGAATCGAGCCCTGTACTTGAATATGGAGTCAGTCTATTGTTGCCTCCAAGGGTTTTTTGGCCCGCCGTCTAATGTGATCCCACATCCCAGAGCCTGAAAGACAGTAGGTCAAGTACCTTATGAAAGGTAGACTGTGGCCTCTAGTGCTTTTCAGGCTCCTGCAGGGTTCTGCCATTGGGTATAGCTTTGTTATGACCTTTGTTAAGTGTGTGGAGAGTTTGGGGCAGGAATGTAAGGCTGTTAATTGAGCTACTTGGTAGAGCTCTGGAGACACTGGAATTCAGTTAACACTTTCATCTCTGCATGGTTGCTGAGGATGTTGGTTGCTCTCATGATTAGCTGCTTCAGTTTTAGCAGTTACTTTTTCAGCTGGTTGTAAGACTGTACTAGTCAGTTGATGACTTTTACTTAATTTGGTAGAATAAGACTGTAGAGCCATTCTCCTTGCTTCACTCTCTTGGTGTGATTTATCAGTGAAGATGTGGGTGATATTATTGTAACTGATAATCTCATCATGGCTGTGTATATTTCTGGACAAAATAAATGACTTAAGCAATTTCCAGATTCTGCTGATAGCTTTCATTTTGGTTACATAGGATAATGTAAGATGCTACAACCCTGAAGATACTCACTTTACCTTTCTTGTTTGTGGGGACATCTGGTCAACAGCATTGCATTATTATGTGCTTTATTGTGTCTAAAACATTGCAGGGAATGATATTTCTAATACTTCAAGTGTGCGCTTTCACAATTGCAGTGCCATTGAGATTTCACTGTGGTGCTGCTGATGTACATTTCACAGATGAGCAGTAATGAAGGTGTTGTCGTTGCAATATATGGTTTCTTTTTACTCCTGCCCCCACTTTCCTTTCCCCTTCTCCGTCGTCCTCTTCCTTTCTCTTTCCCTTTCTGCTCTTTCTTCCTCCTCCTCCTCCTCAGTTTATTCTAGGTTTATTCAATAAGCCACATGTTTTCCTTTATTTTGAAGTAATCATGGGATTTATAAAGCTTTCTATTACAAATGATGTGCCAGGAACAATGTGAGCTTTGTGTTTGTATTTATTTATTTATTTATTTATTCATTCGTTCATTCATTCCTGCAAATAATTATTTATTCTGTGTCAGACCACTGAGTCAACCCTGATGATTTTTATCTCACATTCATGGCATACTAGAATCTCTACCAATCTATTACTTAGTTAGGGCGTAGTCAGAAAACTGTTTGCTAATTGTTTCTTTCTATATGAGTTCCCAAACACAACTAATTGATTGTACTGCCTTACTGCTTTTTATGCATCACTGGCCCTCTTTTGACTTCCACAAGATAGTAAGGATGATAGGTCTGAAAATCTCAGGGGGGTAAAAAAAAACAACGTCCATCAAACCAGGATGGTTCAAACATACCTAACCTAGTAGGTGCAGAGAAGCAGGTCAGCTCGACCTTAGGACCAGCAGTCTGAATGCGAACAGATCAAAACGTCATTCTTTTTGGGTGGTGAACTGTCTAATTTATTAACTTGCTTGTCATATTTTAAAAATAATTATTTATTTCATTTATTATTATTTCTTAATTTGGCTAGAGAGGGACAAGAGACAGAGAGAGAAAGAGGGAAAGTGAGAAAGCAAGCTGACAGGTATGAGACTCAAACTGCAGTCGGTCATATGAGAGTCCAGTGCTCCAACCACCACACCACCTGCCAGCACCCACTAGCTAGTCATATTGATGAAAACCTTTTTAATAAAAAGTCATACCCTGTCACTCTATATAACTTTAATAAGTTGACTATCAGTCAAGTAATAAATGTGGAATTTTGCACATTGTTGATGCTATTTATTTCGGGTGACATAGAAGCAGCATAACAAAAGACCTCAAGAGTCTACTTATCTGAAAAAAATCTTTCTTAAAGATGAGGGTATATCGGGAACCAGCAGTTAGCGTAATGGCTATGTCGCTGGACTCCCACGTAGTCGACCGCGGTTCAAGTCCTGGACCCGGTGGCTTAAAACTCACGCCAGGCGCGTGTGCGTGCGTGCCCAAAATCCAGAGAGGAGAATGGAGGAGAAGGGATTGCGGTGTGACCATCCCCCCTGGGGGGTGATTTCTCGCTTTCTGTCTCTATGTCTCTCTCTGTCTGTCTGGTGAACGCACGTGCCCTATAGCAAAAACCTCTCCAAAAAAAAAAAAAAAAAGATGAGGGTATATCTCATTGTGATCTAGGTGATTTATAATGCTTTTCTGAGATGGAATTGTCCAGATAAATTCTAACTCTTTTAACTCCTCCATTTTTAGATTGGCACTAAGAGAGTAGTCAGATAGCATGAGAGCCATGGAAGTTGTTTCCCGCTCAATTTCCATGACTACCCACTGTGCCCTCGCTGTCCCCTCACGCGAACTCTGCTCTTCTTTGTGTGGTGTGTGTGTTCATGCTGGTTTTCGGCTAAAACATACTTTTAATCAGTAATAAAGAAAGCAGAAAGCTCACAACCTTAAAAGTTGATAACAAGTTCTGTCTAATCCTTTAAAGTATTTCATTTTAACTTTTTCCATCCATATTAAACTGTCCTGTCTCTTAATTTTTTTTTTTTAGCATTTACAATCAGTATAAAACAAATCGATAGTTGATTGTATCCTATCTTGGGTTCTTCAATTATTTGTGTATTTCTCATGTCCCCAGTTATTTAGTAGATTCCTCCAGCACAGGCAGTGTAAATTAAAGATGTATTTATTTGGGGCATTCTCTGAAGCACTTGTCATACATAGTCCTGGCCGTGTGATGGTCCCTTAGTAAACACCTGTTAGCCTCTTCCTGACACTGTAAATACTTATCAAACTCTACCCTCTCCCTGTAAAATCATGGCAGATCACCACTGGAGTATCTCCATGTGCCCTCACTCTGCTTTCTAAAAGAAAGTTTTGGTTCTTCTGGACAGTCAGGCCACCCTGTGCCCCAGCTCAGGGCAGGTATAAGAGGAAGCAGTGAAGTAGGTATCAGAGCCTTCTCCTCTGAACAGGCTCAGGGCTGACCTACGTGAAGACAGGCTGGGGGAGCTAGACCTGCCACCTCCATCTAGAAAGGCAACACCAAACTAGATGAACCCTTAATTAATACAGAGTTCAATGACATAGTTTAGGGGCATTATCTTAAAAATCGGAGGTATCTCCAGAAGAAGCAACAACTAGCATCTTGTCCACATGGCAAGTAGCATTAGCTGTCTCCAGTGGTAGTCTGAGGTTGGGCCACTAAACAGAGGCGCAGACAGTGGAAGACCAGTAAATCATGCACAGGTGCAGAAAGGAGGATAGACTGAGTTAAAATGACTGAGGTCTGATCTCAGTTCAGACAGGTAACTTAGAGTGCTGAGTGTGTGGGGGCACAGAGGACAGAGGATGGGGCAAAAGCATGTGCCTGTCTTTGGGATATTTAGATTAGACAGCAGATAGCCTAGTTTCATTCCCATGCTCTGTGTGGTGACACAGGCGTCGGCAAGCACTAATTATGTGCCAAGTGCTGTCCCAGTTCCTGCAGGAAACCCAAGACAGAGACATGTCCTTGTTCAGAATAGCCAGTGTGTGTAATCTCGAGGAGCACATTGCCAGTGAGATAGATAAATGTTCATATCGGTGCACTGGGCCCACTGGTATTTTGTATGCTTGTCCCTCCTTTTCACCATAACCAGTGAAACTTCTTACATTATTAATATTCTGAGTTCCTTCAGCAATGCTTGGGAACTTCTCAAGAGTATCTAATCTGCAGCTGCCCCTCATGGCTAGCAGCATCCAGAGGCACATTAGAGGAGTTTGTTTCCCTACACCAGTGCCCCCGTAGATGACTTCTGGGCTAATACAGTTAGGAGGGAGTTGTAATAATCCCTTCCTAAAATGAGGGAGGTCTTCACTGATGACTTGATGTACTCAAAACACACTTGACTATTTTTGGAAATATTATAGTGAGGATAGCTTTAACATTGGTATAGCACAATATAAACAATGCTTTATCTATTGTTCTTTAATTCATACTTTTTCCCATTAGTGTTCAGATTTCAGGGTGAAATAGAAGAACCACTTGAGGGGCCAGCAGGTGGCATGGTGGTTGAGGTGCTGGCCTCCCACATGACTGACTGCGGTTCAAGTCCTGGACCTGATAGCTTGCTTTCTCATTTTGCCTTTCTCTCTCTCTGGCTAAATTACAAAATAATAATAACAACAACAACAAATAGAATTAAATAAATAAATCATTCTTTAAAAACAAAAAAGAACTGTTTGATGGAGGGAGGTACCCACAGGTCAGAGAAGAAACTCCAAAGATACTTTTCAGGAAGTGTGAACAGCAATAGGAACCTGCTCCCCATCCAGCACTAAGTCCCTGGGAATATGCAGGCTGGATTTGAGGTGGCTAGTTACATCATATTGTAAACTGTGCATGCCATTCACAGCTTATGGCCAGGCACCGGTAAACAATACCAATAAGTAGAGCCAGCTGGTACTGTGGTACCTGAGGCAGCTGGATCCCACATGGCTAACTGTGCAGCCTGGTCCCAAACCCAACAGCTTAAAAAACACATCAGTCATGGGGCCAGCAGGTGGTGTAGTGATTAAGGCATTGGACTCTCATATGGCTGACCTGGGTTTGAGTACTGGACTCAGAGGCTTGAAACTCACACCAATGTGTGTGCGTGCATGCTCAAGATTCCAAGAGGAGAATGGAGAAGGGATTGCAGTGTAACCATTCCCCCTGGGTGGGTGGTGGTTATTTCTCACGTTCTGTCTCTCTGGCAAGTGCATGCACTCGATAGTAAAAATCTCTAAAACACATGCATACACACATATCAGTCGCAAATGTGTACGTGCCTAAAATCCTGAGAGGAGAATGGAGGAAAGGGATTGTAGCATGGCCATTCCTCCTGGGGAGTGCTTTCTCGCTTTCTCTCTACATAGCTCTCTCTGTGTTTCTCTCTAGGAAGTGCATATGCTGTATAGCAAAAAAAAAAAAAAAAAAAAAAAAAAAAAAAAAAGAATAATACCAAAAGTATCTGGTGTTGAGATTCTCAGTATTTGTTAAAAAGCACCAGATGCTTAGCTAATTCTCTTTTTAAAGAGTAACCATCTGAATACATTTTCTTTTTTAATCTTTATAGAGTAACTCTTAGTTCATGGGACACAAAGTCTAAAAAGCCATGTAACTGTACCAAATCCCAGTGTCTGAAATTGTAAGTAATCACAAATCCTTCATTATTAAATTTGAAATAAGATTAATTAGAAGTCAGTAAGTAGAGCACAGTCTAGACAAGCTGAAATGGCGAGCAGCACCCATGCTGCAGTGGCTACTCAGTAACTGCATCCTATGCCTTATCGTAAACCAGACAGCATCCGCTTTTGCAAAAACCTGGTTTAGATTTCCTTGTATTATCTTGGCCAACTAATTTAGCAAATGACACTGTCCACAATTCAGGTAGTGTGATTTTCTTGGGTTTACATTCTCTAGCCCCTCAGCCAAGTGCTAACCATGTCGTCATTGTAGAACATTAACCAAACATTTCTACATCCTGGTTTTTAAAAGTTCAATGAATAGGTTCCTCTATATTGAAATTTTCTCAGGAAAAATTTCCCCGGGGGTGCTAACTCCTTGGAGGCTCGATCAAGGAAGTGGTAGCATAGATTATGAAGCAGAATCATGGCCTGGGAGTAGGTAGCATAGCAGAGATCAGAGTTGGACTTAATCACAATGTTTCACGGCACTCTGAAGTTCCGTCTCCTGTCCCAGCCTGCCAGGTTTAGAATCTGTTATTCCTGTTGTCTGTCCTGCTCTCAGCTCTTGCTATAGGCTGCTTATTTTCTGCCCTATGTCTACCTAGTCTTAAATTACATGTTGGCAGGGGAGAATATATCCTAGTCCCAAAGTCCATTAACCCTAACCACAATCTCCACGTGATTTTTCCATTGCAGAGCTCCTGCCGAAGTCCCTGAGAGCTCCATTGATGGGACAGTGATGTGGGGGTGCACAGTGGGTAAAAATCCAGAAGTTCGTGAATCTTGGTTCATAAAACTGAAAAAACTAATTGATTAAAAAAAAAATAATGCTGAAGTCTAGGGTTGACTGTCTGAAAATATTTAAGCTGTCATTGATTTAGTCCATGAATACAGCCATATACCTCTCTGAACATTGGAAACGTCATGAAACAACTGGCCAGGAAACTAATCATTTCAGCTCCAGGTGAGGAGGAAGACCAGAGAGAGAAAGCCTGGACCGTGACCCTGTCGAGCCAGAATGGCCTGCCTAAATGGAGACTTCTGATGCAGTAGAGGACGAGGTGGTAGTGTCTAGAGTGGACAGAGCCCTGCAGGGTTGTGGGGATCCTGTGAACAGCTGTGAAGTGCTGGCTGGTTTGGGGGACTGGGCAGGTCAAATAACCATGAAGTCCAGAGCAAGATGCAGATTGTAATTGGGGTCAAAGTGAGGGAGCCCTTGAGGACATGGGAATGAGATGACTCTAAAAAGGGTATAACTTATTGAATTTCTTCATAAGAGAAGGCCAGAGAAATAGCTTCTTGCCTGGAAGCAGCTTCCCAGCTTAACTGGTCACTGACACACTAATGAGAATTTACTATCATTAGGGGGCTTGGTCAGCACTGGAACAAAGGAAAGGAGGCTCAGAGTGTGTCCACTGTGTCCAGGGGATGGAGCCACTGACTCTGGAGGATGTGGGCGCTGCCTTCTCCAGGGAAGTACCGTGTGCATTGAGCAGGAAACAAATATACTTGACTATGCACCTCTAATTCCATGTCAACATGCAAGCTTCTGACCAATGGTTTAGCTTCTTTGGTAGCTCCATACTGGGAAACAGTGGGCCTTAGATAGAGAATGGGAACATTTTTGGCTCTGGAAGGGGGTGATATTTCCATTGGAAGTTCATATGTGATTTCTTTCTTAATCCTTTCTTTCTTAATTATTTCCCATGATTTGGTTGGCATCATTTCATCACTGAGAAACCAATTATCTATGGAAATACTAATAAAGTTTATTTTCTATTTGTGGAAAGGGTAAATTCTAATACTAAGGAATGGGTAAATTCACCCATGCAGAGCCACCCCACCAAGGTCTCCTGGTGGCAGCCATGACCTGATGCTGATATCTTGCCATGTATGCCACATGTCCTCACTTTGGAAACCTTTAACAGAGGAACAAATGTAAGGAGTAGATTCACCCTTGCTTGCTACACCAGCAAGTATGGCATAGTCACCATTAATATCTTTCAGTTTTCTTTACCTTTTTATTCCTCCGACTGAGTTGAGTATGCAAGGCAATGTAATATAATTTGCTTGGGGCACGGTTATCCTACTTTAAAGGGTGTCTTACTGGATAAATGTTCAGAGGGATTACTACTAATGAGCCTTCACTATGTATTATGTATTATACACATTATTGTATTTTTTAAAAATCAAAGGGGTCAGCAGGTGATGTGGTGGTTAAGGTGCTGGATTCCTACATGGTCGACCATAGATCAAGTCCCAGACTTAGCAGCTTGAAAATGACACTGGGTGCATATGTGTGCGTGCCCAAAATCATGAGAAGAGAATGGAGAAGAAGGGACTGTAGCATGGCCATTCTCCCGGGGAGATGATTTCTTACTTCCTCTTTCTCTGTCTCTGTTTCTCTCCAGTGAGAGCACACACCCTATGGCAAAAACCTAAAATCAATCAATCAGTCAATTGAAGTGATACATGCGCATGGGTAAAAATTAGTTACTGATGTCAGATTTACAGTGGAAAGTAACAATACCCTGCTCAACTAGCCCCCGCCTCATTTCCTGGCTTCTGTTCGCAGACTTTCTGAGGATTGTCTCTACATCTGTAAAAGCTGTCTACTGCCCTCTTGCTGTGGTACATGAAGATTTACACTTTGTACATACCCTCCTAATAGAGCTGGAACCACCTATTTTAGTTCCTATCTTGATTACTTATTCTCAAAACTTTAAATAATTTAGTTTTTATTTTGGATAAAATTATTTTATTTAACTTTATTTATTTATTTTTAATTTGACCAGAGAGGGACAAAGTAAGAAAGGGAGAGAGAGAAAGTGAGAAAGCAAGCCACCGGGTCCAGGACTTGAACCTTGGTTGACCATGTGGGAGTCCAGCACTTTTAACCACCACGCCACCTGCCAGCCCCAATAATTTAGTTATTCATCTGTTGTTATTCTGTTAGTTATGAAAAGCTTGGGAATTATTTCAAATGATGAAAGTTAATCTTATATGACTGAAGTGGTTTTGATGTAAACATTATAAAAAGGTTGCTAAATGTTTTGTGATTGTTGAAAATGTGTTGATTATTAAAAATTATTTTAAGGGACCAGGAGATGGCAAAATGGTTATGTTGTTGGACTCCCACGTGGCCAACCGCAGTTCAAGTCCCTCACACTAGGTACGTTTGCATGTGTGCCTAAAGTTCCAAGAGAAGAATGGAAAAGGGATTGCAGTGGGGTGGCCGTACCTCCTGGGTGATAATTTCTTGCTTTCTGTCTCTCCAGAGAGCACATGCACCCTATAGCAAAAATCTCTCTAAAAAAAAATGACTTTAAGATATTTTAAGATAGTTCATTTTTCCCTACCATTATTGTTACATAGTCCTTTCCTAATTTTTGTATATTTTAAACATTGATTTGTTTTATAATTAGCTTATTAAAGCTTCAGATGTATAATCTACAATACTTTATAATAGGACTTTTTAAATATCAGCATTAGTGTTAAATTCTAAAGCTCTGGAAATTAATTTTATAGAATGAGAAAGGTGCCTTCTTCACTAGAGTGGAAAGAAGTCTTTCTCTTTCATGAGCCTCTCTGAAAAGTAGAAGTTGGTTTTATATTATGGTTGAGATTTTTTTCAGGATAGTTTATTTATTTATTTTTTGGAAAGGTTTTTACTATAGGGCACATGCACTCACCAGAAAGACAGAGAGACAGAAAGTGAGAAATCACCCCCCAAGGGGGGATGGCCACACCACAATCCCTTCTCCTTTATTCTCCTCTCGGGATCTTGGGCATACACACACCTGGCGTGAGTTTAAGCCACCAGGTCCAGGACTCGAACCGCAGTCGACCACATGGGAGTCCAGGGACATAGACATTATGCCAACCCTTGGTCCCCAGAACAGTTTTGATTAGTCCTCTCGTATATTGACTTTAAACAAATTCAAACTCAGTTTTTTAAGCATCTTCCGTTTCAGTTCCATTTTTGCTAAGACAGTGGATAGGATCTGTTGAGAGTAGCTGTACCATCTACATTTTTTAAACCCTACATTTTAACCCTAAGATTTCAGGTATAGATCGGACATTCTCCAATACGCTTCTTCATGTGGACTTTTGTCTCTGATTAACCAGATTAATTATTATCATCAGAATTCTGTGAACTAGAAGGCCAGAGCTGGATGGTCATGTTTTATAGCCTTTTGTTGGTTACTCGTTCTTTTGATTTTTTAAAGAATTATTTTATGTAACTTTATTTACTTTAATTTACCCAGAGAGAAACAGTGAGAGAGAGAGAGAAAGTGAGAAAGCAAGCTGCCAAGTCTGGGACTCAAACTGTGGTAGGCCATGTGGGAGTCCAGTGCTCTTAACCACCACGTCACCTACTGGCCCCTCTTTTGATTTTTTAAAAAATATTTTAAAATATTAAATTGATATTCTTTTTTTAGAGAGATTTTTGCTATAGGGCGCATGCTCTCACCAGAGAAACAGACAGAAAGCAAGAAGTCATCCCCTGGGGGATGATCACACCTCAATCCCTTCTTCTCCACTCTCCTCCCAGGATTCTGGGCGGGCACACACACACACACACACACACACACACACACCTGGTGTGAGTTTTAAGCCACCAGATCTGGGACTCGAATTGCAGTTGACCATGTGGGAGTCCAGCAACATAACCATTACATCATCTGCTGGTCCCCAAATATGTAATTAATAGTCTCTAGCTTATAAATTCTACCATTTAAAGTCTCTACTTGTCTGATTCTAGTATTTGTTTTTTCTCTTGAGTTTTTTGTTCACTATAGTTTGTTATCTTGTGTATTTTATACTTTTTTAAATTATGAATTACAAACAGTGCAACTTTACGTGAGGGGACTCTTTGAAGTTTGGTTTAAGGGTGCATACTTCAGAGATAGTTTATGTTTGCTTCCATGTGGAGTTTAGTGACTGTTACAACTTGGACAACTTAAAACTTTGGGCTACAATTATTTTTTCCCCCAGAGAGGTTTTTGCTATACAGTGCATGTGTTCCCTGGAGAGACAAACAGACTAAAAGCAAGATATTACCCACTAGGTGATGGCCATGCCACAGTCCCTTCTCCATTCTCCTGTCAGGATTTTGGGCATGCACACACAGCCACTCTGCATGAGTTGTTGTTTTAAAGAATTATTTACTTATTTAATTCCATTTGTTATTGTTAGTTGTTGTTTTTTATTATTTTTTTTAATTTGTATTGACCACCAGAGAAAGAGAGAGAGGGAAAGTGAGAAAGCAAGCCACCAGGTCCAGGACTTGTATCATGGTCAGTCATGTGGGAATCAAGCACCCTTATCTACCACACCGCCTGCTGCCCCACCCCCACCCCCCTGCGTGAGTTTTAAGCTCCCAGGTCTGGGACTCAAACTGCAGTTGGCCACATGGGAGTCCAGCAACGTAACCATTATACCATCTGCTGCTGGTCCCTAAAATTATTATTTTTAAAAGACTATGCAGGGACCAGCAAAAGGGGTAATGGTTACGTTGCTGGACTCCCACGTAGTTGATTATGGTTTGAGTCCTGGACCAGCGGCTTAAAAACCTCACATAGGCGTGTGTGTGTGCATGCCTAAGATCTCGAGAGGAGAATGGATGAGAAGGGATTGTGGCGTGGCCATCCCCCTGGGGGGAGATTTCTTGCTTTCTGTCTCTCTTTCTCTCTCTGTTGAGCACACATGCCCTATAGCAAAAATCTCTCTTACAAAAGAAAAATAAGGCTGTGTAATATTGGGGCCAGCATGTGTGCGTGCCAAAATCCCAAAAGGAGTTTGAAATGGAGAAGGAATTGAAGTATAACCATTCCCCATGGGGAGTGCTTTCTCACTTCCCACACACCCCTCTCTCTTTCTCTTTGCAATGAGCCCACACTCCTCTGTACAATATGAATATAGGCTTCAAACCAAAGCAGTCTCTTCCTATCTCCGGTCAACACCCACAGACAACATGTTTTCTTGCCATTTGTTTGCAGAGCATTTTTCTCCAAGGTCACTCTTTCAGTGGGTGGAAGCCCTCTGCTATGTAGGTCTTGAAGCTGGTTCCCTACCCCGAGTTCTCGTAGGCTTTGGGTTTAAGTGATCAGAGCATTACTCTAATGACAGGTCGTATATGTTCTTGTAAGTATTAGCCATTATTATAGTTTCCCCATGGTTTTTCAATCCAGTCACCAGTTCTTAGACACTGAAGTTGATTCCATTCCAGAAATTATGAATAATGCTGCAATTAACATGAATATGCAAGTGTCTTTCCAGTTAAGTGTTTTCCTATCCTTTGGCTAAATACCAAGGAATGGGATTACTGGGTCATAGGTAGTTCCATTTATAGGTGTTTTAGGAAATTCCATTTTATTTTGCACAGTGGTTGTACTAATTTACATTCCTACCAACAGTGTAGGAGGGCTCCCTTTTCACCACAGCTTCGCCAACCTGTATTGTTCTTTATTTTTTTGTTCATAGCCATTCTGATGGATTAAATGGTAGCTCATTGTGGTTTTGATTTACATTTCCCTTATGGTAAGAGACGTTGAACAGTTTTTCATATGCCTTTTGGTCATTCATATGCCTTCCTTGGAGAGTTGTCTATTCAGCTCCTTTGTCCATTTTTAATTGGATTATTCTTTTTTTTCGAGAGAGAGATTTTTGCTATAGGGTATATGTGCTTGCTGGAGAGACAAAGACAGAAAGTGAGAAATCACCCCCCAGCGGGAATGGCCATCCCACAATCCCTTCTCCACCATTATTCTCTTGGGATTGTGGGCACGCATGTACACGTGCCCGGTATGAGTTTCAAGCTGTCAAGGTCCAGGACTCAAGCCATGGTTAGCTGTATGGGAGTCTGGTGATGTAATCCTTACACCATCTGCTGGTCCTGGTGTATTTATTTAGTTTTTTTAATAGGTAAAGCTGCTTGAGTTTCCTGTGCCTCTGGTCTGAGGCACAATTTATAAATTATGGGTTATCTCCCATTCTGAGGTTGTCTCTTTACTCGAATTGTTGTTTCCTTTGCTGTGCCAACTTGGCAGGATCTTGGGTGCACACCTGTGTGCTCAAAGATCTGCATGGAGATCCAAACCTATGGTTGGCCACATGACTTCCAGCACTGCAGTGTTACCAACTACAGCAAGAGGTTGGGCCCCTTCCTGCTGTCTTTATTATTTCATTCTCTTATTCTGACATTTTGTGGTAACTGCCTAACTTATTTACTTTAAGTATGTTAAATTTTTTTAAAGAAAGGCATTTAGAGATATAAATTATCCCTTTATACTGCTTTATACTGTTTCATACTTTACACTGCTTTTCTGCATCTTTTAAGAGTTGATATGAGGTATTTCCATAGCATTCACTCAAAATACTTTGTAATTTTCATTATAATGTTCTCCTCATCTCATGAATAATTAAGTGTACATTTCAAAGTATCCAAATCTGTATGTATGTATGCATATGTGTATGTATATATTTTTGAATGACATTTTCATTGTTAAGTTTATAATTTCATTGTGATCAGATAATATGCTCTATATGGTATCAATTTTTTGAAATTAATAAAAACTTTATTATCCATTGCTTTATCAATTTTGAAAATATTCTGTTAACTTGAAAAAATGTATACTCTCTATTTGTTTAGTGTAGTTATCTGTCCATTCACTCAAGTTTGTTAATTTTATTATTTAAACCTGCTAAATGCTTGTTAATTTTTTTGTGACTTATCTGATTTTGATAAAAATAAATAAACTATTGGGGCCAGCAGGTGACATGGTGATTAGGATGCTGGACTCTCACATGGCTGACTGTGGTTTGACTCCTGGACTTAGCAGTTTGAAAATCATGCCAATCATGTGTGCATGCATGCGTAAAGTCACAGGAGGAGGATGGAGGCGAAGGGATTGTGGTGTGGCCAGCCCACCACCTCAAGAGTGACTTCTCACTTTGTTTCTCTGTCTCTCTCTGGTGAGTACATGCACCCTATGGCAAAAACCTAAAACAAAACAAAACAAGGTTATCTCTCACTTAAGATTGTGAATTTTTCTACATTTCTTTTATTATTTTATTTTGGTTTATATATTTTGAATCTATAGTATAAAGGGCACACAAGTTTAAAACACATTTTTTTGAGAGATTTTTGCTATGAGCATAGCATGTGTGCTTGCCAGAGACAAAGAGCAAAAAGCCACCTGCCAGAGGGATAGTCATGTCACCATCCCTCCTTCATTCTCCTCTCAGGATTTTGGGTGTGCACATACACACACCCAGCAGGAGTTTCCAGCTGCCCAGTCCAGGACTTGAACCGTGGTCGACCACGTCTGAGTCCAGTGCCTTAACCACCACACCACCTGCTGGCCCCACAAGTTTTCAAATTTGTTATATCTTTTTGCTTAGTTCTTCCATGAACTGTTCATTACTTGTACCTCTGTATTCTTTTGCTTTTTGCCTTAAATTCTTTTTTCATATAATTTTTTTCTTATTGCCAGACGGCATATGCACTTACCAGAGACAGAGAGAGAGAGCATCCCCGATAACACCACAATCCTTTTTCCCTCCATTTTCCATCTCATCAGGACTTTGGCACGTTTCTCAAGCACTGGGACTGAGACTCAGTTCACAGTCAGCAATGCTGGGTCCAGCTCCCCGTGCACAGCTCTTAACCACTGCACCACAAGGCCAGACCATTGTCTGATATTAATGTTGCTACACCATGTTTTCTGTGGTTAGTGTTAGCAAGGTACTCATAATCATGTTCCTTTATTTTCACACTTTCTGTGGTAGTTTTGTTTTAGGTGTGTGTTTTATAAGCTAAATATAGCTATCTTATTTTTTCTCAAAGTGTATTTAATAATCCGTATCTTTTTTTTTTTTTTTTCAATTTGCTATAGGGTGCATGCACTCACCAGAGAGAGACAAAGAGAAAGGAGGGAAAGTGAAATATCACTCTCCCCCTCTCCCCCAAGGAGGATGGCCTGGCCACAATCCTCTTCCTTCCATTCTTCTCTTAGACTTTTGGGCATGCACACACACACATCTGCCATGCTCTTTAAGCTACCAGGTCTGGACTTGAACCATGCATTGACCATGTGGGATCCAACTGCCTCAGCCTCCATACCACCTGCTGCCCGATAATCTATATATTTTTTTTTTTTTTTGAGAGGTTTTTTGCTATAGGGCGCGTGCGCTCGCCAGACAGACAGAGAGAGACATAGAGACAGAAAGCGAGAAATCACCCCCCAGGGGGGATGGTCACGCCGCAATCCCTTCTCCTCCATTCTCCTCTCGGGATCTTGGGCACGCACGCACACGCGCCCGGCGTGAGTTGTAAGCCACCGGGTCCGAGACGCGAACCGCGGTCGACTACGTGGGAGTCCAGCGACATAGCCATTACGCTAACTGCTGGTTCCCGATAATCTATATTTTTAAATAGGTTTCTTTACTCCACTTGTATTTTTTGTCTGATTATTGATATATATTTTTTGTCTGATTATTGATGTATTTTTTGTCTGATTATTGAAAATAAACTTTTTTTTTATCATTGATTTTTTTTTTTTTAATTTGTCAGATGGTGTGTGTACTCACCAGAGAGAAAGCGAAAGTGAAAAAGCACCCCACATGAGGAATAGTCATGCCACAATCCCTTCTCTATCTGTCCATTCTGTTGGATCTGGGGCATGTGTGCACACTCACCTGGCATGTTTCTCAGCCTGTCAGGTCTGGGACTCAAACTGTGTAGTTAGGCATGTGGGATCTAGCTGTTTAACCACTATGCCATGGGCTGGCCTCATCTTTTTTTTTTTTTTTAATTAAACAAATGTTGTTTTTTTTTTTTTTTTTTCATTCTAATGTCAGCATTGGATACATTGCTCAGTACCTTGCTTTTTAAAATTGTCAGGGAGTATACATAATATAAAATGTACCATTTTAACCCTTTAGGAGTATAATTCGGTGACATTAAATACATTCACAATGTTGTGCAACCACCACCACCATCCACTTCTAGAATTTTGTCATCATCCCAAAGAGAAACTTTGTACCCACTGAGTAACTCTCCATTACCCTTTGTCTCTATCCCCTGGTTACCTCTCATTGTTGTCTCTGAATTTGCTTATTCTAGGTACTTCATATAAGTGGAGTCATACGGTATCTCTTCTTTTATGTCTAGCTTATTTATTAAGCATCAAAGTGTCATTCATGTTGTAGCGAGAATCAGTAGTTCATTCACTTCAGGCTGAATAATATTCCTTTGTGTGTGTACTCCACATTTTGTTTATTTCTTCATCGTTGATGGACACTTGGGCTGTTTCCACCTTTTGACTATTATAAATAATGCTGCTATGGACATTGGTATGTAACTAACCGTTTGGGTCTGTGCTTTCAGTTCTTTGGGGTATATACCTAGAAGAGGGATTGCTGGATCATTTAGTAATTCTGTGTTTAGCTTTCTTTTTTCTTTTTTTAAATTTGCTAGAGGGCAAGTACTCTTGTTGGGGGGTCGGAGGGAAGGGAGAAAGAACCCCTCATGGGGGAGTCATACCACAATCCCTTCTCCTTCATTTTTCCTTTCAAGAATTTGAGAATGTGTAGCTGGTGTGTTTTTAAAGCCAACGGGTCCAGAACTTGAACCATGCAGTAGGCCATGTGAGATCCTGCTGCCTGAACCACCATGCCCCAGCTGGCCTGTGTTTAAAACTGTTTTCCACTGCAGCTGTACCATGTTATGCCCCCACTAGGAATGCACAATACCTCCTTATCTGGTATTTTTCTGATTACTGCTTTTCCTTTGCTGGTGTTTGCTTGCTACATGTTTTGGGAAAATGAGCACTAATGATAAAGTGAAGAAAGTTGAAAGTGAGATTAGTTAGGAGGCTATCACAAGAGTGTGGACAAGAAATTATGAAAACCTGAACTCAGGGAGGGATGGTAACAATGAAAGAAAAAGATTTCAGACACATTTTGGACATATGATTGTAGCATTTTTTCACACATTTGTTCAGACATTCCACAACTACTTTTTTAAAATTAATTCATTATTTATTTATTTATTTATTTTACAATTAAAGTATGAATTTATTTTGGTGCAAAAACTTTTTGAAACTCATACATAGTTTTCCCATTACACATATTTCCGCACACACACACACACACACACACATATATAACGCCTATTTCTTTTTTCTTTTTCTTTTTTTTTTTTTTTTTGGAGAGGTTTTTCGCTATAGGGCGCGTGCGCTCGCCAGACAGACAGAGAGAGACATAGAGACAGAAAGCGAGAAATCACCCCCCAGGGGGGATGGTCATGCCGCAATCCCTTCTCCTCCATTCTCCTCTCGGGATCTTGGGCACGCATGCACACGCGCCCAGCGTGAGTTGTAAGCCACCGGGTCTGAGACGTGAACCGCGGTCGACTACGTGGGAGTCCAGCGACATAGCCATTACGCTAACTGCTGGTTCCCTATAACGCCTATTTCTGATCCTCTGCCCTTTCCCACCCTCCTCCCACACTATCTCTGCTGTCTACAGTTGTTTTCCATTCCTTTTCCCCCCACATTTTATTGTTCACAAAATTTCTTACGTAATCTAACTACTTTCAATAGCAAGTTCAGCTGCTAATTTCAAGAAAAACCGTTTTAACTTTAATCAAAGAAACGCTAAGGAACTTTGCTTAAAACTTAAAGCCAGGAAACAGGCTAGGATTCTGTTCAAATAGTAGGTACATGAACTTATTGACAGCTCAAGACAAGACAAAAATCCTTTAAACCGGAAAACAAAGCCTAGAAGAAAATCAGCAATGTTTTAGTCAAAAGTCATAAAATGCTATTTCACCAGTTCAGTCTCACGTACTTAATCTATCTTCTGTTGTGGTTCAATCTTCCCGATTAAATTCTGGGATATAATATTCAACTCCCTACGATTAAGTTGGCCATTTTCTTAGTTTTTGAACTCTTATTTCTGTGCATCTGTATGTAATTTTCCTGGTATAGCACTCCCTTGAAAACTTCTTAGAGATCTGGTCTGATGTTGGTAAATTCTTTCAGGTTTTGTTTATCTGAGAGTGTTCTTGTCTTTTCTTCCCATATGAAGGATATTCTTCTTCTTTTTTTTTTGCCTTTCTTTTTTTGGAGAGGTTTTTGCTATGGGGCATGTGCGCTCACCAGACAGACAGAGACAGAGAGGCAGAAAGAGATAAATCAACCCCCAGGGGGGATGGCCACACCACAATCCCTTCTCCTCTATTCTCCTCTCGGGATCTTGGGCACGCACGCACACGCACCCGGTGTGAGTTTAAGCCACTGGGTCCAGGACTCGAACCATGGTCGACTACATGGGAGTCCAGCAACATAGCCATTACGCTAACTGCTGGTCCCATGAAGGATATTCTTGTTGTGTACAGTATTCTTGGTTGAAATTGCTTTTCCCCTAACACTTCAAATATATTTTCCCATTCTTTCCTTGCTTGCATTGTTTCCGATGAGAGGTCTGCTGTTAGCCTGATGGGATATCCTTTGTAGGTAACTTGCCATTTTTCTCTTGCCAATCTTAGTATTTTGTCTTTGTCTGTGGTTTTGGTCAAACTGGCTATAATGTGTCTTGGAGAAGATCTTCTTGGGTTGATTCTATTGGGGTCCTTTGTATTTCTTGGAACTGGATCTTTGAATGCCACTCTAGGTTTGGAAAGTTTTCTTACAGGATTTCATGGAATAGATTATCAATACCCTTATGAGTCTTTTCACCTTCTGGAATACCAATTATACAGATATTTGGACATTTGATGGTATGTAGTATTTCTCATATATTATTCTCATATTTGGGGGGGCCATTTTCTCAGTCTTTGTGGTGGATTTTTCTAGGCCAGCAATTTTCTCTTTTACGTCTGAGATTCTATTTTCTGTATGATCTAGTCTGCTTTTAATACTTTCAAGGGAAGTTTTGACTTCCTGTACTATAGCCTTCATCTCTAACAGGTCCATTCCATTCTTTTTTAAAGTGTGTAATTCCTCTTTTAGATCTTGCAAGAATTTCCTCACCTCCTGGAACTCGTCAGTTCCTTTCTCCTGCCTCTTCCGCAGTTCATTGTCTCGCTTCTCTTCCAACTCTGTTAGCTTTGTCATTATGAATATTCTAAATTCTTTATCAGACATTTCCATGATTTCTATTGAACTGTCTGTGGATGAAGAAGAGTTACTCTTTTCCCTTGGACGAGAGGTATTTTCTTGCTTTCCCATATTTCTTGTGGCCCTGCTGTGATTTCTAGTCATCTGATGGATGGTGTGTTTCTTCCTAATTCTTGAAGTTCAATCTGAGCGTTCAGGAGCATGCAGAGGAGGTGATCTGGAATCTCTGTGCTGTTCCGTTTTTACCCCTTTGTGCAGCAGATTCAGTGGATATTGAGGAATATGTTAACCCTAATAGTATTTGGATGTTTGGCTATGGTTCCCTTAGATCTGTCACTCGAGTTTGTGGGCTGAAGACTGAATTATCAGTAGAGAATCTTCATTTCTCTTTTTTCCCTGAAATTGCTAGTTCTCAGGAGCCATGGAGGAGTCTTCTTCTGAAGGCCTGCCCCTCGTCTCTCCCACAACTACTTTTGAATGCTCGTGATTTCAGGAACAGGGAAGGGAACAATGAGCAAGACAGTTACAGTGTCTGCCCTCCCAGCACTCACAGTCTAATAAGGGAAGCGTATGTGAATAAAGCGATCACATAATAAACGGGCAGAGCAAAGATGTGGAAGATGTGGCAAAGGAGCAGTAGTGGGCCAAGGGGTGGGGGGTCTGTTAACCACGAATGGCAGCCGGGGCTGCCCGGCCTTCCTGATGAGGAAGAGTTGATTGGGTGGAGGTGGATTGAAAGCGGTGACTAGAAGTGTTCTGAGCAGAGGAAACAACAAAGGTCCTGAGACAAGAGAGAGAAAGTAGAGGATTCTAGGAACAGAAAGGAGACCAGTGTCACTATGTGGATCTGTCTACACAGCTGTTCCTCGCATCCCTGGGGGATTGATTCCAGGGCCTCTTGTGAAAACCACAGATGCCCAAGTCGCTTTCTAAAATGTGCTTGCACACAACTGTGAGCATCTTCCTATATACTTTAAATTAGCTCTAGATTACTTATTATATGTAATACAATGTAAATATTATAGAAATCACTATTATACTGTATTTGAAAAGTTGTATTTTTTTCCAAATATTTATGATCTGTAATTGATTGAATCTATAGATTTGGAACCTGCAGATATGGAGGGCCAACTCACTGTGCTTCATATAAACAATCGGAATGTTCAATATAAGAGGAATTATTAAAGAAAGACGCTGCTACAGAATGGGACACTTTGCAGCTGTTAAAATGATATATAAATTTTTTTACACAGGAAACACTAATGATGTAGTCATAAGTAATTAAAGCACACTGAAATAGTGTGTAGACTATGATCTTAATTTTGTTTATATACAATATGTAACCAAACAATGTATACTTATTTCAGTGTGTGTAGTTGTATAGAAAAAGTTTGAAATGTATTCACCCAATTATTTTCTCTAGGGAGTGGGATTACAAGTGATTGTAATTTGTTTCTTTTTGCTTATTTGTATTTTTTAAAATTTCTACAATAAATATGATTCACTTGTGTCAAAAATAAAGTGAACAATGAGGTAAGTGGTGGTACAGTGCCCAGCCGACCCACAGGAGAGGGTTCTGGGTTTGTATCAAGAGTCCTCCCTCAGCACACTGGGTACATAGCCATGATCTGGGGCTGCCTCAACCTGGGGGGTGGATTGAGGTGTGGGGGCTCTATTGGGGGTTTTCTCACCCTCTCTCCCTTCCTCCATCCCTCTCTTTTCCCCTCCCTTCCTTCTTTTTCTTTTGCTTATAGAAGAAATGAGTGGGTCCGTCAGGTGTTATGGTGGTTGAGGCACTGGACTCCCACATGGTGGACTGCTGTTTTAGAGTCTCGGACTTGGTGGCTTGCTTTCTCACTTTCTCTCTCTCTATCTCTAGCTGTGTCTCTCTCCAGTCAAATAAAATAATAGCAATAAATAAAATTAAATATTTTTTTAAAGAAATGAATGAAAGGGCCTTTTAAAAACCTAACTTAAATCATAAGAGATATTTCTTAGCCATTATCAATAGACTTGGTAACTTTTGGATGGGGGAAAGAAAGCCAGGTTACTGTCAGAACTGACCCAGAGGCTTCATTGAATGGTGGGTGGTGACACCATGAATGGAGAGAAGGCTCTTAGTAGCAGCTTGAGCAGGGAGGGATGTAGGAGAAGGTAGTGAGTGAAGGTTTGGACACATGAAGCTGGAGGTAGAGATGTCTGATCAGAAGCTGGAAATATGGTTCTAGAACCTAACTGTGTCCCAAGCTGCTGAGAGCTCCAGTGCAGTGAAGAGAGCTCAGATTTTCCAACAAGGAGGTGGTTGATTGCTTTTGAGAGGCTGTGGGCAGGAGAAGAAAATCCACATGTAATAGGTTAAAGAATGCATGGGAGATGAGGAAGGATAAGAGTAAATCTGGACAGTTCATATGTTTGGGAGAAAAGAAAATGAGGAGTCTGGTGTAGGAGAGAGAGCAGGTTTAGATAATAACAATTTTTTAAAAAAAATTTTTTGGAGAGGTTTTTGCTATAGGGTGAGTGTACTTGCCAAAAAGACACAGAGAGACAGAGAGAAAGAAAGTGAGAAATCATCCCCCAGGGGGGGTGGCCACGCCGCAATCCCTTCTCCTCCATTCTCCTCTCAGGATCTTGGGCATGCACACACGCACACCCGTTGCTAGTTTAAGCCACCCCAGGTCCGGGACTCAAATTGAGGTTGACCACATGGGAGTCCAGCAACATAGCCATTATGCCAACTGCTAGTCCCAGTTTTAAAATTTTTTGATAGAAAATTAAAAGCAAAGGGGCAGGAGTTAATAAAATAATTCAGCAAAAGTGTGTAGAGTAAGAAAAGAAATGTGCCTAGCCTGGACTTTTGTGAGTAAACGTAGTTGCACCTGGTATAAAATTCTAGATTGTCAGGCCAGCAAGTGGTGTGGCAGTTAAAACGCTGGACTCCCACGTGGCCAACTCCATGGTTTGAGTCCCAAACCTGGCAGCTTAAAAATCACTCAGGGTTCACATGCATGTGTGCCCGAAAATCCTGAGAGGAAAATAGAGGAAGGGATTGCCTTCTCCTCTGGGGGGTGATATCCCACTTTCCTTCTCTCTGTCTCTCCTTGGTGAGCACAAGCACCTATGACAATAACTCCTTTCCCCAAAAAAATCTAGATGGTCAGTTTTTCTCTCAGGACTCTGGAGATATTATTCTATTTTTATTATTTATAACAGGAAACCAGATAACAATCAAGGTGATCTATCTTTTCAGCCTGGTGCTGTTTTGTTTTTTGTTTGTTTGCTTTTTCATTTTTGTTTGTTTGTTTTTTGGAGAGTTTTTTGCTATAGGGCGCGTGCGCTTGCCAGAAAGACAGAGAGACAGAAAGCGAGAAATCACCACCCCCCCCCCCCCCCCCAGGGGGATGACCATGCTGTAATCCCTTCTTCTCCATTCTCTCGGGATCTTGGGCATGCACGCACATGCACTTGGCATGAGTTTAAACCATTGGGTCTGGGACTCGAACCACGGTCAACTCCATGGGAATCCAGTGATATACCCATTACACCAACTGCTGGTCTCCTGGTGCTATTTTTTATTTTTGTTTTTTGTTTTGTCAGAGGGCACATGTGCTCACCAGAGAGAGATGGAGAGAATGAGATAGAGGAAGAAAGTACGACCCACACACACACACACACACACACACACACACATAGGGTGTGATCACACTGCAATCTCTTCTCCTCCATTTTTCCATCCTGTTGGGATTTGGGGCATGTGTGCACATGTGCCTTCCTTTTTTTTCAAGCCACCAGGGCTGGGATTGAACCATAGTCAGCTGTTTGTGAGATCCAGCTCCCTTAACCGCCAGGCTATGGCACGGCCTATGTTGTCTGGTGCTTCTAAGATTTTTATTTTGTCTTTAGTTTTTCTTTTTAGCACTTAGTTCTTTCTTTCGTCCATGAGTGAGAATGACAAAGACATGGCAGGGAAGGAAGAGGACACACTATGATTCACACCCAGCGCTTACCAGCTGTGGATCGGGGCACACGCATGCCTGGCACACTCAGTCCTCCAGTTGTGAACTCAAAACCTTGCCTTATGGAGCATCAGGATTTACTGTGGTGTCACTGTCTGGACCCTTGGCCTGCCTTTCTTTCTTTCTTTCTTTCTTTCTTTCTTTCTTTCTTTCTTTCTTTCTTTCTTTCTTTCTTTCTTTCTTTCTTTTTTTAATTTTTCTTTCTTAGACTTCATTAGGTTTCTTAAATCTGAGGATCCACAACTTTCATCAGTTCTGGAAACTCAGATATCCTCCCTCCAAAGAGGGATATCTTCTCCCCTCTTTAACCAGATGTGTATCAGCCAGCCTAGCTATGACTACTTCCTTCTGATAACCTCCCTTCGATATTTTTAATCTCTTTATCTTTTTGTGCTGCATTTGGATCCAATTTCTTTTATTCATTCTCACTTTTAGTTATTATTTTTATACAAGTTATGCACACATGTAGTTTAAAGAGCCAAATAATTGTACAAGGATTGTGACCAAAAACAAAAACAAAACAAAACAAAACAAAAAAACCCACTACATATATATATATATATATATATATATATATATATATATATATATATTCCCTGACAACTTTTCTGAATTTTCTGCTCTCCGGGAACTTTTCAACTCTTCTTTTAAAGAATTATTTGTTTCATTTTATTTATTATTATTATTATTTTTAATATGACCAGAGAGAAATGGGAGTGGGAGAGGGGTGAAGAATAAGAATCAAGCTGCCAGGTCCAGGACTCAAACTGCAGTCAGCCATGTGGGAGTCCAGCACCTTTACCATCACGCCACCTTCTGGCTCCATTAACTGAGTCTTTTAATATTTGCCTACATAAATCTAAATAACGGACCCAAATTGCTACTTCTTGACTTTTCAGTTTGGGCACCATATATTACTTTGGTATGGTCGAAGTGGAGGGTGTGGAGTTAGCTCCATTTTTGCTCTCTACATACACATAAACCTCCCCCAACTCCCGTACCCAGACATCAGATATACTTGGTTGAATTCATGTTTAATATTTATATTTTATGACTATGAAAACTAGTTCCTGCTGAGCCTTGATTAATTTTCCTTTCCTGCATTTCTTTACCTTTTCCTTGGAGTTAGTACGTAGTACTTAGTTTTCTGTGTGCACAACAGTAAGTTAGCTCTAAACTCCCCTCTGTTGTATAACGTTCCCCTCAACATGAGCGATATTCAGGCAATCTTGTCTGAGGAAGGCTGCGCCAGAGCTGTCCCACCGGTCCCACTCTGACTGGTTGGCCAAGGCTGCCGCACAGCTCATTTTCTTTGGACTCTTCTCACTCCCCTCATGCCAAGGTATTGGTTTGCTTCTTTCTCCAGTTTGTTGTCCTGGCTCATTACTCCCGAATCTTCCTCCTGTGACTCACTGCCTCATTCTGGTGGAGTACATGCTCCACTAGCTTCCTGAGGAGTGAATGAGGGTTATTGTTTTCCGACCTTACATGTCTAAAATGTCTTAGAGGGCCAGCTGGTGGCATGATGATTAAGGCAGATGGATCCCACTTAACTGACCGTGTGGTTTGAGTCCTGAGCCTGGCAGCCTGGAAAGTTCACTGGACACATCTGTGCATGTGTACCCCAATTCCCAGAAGGAGGAGAAATGAAGGCGAAGGGATTGTGGCATGACCATTCTCCATGGAAGGTGTTTTCTTCCCCCTTCCCCATGAGCACACATGTCTGCTAGCAAAATTAAAATAAATTTATAAATAAAATGTCTTAGTCTATTGTCACACTTGCATGATAATTTGAATTAGGAGTAGAACTTCCCATGCAAATGAGTAGAAAGAAATAATATTGCCTCAGACATGTAAAGATTTCAGTGCATTTCTTTTAGTTTCCAGGATAGTTACTGAAATTTTGGCATCATTCTTTTTTTGGATCATTTGTATGAAAACTATTATTTATAGAATCTTTCAGGGTCTTCTCTCTGTTCCCAGTGCTCCCAAATTTAATAATGCTGTGTCTTGGTTTTGGATCTTTGTTATCAATTCCATTGAGAACTTGGCAGGCCCCCTTCTCTTGGAAGCCTATGTCCTTTAATTATAGAATATTCTTGAATTATTTCCTCTCCTTTATTTATTTTATTTATTTATTTTATTTTTACCATAGGGTACATGCACTCACCAGAGAGACAGAAAGCAAAATATCACCCCTGCCCCCCCGGGGGGGGGGGGGGGGTAGCCACACCACAATCCGTTCTGCTCCATTCTCTTCTTGAGATTTTGGGCACACGTGCACACACGCCCGGCATAAGTTTTGTTCATTTGTTTTTATAATGGTTTTTATTTAACATTATTTAATTAATTATTTATTTATTTAAATTTGACCAGAGAGAGACAGAGTAAGAGAGAGGGAAAGTGAGAAAGTAAGCCAGAAGGTCCTGGACTCAAACTAGGATTGGCCATGTGGGAGTCCAGTGTACCCAACCACCATGCCACCTGCCGGCCCCTCGTTGGCCGCCCAGCGTGAGTTTAGAGCCGCTTAGTCCACACTTGAATCCTAGCCAACTACATGGGAGTCCAGCAACATAACCATTACGCCATCTGTTGGTCCCCCATCTCACCTTTATTTATTTTATTTTTTTTTTCTTTTTTTGGAGAGGTTTTTGCTATAGGGTGCGTGCGCTCGCCAGACAGACAGAGAGAGACAGAGAGATAGAAAGCGAGAAATCACCCCCCAGGGGGGATGGCCACGCCGCAATCCCTTCTCCTCCATTCTCCTCTCGGGATCTTGGGCACGCACATGCGCCCGGCGTGAGTTTAAGCCACCGGGTTCGGGACTCGAACCGCGGTCGACTACGTGGGAGTCCAGCGACATAGCCATTACGCTAACTGCTGGTCCCTCACCTTTATTCTTAAAATTCCATATTTCTGAACTTTTATTTGATAAATGTTGGCCCTTCTTGTTTGATCTTCTACTTTTTTCTTTCTCTTGTTGCTTTCCACTTTCTTTTTGTTCTAACTTTCATAACTTCTGTTAAACTTTTCATTTCTATGACAACTTTTTTTATTTTCCAGAATATCTTTTTTTTTTTTTTTTTTTTTAGAGGTTTTTGCTATAGGGTGCATGCTTGCCAGACAGACAGAGAGAGTCAGAGACAGCAAGAAATCACCCCCCAGAGGGGATGGCCATGCTGCAATCCCTTCTCCTCCATTCTCTTTTCAGGATCTTGGGCATGCACGCACACGTGCCTGGCATGAGTTTCAAGCCACCATGTCCGAGACATGATCTGTGGTTGACTACATGGGAGTCCAGCTACATAGCCATTACACTAACTGCTGGTCCCTTCCAGAATATCTTTTTAAAAATGTTTGCCAGAGGGCACATGTGCTGGGTCTGGGACTTGCACCGCTCAGTTAGCCATGTGGAACACGGAGTTTTTTTGTTTTTAAGTATTAGTTCTCTTTTTCTTTTCTTTTCTTTTCTTTTCTTTTCTTTTCTTTTCTTTTCTTTTCTTTTCTTTTCTTTTCTTTTCTTTCTTTCTTTCTTTCTTTCTTTCTTTCTTTCTTTCTTTCTTTCTTTTTTTAGAGTTTTTTTGCTATAGAGTGTGTGTGCTCACTGGAGAGAGAGAGAGAGAGAGAGAGAGAGAGAAACAGAGACAGTAAGAGGGAAAGTGAGAAATCACCACCCACCACCCAGGGCGGATGGCTATACCGCAATCCCTTCTCAATTCTCCTGAGATCTCCGGGTCCAGGACTCTAACCATGATCGGCCATGTGAGAGTTCAGCGATGTAACCACTGTGCCATCTGCTGGCCCCAGCATTAGTTCTAGTTTCAGGGATTCGGTAACTTTCCTTAATCTCGCCAAGGCTAATGATGCCCCCTCGTTCCCAGTTTTCTTTTCTATGCATAGTGTCTCTTTCTTTAGGCCTCTGCCTCTAATGTTAGAAGATTTCCTGTCATGTCGGCTGATGTTTGGCTGTCACCCTGCTCATACTGAAGAATGAGGCATAAACTGACTGGAAGACGGGTGCATTGCTAAGGGAGGGATTGCTCACTGTGGCTGCACCACGGGGTGACAAGACTGAGCTCTTATATTGGGAAACCTTGATGTCAGACTTTCCCTAGTTATCTTCTCTTGGGCTGGTCAGAGCCCTCAGAGAAGGCTTTCTCAACTTTCTGCTAGAGTTCCAAAAGCTGAATAGAAGAAACCTTGACTTTATATATGTATATAAATAAATGTGTGTGTGTGTGTATATACTTTTTTTTTTTTTTTTTTTTTTTTTTTTTTTTTTTTTTTTGCTATAGGGCACATGCTCTCACCAGAAAGAGACAGAGAGGGAAAGTAATGTCTTTTGCTATGATTGTGGTGGGAGTAGAGGGTAGTCACCAGCTGCTTCCAGCTGCTTTGAGTCTGAGGACGCATGACTTTTTTAATAGAATTTCATCTGGGACCAGATGGCATAATGGTTATGTTGCTGGACTCCCACATGGTCAACCGTGATTCAAGTCCCAGACCCAGCGGCTTAAAACTCACACCAGGGCACATGTGCCTGCCGAAGATCCCGAGAGGAGAATGGAGAAGAAAGAATTGCAGCAGGGCTACCCACTTTCTGTCTCTCTGTCTCTCTCTCTGGTGAGCACATGCGCCCTATAGCAAAATCTCTCTTAAAAAAAAAAAAATAGAATCTCATGTAGGCCTTTTTGTCTTACTCACCTTTGCTCCACTGCAGAGGAGCCTAGTGCCACCAAACTCTAGAGGCTTCCAAACTTGCTTCTCCTCTCTTTGCTGCTGACTTAGGATTAAGGTGTTCTTGAGCCAGGTACCATTCGCTCCTCACTTTCCAGCCTCCCGGCCTTCTATAATTGACTCCTTTCCCTCCTTCTCTCTATCCTGGTGGTGAGGAAGGCTTAGAAGAGACCTTCACATTTCCCATAGTGTTCCCAGAGAACACTATGCATCTCCACTCTCTATCTTATGGGTGAGTCACCTTTCAGGGACCCTAACTCTGCCTGGGGAGCTCTGGTCTACCTCTTGTCTTTCATAGTCCAGATTTTTGTCCTCCTGTCTCCTTTATTGGAACCCAATCTCTGTGTCATTATGGACCAGCAGATACTCCAGGATAACACTTAACAGCTTCAGAAATCACTTCTCTGGGTTCATAATTTCTTATTTTTTTGGCCTCTGATGTTTCCCTTTACTCTTCTAGTGGATTGGCACAGACTTAAAACTATTACTTAAAAACATGAAAAGAGTAGTGTTTGATCACTCTATCACAGGGATGTGTCTACAGACATCTAGTCCACTGTGTTCCAGACCCAGAGACCCTCCCAGCATCATGTAGCATTGCACATCCACTTTGTGATCACAGGGCTTCCCTCAGCAGCTCTTTGAGACTGGGAGGGTAAGTGCCATGATTTCCATCTTACAACACAAAATGACTTATATAAGATAACATAGGGAAATCATTGCAGAGCTAATGCAATAAATTTCAGTTTGAAGCTCTTTCAGTGGATCATGCTCTCAGAAGAAAACGATATGAGAAGAGAACGTCTTCTCTGGTCACAAACTGAGGACTGATGAAATTCTCAAAGCCTCTCTGGGGGTGCAGGTTGTAGGTAGGATATTAGGAGTCTTTGCCTTAATACTGGATTTTTATGACTTAAGGAAAGTGTCAACCCTCCCCATACTAAGACCATGTACAGCATCAGCCTATAAATGCTTCTGTCATGCACCACAAGAGCTAGTATCTTTCAGGAGCATGGAAGCAGCTAATACCCATAAACACTGACAGTGTCTGAGGGAGGGAGCGCCACCGGAGAAAGTGCTCAGCGCTGTCATTCTGGCATTATGACTTCAGAAACCACAGGGCACACCGGTGTGTTTTCAGAGGGCTTCTACTCACAAGACTGTTCTCTAGAGGCTGAAGACACGAGCAACCGTCCCGTGACAACAAGGAAGTATGATTTCAGAAATGTGTTTCTCCTGCCATTCGCTTCCTTTCCTCTGTGCATAGACATGGAATGAAAGTCAGAGAAAGCCTAGACCAGGCTCAGCCTCCAGGTCCCCTTGGTTTTCATTCACCTCTAGGTTTGATCCAAGACTGGACTCATCTTCAGCCATGTTGGATGGATTGAAATCGTTGACGGGGAAATGGCTCTTCGTTATTTGATGTTTCTACCCACTGACTTGCTGTAGTCATTGGAAAATGGCAGAGGACATTTAAGGGCCAGAGACTACTGATGGCAATAAACACGTTCCAGAAAATTGGGTTGCTGTGCACAATACTGTATTACAAAACCAATGCCGTAACTAGTTTCTCTTTCTCTTGTGTTGGGCACTGAAGCACATCACCCCAGCCGATCTAGTTTTCTTATAAAAAGGAGTCAGAATCACCTAAATAAAAGTCTTACTGGCCCAGTCACGATAGTGTGTGCTGGTAGACGCTTCTACTTCGTGGGCCAAGGCCCCGTAGGCGGCTTGAGTTCAGCTCCTGGTCTGCCCTGAAGGCTGTGTGGGGCGGTACATGCCTGTAGTCCTAGCTACTCAGGAAGCTGAGTCAGGAAGATCACAACATAGCAAGACCCTGTGTGGAAAAAACCCTATCTATGGACTAGCTAAATAAAAATCTTCCTTACTGCAGCATGTTGTCTGGCTCGTTCCTGATACGCATGTGCTCTTCTTTCCCCTTCCTGACTCTGCTGTCTTTACCTTTGACTCATTCGTTATCTTCTCCGTTATCTTCTCCGCAGGTACTGTGACTGCTTTGCCAGTGGGGACTTTTGCAACAACTGCAATTGTAATAATTGTTGCAACAACTTACGTCACGAAATCGAACGGTTTAAAGCCATTAAGGTAATAAATTTCCATTAAGTACGTGCATTTTTAAAAAAGCATTTAAAAATGCTTAATCTCCAGAATCCTAATTCCATTATTGGAAAATCCAAAGTTTTGAAGAATATACTTTGTCACTATTTCTATAGAGGAGAGTAACAGACTATTGAGAGACTGTTTTGTGATAAATAGGCAGAGAAAGGTCTTTCTCCCTTCCCACACTGCGATAGATAGGCAGAGAAAGGTCTTTCTCCCTTCCCACACTGCGTGCAAAGGCTTTAGAGGCACTGCAGAGTCTAGGGTGGTGCTGAGTCAAGAACATACAAATGTCCACTTTGTATTTATTTACTTGGGGTTTAGAAGTTGTGGGTCAGATTACATAGCCTGTGAGTTGAGTTCAAACTGTAGTCTGAAAGGTAGAGCTAGGCCGCTGTAGGAAGAAGACTGGGAGAAGGCACTCAGCCAGTTCATGTTTGAAACGTTTATATGCCTGCGCTTCCAGGCAAAGGGAAGAATCTCCACTTTCTTAAAGGGGAAAAAGGTTACTTCAGATGGTCCCAAACGCCACTCAGCTGAGGGTTAACTGCGGGAGTTTGCAGTTGTTATCCCTTTCTGTGGGCACAAAAGGAAGGCGGGTCAGTTAGATTTGGAGCTGTCAACATGCCCCAGTCGATATGCCCCTTCTGATGCCCTCGAGTGTGTGAAGGCGGGTTGAGAGCCATCAAGTGCAGACTTGAGACTATCCTCTGCAAGAGGAACAAAATTATGCTGTGCCATAGATGGCCTACTTACTTTTTAAAGTATAATGTAATTATCTTCTTCAATTATAGATTGAAATCAGTTGAAAATGATCAATTTTAATGTAGCCAGTTCCATAGGACAGAGAAAATTATGATGCTAAACTTCAGGATAATCACAGAGTACTGTGCAATTAAAAATGTAAAATCTTCTGTTCTTAAAAAAAAATTTGCCCAAGTGTACGTGTACTTGCCAGAAAGAGACAGAGAGAGAGAAAGCAAGAAAGCACTCCCTCCCGCCATGGGAAATGGTCAGGCTGCCACAATCCCTTCTCCATTTCTCCCTTCTTTCATGATTTTGGACATATGTTCATACATATTCACACACACACACACACACACACGGAGCATGTTTTTCAAGCCACCGGGTCCAGGTCTTGAACCTCATAGCTGGCCATGTGGAATCTAGCTGTCTTAACTACTATACCATGGACTAGCCCAAAAACATAACAGTTTTTGTTTTTAAAAAGTTGATGGTGGGGCCAGTAGGTGGTATGGTGGTTAAGGTGCTGGAATCCCACATAACTGACTGGATCTGGACCGAGTCCCGGACCTGGCAGCTTGCTTTCTCACTTCCCCTCTCTCTCTCTGGTCAAATTAAAAATAATGATAATAGGGACCAGGAGATGGCATGATGGTTGCATTTCTGGACTCCCATGTAATCAACTGCAGTTCAAGTCCCAGATCCAGCAACTTGAGATTCACGCAAGTCAAGTGTGCATGCGTGCCCCAAATCCTAAGACTAGAATGGAGGAAAAGGGATTGTGGGATGGCTATCTCCTTTGGGGGTGATTTCTCACTTTCTCTCTCTCTGGTGAGCACATGCACCCTGTAGCAGGAACCTCTCTTTAAAAAAAAAAAAAAAAAAAAAGACAATAATAAATTAAATAATAAAAAAAATTGGGGGGCTAATGGTGGTGTGGCAGTTAAGGATCTAGATTCTCACACGGTTGACCACAGTTCATGTCTCAGACTCGGTGGCTTGAAAATCACTCTGGACACACATGCTTGCATGGCCAAAATCCCAAGAGGAAAAGGGATTGTAGCATGGCTACTCACCCTAGGGAGTGGTTTCACACTTTCTGTTTTTATCTTTCCCTGGCAAGCACACGTACCCTATGGCACAAACCTAAAAAAAAAAAAAAAAAAAAAAAAAAAAAAAAAAAGTTGGAATTCTCATGCATTTTTTATAGGAATTTAAGTTGGTATAACCACTTCAGGAAATTATTCAGCAATAGCTATTAAAGCTAAAACTTGGGACATGCTATGACCCAACAATTTCATTCCTAAAAATATGGCTAAAAGAAATGAACGTAAATGTCCAAAAGGCTTATATAAGAATGTTTATAGTAGCTTTATTCATAACATCCAAAACCTGGGAAAAATCTAAATGTCCATGAATAGTAGGATGGAGAAATGCACTCCATATATAATATAATGGAATACTACACATCAGTGAAAAAGAGAACCAACTACAGCACGAGCTTGGATGCATCTCAGACATTATGCTGAGAAAAGAAGCCAGAAACAAGAACACATGCTGTATGATTTTACTTACATGAAGTCCAAGAACAGGTAAATTTAAAGCTATGAAATTCAGAATAGTAATTCTTTTTTGTGTCATTTTTCTTTTTTTCTTTTTCTTTCTTTTTTTTTTTTTTTGCCATAGGGCTCATGTTCTTGCTGAAGAGACAATAAGAGGGAAAGTGAAATCACTCCCCAGGGCAGACAGCCATGCTGCAAGCCCTTTTCTTCCATTCTTCTCCTGGAATTTTGGGCATGCACTCATAAGTGCCTGGTTTGAGTTTCAAGCTGCCGGGTCTGGGATTCGAACACTAGTCAGCCATGTGAAAGCCCAACACCTTAACCACCACACCACCTGCTAGCCCTTAGAATAGTAATTCTTGCCAAGAGTGCCCTAACTGGGAGGATACATGCCAGAGTCTCTGGGGCTGAATAGTCCTTTAACTTGACCTGGATGGTGGTTACACAAGTGTGTACACATGCACAAGTTGATTAGACTACACCTGCAGATGTGTGCATTGACTGCCTATCATACTTCAGTTACAGAGTCGGCCCTTGATATTTGAGAGGTATTAGTTCCAGGACCCCCAACAAATGCCAAGATCCATGGATGCTCAAATTCCTTTTATAAAATTAAGTAGTATTTGCGGGACCAGCAGTTAGCGTAATGGCTATGTCTCTGGACTCTCATGTAGTTGACCACGGTTCGAGTCCCGGACCCGGTGGCTTAAACTCACCCCCGGGCACATGTGCGTGCGTGCGTGCCCAAGATCCCGAGAGGAGAATGGAGGAGAAGGGATTGCGGCGTGGCCATCCCCCTTTGGGGGTGATTTCTTGCTTTCTGTCTCTCTGTCTCTCTCTGTCTGTCTGGTGAGCACACACACCCTATAGTAAAAACCTCTCTCAAAAAAAAAAAAAAGTAGTATTTGCATATAACTTAGCCACATCCTTCCATGTCTTTTTAAAAAATAGATATTTGTCATAGGACACATGTGCTCACTGGAGACAGAGAAAGGGAACATGAGAAAGCACCCCGCAGGGAAGAAGCCCAGGCCACGATCCCTTCTCATGGCCCAGTTGAGACCTGGGGCCCTGCAATCAGTATGAGGGCTTAGAATGCAGATTCGACCACTTCCCATCTGTTATTTAACTCTTGGTGCCTCAGCATCTTCATCTAGAAAGCGATAGTAGTAAGAACAGTAGTTTTTGCTTCCCAAAGTTGCTAAGAGGATTAAATGAGATGATACGTGTAGGTCACATGGAAATACGCCTGGGATGGTAAGTACCATCAAGTTCAGTCAGCGTGAGACGTCAGTGTAGTAGCATGACTCAGCTGTCTCAGGAGAAAGAAAGTGCTGGAAGGGAGTATGCCCACTTGGAAACAATGATTTTCTTTACATCTTTACTGTCCGTTATTTTTGTACATGGCTTTTATTTTAAAAAAAGAATGATTTTATTTAACTTACTTACTTAATTAATTTTAATTTGAGCAGAGAGGGACAGAGCGAGAAAGAGAAAGGAAAGTGACAAAGCAAGCCACCAGGTCCGGGACTCGCACGGTGGTCAGCCATGTGGGAGTCCAGTGCCCTTAAGCACCACGCCACCTGCTGGCCCCTGTTTATTTTCAATTTGACCAGAGAGGAGCAGAATGAGAGAGAGAGAGCGAGAATACGTGAGAAAGGAAGCCACCAGGAGGTCTGGGACTCAGACTGCGGTCCACCGTGTGGGAGTTCAGCACCCTTAACCACCACGCCACCTGCTGCCCCTTTACATGACTTTTAAACTCGGGGAGTGGGGGGGGAGTAAAACCTGGAGAACTGTGGCTACAGTGTATCACTGTGTGTGAGATGAATTAAAATGTAAAAAGGAGGGGTGTACTTTCTTAGTTATGTAAGGAGACTCACTGCTTATTTCACTTCTTTATTTTTTTCCTTCAAGAGAAAAAGAGCAGGGGGTGGAAAAAGTGGGGGGTGGTATTTTTTTCTTTTTTACAGAAATTTTTGTTATGGGGCTCATGCACTCTCCAGAGAGATAGAAAGCAAGAAATCACGCCCCAGGGGGATGACCACATTGCAATCCCTTCTTCATTCTCCCCTAGGGACTTTGGGTGCTCACACACACACACACACACACACACACACACACACACGTGTCTAGGGTGAGTTTCAAGTCTCTGGGTCTGGGACTCAAATCTCAGCTGACCATGTGGAAGTCCAGTGATTTAACTGCTATACCATCTGCTGGTCCGGGGGGCAGAAGGGGGAAGGATTTTGACAGGGTTTAGCTATTGGCTCCTCTACCCCAGTTCCCAGTCAGCTAGAACTACAAGGGTGGCCACTGCACCCAGCCAGTTCGAGTTGGTCTGGGATCCAATTCTAGGCCTATTGTGTGGCCCTGACCTTGTACAGCGGCACCCTGCTACTTGCTCCATCACAGCTGCACCTCACTGTGCTCGTTTCTTTTTTTATCTTTAGAGATATTTTTGCTTTAGGCACATGTGCTCACTGGAGAGACAGAGAGAGACAGAAAGAGAAAGTGAGAAGTCACCCCACAGGGGTGACCACACCACAGTCCCTTCTCCTCCATTCTCCCTCAGGTTTTGGACATGCACACGCACATACCCGGCATGAGTTTCAAGCCTCTGGGTCTAGGACCCAACCAGAGTCAGCTATGTGGGAGTGCAGTGTCTCAACCACTGTGCCACCTGCTGGCCCCATAGTGGCTTCTTTTAAAACAACCTGGACCAGCCCATGGCATGGTAGTTACGGTGGCTGGATCCCGCATGGCTAACTGCACAGTTCAAGTTCTAGACCCAGCAGCTTGAGAGACATCCTGGGCAAAATCCTGAAAGGAGAGAGAATGGAGAAGGGATCGTGACATGACCATGTCCTCGTGAGGGATGCTTTCTTGCTTTCTCTCTCTCTGTCTCTGATGAGTATACATGTCCTTGGCAAAATACGTAAGTAAAAATAAGGAAGACATCAACTATATTAAAGTGAAGATGCCTTTTATTGAACATTATTTTTTAATAGTAAAATGCATCTTGATGGAGTTTCCATTTTCTGTATTAGGCATGTCTTGATAGAAATCCAGAAGCTTTCCAACCAAAAATTGGGAAAGGAAAACTGGGAGATGTCAAGCCTCGACATAACAAGGGATGCAATTGTAAGAGGTCAGGCTGCCTTAAGAATTACTGTGAATGCTATGAGGTTAGTAGCCAATTTCCTAGTGTTAGTACAAACAAAAACAGGTAAATAGTTTCGCCTACGTAACTTTTGTGGTTAAGAAAACTTTGCTATAATTTAAAAAGAGTACTATTTTCTTTCCTGAGGGCGTCTAAAAGGATACTCATATTCAACTAAGTTAATATCTCGAATATCAGCTGAGCTTTATGAATCAAGTAGATGAACCCAGAGCTCCTTTTGGAGCAAGCTGCATCCCCCGAGTTCGCCCTTGGGTGTCCAGTGGAGGGTGCCCTGCTATGGTTTTACCCCTTTGGCTGCTTGTCCACGCAGTAAGTCCCCTCAGTGGCCAGCAGTTCGGTAGCTCCTAGAGATGGGCCACACCTTTTACTCCTGAGCAGAGCCAAGAGACACAAGGTGGAGGTGGGGCAGCGGGGGTGGGACAGGGCAGGAGGGGACAGGAGGCCTGGCGGCGCTGTTGGCTTCCAGCCCCTGGTGCTTGTCCCAGGCCTCTATTTGCCTGGTGCTTCAAGGGGTGAGGTAGCTTCCCCTGGCTCATGGCCCGTCAGAGAGCAGATGGACAGTCAGCCTCAGGTGACCAAGAGACGCTGAAAAAATGAGATATAGGTCAATTCTTGGACAAAAATTTGCTCTTTTTCTCAAATATTTAATGACAGTAGAGAGACTCACTTTTCCCTTTAGTTATGTCCTTCTTTTGCCTCTCTTGTCTACCGCCATTTTTCTTTATGTTGAATGAAAGGAAGAAAAAGGGGGGGAACCGGCTTGCCTTATCAGTGAATCAGCTGAGAAAACCTTCCTTAAAAGGTTCTCTTACATGAAGTCTTGTTGAGGTACATGTGAATTTTATTTTTAAAAGATTGTCATAGGAAGTCAGGCTTAAGAAAAGTTCTCATGATTCTGGAGATACACATTTAAAGATCTGAGTAAGCAGACCTAGCAGTCCCTTGGCTAAAATTTTGAAAATTAAGTTGGAACCAGCAGATGGTGTAATGGTTACATTGCTGGGCTCCCATGTAGTCAACTACAGTTCGAATCCCAGACACAGCAACTTAAAACTCACACCAGGCGCATGTGTGTTTATGCCCAAGAGAACAGAGAAGGGATTGCAGTGTGGCCATCTCCCTGAGTGGTGATTTCTTCTTTTTGTCTCTCTATCTCTCTGGCAAGTGTACTCACCATATAGCAAAAATCTTAAAAATTTTAAGTTAAAAATAATGCAGAGATACAGAATTTAAAAGGCAAATGTCACCCCACGAGACTTACTTCCTGACACCTCACAGCATCTCCACTCTACACAGTGCTCTCTCTGGCTGCCATGGACAGCGACTAGGCCCACCGTGTCATGCACTTCCGTGTGCTGTGATGATGGGGCTGCAGTGGTGCTGCTGCAGGCGGAGTGTGGCTGAGTCCCTAGCAGAGCCTATGCCAGACAATGGTCTGTGATGTGTAGGAAAGAGACAGCACTGCCTGTTGTCCCTGGCATTATTGTGGACAAGAAATCCTGACATGCCTTTTGCTTGGAAGCACCCAGAGGTGCAGATGGAGCACAGCAGTACCCTTGGAGATGCATCTCTGGGCTGGAAAGGACAAAGGGAAAGGCCTGGTGGCTGAGGTAAAGAGGGTGCTGAGAACTGCAGTGGTGGGCAGTGTCTGGGTTCGGACTCCCCAAAGGCAAGGCGTGCTGAGTACAGCTGGGATACCCTTCCCCCTGAGCACCACACTGCCAGGAAAGTCTAGAAACAGAGCCCACCCACAAAGCAGCAGGAAGGAGTTCCAGGGAGAACTTCTAATCACAGGTCTATCCTTGAGTAGGTTTCGAATTCTACCTTCCCAGCATTCTCTGCCACATTAGAACTAGCATAATACCCTCAGGGGCTGACATAGAGGAACCATCAAGCTACAGTTTTAATCGTTATCTTTCCTTTCTATCTTTCTTCCTTCCTTCCTTTTTTTTTTTTTTTTTTTTTTTTTTTTTTTGAGAGAGGGATTTTTGCTATAGGGTGAGCATACTCACCGAAGAGACAGACAGAAAAGAAAGTAAGAAATCATCCTCCATGAGGGACGGCCATACTGCACTCCTTTCTCCTCCATTAACCACTTGGGATTTGGGGCACTCACACAAGTACCCGGAGTGAATCTCAAGTTACCGAGTCTGAGACTCAAACCACGTTCAACCATATGGGAATCTGGTGCCTTAACCACTAAGCCACCTGCTGGCCCATTGTTTACTATTTTTTTGGAGGGAATAAGGGAATGAGACAGAGGAAGTCTCACTGTGCTGTGATCCTCCCAATTAGCAGGGATTGAAGGCATGTGCAAATGCATCTGTGTGCTCAGGTCGGCCTGAAACTGAAACCAGGCCTCCCGCCAGCTTCCAACCTCCCACATGGTGGCACTATCCGTGTCGCTGCAACTGGACCCAGACTGGAGTTTTATAGCCAGCCAAAACTCTTATTCTAAAAAAGAGTCAAATAAAGTAGTTTGCTGGCTCCCCAGTGAAGAAGAAAGAGAAGCCCTACTCCTCTGCTTAGTACTCACCTCTACTCACCCTTCAGCAGCCCTGCTGCGTCCCTGCAGCCCTGACACATGGACATGTACCCCATTTTCCTCATGTCATTGTTATTCACTCCTAATGGCTTCTACTTTTCCTCTTCTAATAAAATTGCAGCTTATGGGACCAGCAGATGGTGTAACGGTTACGTTGCTGGACTCCCATGTAGTCATCCTTGGTTCAAGTCCCGGACCTAGTGACTTGAAACTCACACTGGCCACGTGTGCATGCATGTCCAAAATTCCTAGGGGAGAATGGAGGAGAAGGGATTGTTGTGACCATCCCCCCCCGGGGGGGGGGTGATTTATTGCTTTTTGTCTCTCTCTCTGGCGAATGCCCTATAGCAAAAATCTCTCTAAAAATTTTTTTGCAGCTTTCTCTCTCTCTCTCTCTCTCTCTCTCTCTCTCTCTCTCTCTCACACACACACACACACACACACACACACACACACATACATGGGCAAATACAAGTAAAGAATTATTTAAGGTCCTAATGGAATTTGTCAGTTTTTGATGACTTGTAGGACAACCTAATGGTATTGAAACATTTTATATTACCAGGGTAAAATTATGTGTTCTTCCATTTGCAAATGCATTGGTTGCAAAAATTATGAAGAAAGTCCAGAACGAAAAACACTAATGAACATGCCAAACTTTATGGAAATTGGAGATTTTGAAGGCAGTCACCATTTATCACCAACTAAATGTTCAGGACTACCAAAATTCAGGAAAGATGGGTAGGTACTCTGATAGGTGGGTACCCCTCCCAACAGGGGAAATAGAGGTTCATTTGAGAGGAGAGTTAAAAACAATTTATACACTGGAAAAGAAGCGTGTGTTCCTACTAGGATAGGTGTGAAGGATGAAAAAAGAGACTCTTCTCCTCTTTCCTTGGAGGTGGTCCCACTGTGGAGACCTGCTCCGTCCTGATTGTCCTCTTAACTTGCCCTTCTTGTCCTGTCTAAATTATCCCTGTTTCATACAAGACAGAAGGGCAGTGCCAGGATCCCCAGTAGGGGCAGCAACATTCTGACACTGCCTTGGAATTAATCTAGAACCACACTGACCTCACGCAGACAGGGAATCGTCTCCAGACAGCAAATCCAAAAACATTCTTTATCGTGTGAAGTAACAAAGAGATGTTCTTAATATATACTGTAGTCCTTACCAAAGTGATTATGGACTCCAGATTAGTTGAATATTTCCCCATTTGATAATTATGAAGCTGTATTGTATTCTTTTTTTAAAAAATTAACTTACTTTATTTATTTATTTATTTATTTATTTATTTATTTATTTAAATTTTACCAGAGAGGGACAGAGTGTGTGTGTGTGTGTTTGTGTGTGTGTGTGTGTGTGAGAGAGAGAGAGAGAGAGAGAGAAAGAGAGAGAGAAAGCCACCAGGTCCAGGAATTGAACCACAGTTGGCCATATGGTAGTCCAGTGCCCTTAACCACCACGCCATCTGCTGGTGCTATATTGTATTCTTAACAGATGTCAAAAGTTGAGAAATAGCTTTATTCTTGGGTCATCGGAGAAGTCGTGATATATTTTTCTGTTTTTCTATGCAAAAATACATCAGGACTTTTCCAATGGCCCAATATATATTAGACTCCATAAATTTATTTAAAAATTTTTGAGTTCAGTGTAATGGGTCATCTCATGATAAAGAACCAAACACCATTAACTAACATGTATCATTTTGCAAAGCCAAATCCATGCTTATTTGATTCCAAGACATCAGAAATACTCATCATTGTGACGTGCACAGGTCTTTATTAGTAAAATGTATAAAAATCTGGCTGCATCATATGGCAAACCCTGTGTGAGTGTCCTCAGCTGACATGGAGTTGCTGTGCCCTGAGGAGTCTTGAGGCCTTAGCACTGGGATCCGGGCTCCTATGTCACAACTCTTCTTGATCTGAAGGCAGCCCTATCTTCTCATCTTCCGACAAGAGTCATCCTGTACTGTCTGCAGAGACTACCCAATCCGACATCTAGCTCTCTTTTCATAATCCAACACTTTTTTAATCCTTTATATACTTTTCCTGAAATTTTCCAGTGTGAGCACTACTTGGGCAGCTGTTCAGCTCAGCCACAGCTGTCCACTGGGCTCAGTGGGGAGAACAGCTGGTCCCTACAACACAGCACAACGTGGCTCGCAGAACTGCTTTGAAGGCCCCAAGAGGCACTCAGGGGCCAGGCCATCCTGACGGTGCACCCTTGAGTTGCGAAGTGGCACTCCTCAGAGCCATCTGGCATTTTGTAGCTCCAAGTGGCTTTCCTTAATGTTGATATGGCACACAGAACTCAGACCAACGCTACATACTTTGTCTGCAGGGCCTCATCTGAGATTCCTGCCTCGGCCACCCTCTGCCTGCTCCACAGGTTTGATGCTATAGCCCAAGATCCTCTGGGTTAATCTGATTTTGAGAAAATTTATCGGGTCATTGGAAGTCACGATGCATTTTTGCATAGAAAAATACGTCATGACTTTTCCAACAACCCAGTAGAATCTGCCATGAGAGCGTTATCAAGAAACTGGTAAGATTTATTGGTCTGTATTATTCACATAAAAGAAATGAATAGTTTCCAGTATGAAGAAGACAACGTTAGATTTGACTCAGTGACATTCGTTAAAATAATATGGACAAGCAATATTCTGTTAAATATAGGTGGTGCTTAAAAACAGTGGGCTGTTGGGAACCAGCAGTTAGCGTAATGGCTATGTCGCTGGACTCCCACATAGTCGACCGCGGTTCGCATTCCGGACCCAGTGGCTTAAAACTCACGCCGGGCGCGTGTGCGTGCGTGCCCAAGATCCCGAGAGGAGAATGGAGGAGAAGGGATTGCGGCGTGACCATCCCCCCTGGGGGTGATTTCTCGCTTTCTGTCTCTATGTCTCTCTCTCTCTCTCTGTCTGGCGAGCGCACGCGCCCTATAGCGAAAAACCTCTCAAAAAAAAAACAAAAAAAACAGTGGGTTGTTGGGAACCAGCAGTTAGCGTAATGGCTATGTGGCTGGACTCCCACATAGTCGACCGCGGTTTGTGTTCCGGACACAGTGGCTTAAAACTCACGCCGGGTGCGTGTGCGTGCGTGCCCAAGATCCCGAGAGCAGAATGGAGGAGAAGGGATTGCGGCGTGATCATCCCCCCCGGGGGGTGATTTCTCACTTTCTGTTTCTATGTCTCTGTCTGTCTGGCGAACACACACGCCCTATAGCGAAAACCTCTCCAAGAAAGGAAAAAAACAGTGGGCTGTTGAATGTGACCTTGAACTGATGTGTCTCCAACAGGCAGCCTTCCTCGTGCATCTCCTGGGAGGTGGTGGAGGCCACTTGTGCCTGCCTGCTGGCTCAAGGTGAAGAGGCCGAGAAGGAGCACTGCTCCGAGGGCTTGGCAGAGCAGATGATCTTAGAGGAATTCGGAAGATGTTTATCACAGATCCTCCATATTGAGTTCAAATCTAAAGGGTTGAAGATTGAGTCGAGTACAATTTAGTAAAATGTGAAAGCGTGCCATTTTGGTCTCAGTATTCTAAAGGAAGTCTCTAAGGTTGTTTTGAGGAACTCAGAACCAGGTCAACAGCAGTGACTACCTGGTTAAGACCAAGTGTTCCCCTCATGTGGGCCTGGTGAGTTTGCTCAGAGCTCTCCAAAGGGTGTGGTGATCACTTTTTTTTTTTTTTTTTTCCTACAAAACTTATGACATAGTGTTGTTTGTTTGTCTGGAATGGAGGAGAGAGCTTGGGTTCCTGTAGCCCTGGGAGCATTGTTGCACTGACATGAGTAATTGAGGTAAACAAGCCCTGGGGAGAGAGGAGTTCATTCTTATTGGCTTCATCCTCTCCAGAGAACTTTCCTCTAGAGGCTGCCCTGCATAAAAATGTTTGTTTGTTTGTTTGTTTGTTCAATTTTCAAATTACTAAGAAATAAATTTTCCAGGCAGGCTGTTACAACTTAAAATCTCTAGAGAACTACTAAAAACCCTAAAGAAATTCTATAGTATAAACATTTCCCTAAGTCGCATGAATTATCAGTCTTTCCCTAAAGCCACTTGGAAATGCTGCAATGGGGTCTCAAAGGCCAGGCTTGTGTTGGTAGTGTCCTGAGTTGCAGTACTTAAACTTACCTAGTTTCTTATGTATTTCTATTTAAATTGTGAAAAAGCTCTATTATCCAATTAACTTCTCCATAATTATTGTTATAATATTATTATTGTTTGTAAAATGTAGTTAAAATAACTGCTTACAGAAACCAGCAGGTAAGATTCATTATTAAGTTTTCTGTTTTGGTTCTATCATAAAAACAAAGATGAATAAAAATTTTCAGTGCCTTCAATTGTTGTAATTAGTAACTGCAAATACTGTCTTCTTATTAATACCCACCCGAAATATATTGAACTGATGTTCTTTCATGCTTTTGTGCCTGGTATTGGCCACTTAGAAACTATTTTAAAAATTCATATACAAACATACCTGTGGAGGAAGTTTGTCAGGCCCAGACACTGAGCGCATCAATAAACTAGGGGCCAACAGTAAGCCAGCATTGAGGCTGCGATTGGAGCAGTCTAGTTCTTTTTTAAAAATTTGACAGAGAGCACGTACACTTGCCAGAGAGAAACAGTGAGACTGGGGGAGGCAGAAAGCAATCTCAAATGGGACATAGTCACATTAAAATCTCTTCTGTTTCATATCACCATCCTGTAAGGGGAGTGGCCATGCCACAATCCCTTCTCTTCCATTCTCCTCCTGGGATCTTTTTTTTTTTTTTTTTTTTTGAGAAGTTTTTGCTATAGGGTGCGTGCGCTCGCCAGACAGACAGAGAGAGACAGAGAGAGAGAAAGCGAGAAATCACCCCCCCAGAGGGGATGGCCACGCCGCAATCCCTTCTCCTCCATTCTCCTCTCAGGATCTTGGGCACACACGCACACGCACCCGACATGAGTTTAAGCCACCGGGTCCGGGACTCGAACCGCGGTCAACTACGTGGGAGTCCAGCAACATAGCCATTACGCTAACTGCTGGTCCCATCCTCCTGGGATCTTGAGTGTGCACGCATATGCACCCAGTGTGAGTTTCAAGCCACTAATCCAGGACTCAGTCTGCAGTTGGCCATGTGGGAGTCCAGTGACATAACCACTACATCCATCTGCTGGCCCTGGAATGTCTATTTTAATTATTTTATTTTTCAGTTCTAAAAGTTCCATTTGACTCTTCTTTTTGTTGTTGTAGTTGTTGCTGGAAGGTGTGTACACTTGCAGTGAGTGAGAAAGCATCTCCCCGTGGGGTGTGACCACACTAGAGACCTTCTCTCTTCCATTCCTCCTTTCTCTCAGGATATTGGGCATTCTGCATGCACATGGGCTTGTCGTGTTTTTCAAACCTCTGGGGCCAGGATCCAAACTACAGTTGACCACATGGGATCCAGCTCCCTTAACTACTGAACTATGGGGCTAACCCAGCTTCTTTTCTATAGCTTTTCTTTTTTGGATGAGACTTCCTTTTTGTTTGTTCATTTATTCATTTGTGTTTGAAAGTCCAGCAGATGGCGTAATGGCTATGTCGCTGGGCTCCCATGTAGTTGACCGCGGTTCGAGTCCCGGACTCAGTGGCTTAAACTCACGCCGGTGCGTGTGAATGCATGCCCAAGATCCTGAGAGGAGAATGGAGGAGAAGGGATCGGGATGCGGCCATCCCCCCTGGGGGGTGATTTCTCGCTGTCTCTCTGTCTCCCTGTTTTTCTGGTGAGTACACGTGCCCTATAGAAAAACCTCTCCCCCCAAAAAAAAGTGTTTGAAATCGTTAATTAAAGCATTTTTTTATTATGGCTGGTTTAAAATCTTTATCAGATAACTAACACCCATAATATTGGCACCTGTATTAATCAGAGTTCTTTAGGGAGAAAGAACCAGTAGGAAACGTATAGATATATACCAGGAGATTAGAGTAGTAGGCTTATGTGATCATGGCAGCTGAAGAGTCTCACAACAGGCCGTCTGCAAGCTGGTAATCCTGGCATACTGGTAGCATGGATCAGTCCAGGTCCAGAGGCCTCAGAGACAGAGAAGCTGATGATGTAACTCACAGGCCAAGGCTGAAAGTTTGAGAAACCAGGAGGCTGCTGATGTAAATCTTGGAGTGTGAAGGTTGATGAGCTCTGAGGGCTGATGTCTGAGGCAGCAGAAGGCTAACTTGCTCTGTCTCACAAGACTCCTGTACTTACTCTCTCCTGGCCCCTTGCTGATTGGACTGTGCCCACAGTGAGGGTGAATCTTCCACTTCTAGCCGACTTGGACTTACACATGACTGTCTCCTGGAAACACCCCATGGACGTGCCCAGAGGAATGCTTCATCAGGTTTAGGGCAGGTCAGAACAGAGACACTGTCCACAGCTGCTGGGTGAGAGGGACAAGGATAGAGGGGCCAGACAGGACAAGCTGTGGGCTGTGGTCTCCGTCCAGAGCAGCAGCATCACCAGGAACTTGGGCACACTGCTCTGGCCAGCCAGGGGAGGGCCTGGCACCTGTGTCCTCACAAGGCCTCAGAGAGGCTGATGCCTGCACAAGTCAGGACTGAAGGAGAAACGTGAGAGAGAGGAAATGGGGACGGGGAGGGGACAGGAACTGAAAGGTGGATCTAGGTGTTTAGACCACTGGGTGGGTAATGTACCTGTACCTGAGCTGCGAGAGGACACTAGAGGCCACAGGAGTGGAGGGTGGGGGTGGGGGAGAGCCTGGGATGGAGCCGAGCCTGGGGAACGGACGGGTGGAAGGCAGGGGGAAGGCATGCGTGGCACCAGCAGGTGTCACCAAGCAGGGAAAGGGAAGCAAGGGCTGTGGGCCTCGAAGACTCAAAGCAGGTCGTAGGCAGCCGCTCACTCAGAGCCGTGCCGGACGCAGACGCAGTGGTCAGCGGGCCACCTGTGCTCTTTACATGCCCCCGCCCCCACCCCACAGGATGCTAAAGTGCAGCCAGGACTAGAGCCGCGCTGGGGCCCGAGTTCCGCTGCCCGTTTGAGACACCATGGAGACACAGCCTCCGTTTCCACCTCCCCATCTTTTTGGATGAATATGAAAGGCTGCGTGCCATCTGTCGGCTTAACAGAGGATGTCTGGTCATCGTCACCTGCTTTCTCTTGGGCCCCTCCGGTATGATCTCTTTATTTCTGCCCAAAAGATCTCTACCTCCTGCACTTTAGCAGAGCTGTTCTCGCACGCTGCTCTCTCACACTGCAAAGCTTAGCACGCGTCCTAATGCTCAGACTGTATGCTTCCTTTCTACCCTGGCCACGTGAATTTCAGTCCTGCATCTGCCCCTACCTCGCTGCTGCCCCCCTGCCTCCCGCTGGAGATTTCTTTTCTCATCACTTATCATCACAAGTATTGCGTCTTTTCATTCCTTTTTCTCTCAAATATCAGCTCTAGGAGGGCAGGGGTTCTTGTCTGTCTCATGTTTTTGTTTGTTTCGTAACAAACTTTGTCAAACGTAATTATGAGGAGGTGTCTCAGAGACACTCCTGATGGCAGAAGTTGGGTTTAAAATTTCTTTTTAATACATATGGTTATTATCAAGCATTATTTTTAAAAACACGTGTGGAAGAATAAGATCCTCACAAGTAGTTGCTCTTTTTTTTATTTACCACCAAAATGAAATAATGATGCCCCCCCTCCAAAAAAATCTTAAATTATAACACAGCAGCAGAGCAGCGAGAACAGGACTAAGTGGTTTGCTCTGCTAAGCTGGTGTGAGATTAGCCAACGTCTTAAAGTCTGACTTTCAACGACAACACACGGACAAACATGCTGGGGAGCTTCCTCTCAGGACTGCTCCGTGTCTTCTGCAGACACTGTGGTGGGGCGATCAGGCAGGCTGTCCAGGGCCCCGGCCTCTGCAAAGGGAGGAAAGACTGAAGTAGCAAGCCATGGCTGAGAGTTACCATCACAGTGCACACCCAGGAGGCTGTGCGGGGTCCTCTCCCTCACGGTTGTCATGGGACTGCATTCAGAATTAGGCGCATTCTGTACTTCTCACCTTCTAATGATTTAACTTCCACACTTAGCATGCATTCAACACTGCCAGACTTTGAAAGTAATGCATTAAACAAGTATAATTCCTTCTTGAATAATGAAAATTGGTATCACTTGGGACTAGCAGATGGCATAACGGTTATGTTGCTGGACTCCCACATAGTCGACTGCGGTTCGAGCCCTGGACGTGGTAGCTTCAAACTCCCGCTGGGCGCATGTGCGTGCATGCCCAAAACCCCAAGAGGAGAATGGAGGAGAAGGGATTGCGATGTGGCCATCCTCCATAAGGGGTGATTTCTCACTTTCTGTCTCTCTGTCTCTCTCTGTCTCTCTGGTGAGTGCATGTGCTCCATAGCAAAAATCCCTCTTTAAAAAATATATGAAAATTGCTATCACTTAATGAAAGAATTTCTACGTTACAAAATTTAAAAGAAAAACTGAAAACCAAACCTCGATGATCTGATCTGCCCCTTATAGGAAAGCTCACTCCCAGCTTTTCTCAGGCAGTTTTTCTCAAAAGGGTCCACTGGGATCCACCGATGGGAATTTGGTTACCCAGTTTTGAGATTTCTAGTAAACAACAGCATTTCCCAGTCTCCCACAGATGCCCCACCCCCCGGTGCTCCTCAGGAATAAGCAACAGGCCTTAAATTCCCCCCCACCCTGTAACTTCTCTTCCTGTCCACAAACCAGTTGTACCCAAGAGTTTGACACTACAAATGAAAGCAACCAGATCTAAGGGACCCAAGAATGAGCCTTGATTTTCCAACCTCGACAACAGAACCGTGCTGCGTAACACGTAACGATGCAACTTCCCTATTGCAGAGATAAAGCGGTCCATCTGCAGCCCGGCCTGCCCCCTCCTGGCTCCCACACTGGCCTTCTTGTGGCTAGCTCTCAGGGTACTCATGTTTCTTTTCCTCTCTCCCGGCTCTTTCTGCCACTGGAATTTTTTTTTTTTTTTTTGGAGAGGTTTTCGCTATAGGGCGTGTGCGCTCGCCAGACAGACAGAGAGAGACATAGAGACAGAAAGTGAGAAATCACCCCCCAGGGGGGATGGCCACGCCGCAATCCCTTCTCCTCCATTCTCCTCTCGGGATCTTGGGCACGCATGCACACGTGCCCGGCATGAGTTTTAAGCCACCGGGTCCGGGACGCAAACCGTGGTCGACTACATGGGAGTCCAGCGACATAGCCATTACGCTAACTGCTGGTTCCCTGCCACTGGAATTTTGACCTCTGTGATTATCTGTGAAGGCCAGACTGTCACCACTGAATGGATGATAAGCATACTGCACAGAAGAGCCAGGCAGTGTTCATAGCAGCCACAGAAGGAGCCTTTCCAGTTAGAGTTCAGGCAGCCCACCCAGCAGGAAAGCTGCGCACAGAGAAATCACAATCTGATACAGGCTCCTATTCATTGACGGTTATTACAGAATACAGTTTAAGACAGCTTGGGAAGAACCTGCCTTAGTTGTGTACCAGTACCCTAAAAGATGCTTCAGTGGGATCAGCACGTAGTATGCTGGTTAAGGTGCTGGACTCCCACATGGCGGACCACAGTTTGAATCCTACACCTGGCAGCTTAAAAATCATGCCGTGTGTGTGTGTGTGTGTGTGTGTGCGCTCAAAATCCCAGAAGGAAAATGGAGAAGGGATTGCAGCGAGGTCATTCCTCCCCTCCCCAGGGAGGACTGTTTCTCACTTTCTATCTCACTGTCTGTCTCTGTCTCTCTCTTTGCCTCCAGCGAGCACACATACCCAATGCAAAAACAACAAAAAGGTACAGCAGCTATGACCATGTCAGTAAATATGGATCCAGTGGTGTAAACTGTGTCCTAAGGTCCACCTCCTCCTGGTCTCAGTGTGGGTCTGAGGGTCCCTCAGGGACGATGTCCTGACCTTGCCACAGTCCCAGCCCTCCGAGGCTAGTTGGGATATTATAAGCGCTGTAATACTACCCTCTGTTCATGTGGGACTTAGAATTTAGGTGGATGATCAGCTACTTCCCAGTGGAATTCTATGAAATCCTTTCTTGATAGGCTTTTTATGTGTCCAGTGTTCTGAGAGATGGAATTTCAAATTGGTAATATGTCACATACCTTTGAGATGCAAGAAAGTCAGAAACTCAATGATTGTGCGCACAATATTATTCTCAGGCAGTGATCTGTCGAAGCTTCCTAGAAGACAGAAAAAATGGGCATTTACAGCCCGCCACATGGGTTCCTGGCACGGAGGAGCAGGCAGTGCCAGGTCACAGAAATGGCCCCTTCCCCAGGCTGCCGCCGTGTAGCAGGAGGCATCTGGCGCAAGGCCTAGTGCTAGATGCCATCAGCCTCCTAGTCCGGGCCTCCCCCGTTGTCTCTGCAGCACTCTCAGGAGTGCTGCTTCAGGCTCTGGCTGCTGACAGGCATGGCGATGTCAGCTCGTGCCAGGCTAGGCTCAGGCGGCAGCTGCAGGTAGACAAGCGGCAGCTGCCTGATACCCCCTGCTGCCCGCTGTACGCCCCTGGAGACATGGGGATGAGGCGATGGGAGTCCGAGATGGACGTCCTCTCACCTGACTTCATCTCATCTGCAGGCTGGAGCTCCCGCTTGCCGGTGAGGCCATGCTTGTCGTTAAATGACCGGTGGTTGTCAATGGCATCTGCATGCAGGTGGGAGGAAGTCATTGGAATGGTACTGCCATTTTTACCCTTCCCACTCCCAAAGAAAGACACGCGCTGGGCTGCGGTGACTTATAGCTAAAATGCACACACACAAGACTAAAGATAAAGCAGAGGTATGGAAACCACAGCGAGAGGAGGGCATTCTCCCTGTAGCGTGGGGTAGGAGCATGGCTGGGCTGCATGTGCCAGGCCCGAGGGCACACACGAGGGTCTGCAGACTTCTTGTGCAGTGCTGGGACTCAGCAGGAAGGGACCCTGTCCAGGCCAAAAGGGGAGCGTGAGGGCAGCGCCGCGCTCCAGCAGGGCAGGGCAGGGCAGGGCAGGCACAGCAGGGCACGCGTGGTGCAGCTGGAGGGCACCCAGGTCCCAGAGGAGCCAGTCTCTGAGCTGGATGCCCCCCGGGCGGACGACTGGGTCTGTGGTCCTCCCATCCTGAAAACGGGGACAGGGGCTCACTAAAGAACCTGGGTTGTGATGGGATCTGATTTTTGTTTTCACTCTGGCAGCTGTGTGGGAGATGGGTTAGAGCCAGGGAGGGAGAGGGGGAGAGAAGAGGGGGAAGAGAGGGGAGGAAGGGAGAGAAGGGAGGTGGAGGGAGGAGAGGGAAGAGTGTGTGTGAGTGATGTGTGTGTGCGCACGCGTTGGGTGGTGTGCACATGGAACCGATCTAAGCAGAGAGATTCCTTCAACTGCTGCGGGAGTGAAGAGAAGGGACTGGATCTGGAGACTACTCCGGAGCTAAAAGAGAAGGGAGGAGAAAAGACAAGGGTGCAGATGGCTCAGGGTTACTTAGCCCAGGTGGACTGTCGCCTACGCGGCTAGAGGGAAAGTCATTCATGTCCCAGAGACAGAGTTCTGGGCACTACAGGAATGGAGGAGCTGTCGCTAACTGGTCCCACAGACGCACCGCCGAGTGCACTCAGTGGTCAGCGGCGCCTGTTGCGAAAACCTGCTTTATGGTGCCATCCCCACACTGACTAACCGAGTCAAGGACCGTACTGTTAAGCTCTGAAGGGTCTTGACGCAGATGGCCTAGGTATACAGCTTCTGGGGATCCAACCTGACAGAGATGTAAACTCGATAGTGAAAATGTGATTGTTTTTCCAATTCAGAATTCACAGTCTTGATAAATATATTTTCAATATTCCAAAGTCACACAGATAAATATTTTCATTGAAGGCCTCCTCCTTTCTTTGGGGTCAGTTCCACACAGAGGTGAAGTACCAGCTGACAGCAGAACTCGCGATGCAGGGTGCGAAGGGCTAAGGAAAACAGGGCACCCTGTGACGTCTGCCCCTCCTGCAGGCCGGCCCCTCTATTCACAGTGAGAAGGCCAGGAGGAGACGTGACCCAAGGCCAAGAAGCCCTCCCACAGAAAGCCCAGGCCCCGGCATGCAGCCCCCAGCAGTCTTGTCATCTGCAGTTCTCAAGCCACCACTTTAGGATTCTCCAAGTGATCCGGAAGAGCAAACCTCCACAGCACGTCTGTACCTGAACCCTGAGATTAAGAACTCACCTATTTTGGGGGCAACAGGTGGCCTGGTGATTAAGGGCACTGGACTCCCACATGGCCCAACCATGGTTCGAGTCTCGGACCTGACAGATTGCTTTCTCTCTTTCTCTCTCTCTCTCTGCCCCTCTCTGGTCAAATTAAATTAATTAATGAAATAAAGTTCAATAAAATAATTCTTTAAAAACCTCACTTAATTCCCCTGACACTGTACACAGACGCCATTCTTTCCATGCACTCTGACAGGACTGGAATACGAAGTACATGCCCTTTGCCTCCTTGTATGGTGGCAGCGGGCAGTAAGTAGCCAGGACTGTTTCGGGTAGATGGGCGTCCCAGATCTGGCCATGCATGCAAACTTGAAAGCCGCCAATAGGTCAGAGGTGGGCAGTAATTAAAATCTGCAGGCGTCCCCGCACGGACCGAGGGTATACAGGAAGGACAGGTGGGGCCCCGACATGGGCAAAGGGGGCATGTTCCAGGTACGCTGCCCCAGGTGTCCCATTTAGGGCCAGGGCTCACCTCGAGTCACCTGCCTTTGCACACTGCCTTTCTATGTCTTCTGCTACCTCTTGCTCCTACTTATAAATCCCATCACAGCGAGCAAATCACCGAGCTCCCTGGAACCTGGCGTGCTCGTCTGTACACGCAGAGGTGGAAGCAGGCGATCGCCACATCCCCAGCAACACTAGGCCCGTTGCGCTCTCCGCATGATGAATGCGGTAACGACTCAGACCACACCCAAACGCTATCAGACGCCAGACACCATGCATTTGTCTCTAAGGTGGCAAAATATGGATATTGACGGATGAAAGCACACACGCCACCAAAGCACAGCGAGGCCTGAAACCCTGATAGCACCGCTGCGGGGTGGCAGAGCCGGCTTCCAATTCCACGTCTTGCCCACCTTGAGCATTTAAGGCAAAGTGCTAATGACGCAGACTGTGGTGACACCTGTGGCCAGCCAAGATGGCCAATCTGCCCTCTTCCTTCTCTTTCTGCTCCCTTCCCTGTAGGCATTTAAGTCATTCAAGCATATTCCAAGTCTTGCTCTGTATCTACTGAAGCCATAAGGATGCCCAAGACATAACCCTTGCCTCTGTCCTCAGAGAGTAGGGGACAACATGCAAGGCCCAGTGCAGGCTGCAGGGGTCCTGGAAGTGACCATGGGAAGGGGGGTGGGTGGAGAGGAGAGGGGGGGGTCTATTCAGGAAGGGAGCGACCTAAGTTTACTTTGAGGTGAGTGTGTTTGAGATAACTTCAGCAGTTTCCATGTGCAACTTAGAGCTTGGGGTCGGTTGACATACAGGTGTTCTGGAAGCTGTGGGATGGACGAGTGTCTAGGGAGACCCAGGGGCCTGGGGAGAAGGCTCAGAGCAGGGTTCCAAGGAGCACCTGCCTTCAAAGACGGTAGCACAGGGGAGCTCGGGAGAAGCCGGGGCAGGGATCCCACTGAGGGCAGAGGAGAAGAGCTAGAAGAGGCTTCTGAAAGGCTAGAGTGCTCCAATGTCCAGAGCATTGGAGACTGTCCATTTAGGGGTCCCCGGTGACCCCAGGAGAGAGTTCTGAGAGGCAGAGTAGGCGGAACCCTCGGGAATGTAAACGCAGAAGCTTGGCAGGGAAGGTGCTTGGAGGGTCTGTCTCGGTGTAGGATGGACAGGAGTCAGGGTTCAAGAGAGAGCGAGATACCTCAAGGTCGGGGGTGGGGGGGAAGATGGGGCAAATGGGGTCAGGAGCGCCCCAGGAATGAGCTCATTTGTGGCAAGTAAGGGTCTGGGGCTGCCTGTCGGGGTGGGAAAGGGTGCCTAGGGACAAGTGAGTCTTCAAGTCAGCAGCTCCTTAAGCTTCAGGGAAACCTGTCCTGCTTCAGCGTCTCATGGAAATGCACCCCACCCCCAATATGTCCCTCCTTCTTTTAATAAAACATTTGTGGTCGGGCATGTGCGCTTGCCAGAGAGAGAGTACAAGGGGGGATGGCCATGCCGCAGTCCCTCTCCTTGTGGCACACCAGGTGTGTTTTTCAAGGCAGTGTGGGACTTGAACAGCACGGTCAGCCACTTGAGATCCAGCTCCACTACCGGCTGGCCCCGGCAGCCCCTTCGGCTACCATATTTCAGAAGGAGCAGCATTTAGAACCCGCCCCAGTCAGCACCAGAAAATTCAGACGCCATGCATTCGGTGTCACTTACGCGGACCAAGAAGGTAGCCGGCGCTGTTGAGGGTCCAGCCTCTCTTTGCCTTAAATGGGAGAAGAGGGGGGTGAGAGGTCACACATATGTCAAGTGGAAGGTACGCAGGCTTTCCAGGCACGACACAGAAATGAGAGCAGCACATGCACTTGTGGAAGCCTCCGGACATTCCAGGTTGACCCCTACGTAAGAGACCTTTGACATGAAAACAGGACGACTTGCTTTCCCAAATTACTTCATCCTAGAGCGGGAGACGCCGACCTCCCCGGAGCTGCATTTGCTTCTCAGGGATGACCCGGCCTGGCCTCGCGGGCCCCTCTGGGATGGGCAGGGACACGCCCTCCCAGACCAGAGGCGCGAACCTGACCAGGGAGAAGGCAGCCCGGCCCACTGGGACCCCACTGGCCTCAGCGACACCTCGACATCCCCGCCATCCTTCCCCTTCCGGGCACATCCGGGCGGGCCGAATCCGAAGTTCTGACGGACGCGGCTTTGCGGGGACTTACCGGTGCCCGGAGCCCCGAGGTGGCGGAAAGGGCCGCGGCGAGGAGGAGGGAGCCGAGCAGGAGGGCGCTGCCTCTGGCCATCTGCAAGGGAGGGACGGCGGGGCGAGGTGGCGGGGAGGGCCGGGTGGCCGCGGCGCCCGTCGGGGCATACGCTGGGACGGCGCCTGCAGCCTGGGGTGCGCGGCGAGGGGACCCGGGTCGGTGGCGCAGAGCGGATACCGCCCGGGCTTCAGGGCGGAGCCAGAGACGGCCCGGGTTCCCGGCGGGACCGTCTCGGAAAGAACCCGGGAGGAGCAGGTGGCCGCCGCGGGGCGCCAGCGTGGGGCGGGGCCGGGCGGGGCTACCTTGACCGGCGGCTGCGCCTCGGGGATCGCGGTCGGGCGAGGGGCGTCGCGGGGCTGGGCTGGGCCAGGCCAGCGTCGTCGGGTCGGGTCGGGTTGCGCGGCGCCGGGCGGGCGCTCACCGCATGGCGCGGCGGGCGGCAGAGGCGGGAAGCGGCGGCGGCCAGACTCCCTAGACGTGGCGGGTGGCCGGTGGCCGGAGCTGCAGCCCCGCAGCTATTTATGGGCGGCCGGGAACCGCGCGGCCACCACGTCACGGGCTCAGTGCCCGCCCCCCACCTCCGCCCCGGAGCCCAGCTGGAAGGGAGAGTGACCGCAGTTCGGTTCTTCTGGGGATGGGGCCTATGTTACAAGGAGTGGGAGAAGCAAAGACCCCCCCACAGCAAGAGAGGCTTCCCAAAACCCCCTGGAGGGACCATGCAACCTGGTCGAGAGACTCCCCTAAAACACCGCGCGGGAAAGCCCCCAAACCCATGGCCCGTCTTGGCTTTGGCCCTGTGGAGCCCCCCATCCCTATCACCGGCCTCAGGCCCTAGCAGAAGAGCGAGCTCCCCGCCCCATATCCTGCACGCGGGTTCTTGCTGCAGCCGCTTCTCCCCGCCTTCACCGCAGCAGAGGCCGCGGGGCGGCCCTCAGTGCCAGCTGGGCCTGCTCGGACATTCTGGGCGCTGGGGAGCAGAGGGCTGGCATCCGAAGGGGAGAGGGAGCTTCCCCACTGCTTGTGTCCAGATGGACTAAGGGTTCAGGCCTCAGGACCGGGAGGGCAGAAACTCCCGGCCTCCCTGAGCCCAGCCACCCGCTCCTGTTTTACTGGAGTCAGCCTAGAGCGTTGGGCTGTCAGGCCAGAGGGGCTGCTTGCCCAGGCCAGCTGGGACGATGGGACCTTCCTGCGTGGCACAGGCACCACTGGCTTGGAAACTCCTCCCTGTCGGGCTGTCCTAGCTCCCTGGTCCACCAGGAAAAACTTGTTTTGAACCCACTCAGGACTGTGGTTGAGTGGTTGGGTTCTGAGGAGACCCACCCAGACCCCCACAGGCTGCCCAAGGGTGGGCGAAGCAGTGGGAGGAGGATGCCCTATGGCGGTGCAAAATCACAAAGGAACAAAGCTCCAGGCTTCCACAGAGAAGAGTCTGTGAGCTGAGGGTCTGCCCCAGCCTCCCCTCCATGGAAGTCAGTGACCGCGGCAGAGGGATGCCCCATCCCCGCCACCAAGCTGAACATTAGACGGGTTGATGTCACCTGGAATCCTGAGGACAGCAGGATACAGGACAAGTGCTAATAATGACCATGCCTTCTCACATCTCACATCTCACATTTTGTGCTCAGGAATCGGCACGGACGACTCCTAGGAAAGATCCACTGGTCTCTACTTGGGCGAGGAAGGGCTCAGGGGTGCACGAGGACTCTGGTCAAGGCCAGTCTGTGGTTCCAAAGGCCTGCTCAGGTTTATGGGAGGAAAAAGAGGGGTACTGGCCGGGAGACCTGGCGTCATACGGGGGCCTCAGGAGCAGACTGCGGGCCACAATAGGGGAGGTGTGACCATGTCCTTGAGGGCATGGTTGACCTGTGTTACTGGTTTCTGGCAGCCTGGGGTACAAGAAGAAAAAGGGGCAGGAAAGCCTGACCAAGACTCACAGCCTGGTTTCTGAAGTCTGAGTAAACTATGAAGTGCGTTCTTGCCAGGGAAGGAAGATGGAGTGGGGGCTGTCACTATGGCAGCCTTGGCCAGCATTGGGCAAGAGGGCAGCTGCAACATGGCAGAGCAGTGGGTGGCTTTGTGTGACTCAGCAGGAAAGTGACATGTCCTCTCATGCCCTGTGGTCTGGATGTAGATGGATGGCATCTAGGTGTCAGTAGGGCTGGGGCCACGGGTGTCCCAGGCCCCTAAACAAGTGCCACAACCTCCAACTGGGTGGTTTCATAGGACGGCCCTGCTGTCATTCCGGGGCTCTTGCATGTCCTGAGAACAAACCCATCCTGTGCACAGACATCTGGGACGAGCCCAGCCCTTCTTCCGCTCATGCCAGTCTTCCCAGAGCTGAGGATGCTTATTTTCTCAATTTACTTTATCAAGGAGGCACTTAGTTGAAGGAGCAGAAATTCTCACCCTAAGTCTTTGGGGTGTATTCAGATATCATGGGCTGGGAAATGAGTCCTGTTCTGTTCAGCTTCCCACTGCTTTATTTGGGTCAATGCACTGTTTCCTGTTTTGCTTGAAAAGAAACTTCAGGTTAGTTAATCTTATTCAAAAGGCATCTGCCTCTGGGATTGGCAGGTGGCATGGTGGTTGAGGGCTCTGGACTCCCACATGGCTGACTGTGGTTCGAGTCCCAGACCTGGCAGCTTACTTTCTCACTTTCTCTCTCTCTCTCATCAAAATAAATAAATAGATAGATAAATAAAGTTAAATAGAATAACTAAGTTTTTAAAAAAGGTGTCTGCCTCTAAAGCATTCTTTTCCTTGCAAATATTTAAAGCAAGAAGCGTAGACACATGCCTCTCTGTGCATCCATGATTCTCTCAATGTGTCCTCCCAGATCCTAAAGAAAATCCAGCCACAGAGAGGCCAGAGTCTCAACATCCTAATCATTGAGCGATGGTTCGGGTCCCAAATCGAGGAGAAGCCCCTCCCTCCATAGACAAACTGGACTTAGGGCTGTGAAATTGTTTGGCATAATAACAGCCCCCAGGCCCTCCTGGGAAGCAAGGCCAATGCTCTGCTAGGGCAGACCGTGAGGATGGACTGAGTGCCGACCCTGGGGACATCCACACAATAACTGATGAGAGAACAAAGACATTTTTAATTTTTAAAAGGAATTATTTAGGTTTTTTTTTTTTTTTTTGAGAGGTTTTTCACTATAGGGCGCGTGCGCTCGCCAGACAGACAGACAGAGAGAGACATAGAGACAGAAAGCGAGAAATCACCCCCCAGGGGGGATGGTCACGCCGCAACCCCTTCTCCTCCATTCTCCTCTTGGGATCTTGGGCATGCACGCACACACGCCCGGCGTGAGTTTTAAGTCACCGGGTCCGGGACGCGAACCGCAGTCAACTACGAGGGAGTCCAGCGACATAGCCATTACACTAACAGAAATTATTTAGTTTTATTCATTACTATTATTTCTTTTGAGAGATTTTTGCCTTAGGGTGTGTGCACTTGCTGGGGAGAGAGAAAGAGACAGACACAGTGAGAGGAAAAGTGAGAAATCGCTCTTCAAGGGGTATGGCTATGCCATAATCCCTTCCCCCCCATTCTGGAATCTTGGGCACGCATGCACAAGTGCCTGGCCTGAGTTTCAAGCCACTGGGTCCAAGTGGCTTGAACCACGATTGGCCATGTGGGAATCCAGCAACATAACTGCTATGCCATCTGCTTGTCCCTATTATTATTTTTTAATTTGCTATAGAGCACCTGCGCACACCAGAGAGAGACAGACACAGAAAGAGAGAGAAAAAGCAAGCCACCAGGTCCAGCACTCAAACTGCAGTTGGCTGTGTGGGCGTCCAGAGCCTTAACTACCATGCCACCCACTGGTCTATCAAAGACATTTTATAAAAGTCAACCAAGGGCCAGCTGCATCGCTTAGTGGTTAAGGGAGCCAGATCCCATGTGTTCAAATGTGGTTCATATCCCAGACTGGGTAGCTTGAAAAACATGCCAGGCAGGGCCAGCAGGTGGCATAGTGGTTAAGGTGCTGGACTCCCACATGGCCGACTGTGGTTCAGTACCAGACCCAGTGGCTTGAAAATCACTCTCTCTGTGTCCCTCTTTCTCTCTCTCCCCATAAAGTGCACGTGCCCTACTGGAAAACCTTAAAAAAAAAAAAAAAAAAAAAAAAAAAAAAAAGAAAGAAAGAAGAAAGAAAGACAGAAAAACATGGCAGGTGTGTGCTCAAAATCCTGACAGGATGGAGGAATGGAGCAGGAGGGTTTGACTGTGGCGTGGCTTTTCCTCATGGGGCAGGTCTGTTCTTCCTACTTCCTCTTCTCTCCCTTCCTCTCTCTCTCTCCCCTTGTTGAGTTCATACACCCTCTGACAATTAAGAAAACATAATTCTAACAGAATGGAGAATTAAGAGAAGGGATTGTGAGGTGACCATCCCCTATTAGGGGTGTTTTCTCTCTGATAAGAACACGTGGCCTCTGGCAATTAAAGAATGAACAGCAATCGGACCAGCAACTGGCGTAATGGCTATGTCGCTGGACTCTCATGGAGTCGACGCGGTTCGAGTCCCGGATCCAGTGGCTTAAACTCACACTGGGTGCATGTGCGTGCGTGCCCAAGATCCTGAGAGGAAAATGGAGAAGGACTGCGGCGTGGCCATCCCCCCTGAGGGGTGATTTCTTGCTTTCTATCTCTCTGTCTCTCTCTGACTTTCTGGTGAGTGCATGCACCCTATAGCAAAAACCTCTCCAAAAGAAAAACAAAAGAATGAACAGCAACAACAGAAAGGACCAACATCACCCCCTTGGTCACCTTTGTGACATGTCTTTTTAAAAATTATTTATTTAATTTTATTTATTAATTCATTTATTTTAATTTGTCCAGATTTGGTGGGGGGAGTGAGAGAGCAAGCTGCCAGGTCTGGGACTCAAACCGTGGCCTGCCATGTGGGAGTGTCCAGCACCTTAACCACCACGCCACCTGCTGGTTCCCTTTTTAAAAATTATTTATTTAATTTTATTTATTAATTCAGTTATTTTAATTTGTCCAGAGAGAGAGAAAGAGGGGGAAAGTGAGAGAGCAAGCTGCCAAGTCTGAGTCTCAAACTGCGGTCAGCCAAGTGATGTGTCTTATAGACAAACTATAAGCAACCGTAAGCAAATCTTTTTTTTTTTTTTTTTTGGAGAGGTTTTCGCTATAGGGCGCGTGCGCTCGCCAGACAGACAGAGAGAGACAGAGAGACAGAAAGCAGGAAATCACCCCCCAGGGGGGATGGCCACGCCGCAATCCCTTCTCCTCCATTCTCCTCTCGGGATCTTGGGCATGCACGCACATGCGTCCGGCGTGAGTTTAAGCCACCGGGTCTGGGACGCGAACCGTGGTCGACTACGTGGGAGTCCAGCGACATAGCCATTACGCTAACTGCTGGTCCCGCAAATCTTTACATGTATTATGAATCCATCAATAATGGCTCTATTGAATAATTAAACACATACACTCAAATCCGACCTGCTCTGCCCGCTTCTTGGGTTTATAGGTTCTTTCACCACTTGACAGGTGACCCACAGTCACTCCTTCTGCCCTGGTCCGAGCGACACCCTGGACTGTTGCTGGTGACGCTGGCCGGGAGCACTGGGAACACAGGAAGGCTAAGACAGGGCCAGGCAGTAGCTTGGAGGTGCGCTGTGGTTTCCATGGCCGGCAGGCTCTGTGGGACAAATGAGGACAGCACATTGGCTGACACGCACCTGCTTCCCAGAACAAGCTGTTCTGGAACCCACAGCCAGCCTTATAATGGGCTCCTCACTCACCAGTGACCCAGTGGGAGTCACTGTCAACTTGTCGTCTTGAAGACGGCCCAGCGTGTGGCAGACAAAAATGGGTCACCATTAGAGTAATGGAAACCGAGCTGAAAGCATTATTTCAGCCCTGCCCTGTGAGCTGGCCCATCTTCCCTTAGAAGGCCTGTCTCTCACTCAGAAAAACCAGCCTGAATCTGACAACCAAAAAGAACAAGGATTCGAAGAGCAGGTGGGCCGTGTCTCCTGCATAAGGGCTCCTCTTCACTCCCCGCAGCCCCGGGCCTGCAGCAGTGAGGTCAGCAGGCTCCCTGCCTCCGTGGAGGCTGCAGTCTGGAGGCCCAGATGGACCACCAACGCACAAGTAACCCCTCGTTGTCATCAGAAGGTGTGCGTGGCCTCAGAGAGCTGGACCTGACTGGGAAACAGATCGGCCAGGTGAAGAGTGGGGTCCAACAGATCTCACAAGGAGAGGTCATTTGAGTAGGACCGCTTCTTGGTCCTTTTTGTTTGCAATAGGGTGCATGTGCTCACCAGAAAGAGACAGAAAGAGAGAGAGAGGAGAAGTGAGAAAGCACCTCCCGAAGGGGATGGCCACACTGCAATCTCTTCACCTCCATTGTCCTCTCAGGATTTGGGGCATGCACCCACATGCGCCCAGTGTGTTTTTCAAACTGTAGGGTCAGGGACTTGAACTGTGCAGTCGACCATGTGGGATCCGGTCACCTTAACCATCACAGCACTGACTGGTCCCCTTGGTCCTTTTCTTTTCCTTCTCCCTGCTGCCTGGAACGTGGACATGAGAACTGGAGATGAGCAACCATTTTGGACCACAGGGTGATGGCTTTGGATACAAATGGCAAGACCAGAGGAGTCTGGGTCCTAAATGACTGAGCCTGAGTCGATAGGCTGCTGGCCTCCAGGCTTGTTTCCCAACAGAGAGAAATAAAGTGCTCTATTATTTAAGCCAGCATTCCTATTAGATGCAGTCGGAATGACTCTGCTCAGTGTCTCACAAGGAGCAGTCGACAAGCTTTTGGCAAATGAATACGAACAAATGAAAGGCTGCACCACCTCCGATGCTGCTGGGAGCTGTCTGCGAGGTGGGCTCTACCAGGGAGAGGTTCGAAGAACTTGACAAATGGGTACCACCTACCGGTTCCTCGATGATCTCATTACTATTGGGAAAATGAGGAAATGGCTTGAGGATCTGAAATTGGATTTTATTTGACCTTGCAAATGTTTGTGTCCTGGTCCTCCTGTTCCAGCATCTGCACTGGCCCCACTCCCACCCAAACCAACTCCAGTGCTATGGAGCTCTTGAAAATCCCGCAGGAAACTTTCAGATAGCATAATGGTTACATCACTGGACTCCCACGTAGTCAACCATGGTTTGAGTCCCAGACCCAGCAGCTCTAAACTCACGCCAGGTGCATGTGCGTGAGTGCCCAAAATCCCGAGAGGAGAATGGAGAAGGGATTGCGGTGTGGCCCTCTGCCCTGGGGGAGCGATTTCTTGCTTTCTGTCCCTCTGTCTCTGGCGAGAACATGCTCCCTAAAGCAGAAATCTCTCTTAAAGAAAAAGAAAAAAAAAGAAGAAAAAATAAAATTTCTCAGAATTGCTCTTCTAAAAATACAGTAGGTTGCAAAGTACTATTGGCTAAAGTGAAAATTATGTCAACTTTTTTCAACAATAGAACGATATCATTCTGGAGCTAGCAGGTGGCATGGTGGTTAACGGCACTGGGCTCTCACATGGCTAGCCACGATTTGAGTCCTGGACCTGGTGGCTTGATTCTCAGTTTCTCTATCTCTCTCTTTCCCACTCTATCTCTTTCTGGGCAAATTAAAATAAATAAGTTAAATAAAATGATTCTTAAATGATAAATATGAGTTTTTGAAATAAAATGGAGATTCTTCGCCAGACAGACAGAGAGAGACATAGAAAAAAAGCGAGAATGATATCATTCTTCTATGAAGTTGTAAGAGTCCGAGATTTACATGGGAGAGACACATTATATATCCAATTATTTGATATCACACTGCTAAATGGATTTATCACGCATTCAAAGATGTTCTTACGTTGTTCATAGAAACGACTGGGTGCTTCTGCTTAGGGGTTAAGTTAGTAGAAACTGGATTTTGAGTGCAGGCCGAGGAGAGGGAAGGTGCGATGACAGAGTGAGGACATTTGGTGAGAGAATTCCTCCTTTCCTTTAAGTAAGCTTTTAAGGCCTCACTTCACCTTGTATCTTGCTGGCTGGAATCCTGGCAGCCCCAACAGAGACTTTGAAATGGGGTCTTTTACTATGGATATGATGTGCCCAACTAAAATCAGGGCCCTGAAGCTCAAGAGGAGGGGGAAACTGGTTGTCAGCGTAGGCAATGGCTATGCTTTGGGTGTCCCTAGAAGTTCAGGTGTTAAGATTCTGTCGTGTGGGCTGATCCATAACCTAGTTGTTGAGGGAGCCAGTTCCCACATGGCCAACTGTGCGGCTCAAAGCCTGGCCCCCATGGCTTGAAAAACATGCCAGACACATGTGCACGCGTGGCCCAAATCCCAACAGGGTGGAGAAATGAAGGAGAAAGGGTTGTGGCATGACCATGCCCCACAGGGGGGTGCTTTCTCCTTTCTCTCTCCCTCTCTCTGGCAAGCACATGTGCCTCCTAGCAGTTAAAAAACAACAAAACACTCTGTCTCTCTGTCTGTCTGGCGAGCGCATGCGCCTTATAGCAAAAACCTCTCAAAAAAAAAAAAAAAAAAACCAGATTTTATTGTAGTGGATTAAGAGGGTAAAAACTTGATCTAATTATTGTGTTGAAGGGTGAGGCTTTGAGGAAGAAACTAGTGATTGGGCAGTTAGGTTGGGGCCACTATGATTTGTCTCTGAGAGTCAGACAGACAAAGAGAGACAGAAAGCAAGAAATCATCCCCCAAGGGGGATGGCCATGCTGCAATCCCTTCTCCTTCATTCTCTTGGGATTTGGGGCACACACGCACACGTGCCTAGTGAGAGTTTCAAGCTGCTGGGTCCAGGACTCGGTCTGCAGTCAGCCACATGGGAGTCCAGTGCCTTAACCACTATACCACCTGCTGGCCCCAGCCCTAGCAGGCTTATAAGGGAAGGAAATGAGGCAGGTGGAAGCTATTTAGATGTAAACCATGCTCTGCTCTGCTCAAAATTCTGCCTTCTGCCATTTTGTAATGCCATTGATCCTTCTACCTGGCCAGAATCGTGAGTCAATAAATCTCTGTTTCTTTATAAATCACCCATTCTCAGGTATTTCAATTAGCAAGGCAAAGTGAGCCTAAGATAGCAGTTAGAAGGCTCTGCCTCAGGCAGGGCTCCAAGGTAATGTGTTTTTGTTGTTGCCAAACTTTGGTAAAATTTGAAAGTACGCCATACCTATAATCAGTTAAAAACCATCTTTTGGGGCCAGCAGGTGGTATGGTGGTTGAGGCGCTGAACTTCCACATGGCCAACCACGGTTCAACTCCCAGACCTGGCAGCTTGCTTTCTCATTCTCCCTTTCTCTTCGTCTCTCTCTCTCTCTTTGGTCAAAATTGAAGAATAATGCTAATAAATAAAATTAAAAATAATTAATTTTTTTAAAAAAAGAAGTACTAAAAATATTTTTTAAAAAAGAAAAAAGAGGGGGACCAGCAGTTAGCGTAATGGCTATGTCGCTGGACTCCCACGTAGTCGACCGTGGTTCGAGTCCCGGACCCAGCGGCTTAAACTCACACCAGGCGCATGTGCGTGCGTGCCCAAGATCCCAAGAGGAGAATGGAGGAGAAGGGATTGCGGTGTGGCCATCCCCCCTGGGGGGTGATTTCCTGCTTTCTATCTCTCTGTCTCTCTCTGTCTGTCTGGCGAGTGCACGCGCCCTATAGCAAAAATCTCTCCAAAAAAAGAAAAAAAAAAAAAAGAAAAAAGAGGACCGTCTCTTTTCACACCAACTTCCTCATGTTTCCCTCCATGCAAAGTGGTGTTAGAGAGCTGCAGACACTCCTGGGTCTCTGAGGAGAAGCTGGCTTGGTGATACATTTAGTTTGGGTTCAGTGGGGCAGAATTATTTGGTTTGTGATGTGTGTATTTATAGTGGGGTGTAGCTATCTCATACGCACACGAGTTGGCTGCTGGCCTTCCTGGGATGAGAGTAGCCAGAAACAGCACTGCCCACAGTGCCCCCACCCCCGCACTGGGACAAGTGGTAGGGATGGGCCCCACAGAGCTGGTAAAGAGTGCCTCTCTGACACTGTCACCTCCCAGGGAGATGAATTGAAGGAACCTGGGCTCACTAGAAGTCAGAGCTCTGCATTTTAAAAAAAATTATTATTATTTAAATTTGACCAGATAGGGACAGAGTGAGAGAGAGAGAAAGAGATGGAAAGTGAGAAAGCAAGCCGCCAGGTCCAGGATTTGAACCATGGTAAGCCATGTGGGAGTCCAGCGCCCTTAACCACCGCGCCACCTGCTGGCCCCAAGATCTGCATCTTTTAAAGGTGCTTAGTCAGCATTTGGGAACTGACACACTCCACTAGCATCTTGAGAACCACTGGGGCCTCTCCTCAAGCCCCCACAGCCACACATCCCAGATCAGCTAGTCTGGTGCAGGCTCAGCTCTCCTGTCATGTAGGCGAGTGGACTGGGGAAGGTTGTCCCTGACAGACTTTGGTTATCTCACAACCTGCTTTCTCGGTTGGGGTCAACTGGCTGTGCACTCTTCCACTGCGCCTGGAAGTCTCCACTCTCCCACCCACCTCCGGGGAGTCCCGGCATCCACCTGTGCCCTGGGTAATCCACCCAGCTGGGTGTTATCTGGGCAGCTCAACCTGAACCAGGGGGCGGCTGCTACCGGCCTGGCCCAGGGCTGCCAGCCAGCAGCTGGGAGAGGCTGAGGCGGAAAGCTGTGACTCATCTACAGGCCCTGGGCAGCTGCTCCTGGTTCCTGCCCTGAGTCAGGCCTGTCAACAGCACCCCAGGGCCATGTGGGAACCCATCTGGCTAACGGGATGTGGGTACCTAAGGAGAGGCAGAAGGCTGGTGGGTGACTGCGCAGAGAGGGGCAGTGCTGGAAGTAAGGGGGCATTTCCACCTGGAGGCCTGAGTCACGCAGGAAAGCCGCCTGCGCTGTACTCCAAACTGCTTCTCAGGAACCCAGAATGCGTTAAGGGACTCTGAGCTCTGTGAGCGTTAAACAGCCCTTTTTTGGGAAGTATAAGCCGCATGCCCGAAGGTGCACAAGTAAGAGTTGAGCTGGTTATGTGTCCACAAATACACTCCCCATTTAGGGGCCGGCTGCCTGCTGCCCCTGCTGCCCCTGCCATCCCTTCTGTCAGTACCTGACAACCTCCCACCCCACCCCTGCCACTGGACTCGAACAGCAGCGCTTGTTTTTGGACTTGAGCTGAATGGTTTCTCGAGGCTGCTCGCTGTCTGCTCCCTTCTCCCCCGCCTGTCTGGGATCCTCCCTTCATGGCGCTGTAAATCCGGAACTGAGTGTATTTCAGTTGCTGACCCCGGGCCGAGCTGGCTGCCATCCGAACTTCAGCTTCCTGTCTGTCACAGGGGACAGCATCCCTCTGACTTGTCCCCAGGTCACGGGGCTCGGTGGACAGGCATCAGATCACACCAGGATTGACATAGCTGGGCAGGAAGGGGGTTGAGAGGGGCTAATTGCCAGATTAATGCCCTCATGGTGATATTGCTGGTTACCTCCTTAAAGGGAAGTTCTCTCCGGAGGTGGGGTTGGCAGCCACCCTGCCAGCAGTGTCGCCCCTGGGAAGCTCACTGGCCAGTTATGTTTTGGGTGTGAGTGGACGGGATGCACCTTCTACCACCCATCATCCCACAGCACAGATGAGTCAAAGCTGGAATGTGATAACCAGCCTTTCATCTATCCAAAAGTCAGCCAAGGAACCCAGCACAGAGCCAGGAAATGCCCAGGTTCGAATCCCTCCTTGGTATTCTGAACTGTTCCTCAGCTGTAAGCGCCCCACTTCGCAGGGTCTCCGCAGCATTAAAGTACGTGTGTGGGGTGGGGCACGTCGACCAACCCAGCACCTTGAACAGTACGGACTGAGGAGAATCAGTCTAATTCCAGGCAGGCAGTTCTACAGCTCTTCAGGGGGTGCTGGGAAGAAAAGGCCTTTCAGGACCCCTCTCTTTTGCGTGCTAACTGGGCCTACGATTGTATTAATAGAACTGCAGTCTCAATGCTGCCTTGCTTTATTTTAAATGCTTATTGTTAAAGCTATTATAATTGGCAAAAGGTAAGAAAATATAAAACAGAATGGGGCCAGCTAGGTGGCATAATGGTTATGCCAACCATAACCATTGTGGTTCGAGTCCTGGACCCAATGGCTTAAAACAACCATGTTGTGTGCATGTGCGAGCATGCCCAGAATCCTGCAAGGAGAATGGAGGAGAAGGGATTGCCACGTGGCCATCTCTCCTGAGGGTGCTTTCTCACTTTCCCTCTCTCTCTCTAGTGAGTACACATACCGTGTAGCAAATTTAAACAAATAAGTCATTAGTAAGTAATTTTTTAAAAAAGAATGAAAATTGACCATAATCATGTCACTTTTTATAAAGTTTTTAAGGCTGGCTCCATTGCCTGGTGGTTAAGGCAGCTGGACCCCACATGACCAGCCACATGGTTCAAGTCCTGGACCCAGCAGCTTGAGAAACACACCAGGGGCATACGCATGTGTGCCCAAAATCCAGAAGAGAACAGATTTGAGTATGATCTTGCCCTATAGGGGTGCTTTCTTGCTTTTTTTTTTTTTTTTTCTCTTTTACGTACTGTCTCTCTCTGGTAAGGCACACGTCTTCTGGCTCTTTTTTTTTTTTTTTTTAAATACAGAATGCACATTACATTTGAATTTCAAATTAGTGTATTTTGAGTATAAGTATGTCCCATGTGCTATCTGGGATTCATAATACTGAAAGTTCTTTGTCGCTGGCTTGAAGTTCAGATTTAACCCAGTGCCGTGGAATACGGTGCAACCCTAGGTGCCGGGGCTGTGTGGGAGATGAAGCACCTCCGTTCTCCCAAGCCGAGTGCTCAGCCACGACTACAAGCCACTCAGGAGCGGCATGTCCATGGGTCTCCCTCATTTCTGGAGGTAAGTATGTGGGGTCAAGCTGTGCTTGAGGGAACATGAAAAAGCCTGCGAGCTCCATATTTTTTTTTTTTAAAGAAGGCATAGATCTGGTAGGAAAATGGACATAAACACTAATTAAGAGGAAATCAGGTTGACAGATCCTTGGTGGTAAGAGCTCTCTTCCCCCTGTGATGCATTGACAACAGAATAAATCGTGACCCTGGGGGGAAAAATTAGATTCTCAAACTCTGTTATTATATTTGAAGAGTCAGGCTGACTTCCTAAGGGAAGGACATGGGCCAATTACCATCGCCAGGGCCGTCCTTTTCCGGGGAGCACAGCTGTCCTGCAAGCTGCCCACAGCACCCCTGCCCGGCAGCCGGCCCCCTACGCCCGGCTGCGTCCATCACCAGGGAAACTCCAAACTGTTTTCTGTGGGAGGAAGGTGGGCTGGAGGGTGCTGTGAGTTTAGTAGGAAAAGGACACATACGGACAGCTGTCAAATCGGAAACCAGGCTTTTCACGGCCCCTGCTCTGGCCTCAGTGCAGTCCTTATCCATGGAGCCCAACATTTTCCTTTCCAGCATCCCATGTCCATGTTTCAGGTATTTGTTGTCATGTACTAAATGGATCCAAAACTTAGTGACTTAAAACAACATTTATTTGCTCATGATTTTTCAATGTGGCCATAGACAGCTCACTTCTGCCCCATGCAGCATCACCCGAGGTAGCTCAACTAGGGCAGCGAATCCACTTTTGAGGAAGCTGACTCAGGTGACTGGCAAGTCAGTGCTAGTTTGGAGCTCTGCTGCAGACCGTGGCCAGGCTCTTTCCTTCTCCTCCACATGGCCGCTTGGGCTTCCTCACAGTATGGTGGTTGAGTCCCAAGTTGGAGGAAGTAAGAGATGGCTTCTTAAAGGCTAGGCCTGGAACTGGCACATCACTTCAACCATGTTTTATTCATCAGAGCAGTCACAGGCTCACTGGATGCAAAGGGATGGAGAAACAGACCCCACCTCTCAGTGGGAAGAGAATGTTGGCTATTTCAGCGCCCCACAGCCAGTGTTGCCTGCTCTTCCTTGTCCAGGCCCTGCTCTGTGAAGTTATGTTCAGCTTTCCAAAACACAGATCTGACCATAAATCTCACTTCCTAGGGAATCTCGGCAGCTCCATTATTCTCCGAGGATCAAGTTCAGATGTGTGTATGTGTGCCTAAAATCCTGAGGACGGGAAAACAAAGGCGGGATTGTGGTGTGACCGTACTCCATTTAGAAATGCTTTCTAACTATCTCCCTCTTCCTTCTCTCTCTCTCTGGTGAGCACATGTACCCTCTGACAATAAAAAAAAAAAATTAACAGCCTCAACCTCAGCCATTTTATTATTCAGTGTATATTTAGAAAACAAAAATTAGTGCTCACTTAGGCAACATATATAGTAAAATTGCAACAGTGCAGAGATGAGCATGGCTCCTGCACAAAGATGATATACAAATTCATGAAGCATTCCATTTTGGAGTAAGGGGTAACTGGTGGACTGGTGGTTGAGGCAGCTGGATTCTACCTGGCTGACTGCATGGTTTGAGTCCTGGTTTGGAACCAGTGTCAATACTTCTGGGTTTCTGCCAGTTACTCTTAACTTTAACATGTTGGTTTGACCACTGCCAGGAGAAGTTCTTGGTACCCTTTTCTTTTTTTTTTTTTTTTTTTTGAGAGATTTTTGCTATAGGGTGTGTGTGCCCACAAGAGAGACAGAGGGAGACAGAGACAGTGAGAAATCACCCTGGAGGGGCTTGGCCACGCCACAATCCCTTCTCTGTTATTCTCCTGGGAGCCTGTGCATGCATGCACATGTGCCTGGTGTGAGTTTAAAGCTGCCGGGCCTGGGGCTTGAACCCCAGCTGACTAAGTGTGAAAGTCCAGTGATATAACCATTACGCCATCTGCTGGTCCCCTTGGTCCTCTTTTTGATGATCTTGGGCTTCAGGAGAGGTTTGAGGGTGGCCATGATGCTGTGCAGTGCTGAGAAGACAGGAGGGAGGGTGGCACGCACGGGCCACACGGGTTTCTAAGCACAGAGAGATCCATGTCCTTGTTCTTCCTCTTTGTAAACAGAAGGAGCAGACTAGCTACACTGCCCCGCACGTGGCTCCTTTTCGTTGCCCTAGAGGGGCTGGAGAAGTTTCCCTCTCAGTGCATCAGGGGCTCCCACCCACCTTTCAGCTGCGTCTCGTCTCACGTCTCATCCAGAGGGTGCTCCGAGGCTTCTCAGCCTGTCTCCTGTGGATGGCCTTTACCTTGTGCCCATTCTTGTCCTACAAGAGCCTACGCTGCCTGGGTATCCCGGCCTGTGCATCCCCATGAGCTTGTTTGGGATCTGTAGGAAACATCCTGAGAGTGGAATGGTGGTGTCACAGGGCGAACACACATGGCACTTCAATCAACTTTCATAAAACTGTGCTCCCCGAGACCACCAGTTGGCATAATGGCTATGTCGCTGGACTCCCATATAGTCAACCATGTTTCGAGTCCCGGACCTGGTGGCTTAGACTCATGCTAGGTACATGTGCATGCATGCCCAAGATTCTGAGAGGAGAATGGAGGAGAAGGGATTGTGGTGTGGCCATCCCCCCCGGGGGGGGTGATTTCTCACTTTCTGTCTCTCTGTCTCCCTCTGTCTTTCTGGTGAGTGTACACACCATAGAGCAAAAACCTCTCAAAAAAAAAAACAAAAACAAAAACAAAAACAAAAACAAAAATAAAAACAAAAAAAAAAAAAAAAAAAAAAGAGAGAGAGAAAAAAAAACAATGTGCTTCCCGGGGAACACATCATCCTTGTTGCGTGTGTGGGTGCTGTTTCCCTGCAGTGGAATGTGGTCTCGCTGGTGGGTTTTTGCCAATCTGTTACAGGAGAAATGAGTGTGGATACCCCGGAGTCTTAGCTCCTCCATTTCTCCATCCTATTGGAACTTGGGGTGTGCAGACACACACAGCTGGCGTGTTTTTCAAGCCTCTGGGGTCAGATTTGAACCAGCTATGTGAGATCTGGCTCCCTGAACTTCTAGGCCATGAGACCTATGTTTAGGGGCATTTCTTCCTCTGCAAAGCCTCTCTGTCTTTCCCCTCTTTCTTTGATTATCATGTTTGCTTTTCTCCTCTCCCCTCTCCACCCAATCTCAAGGAGTTCATGGCTGACACACGGTCAGCCATGCGAAATCTTGCCCCCTTAACCACTAGGCCATGGTGCTGGCCAGTTCTGGGTTTTGAACCCAGGCCCGTGCCAACAAGTCTCAGAGTCATGAGGGCTCTTGATGGGCTTATGTGACTAGGGAGGGGTGGAACCTGAGCCGAAGTACCAGGTTTGGGGAGAAGATTGAATGAGGCTTCTCCCAGTTGTGATGACATTCAACTAAAAACAGCCTGAACAGCATTGGGAATGTATTGAGCCAGGTAACAACAAACCCAGGGTTAGTAGGACTTCAGATCAGGCTGGATCCAAGGGCTTAGACCATGCCAGCAGAACACAGACTCTCCCTGTCCCCCAGTTCGGTCTGCTTCTGTGGCACTTCATTAGCAAATAGAATCCCGTCATGGAAGCAGAGGGGGTGCCCCAAGCTCTGGGTTCTGCAAGACCAGCTGCCACAAAACCTCCCAGCATCATACTGAACCGAGGGCACATCCCTCTCTAAACCAATCTCTATGGCTGAGGGAATGAACATTGATTGGCCCGCCCAGACGCAGGTGCCCACAGTTGGATCTGCGGACAGGGTGGGGTCATTCCTAACCAAAGCGCTGTTTCTAGATGTAGGAACAGAAATATCAGACATCCACTCAGAAGGGGTTCTGGGGGGTCACTCCACCTAAAGGTGCTCTGTGAAGGGAAGTGGAGTAGGGATCAGGCAGGGGCACACAGGGCTTCTGGTCTAGTGGCACTTAGAGGCATCTTCTCTCCCCCACTCCCATCCACAGACCCTGGGGGCAACCCATAGGGCTGAGAACACCTTGGAGGTATGCAGGATGTGGGTTTGGGAGGGGTCCCTGCATCCCCCAGAGGGCCTCGAAGAGGAGTTTGACTCTTACCTCAGGGCCTGTCTGGCAGGTCCAGCCCCTGCAGCCTGACACCTCTCAGAGGACTCTGACTCAATGATACATTTTTTTAGGGAATGACTCAAGAGGCAGGGCAGGGTGATTCGTGCTGTTCAGAGCCTCTCCTGAGAGGATCCTGCAAAGAGGCCAGGAAAACCGAGGCCAGCCCAGCCCTTGGCCAGACTCATGGGAGAACATCTTTAATGTTCCTGGACTGTGAAATACCTCGCATCTCCCAGAGAAAGGCTTCAAACCGGCACCTCTTCTTTTATCTGAGGAGTTGGAAGTCTCTCTAGGCAACACCTGAGGCGCGTCTGTCTGCGGCCAGCCTTGGTCCACAGAGCCCAGGGTCTGGCCAGAGGCCCGCTGTCCCCTCCCTGAGCCCCTTGTACAGGGGGAGCGCTTACGTTTCTTACACACTGTCAGGCTCCTGAAAACTCCTGGGAGGCCACGTCCACCCTCCACAGTCTCCGGAGCCCAGGTAGGAAGCCGGGCAGTGGGCCAGCCAGGCACCCCAGGCCCGAGTGCCCTTTGCTCCCACCTGCAGGACAAAGCAGGGCCTGTGTCAAGAACACACCACCCAGTTACCCAGTCAGCCTCTCTCCTCGCCCCAGTTTCAGGCGTAGAAAGCCAGGCTCAGGGAGATGACAACCTTCTGAGAACGTGGGCTGGGGAGGGCTGGAGAAGAGGGTCAGAGGGATGGAGGTGAGGGAACGGCGTGGACTTGGTGTGGGCTGACGACCCAGAGACAAACCTAGCTCCTGGCTGGTCCCTTGCCGGGACCCGCCCTAGCTTCTGTGGCCTTAGGGCAACGTGAGTGCACGTCAGCGTGACTTAGCTGTAAGGGGACAGGCGAGTGGAGGGGTCCCCATGCGGGAAGCATCTATGACTGTTTCCAGGCGAGTGTCAGAACCGAGGAAGCTCCCCATAGCTGACCTAGATGCCACGGCAGGTGGGGTGCTACCCCTCACAAACGGACAGACACCCGCACAGAGAGAGGCCTTTCCCCTTCTCTGCTCCAAAAGCAGGTATGACGTCACTGCCCAGCCCAGGAGAGGCACCATCACCAGCCCGCGGGGCTCTTCAACTGCAGTAGAAGCCGTCTCCCTCAGGGAAGGACCCGAAAGCCAGCTGCAAAACCAGCCCTAATCCACGTCCATTCTGCAGCCCCTCAAACGGTCACGCCATGAACAGTCTCTTTTGTGTCTTTAGGCTCATTATCATCCAAACAAGGTGAGATTAATGTAATTTGGGATATTTATGCTCATTTCGCTATTTCAGTTTTTGTAAATGAAAGGACATCTCCTAAGAACAGCGATTAGTGTTCATAACTAAGGCAGTCACAAGGTAAGCTCCACATAATTTAGTCTTACTTAAAAATCTCATAACCATGAAAAGGGAGAGAAGAAAATAGCATTTGCTTTCTCCTTTTGAAAATAGTTCTGCTGTGAAGATCACTGTTTGCAAGATAGTCCGTTATCGAGGAAGAGATTTAAAGATTATCTTAAGATGTTCCCTTTCCCGAGAAACAGTCTTTAGTTAAAAAAAAAAAAAAAAAAAAAAAAGGACATATTTTCACCAGGAATAAAATGTTCATGGAAAAAAAGTTCTTAAGAACAAAATGGTGAGGATGGGCAGTAGAGACTTTGTCACTTCCGGGCGGCCTAGGTGGGGGTCAGCAGGGGGCCCATTAGGAAGCCAGGGCCGTCCTCTGCCAGCTCTGCTCCAGCAATTCCAAACGCAAGCAGCGGCTTTGAGACAGGGTCCAAGCCGCTGCGGCCTCACATGCCCAAAGGCCTGGCCCACTTTGCAGGTTGCATGCATGGCTTGCTGGAGTTTTGTTCAGGCTGACTTCTCTGCAGTGGGTCTGAAATACAGTCATTTGGTTCCTTCGGATGCTTTTTGGATTGCTTTCCCCTTTCCTGTTTCCACCCTTGGTGACCTGGCTGAGTCTGGACAGATGCTGGGCGTGACCAGGCGCTTGGCTGGGCTTTGGCAGGGATGGTGGAGACAAGAAGAAGTAGGTGTGAGAGGTCAGCATGGGCCTAGCGGTGACTCAGGGGGACCTTGCTGGTGGTGGGCGGAGGGTGTGCTCATGGGAGCCGGAGGTGCTGCTTCCCAGCCTCAGAGGAAGTGTGTATGTTGATTCAGATTGTAAGAGTGGAAATGTTACCTTCCATTGCAGAAATGCGTCGCCGTCGCGGGCTAGTTTTGTTTGTTTTGCTAGAGGGCATGTGTGCTTGTCAGAGAGAGACAGAGAGGAGAGAGGCAGGGAAGGAAGCACACCCCATAGGGAGTGGTCACGCTGCAATCCCTTCTCCTCCACTTCTCCATCCTGTTGGGATTTGGGGCACTCATATACATGCTTCCAGAATGTTTTTCAAGCCTCTGGGTCCAGCACTTGAGCCATGTGGTGAGCCATGTGGGATGCAGCCAGCCGCCTTAACCGTTAGGCCAATGAACCAGCACAGCCACTGTGCGTTTTGGGGAAAGTCTCAGTTGACACAGTGCATTCAAGTTGGGGAGTGGGGGAAGACTTCCGGTTTCTCACTGTCTTCTGGGGTGAGGTAGGGGTGGGGCGCTCAGCGTAGACAGTGGGGTCCTGGAGAGAGCAGTGCCTCAGGGAGGTTTCCTTGACTGGCCTCATGGAGCCTGCTGTAGGGAGGGTAGACAGGGGGCTGTGGGGCAGTCTGCCACGGGGAGACTGAGGGCACAGACACAGGCAAGGGATGACTGCCAGCTCCTGGGCCTAGATCTGCCAGTGCAGACGGTTCTGCTCTAGAGACGAGGCCCTACCCTCATGCCTTGCAAGTGGACAGCTTTCAGCTCACGCCTTTCTCTTAGGTAGTTTTCAGGTGAAGTACAGTCTTCCTACGTACGTTCTAATTCATACGCATGAACGAGGGGCTTCACAAATTCCAGGAAAAATGGAATTAAAGTATGAATTTATTCTGGTGTAAAACATTTTGAAATCCATGCATACTTTTTCATAATATGCATTTTCAAAGTGAATTTTTGAAGACCTTTCCAAAAGGGTTTCTAGAGATTATAGATAAGTGGGTGGCAGGGGGGACCAGCAGTTAGCATAATGGCTATGTCGCTGGACTCCCACGTAGTCGACCGTGGTTCGCGTCCCGGACCCGGTGGCTTAAACTCACGCCGGGCACATGTGCGTGCCCAAGATCCTGAGAGGAGAATGGAGGAGAAGGGATTGCGGCGTGGCCATCCCCTCTGGGGGGTGATTTCTCGCTTTCTATCTCTCTGTCTCTCTCTGTCTGGCGAGCGCACGCGCCCTATAGCAAAAACCTCTCCAAAAAAAGAAAAAAAAAAAAAGATAAGTGGGTGGCAAAATGGACGTGCATCCCAACTTGGTGGTGCAGAGAAACTTGTAAAAATTTTTATCTACTGGGACCAGTAGTTGGCGTAATGGCTATGTCGCTGGACTCCCATGTAGTCGACCGCAGTTTGAGTCCCAGACCCGGTGGCTTAAATTCACACCAGGTGCGTGTGTGTGCGTGCCCAAGATCCTAAGAGGAGAATGGAGGAGAAGAGATTGCAGGGTGGTCATCCCCCCTGGGGGGTGATTTCTCGCTTTCTATCTCTCTGTCTCTGTCTGTCTTTCTGGCGAGTGCATGCGCCCTATAGCAAAAACCTCTCAAAAAAATAAATGAAAGTAAAATTTTTTTCTTATCTATTAACCAATATCCCCAGCCTCACCCACATTTGTGGATAAATGCCCTGAGTCACATCTCTGGGTGTGCCTCTAATTGACTGTAAATTCCTCCCAGTACAATTACCCATCAAAGAGTAGGGACACACTGAGGCCTCTTGTCGTGTGAAGCTAAATTCTCTCATCTGCTTCTCCTTGAGGAAGCCTGCCCTTCCTGCTAGCTGGGGCTCTGTCCAGGAGACACAGCTCCACAGACTCAGCCTCAGCCTCCAACAGAGCCCGAGTGCAGCAAGGAACTCCCAACTTCAAATTCTAGCATGGGACCAGCAGTTAGCGTAATGGCTATGTCGCTGGATTCCCATGTAGTCGACCACGGTTTGCATCCCAGACCCAGTGGCTTAAAACTCACGCCGGGCACGTGTGCGTGTGTGCCCAAGATCCCAAGAGGAGAATAGAGGAGAAGGGATTGAGGCGTGGCCATCCCCCCCGGGGGGTGATTTCTCGCTTTCTATCTCTCTGTCTCTCTCTGTCTGTCTGGCGAGCACACGCGCCCTATAGCAAAAATAAAATTAAATTTAAAAAAATAAAACTCTCAAAAAAAAAACAAAAAAAAACAAACTTCTAACTCTTCCCATCACCAGAACTGACTGGAGACGCACACCCACATCAATAGCAGCATGATTATTTTTTCAACTTTTGCAATAGGGTGCGTGCACTCACTGAGGAGAGATACAGAGAGGGAGAGAGAGGGAAAGTGAGAATTCACATCCCAGGGAGGACGGCCGTGCTGCAATCCCTTCTCCATTCTCCTCTCTGACTTGGGGCATGCATGCACACATACCTGGTGTGTTTTTCAGCCACCAGATCCAGGAGTAGAACTACCTGTGGGATTTGGCCACCCCAACCACCATGCCATTGGCTGGCTTGGTAGCAGCATTATTTACAGTATCCGAAAAGTCAAAATATCCCAGATATCCACAATGAATGAAGAAGCAAACTGTAGTCATGTATATGATGGAATACTATTGGGCCATTGGAAAAGTCATGACATACTTTTCTGAATTTTTCTACACAAAAATGTGTCATGACTTTTCCAATGATCCAATATTAATTCTTTTTTTTTTCTTTTTTTTTGGAGAGGTTTTTGCTATAGGGTGTGTGTGCTCGCCAGACAGACAGAGAGAGACAGAGAGATAGAAAATGAGAAATCACCCCCCAGGGGGGGATGGCCATGCCACAATCCCTTCTCCTCCATTCTCCTCTCAGGACCTTGGGCACGCACGCACACGCACCTGGCGTGAGTTTAAGCCACCGGGTCCGGGACTTGAACTGCAGCCGACTACATGGGAGTCCAGGTGACATAGCCATTATGCTAACTGCTGGTCCCTCCAATATTAATTCTTAAGGAGGAAGGAAATTCTGACCTATGCCACAATATGGAGAAACCTTGCAGGAATTATGCTAAGTGCAGACATAAGAGGACAAGTCTTGGGGCCACCAGTTTAGGGCACTAGACTCCCATGTGGCTGGCTGCAGTTTGAGTCCTGGACCCAGCGGCTTGAGAATCGCACTGGGCATATGTTCATGGGTGCCCAAAAATTCCAGGAAGAGAATGGAGGAGCAAGAATTGCTGCGTGGCCATTCCCGCAGGGGAGGAGGGTGATTTCTCACTTTCCTCCTCACTGTCTCTCTGTATCTCTTCAGTGAGCACATGTGCTCTATCGGAAAAACCTTAAGAAAAAAAAAAAAAAAGACATATCTTAGATAATTCCACTTAGATAGGTATCCAGAACAGGCAAATTCACAGAGACAGAAAGTAGGATGGTGGTTGCCAGGGGCTGGGGAAGGAGGCTTAGGGAGTTTAATGGAGTCAGAGTTTCTATGTGGGATCATGGAAAGTTCTGGAGAGGGATAATGATAGTGGTTGCACAACACTGTCAATGTATTTAATACCAAAAAATTGTGCACTTAAAAATATATAAAATAGTCAGTTTTATGTTAGGAACATTTACCAATATTTTTAAAAAGAATTCAAAGAAAACAAACAAACCAGAGAGAATAATTATCTTCAAGTAATTTGATTCTTCACTAATTCCCCAAAAAAATGTAATTTGGAAAAATGCTTTCATAAATTTCAGCACCTAGCTTTTAATTCTATCGTGTTGCTAGTAGACCTGGAGGCACTGAAGAGAAGCCACAGGCCGGCCAAGCAGCGGCGCACGTGGGTAATGCTGTCGTCACCCACGGTGGCCTCGGCAGGGCTGCTGGCCACTTAATGTCGAAAATGTTTCTTGATTATTACATAGATTCATGCCTGTCAAGAAATCATGAGGGCGTCGTGACCCCTCTGATGGCATTATCCAACTTCTTGGAGTCTCATTTCTAGGTCATTGTGATGGAAGGCTTTCTAAATGCATATCGTAGATTAGATTTGAAAATCCCAGATAACACTCTTTATTTTGCTTCATGTTAATAACAGGTCTGAAAATGGAATTGTCCAGGACTCAGACAAATGAGCCTGCATGGGGTTGGGGTCCTTCTTTTCTTGGGAGGGCTCGTCACGTGCTGGGTGAGGGGTCATTTTCCCAAGGATCTCTGTCCTTAAGGATCTGGGTCCATGTCGAGTGGGAGGTGGGTACAGGCAGACATCAACAGGGGAGGGTTGGCTCCCGATTCCTTTTCTCTTTTCTCTTTGTCCTTTCTGGTTTCTGATCCGTCTGAGTGGCCTGTCCTGAGCCTTGATCAGTATCTGGGCACTTGGCCATTGACTGTGAGATTGTGTGCAGCCCCCCGGTCGGGGGAGCAGAGCAAGTGTAGTAGATGTCATTGCACCTGCCCAGCTCGCCTTGCTGCATCTGCACACCGGCCCACAGCTGCTGCAGCTGCTCACAGCTCACTGCTGAATCCTTTCCGCATGATTGTTCCTGGCTAGTGGGGCCTGCCCAGCTCAGTGAGGCCTGGGAGGTTACACCAGTCTCTGCGCGGCCCCAGATGAAGGACAGCAAAGCTCATCTTTCTTGCTCAAGTAGGGATAACGGTGTGAGGCCATGACGTTTCAGAACTCTCCAATAAAGGCTTACCTTTCTTGATTTCCTGCCTTGGTTTCCCTTACTTCCTTGCAGGTTTCTCCCTGGAACTCTTCCTCAATAATTCTCTGATGAAGAGAAACCAACCTAGGGCCAGAGGTAAAAACTGAGGGTTCAGAGTAATTCAGACTTAGGCAGAAGTCCTGAATTCTATAAGCTGTGTAAACCATCTGTCAGCTCACAGTGACTCCCATAACCACCTCTCCTCATCTGCATGTGCTGGTGCCTAGCAGCCCTTTTGTGCCATGAGAACCCCTCAGCCCCGACTCCACTCTACTATCAAAGGAGTGGCTGGACCAGGCTGAGCATCTGGCCCACATGGGAAACTTAGAGCTCTCCTCCCAGAATTAGTGAATGAGGCAAAGAAAGAGTTCTCTCGGTAGAAAGAGGTCAAGTCTGAAAAAAAGAAAGCTTATTGTCAACTCCCTCCAAAGAGCTAGAGGGAAAAAGGAGAATTGTAGCTATGGGGCAGAAAGTGAGAGACTAGGGACAGAACACGTCACATTGGTTCTGTCCTGGGTCCCAGGGACACCTGAGACCTGGCTGCTTCCCTATCCTTGAGGGCCCAGAAACACACCCAAAATAAATTCCCCTTCTTAACTTATCTCAAGCCAGTTTCTGTTAAATCAGCCAGACATTCATGAGTAACTGAGAACTGACAGCATAGCCTCCTTCTCTAATGAGGAAACGGCTCTTAGGTGTTAAGTAACTTACTCTAGGTAACACGGCCAGAAGGGGCAGAGTCAGGATCTGAACCCAGATCGGTGAGGTTCAATGGATGAGCCCTCAAGCATGGGCAGCCCTGGCCTGTGGTGAAAACACCCAGGTTGCCCCACTCCTGGAACTGCACTGTCCCTCTCTGCCCTCCCGTCTCCTCAGTCTCCACGGTTCCGTCTCCTGCAAGACCTAAGTTTGCACCAGCCCTGCTCGTCTGTGCCAAGAAGATCCAGGCTCTTCACCACCAAGTCGTTGCTTTAACCCCGGGTGGCCTGGGCTGCCATGTCGTCTCCATCTGGGAAGAGCTATGATCGTTTGGACAGGACATTCCAGAACCCACATCAGGCACCAGGCAGGCACGGGACACTGTGGCCGCCCAGCGTGGGAGTCACATCCTCTCCAAGACAGGGCCAGGTTGAAGGGGCTCGGGGAGGTGCTTGTGCAATGAGCTACAGGTGGGGAAACTGAGGCCTAGGTCTGAAAGCTGCACAGTGTCTCGGGACTCTGGGCCCAGACTGGTTCCCAGACCAGTTCCCAGACCCCGCCACCTAGGTTCCTGTATCCAGAACCATCGAGGTAGATGATGGGGCTGCTCTAAGTGGATGTGTAGCAAGTGTTTGAAATCACAACAGCGTCTCTACCCTGGGCCCTCAAGGATAGGGAAGCAGCCAGGCCTCAGTGGGAAAACAGGCAGATGCAAGACAGCTGTGCAGGTCACAGGTCATTTTAGATGGGACAAGCATTGTGAGCCTGGAGGGATGACCCTAGCCACTCCATCCCTAGAGAGATGGCCCCCAGCCTTCCACACTGGGGGGGATGACCCACAGGCACAAGAACTGCCCTTTTCCCTGTTTGTCCCTATTTCTGTCAGAGACCAACCAGAGAAAGCCAGACCTCCCCCTATCCAATCACACAGGATGCTGCCACTGTCAGCACCTCACCAGCGTCCGGTGCCATCCGCTGGCATGGCACTGACCTGAGCTTTCCCTTTGTCCACTGTAAGCACCGCCACTCCACTGGCCACCTTCAGAGTCTGCAGAATGCCAGCTCTGAGCATGCCGCCTCTTGGGACTTTCATTGGCTGATCCTCGTTTACTTCCTCATGGGGTTCCTGGATCTGTGAAGGTCCAGCGTAGCCTGAGCCGAGGGTCCAGGCAGGACACGGAGGGAATGGGGCAAGAGGCAGGGCCCTTGCACCATAGCTGTCTGCGCAGTGTTTACAGCCTCTGAGGCGGAAGACCCCTCAGTGCCGTGGGCCCAGGGAAGGTGGCAGGGGCTCTCGGTGGTGGTTCGGGAGAGCAGACCAACTAGGGTGTCCTTCATCACCTGCTTTGGTAAGAACTGAGTCTCCTAACCACCCTGCTCACATTGCGCTCCCAGCTCTGGGACAGGGGAAGGCCTTGCCCCCCTTGCTCTGCATCCCCTCAGGGCCTCCTGAAAGTCCAGCTCGCCCCTCCTGCATGGCTCATCCTGAACTCCCCAGGCCCTCCTCTCACTTATCTGGCTGTCCTCCCCTCCTGGCTCTCCACGAGGCAACCAGCAAGTGGTTGAGTGTGGGTGTGATAAACGAGCATGCATGAGTGTGTGTGGGAGTCTCTGTGTGTGCACATGTGTGTGAGTGAGGGTGCTATGAGCATGCACATCTGTGTATATGGGCTGTTGCACGTGTACACATGTGAATGTCACAAATGTGCACAGTTTGTGTGTGTGTGTGTGTGTGTGTGTGTGTGTGTGTGTGTGCTGCAGTGCTGTGTGGTGTATGTGACCATCTGGTGGCTCTGGTGTGACCTGCCCCCTGGGTCATGGCCCTTTATGCCACCCCAGAGTTCCCTCTGCTTCTGGTGGGAGTAATTGACCTCCCTCGGGCCTGGCCCAGTCTCACGTCAAGTAAACCGAGGCTCAGCACTCTGAGGGAGAGGTGACCTCTGGGGTGTGGGGATGTCAGAGCCCTGGCTGAGCTGGCACTTAGGGTAGGCGACTCTTCTGTTCTCGCCAGCTGCCCCCCCCTCCCCCCCCCCCCCCCCCCCCCCGCCTGGATCACGACTCGTCTCCTCCCATCCTTTTCTCCCGATCTCAGCCACGTCTCAGTCCAATTACTCTGGAAAATGAACAGCCTCCCGCTCACCAAATCCAATTGGACTGATTAGTTTATTTCTGCCCTTTTAAAAAAGCATCACCATGCCTGGCAGGTTTCCTAATTGAATGATGCATCATAAATGAACTTTTCTTCAAATCAAACCAAACCAAACCAAACCAAACAAAGCCCTGGCAACATGACCAAGTGGGGAGGCACTTCCGTCTGCCTTGTTTCTTAGGGCTCAGGCCGGTCCTTACAAAATTCCCTCCCACACATCAAAGCCAGAGGCGGCCTTGTGCTGGGCTTATTTAGAGCGAGAGCCTTCCTTACGGCTCAGGAAACATGACCTGTAGAAGAGCTTTCACGGCGGGAATGGCCCCCTCCACTCCAATGCAAGGCTGGATCGCCCAGGGCAGTCCATGCCGCACTCGGGGCCTCCCTGTGGGGGGCTGGGCCTCTTTTTGATGACTGGTTACACCCACTGGGGATGTGGGTGAAAATCTCTCACACCCAAACTCCCAGCTCCCCTCCAGCACCCCCTGCTTCTTACCCCTGAGCCCCCAATTTTCCAATTTAGCACTCAGGATGGGAATCACAGGGCAGCCATGTCACAGCACATGGTCCATGACTGGTTCTTGAAGCTGGGCTATGGGGCCATTGTAGAAACAGACACTGAACCACCAGGAGGGCACGGCCAACCAGGTGGACTCTCAGGGGTCCCTCAGGTGACAGCCATCCCCATTGCTCGGGTGTTTCTGGGCTCTAGGCTCCGAGATGGCCTCAGGCCCGTTGCTGTTGTGGCTGTCCCTGGCATGGCTGAGAGCCCTCGGACATGTCCACCCACTCCAGCTGCCAGCACACCTGCAGAACAACCCAGTCCAGCCCCTGTCCCAGAGGCATTGACAAAACGAGCTGATTGTCAAATTCTGAAATAGGGACACCAGAGCGCCCCCGAGACACCAATTGCTGCCTCCACCTCCTCAGTGTCACCCTCCCTGAGTGGGACAGTGCAAGGCAGTGTGTAACCATCAGGCCGGGTTCCAGCAACACTGCAGGTCACGCTCACAGCCAAGATGGTTCCCATTCCCAACCACCGCACCACACTGAGCCTGACACCGGGAGGCAAATCTAGAAAGTAAGCTTGTCCCAGGAGTTTACCCCATACACATGCAGAAGGTTCTGGCAGTGTCGGGGCCCTGTCTGACTGTGCACCCCTTTCTACTTACAACCGGGACACTGCGCCTGTGGAGGGTGTCCACCAACGTGGTTATCTCCTGTCTAAGGCAGGGGTCTGTCCTGAGGCATGTGGCCATGCCTAGAGACATGGTTGGTTGTCACATCTGGGGCAGAGCTGCTGGCCTCCAGCGGGCAGAGCCCAGGGAGGCTACCGAACTCCTACAGTGTACCAGGAACCCCACTCAACAGAAAATGAGCTTGAATGTCAGTAATGCTGCAGTCCAGAGACCTGCTCCAAAGGCCCGTGGAGGCCCAGAGGGTGCGTGATCTTGACTTTACAGACAGAGACAGCCTTCTAGAAACTAGGTGACAGGAATGAATCTCACTGCACTGGAACCCACTCTTTAAACACATAATCTGCGTTTTTCTTCTAAAAAAATGACTTTCTGTGACTCCTTATTGCTCACAGAACAAAATAAAATCGGAGCCCTTTACCCTGGCCCCAAGGTTTTCCTAAATCCCGTGTGGGTGCTCTTTCCTCCTTGCCTTCCTCGGCCCTGCCCCATGCCTTCGTTAGGTCTGTTCCCTCTCTGCGATGTCCTTCCCAAGGACCTCTATTTCCCCAGGGTTTTACCTCAGGCTGTTCCATAGACTGGGTGGCTTAAGCCACAGAAGTTGATTTCTCACACTTCTGGAGGCTGGAAGTCTGAGAGCAAGATGCTGGCGAGGCAGGTTTCACCCTGAGGCCTCTTCTCTTAGCTGTAGGGCAGCCATCTTGCTGTGTTCTCATACGGCCACATCTTTGTGTAAGACTGGAGAGACAGGGAGAAGGAGAGACGGAGGGAGAGAGAGAGAGCTCTGGTGTTTCTTCTTCTAAGGGCTCCAATCCCATCAGACCAGGACGCCCCCCTCCATAACTTCCTCTAATCCTAGTTATCTCGGTCCCAAAGTCCATCTCCTAATGCCGTCACAGTGGGGGCTAGGGCTTCCATATAATAATGTGAGGAGCATGCCACAGCACCCATTCCCCTGGCTCCGGCTGCCAAGGCCTCTGGTCACATAGACGTGAGATGCTGCGTGTGAGTTACCTCTCTGGAGAATTCCTAAAGGGCAGAGCATCCTGACCATCATGAGTTCAATACATCTTGTCAGGGCTGGACTCAGAGATTTTGTCCAGCTGAGTTAGGGTCTCCTGAAGCCATCCTGAGCCCGTCTGTGCCTGGAGCCGGCAAGGTGGATGCAAGTCAGAGATCGCTGCCCCTGTCCAGGTCACAGCAGGTCGAGCACCACAAAGGGAGAGGGATACGAGCTGGAAGGCCCCCTTCCCCCCACCCAGGCCTCCTGTGCACGGAGAGGACAATAAGACCTGGCACTTGCTTTTCATCAACAAGGGAAAAGGACCTAGTGGCGATCAGGTAATGGCCTAATTTATGCTGCAATTATCTGTAATTTGGGCCATTGTAGCTGATGGGTTGATGACTGCTTTTCCTGAACACAGAATAAAAATGAACTCCTTGGAGTAGCTGTTTCTATGGTTGTATTTTGATTTTTTCTTTTTTTTTCAATGTGTCTGTAGCTGAGATGTGAGCTCCTTTCTTGGCTACAAGCCTGAACTCTTCCTATTGCACCTAGGAACTCACTGGCTGTACTGGCCACCATGCCGTCGTGAAGACCCAAGTCCAAGGAAGGACAAGACATTGACCGATGCCGAGAAGGGACCTCGGCTGCCTGTGCGTAAGTTTCTCTCCATTTCGTTTGCATTTTTATTTCTTTACTTGCTCCTCTGTTCATAACTTTAATATTTGAAAATGTTAAAGGCAAATGGAGATTTATATTTAAATTTGCTTTGGCATCACCTAACAAGATTTGAGTTTCATTCGAAGCTATTAAAAACACATTTCAAGATATTTGTCAGAATGAAGAACTTAAGCTGAGAATGTTCTAGAGAATTGACCCTTCAGAGTGAGGGCCAGCTCACAGCTGATGGCAGAAGAGCTCATCTCCGCACCCATGTCATCACTGTGTACACAGAAGGGGCTCAGGGCATGGCAGTCTCAAGGTCACCTGGGGCCAGCCCCCATGGACAGTCAGGCAGCCACGCTTCCCCTATCCCTCACCTGGATCTAGTTAAGGACAAAGCCTTTGATTCCCCAGTGAGGGCTCTGAGTGAGCAATCCTAGACATAATGCCTACATTGGTCCAAGTCAAAGGTGAACAAACGTTTTCTATAAAGGGCCAGATAGTAAACATTTCAGGCTTTGTGTGCCTCACGGCCTTGTCATGACTACTTGACTCCCTTGTTGTGGTGTAAAAGCAGCCACAGATAATGCATAAATGAATGGTGGTATGTGTGTGCCAATAAAACTTTATTTATGAAAACAAGTGGTGGGCCAGGTTTGGACCATAGTTTGCAGATTCCAATCTAAATCCCCACTCAGCCATGAAGGGTTGTTTCACTTCTGGTCCTCCCTAACCAGCACCTCTGTCCTCCCCTGCTGGGGCTCTCTTCTGTCTTCTCCTTCATGCAGATCTGCCTCCCCTGGATCCTGTCTTGAGTCTCCTTCCAGCACTTCCCAAGACACAACCTTTCTCTTTCTCTTCTTTTCTCTTCCTCATCCTGTTCCTCTTTCCATCTTTACCACCTGACCACCTCTTCTAGTCTCTCTCCAATGATAGGATCAGAGCATCAGCAGATAAAAGAGTAACATGCTATTTGCTGTCCCTAAAGAATTTTATGCAACACACATACACACACACACACACACACACACACACACAAACACAAACAAAACAAAACAAAAAAAACCCCGAAGACAATCTGATTCTCCCTTCTGGCTAGACTCTGGGACACTTGGGCGCCTCCAGTTGGGTGGAATTAGAGCCAAACACAAGGTCAGGATCAAGCTAGGAAGGGCCCTGGGGTGGGCCTACACCAACTACACATGTGGCAAGGTCTGGCTGTCTGAGCCCATACGGTGGGGTGATATGCTCGGCGTCTGCAACCCACCCTCCACCCTTATGCAGCTGCCACAGCTCAGTTCCCAGAAAGCCTGGCAGCTGGCTCTGGGAGGAGACTCCTGCCCTTCTGAAGCCTAGCCATGCTGTGGGGTCTTCAGGACCTTCTCAGGGAGTGTGCCAGCAGTGCATTCTCCAGGGCTTCCCCAGCCTCCAGCAGGCAGACTACAGGGAAAGGCAGCCCTTCCACCTGACAGCTGTCCCAGCCGACCATGGGGAGGGTTTCATACCTCCGTTCCCTGACCTGACCCAGCAAGGATGGGATATGGCTCTTTGATGACCCCCCCAGGAGATTCTGATGATAAGCCCTGTGTGGAGTGACAGTTCCAGGATTCATGGAGGAAGGGAAGGCTTTCTGCCTTTCTGTCACAGCCCAGCAGCAGCCACCACTTCTGCAGCCTCATTCTGTACCTCACCGACTCTGCCCCTCAGGTCAGTCCTGACGCTGGAACGATGGGGCTCCAGAGGAAAGGGACGATTCCCCGGCTGGGAAGTTGAGAGGGAGACTTACTGCCAGTGCAGGTGGCAGCGTCCAGAGATGGACTTGGAGGGACAGGACTGCAGCACCCTGAGAAAGGCTGCAGTGCAGGGGAATCCTGAGCACAGCGCTAACACCAGGCTAAGAGAACCCAACTTTCAGGGCTGGCCCCTGCACCTGCACTTTCTGGGAGGCTCCCATTGGCGTGTTTATGCAGCCATGCAAAACTGTCCAAAATCAGATCTTCCAGTGTGATTAATGGTGATTTCAGGCTGCCCCACTTCAGCTTCCCGCCCCCCGCCCACTGCCGTGGTCGCACTGGGGGTGAGAGCAGACGTTAGGCTTCGTCTAAGGGAAGGTGAGTCGGGCATACCATTAGTTTGTATTGGATAAGTGAGTTAGTTTCTGTGGCTGTTGTAATAAACGACCACAAACTGGGCACTTAAAGCAACAGACATTTCTTCTCCCACCGTCTGGAGGTCAGAAGTTCTCCATCCCTGCGTCAGCAGGGCCCCAGGGGAGGATCCCTTACATCCTTGGCTCTCCTTGGCTTGTGGCTGCACCCTGCCTCCACTCTCTGCCCCGTTTTCTTCCCTCTGTGTGTTTCTCTGTGTGTCCTAGTCCCTGCCATGGTTTGCAGAACGGTTTTGCGCTCCAGAGACATCCTGGAATTTGGTCCCTACTGTAAAGACATCAGTAGGCACGTGGACCTTGAAGAGTTGAAGCCCAGCAGACGGTGCTTGGCAGGAGTCCTAGCTCTCGCGAGATGGGTTAGTTCCCACGAGACCAGGGGATGTTATAAAAGGAAGATGGAGAAGGAGGCTTGGCTTTGCACTGTCCGCCGGCTTTTGTGCCTCTGCTGGTGCCAGCCCCACATCTTGGACCTCCGTCTGCCAGCATGTAAGTCAGATGCACCTCTGTGCCTTCGGAACCATCGCCCGGACCACGAGTTCCGTCAGCGGTCTGGGGCACTCTGGTGACCAAGTGTCCCCGCTATAAAGACAGCCGCCATGGGGCCAGCAGGTGGCGCAGCGGTGAAAGGCCTGGACTCCGCGAGGCTGACTGGGGTTTGAGTCTGGACCTGGTGGCTTGAAACTCTGGGCGCGTGGGTAGGTCCCCAACATCGGGAGAGGAGCATGGAGGAGAAGGGATTGTGGCGTGGCCATCCCCGCCCCTCTCAGGTGTGTGTGTGATTTCTCGCTCTCTGTCTCTCTGGTGAGTGCAGGGCCCTATAGCAAAAAGGAAAAAAAAAAAAAAAAAGCCGCCATCAGTGAGGCCCGCCCCAGCCCAGCAGGCCCTCACTGTACTCCATTACATCTTTGAAGACCCTGTTCCTAAATGAGACCACATTCGCAGGTCTGGGCCGAGGATTCAAGTGGTTCCATCCAGTCCTGCTCCCGGTACTGGACTCAGGTGGGACCCACCTGCCCGAGGCCTGCGGGCTGGTTCACAGCCTCACTGGCCAGCTCGGGTTTGTGGAGTTCAGCTCCCTCGACGTGTACTGGGCTTGGCTTTGGGGGATGCAGTGTAACACACACAGCCGGTGTATTGGTGTGGTCATTTCTGGGTGCAGTTTGCTGCCGCTGTCCCCATGTGGAAATGACCCTGTGCTGGGACCATGTGCAACTGACAGGCTTGTGGCAGACAGGAGGGGCCTGAAGTGGTGTGACCCCCAGGATGGTAGGGGGCTGAAACAAGGTATGAGGGATGGGGCAGTCACTGGTCTGGGGGAACCTGTGACCCGAGGTGGGCACTGCAAGAAGAGGTCTAGTTCTTGTCATGGTGGGTGGAGGACTTTCCTGCCAGCTGTTAGAACCCCTGTCGTCTTTTTTCTTTTCTTTCCTTTTCTCTCTCTCTTTTTTTTTTCTAATGAGAATTGAAACAAGATCTTCACAATCCCAGTGCTCTGAGCATACTCAGAAGCACCTGGTGCAAACTTGGCATGCCTATGAAAGCCCACAGACGAAAGCACCTTGCTAGAGGTCTCCCCAAATGACACCAGCTCTAAAGGCATATGCAGTTCTCCTGTGCTGAGTTATGGGCTGCAGGAAACGACACCATCAGTAACAAAGTGAACTTACCAGTCTGCTGACAGGAGACTGCATCGTCCCTCTCCTCCCGTTATAGAAAATAATGGCCAGCCCCGCGGTTAAAGGAACCGGATACCATATGGCTGATTGTGGTTCGACTCCTGGGCCTGGCACACAGGCCAGGTGTGCGTACATGTGCATTGCCCCAAATCCTGACAAGATGGAGGAGAAGGTATTGGGGTGTGACCACACCTCATTGAGGGGTCTTTTACTCTCTCTCTTTGGGGAGGGCACTCACCCTCTGGCAATAACAAGAAAAAGAAAATAGTAATACAAAATCATTGTTATATGAGGGGTAAACACTGAGTACGTATTCAGACATGCAGGGGCAAAGGTATCGTAGAGTGAATGAGGCAACTAGTAACAATTCCGATTTTTCTACAGTTTGTAATATTGATAGTAGTAGTCTTTTAAAATTTGTGACTTACTGTGATTTAATTTCTCAACCTGATAGTTACTTCTATGCTTACACTTATCTTAGTTATTTTATATACTTAAAACTTTCATTTATTTATTCCTTGCATGAGCAAGACAGACAGACACACACCACCCCCAGACAGGATCTCGGTGTCGTGACCACCCCAGCCAGCCCCAGATCATAGGCACCAGAACTGGTGTACTCAGGAACCCAGACCAGGAACTTTCCCACGTGGGAGCGCCTCACAGGGGGTCCTGTTTTGCCCCTGCTGAAAGATTACTGGGCTTTGACCAGAGGGAGTGAAAGTGGGGAGGGGAGCGTGAAGGACCTTGGGAGTGAGGGACGGAGTGGGCTTAGGGCCAGTGGGGAGAATGGGTCAGTGTGAGGACACCCGGTGCTCCTGAGGCAGAGGGGAGCTTTGGCGAGTTTCTGAGGAGGCATGTGACTTAGAAGTGTGGAGATGGGCACACCTCACCCCACCTATCCTTGGACATGCCATCAGGGCAGGGTCTGCCAGGCTGGGATCTAAGTGGCATTTGGGGTCTTCCCTCTGCCATCACCAGCCCACACCAGGGTCTGTGGTGCCGATTGGGGGCTGGAGCCAGGTGACGTTTGGATTCAGTGGCTGCCGGAGGCAAGGCCAGATGTGCTCAGAGGCCTAGCTGGGGCGTTCCCCGTGCAGGAGCTGGGCTGAGAGTGACTAGGAGGGATGGAGGTGCGTTCTTAGTGGAGGGGCCCTGTTGCGCCCCTCACAGCCAGGCCCTTGGCCCAGCAGCGACAGGATGGAGAGAGCTCTAGACGCAGACGGGGCAGAACGGAGCTGGCGTCACCCGTCAGTCTCAGGCCGTGTGTCTCCAGGTTGACTAGGACCTTGGTACCTGGGGGCAGGGACCCCTCCTCCCAGCCCATTTACGCGCTCACACATCTAGAATGACTGAGGCTGCCTGAAAGTGGCCACCCGCGTCTGGGAAGCCTGTGGGAGGTGAGCACAGGACATATGCCCGCAGTTGCCTGCCCCAAACCTCACGGGGCCAACAGGGAATGTCGCAGGCCCTCGCCTTACTGCACTTGCTCCTTCCCTGACCCTGTAGACATTTACCGAGAACCCACTCAGCACCCGGCCCTGAAGACGGATCTCGCAGGTGATGTTGTTAGGGCCCACACAGATGCGCAGGAGAAACTTTCTTTCACGTTTGGGATGCTGGTATGATGACTGGAGCTATGCAGCTCTCTTAGATCATGAGATCACATACGTGAAGGTCGCCAGGGCTCTGAAAGTGACAGTGGGAAGAAAACAAGCCTGAGTCACTGAGGAGCCGCAGAACCAGCCCTGTGACCACCTGGGAAGAGGGGCAAGTCATGTCTCAGAGTCATCGAGTCATCACTGGTCAGATGTTCATTACCGTCAGTCAAATCCTCAGGCCTGACCCACTGATAATGCTTCCGAGACATTAGCATGGTAGTATCACAGCACGTTTATGTGCCAGTGGGAAAGATTATGTGCCAGAGGGAGGCAGGGAGGCCAAGGAGAGGAGACTAGTGAAGAGGCTTGTGTCAGAAATAGGCATTAAGTGCTCACAGCCAGGCTTCAGGTGCTTTGATGGGCTGCGTGGACCGAGGGTACAGTCAGCAGAGCATCTGACCCAGGCCGGGGTGTCTAGGGGGATTCCTAGAGTTGTCTGCCAAGGGGGTAGGCCAGTGGGGACTGCCTTTGGATGCATAGGGTCCCCAGGCAGCATTCTGTGTCCACTCTGGACCGTGTGCCACCACCGAGGACCCAGCAGGCCTCTACCTGAGGTGGTGGCTATGGGTCCCATCAAGGCCTGAGGACCCCTGAGGCCAGGCCTGATGGAGTCCTGTGAGACCCAGCCTCTGATCCCAGTGCTAAAGAGGGAAGCCCGACCTGGCGGCATCTCCACCTCTGGCTCAGCCTTTCCCCTTGCGGAAGGCCACCGTGGCCCAGCTGTTTCTGCACCTTGCTCCCTTTTCCTCTCTCTCTGCCTTTAGGCCCAGAAACCTATCTTGCAGGCCAAGTTTCTCAGCCTCGGCACCACTAGCATTAGGGCCGGATCACTCTCCGTGGGGGGCAGCAGCCCTCTGCACTGCAGGGCACCATGCAGAACCTCTATGGCCTCCATCGTGTGACAACCAATAATATCTGGGCATTGCCACACGTGCCCCAGGCAGAATCTCACACTAGGTGGGATGACAAGGAGTGGCAGGAGGCTGAGGACCTGAGAGGTGTCCTCATGCTGTCCTGCCTCAGCCTGCCATCGCATACCGACCAGGGTTAGGATACCCCACGGGGGCAGCGCAGTAGGTTGTCTGTGGTTCCAGGCCCCCTCCCACTTGTGGACAGAGTCGGGGTGGGGGCGTGTCCCCACCTTCACAATGACTGTGGCAGGGCCACCTTGTACCACCCTATCCTGGAGAGAAGAGGGCCAGCTGCCTCCAGGGCTGGGTCTGGGGACTGTCTGTGGAGAGGTCATTTTCACCTGCTTCTAGTGTCGGGGAGACACACCTCAGGCCAGGTCGAAGGGCACAGGCGGGTGGGGGCTGGGCTGTTCCTGGTGTCCTTGCTCAGGGCACCCATCCAACAGGTTCTTATCTGGGAAGAATGTCCCCGGCCCTTGCACAGCCCCAGGGCTGCAGAGACACTCACCACCACCAGGAAGCCTTCCCAGGCCCACTGTACAAGCTCTGTGTTCAGAGCGAGCTCCCCCAGAAATGCTCTATAACGTGACATAGCGGAGCAAATCGTTCTGGATGGGAGGACGACAAAACTCCTGTCTGGCATGTTGACATTTGCTCAATAAAAATCGTATCTGAGCCTTAAACTGTCCGCCTGCAGGATAGATGTGAGCGAGCAGGAGAGAGTCGGTCTGCCGTGGCGGCCTGATCGACGCGTACCTCGCTCTGTGGGTGCAACCTCCTGGCCAAGATCTGAGCGGATGGCCCTGGTGGAAGAAGTGGACACAGGTGGCGTGGATCTCCAGCAGCCCCCTCTGCTCCTGACTCACTGCTGTTTGCTCTCACGGAGGAACAAGTTGGTCAGGAAGCCGCGCCACAGCCATAGCTTTTTTTTTTTTTTTTTTTTTTGGAGAGGTTTTTGCTATAGGGTGCGTGTGCTCGCCAGACAGAGACAGAGAGACAGAAAGCAAGAAATCACCTCCCAGAGGGGATGGCCACGCCACAATCCCTTCTCCTCCATTCTCCTCTCGGGATCTTGGGCATGCAAACACACATGCCCGGTGTGAGTTTAAGCCACTGGATCTGGGACTCGAACCGCAGTCGACTACATGGGAGTCCAGCGACATAGCCATTATGCTAACTGCTGGTCCCATCCATAGCTTTTAAAGATACTGGAAAAACACCTGTGGAGCCAGAGGTGGCCATTCACCGAATTAGAATGACTTTAACCAGCCGCAAGGTGAAGTCCCTGGAGAAAGTGTGTGCCGACGTAATCAGACGTGCAAAGGAAAAGAATTCAAGGTGAAAGGACCAGTTCGGATGCCTACCAAGACTTTGAGAATCACTACAAGAAAAACACCTTGTGGTGAAGGTTCTAAGACTTGGGATCCTTTCCAGATGAGAATCCACAAGCGACTCATTGATTTGCACAGTCCTTCTGAGATTGCTAAACATATTACTTCCATCAGTATCGAACCAGGAGTTGAGGTTGAAGTCACCACTACAGATGCCTAACTATTTTAATAAATTGATTATCATCTGTTAAAAAAAAAAAAGATCTGGGGGGATGCTTTGAGCAGGGACAGAACCCTGAGTGAACCCAGGTGCTGGCGGGGTCAAGAGCTGTGACCTGGGGGCTCCATTAGGCGGGCTTCACCGGGTAGGTGTTACATCAGCTGGTGTGCCCAGGAGCCACCGAGTATACCATTTAGTTGGACAGAGAAAATCTTGGGTTTCTGCAGCCCAGGCGCCAGCAGCGCCAGACTAGGAGGTGTGAGTTGTGGCGGTTTCATCAACGGGACACTGCGGGGCAGCAGAGACAACCTGGGCCACTCGCATGCAGCTACATGGGCACAGTTCACGAGATGGGGAAGGGACCCCTAGGCCCCACAGAGCCCATGGGGCAGCCTCCACCTTTGTGAGGCCCGGGACTGGTGAGCCATGGCTGAAGTTCTGGCAGTCTACCTTTGGGAAGAGTTGGCTGGAGGGTGTGGTGCACGCCGACAAGGAAATTCACTGAGCAGGAGCAGAGGATGTTCGGCTTCATCTATTTAAGTTATGCTACAGACTTTTTTTTTTTTTTTTTTAATTGCCAGCGGGTGCTTGAATTAGCTAGAGGGGGAAAGAGAGGGAGAAAGCACCCTCCAGTGGAGCATTGTCACTCCACAGTCGCTTCTCCGCATCTCCATCCTGTGGGGACTTGGGGAACCCACACATTTGTGCTTGGAGTGTTTTCCAAGCCGCTGGACCAGGACTCTGGCTGGGTTGGCATGGGGTCCGGCTCCCTAAGCCATAGGCTTTGGGCTGGCCTGCAGGCATTGCTCTAAGTCTGTGGTTCTGGGCTGCTGCCAGAACGTGCCTAGTTTTTATTTGCCTTTGTGTGTCCAGTGCCCATCACCCCCTCCAGAGCATTAGCTCCATGGAGGCAGGGACCACAGTGCCGAGGCGGAAACCGACGGAATGGAGAGAGGACATGAGGCTAAAGGTGCGCCGACAGTGCCCTCCCGTTATGGCAGGGTCACTTCCGAGAGGAGAGGGGTTGGCAGGAAATGAGTGTGGAAGGCAGGGACCACCGCGGATGGTGGACGAGTCGCAGGGAGCAGACTGTGGTCTGGGGTCCTGAAACAGCCCCCAGGGTATTGGGCCCTGGTGGGAGGTGGGGTGCAGTTGAACCCCTGAAGGATGCTGGACTAAATTAGGGGGCGAAATGGACCACGGCGGAGAGCAGTGGGCCCTCCCCCCTCCTGGCTCTGCTTTCCCTGCCAGGCCCTTCCTGCAGCCGGCATGAGTCCCTGCTCCCCCACCTAGTCTCCAGCAGGGAGCGCCAGCTACACCTACCAACCCTTTGAGAAGGAGGGACTTAGGGCAGGCCCCCAGGACTGCAGCAGGGTTTACGTCCATCCAGGAGCAACATCTGGGGAAGAGCCACAGCAAGGGTGGGAGGAGGCTGGGCGCCGGCCCTCTGGCTTGGGCCTGTGGAAGAGGGTGGTGCAGCTGCCCCTCACTCCCTCCTCCCCAGTGAGCTGAATAAAAGCTCCAATTGGAAGCTCTTTTGCATTGCCTCCCTTAATGGGCTTAATGTCTTGACTGAACTCTAATGTGAGTAATTTTGCCTCCCACGCACAGATTTCAGAGGAAAAAAAGAGTATACAATGGCCCTCGCCCGCTTTAGCAGAGAAAATAAAATAGAAAAAATAATAGTAAAAATTACTGTTACTTCCATCACCTTTATTTTTTTTTTATCTGCTCGCTTACGGTTTTTCTCTCCCCTGTTTTCCTGAATTTCTAACAATGGAGGAGGTTATGATTAATTTCCGGATAGCGTAACCTTTTTGGAAAGGCACCCTCTCCCCAAATGAACAAGCTGCTTGTGGTAATTAGAGTCATGTCATCCAGCACGCAGACTGCTTGCGCTAATAAGGCTAATTGACAACAGCAGGCATTCGCTGCGATTAGTCATGCGCATCTAATAGCATGCTGGTGCCTGTGCTTTCTAGGGGAGCGCTTTCACAGCTGCTCCTGCTCGCTGTCTGCATTCAGGATCGGGACCCTTGGCTGTGTATTTCACTCAGAAAGCTCCACCACTTTTCCCTGGCATTCGGCAGTCTCTCTCTCTCTCTCTCTCTCTCTCTGAATTTCGTCATAGGGCATGCACCCAGGCCAGAGAGACAGAGAGGGAAAGTGAGAAAGCACCCCCAGGGGGAGATGTTCACACCGTAATCCCTTCTCTGTTCTCTCGGGATTTGGGGCATTCATGCACATGTGCCCAGTGTGATGGTCAAGCCTTCAATTCCAGGACTCAAAACCACGGTTGGCCATGTGAGAGTCCAGTGCCTTAACCACGATACCACCTGCTGGCCCCTCCGCTTCTCCTTTCAGAGCTGGAACAGGGCAAGTGTAGAGCACGGGCTCTGAGGCCCACAACACATTCCAGAATTTGGCGTTGATTTGCACGGACAAGCCCCGATGTCACAGATGAACCAGGGCTCAGTATTCAAAATGCACCCAACAAATATCAGAAAGGCTCTGGGGCCAATAGGTGGCATAGTGGTTAAGGAGTTGGACTCCCACATGGCTGACTGTGGTTCGAGTCCCAGATCCAGCGGCTTGAAACTGGCATTGAGTGTGTGTGTGTGTTCCCAAAACCCGGAGAGGACAATGGGGGAGAAGAGACTGTGGTGTGTCCATCCTCCCTGGAGGGTGATTTCTCACTTTACCTCTTGCTGTCTCTCTGGAGAGCACATGCACCCTATAGCAAAAATCTCTCCAAGAAAAAAAAAAAAAAGGTCCTAAAACCTAGTATGCTTTTTAAAAGAAAGTAAAACATCAAATAGGTATTTTTTATCACTGTAAATTCTAAAAAAAAAAAAAAAAAAAAAAAAAAAGCTTAAAGTCCTCCATTAAGGATCCTCTCATTTGGGTGTTTTCTCTGTGTGCATCTTCTCACCTGAAATTGAAGGAAGGTCTTGGGGACAGGGCCAGAGTCTGCCTGGATCATGTTAAATAAAAGCTCAGTTTTGGGACCAGCAGATTGTATAATGGTTACATTGCTGGACTCCCATGTAGTCTACCATCCGCCGAACCCGGCAGCTTCGAACTCATGCCGGGCCTGTGTGCATGCGTGCCCAAGATCCCGAGAGAATGGAGGAGAAGGGATTGCGGTGTGGCCATCCCCGCTTGGGGGGGGGGGGGCAATTTCTCGCTTCCTGTCTCTCTGTCTCTCTCTGGCAAGCACACACATCCTATAGCAAAAATCTAAAAATAAAAAAAGCACTCAATGTTTAATTTTATTTCTGAGGAAAAATATTGGTAACAGTTCATGGGACAGATGAGGCTGATGAGTCAGATCCTCTGAGATAAGGTTTCTGGGGTGCTTGCTGCAGCCCCAGGGACGCAGGGTTCTCAGAAGACAGGACCCCCGAGTCCCGCGCAAATTCCTCTTTGCTGTGTGAGAGCAGCCCTGCCCTCCTGCTGCTCAGGGTCATTTCCCTAACAGAGTGACTCTACCGGCAGCTTGTTGGCCTGGGTTACCGGGAGCCCACAGACAGAAGCTTCAGCTTGTGGGTCAGAGGGACCTTTCTGCTTGTCTGTCCCCAGGGAAGCAAAGAGCCCCTTGGAAACCAGAAGCCCTAACCCTGCCGAGCTGTGTTGCCATGGGAACACAAAATCCACGGTGGGTCCCTGGAAGTAGTGCTCCATGCTGCTGAGGGCGTAGGGGCACCTTAAGGTCTCTGCTTCAGTGTGCAGGCTGTATCTTGGGTGCTGGTCCTGTCTTTGTAGGGTGTAGCCTCTAAGCTTGTGTTTCAGGAGTCCGTCTGGGAGGCCGTTCTGAGGCTCTACCAGCCTGGCAGCTTCTGGGTGATGAGATACAACGTGTGGCCTATGCCCACGTGTTCTTCACCGTCAAGTGGGTTCTCTGATCAGAAGCTATGTTGTGAGCAGTTCCTTGCCCAAAGACCAGACAGCCCTCCCTTTAGACCCTTAGAGACTGGGACTGGATCCAGAAAGTCAAACCCATCCCTAGCACGTGTGTCCATTTTCTGGCCAAACTGCTGGCCTTTCCAGAATGAGAGGGGCCTAGCAGGTTCAACTTGGCACCGAGTTGCCATTGGGTCTCGTGAGGAATAGTGCGTATTGATGGGGTGATACCAGTCTTTGGTAGTTGGCAGGTTGGACATTCTGGTGGAGAAGCAGCAGATTGGCCTTGGAAGGTAGAAGCCCACATCTCGGGGCTCGTGCGTGGCCTCCATCTCCGCTGTGGCCACTTTGTTCATGTGCTGTCATTTTGGTGTTGATACGGCCTCTGAGACTGGCACACATCAGCTGGTTGAATTGTTTTGTCTGCTTGGTTGTTTAGTGCCTCTTCCATGGAAGACGCGTGGATGGTGCCATGTAATCCAAGGATCTTCACACAGTATCCACTCTGCTTACCCATTCATCTACCAATGGACACTTGAGTTTCTTCTACATTGTAGCTATTCAGAATGCTGCCATGAACATGGATATAAAATATTTGAGACCCTGCTTTCAATTCTTTGGGAATATACCTAAAAGTAGAATTGCTGGGCCATAAGGTAATTCTATTTTTAACTTTTTGAGGAACTGCCATACTGTTTTCCACAGTCATACTATTTTACATTCTTATAGACAGAGTACAAGATTCCAATTTCTCCACATCCTCCATGACACTTGCTATTTTCTTTTTTAATAGTGGCATCTTGGGGCTGGTGGCGTGATTAAGGCACTGGACTTCCACATGGCCAACCATGATTTGTGTCCCAGACCTGGTGGCTTCTCTCTCTTTCCCCCTCTTTCTCTGCTCTCTCTGTCTCTTTCTGGTCAAATTAAATAATAATGATAATAATTAATAAAATAAAATAAAAAATTCTTAAAAAAATAGTGGCATCTTAATGGATGCAAGGTGGTCTTTCACTGTAGCTTTATTTGCATTTTTCTAATGATTAGTGATGTTGACCATCTTTTCATGTGCTTACATGTCATTTGCACCACTTCTTTGGAGAAAAGTCTATTCAGAACTCTTGCTTAATTTTAATTTTTTGTGGTTGAGTTTCAGTAGTTCTCTATAGAGTCTGGATTTTAATCCTTTGTCAGATATGATTTGCAAATATGTTCTCCCATTATATGGGTTGTCTTTTCACTCTGTTGATGGTACCTTTTGGTGAACAAAATTTTGAAATTTTTGTGAAGTTTTTCTTTTGTTGACTGTGCCAAAGGTGTCATATCCAATCATCACAGTATTTCCACCCCCTTTTTAGCACTTTAAATAAATATAAATAGGTCCAGTGACTTTTGGCTTCCAAAATTTATGATTTAAAAAATCTGATAGACAGATTGTGGATCCTCCTGTATGTGACAGTGACAATTTTCTTTTCTCCCGTTTTCAAGATTTTTTGTCATTGGTTTTCAAAAAAATTTCAATGTGTCTCAGTATAGATGTCTTTTCGTTCATGTTACTTGGAATGCATTGAGCCTCTCAGATATTTATATTCTTATCTTTCATCAAATTTGCTGAGTTTTCAGCCATTATTTCTTCAAATATTTCTTTATTCTCCTGGGACTTCTACAGTATTGGTCTGCTTGGTGGTGTCTACATACACCCTAGGCTCTGTTCATTTTTCTTCAATCTGGTCTTTCTGTTCCTCAGACCCAATCATTTCCATTGTCTCGTTTTCAGGTTCACTATTTTTCTTTTGCCTGATTTGCTTTTTTTTTTTTTTTGGAGAGGTTTTTGCTATAGGGCACGTGCGCTCGCCAGAGAGATAGAAAGCGAGAAATCACCCCCCAGGGGAGATGGCCACGCCACAATCCCTTCTCCTCCATTCTCCTCTCGGGATCTTGGGCACGCACGCACACACGCCCGGCGTGAGTTTTAAGCCACCAGGTCCGGGACGCGAACCGTGGTCGACTACATGGGAGTCCAGTGACATAGCCATTACGCTAACTGCTGGTCCCCTGATTTGCTTTTGAATCCCTCTAGTGAGTTTTTCATTTTCAGTTATCATACTTTCCAGCTCCATTTTTTTTTTTTTTTTTTGCTTTTTAAAAATCTCTTCATTGATATTTTAATTTTGTTCATACATCACTTTCCTGGCTTTCTTTATATCTTCCTTTAGTTATTTTAGTATCTTCAAAACAGTTGTTTTAAAGACTTTTTGCTCACTCTATGTTCAAGCTGGTTCTGGACTATTCCTGCTGCCAGGTGTGCCAGTTGGATTTTTCCATGAAGCGGAAAGTTAGATTGTTAGAAATGCAAAAGCTTGGGATCAGAATATGGTGTAATGGTTACACCACTGGATTCCCACATGGCCGACCATGGTTCAAGTCCCAAACCAGTGGCTTGAAAATCATGCCAGGCGTGTGTACACACGTGCCCAAAATCCCAAGAGGAGAATGGAGGATAAGGGATTGTGGTGTGGCCAGCCCTCTGGGGGGTGATTTCTCACTTTGTCTCTTTCTGTGTGTGTCTCTGGAGAGCACACATGCCTATAGCAATCCACCCCCCCCCCAAAAAAAAAAGTGCAAAAGGTTTATTGGGGAGTAAGATCTGAGACGGGGAAGAGGAAGTGGATAGACTAGGAGCTGCTAATTAGTAATGCAGACCCAGTGTCTTTCAGCTTAAGGGGAGTTGGAACTCTGGAACAAAGATGGCTGCTTAATGGAAGTCCCGTGTTTGACAGAAGTAGCAATGTCCTGTACAACCATCTTGCTCAGTCATTGGCTAAGGGCTAGTAGAGCATGATTTAGGCCAGAAAGGTGAGGCAAAACTTGAAGTTATTAGCTGGAGGCTGTCAACTATTTTGATGGTCTCTTACTCTTGCACAGTGCTTTTGAATTCTGTTTTGCCTCATACTGTTTTTTTCTTGCACCTTATTTTTCTATCCATTTTCAGCCTTTATCACCTTTATGACTCTAATATAAACATGTTATTGGGTTCTATTTGCAATTCAAGTCTGACCACTTGTCTTTTAAAGAGAATCTATGTTTAGTGTAACCACTTATATCCTTTATTGTTTTTTTTTGGGAAACGAGAGGATTAGGGGAAACCCACCTCCTCCCAACACTAAAGTTCAGAGACAAGCGAGAACTAGGACTTAGAGGCAAATGGAACACCCTCAGAAGGATTTAGACGTATGGCTAAACAGCTCTGCCTAACCACTTGGCAGAGATGGACAACCATACTTGTCCGGAGGGACACAGAGCTTATACAAGGGGACATCAAAACGTTTGGGACCAGCAGTTAACGTAATGGCTGTCACGGGACTCCCATGTAGCCGACTGAGGTTCGAGTCCCGGACTCGGTGGCTTAAACTCACACCAGGTGCGTGTGCGTGCGTTCCCAAGATCCTGGGAGGAGAATGGAGAAGGGATTGTGGCATAGCCATCCCCCCTGGGGGGTGATTTCTCGCTTTCTGTCTCTCTGTTTCTCTCTGTCTTTCTGGCAAGCACATGCGCGCTATAGCAAAAACCTCTCAAAAAAAAAAAAAGTTTGTGGGAAAAATTGAGAATTAAACTACAAACTTATTTTGATGCAGAAAACTTTAGTCCATGCATAATTTTTTCCATAATACACATTTTCCATTAACTTTTTTGAAGACCTCGTATGTAGACAAATAAGTCAGAATACATCCGTTAGAGGACAGCAGAGGGACAAAAAAGAACTCATGAGGGACTGAGCCAAAAATGCAGATCCTCTTCAAAATTATCAGCTAAATCACTCTAACCTACTTAAAATACAGATATAGAGTCCAAGAACATTACTGTAGCATTAAATGCTACAGAGAACCATGAGGCTAGAGAGGACATCAGTTACTCCTGATAGAGAGACTTCACAGAAACATAGAATTGAACTGAGTTTATTTTGGTGCAGAAAAAAAAAAAAAAAAAACAGAATTCATGCAGTTTGTCCATAATACACATTTTTCATGAACTTTTTGAAGTATGGTTGTGGGTACAGCTGTTCCCCTGAGAAGGGAAGCAGCAGCCTGTCTGGGTAGTTCTCCCTCAGTACAGACTGCTCTCTTATGCTTCTTAATGTGACAAGGTGTTGGAGTCGCCCCCCCCTAAATAATTATTTTATTTAACTTTATTTATTTATTTATTATTTTAATTTGACAAGGGGGCAGAGTAAGAGGGAAAGAGAGAGGGAAAGTGAGAAAGCAAGCTGCCAGGTCCAGGACTTGAACTGCTGTCAGCCATTTGGGAGTCCAACGCCTCCAACCACCATGCCACCTGCTGGCCCCAGGTGTTAGAGTTTTATTGAATAAATTATCTCCTTCAATCCTAAGTACCCTCTGAGAAATTAAGACACAGCTGACGTACAAAGGGAATCGAAATACTAGTGTCTTGTTTGGTGTGAACCTGGCTAGAATTAGTTCCCTAATACTTGATCCCGGCACTGGACAGCTTTACCCATCTGATTAGAGGCAGCACTGGACTAGACAGATTCAGACCTCTTCATTAAGGACATAAAAGTCAGGGAAGAGGTGACCAGAATGTATCCCCTCCAGGGGAAGGCAAATCCAGGAGGCACTAAATCAAGCATGTTTGGGTTCTAAATTCAAATCCAGCAGACAGCCTCTCCTGTTGGGGAGGAATGGAAATTTCTTGGTCACTATGGAGAATATGTTCTTTCTGAAAATTTTTAATAATTTGTTTTATTTTCTCCTCTTACTTACTGGTCTTCCAAAAACATCAAGGTACAGATTACATGCAATAAAACATGTAGGTTTTAAGTGTAGAGTTCAGTGAGTTTTGAAATTGCATACATTCATGTGACCACCATCACGAAGATAGTTTCCTTGTGTCCTTTCTGGCTAATCCTTCCCTCTTCCTCTTTAGGAAAAAACATTATTCTGATGTCTACCACCATGAAGTAGTATGGCTAGTTCTAGTGCTTCATATATAGACAGACTGGTACTCCTATGTCTTATTTCACCAAACAAGTTTTTAAAATTCTAAATGAAACATAATGTACACATTTATATTACAGTCAATGTGAAATGACCCAACTGAGGTGATTAGCATATTTTGAGATTCATACATACTGCTGCTTCATTTTTGAAAATTCCATTGTATAAATACACCATAATCTGCT